>CM076572.1:1003749940-1004375470 GCA_034641835.2 Pinus albicaulis
TTCATTGGGGAAGATAGAATACTTTGCACGCATTACAAACGGTAAACCTCGGATTAACCATTGTCGAGGAGCCTGGGGTCACTTGTCGGTAAACCTCGGATTGACCATGTCAAGGAACCTTCAAGGCGATTGAGCTTTGTTACTCTGCCCTTGCGCGTGGGATCGGATCGTAGACTGTTCCCCTAGTTATATTTGCTACTGTTGGTAGCCTTAGTGTCCATTATCTTAAGATTATTTCCTAAGGTGACGGTGAAGGAAAGATCTCACTGTACCTGGAGCAGACGTCAACTAGACTCACTTGGACTGTCTGGGGGGTTCTCTTCACACGAGATGGTTTTGTGAGGAAACTTGTGCCAGTTTGTTTCATTAAGCAGGTTTTCAGGGTAACTGTTCCAACCGCCCTTTCTGTGTTAAATTTCTACTAAGTTGGATTTCATCACCATGCAGTGTTTTTAGTACAGAAAGTTACTGTTTGTGTGTGGTTTGAACTCTTAGATTTTTAAGCATGTGATTCAGCTGTTTGTTTCTTTAGAGACTTTAGGTGTTTTCATTGTAATTTTCTTTGTTTGCGTGTGATTAGTTAATATTTAATCATGGCGAAATTGCCGAGACAATCCCGGAGACTACAAGGGAAACCCCTTGAATATACACCGAGTCAGCTTGAAGGGCTTCATGCTCTGGTATCATCCAGTAGTGGTAGTATTAGATCAACAAAAATTGGAAGTTCATCTATAATTGTTCATCCTAATCATAAAATACCTACAACAGAATACATTCAAGAACTGATTTCAGTTTCTGAAGTTACTGGTAGTATTCCTGCTTCCAGTGAACTGGCTGACGAACCTGAAATCTCTGAACCTGAAACTGAACCTTCTGTGTTGGAAATATCCTCAGGATTTATTTCACCAACTTCTAGCGATCTTGGTTCACCTAGGGTAAGAAATATTGTCACTGATGATCTTCCAGCTGGTCTTATTTCCATTGAAGAATTTACTAATCTAGACGACGATATATCTCTTCCCAACTCCCCTCAATATTTAAATCTTAGGGAGCATGAATCTATTTTCTACAGCCCTATTCGAACTAGTGCTTGGTATCTATCTTTAATTAACATTTTAGAGAATCCGGGTCTTGCTTTTTCTCCACCTCGAGTTCCATTTCATCCTACACCCAGAGATTACTATCCTCCATCCGTTATGGCCGGAGAGTCATCCATGCTTTCCCAGACACCGGAATCATTTTTACATTGTGGTCCTTCTGTTTCTTCGGGATATCAGGCTATGTCTGGTACTTTCTCGGGAGCAGCTCCTCAACCAATCGAACAAGTGTTGTCATCTGGTTTTAATGGTGTTAAAACTGAAACGTCGAACGCAGAGAAAATCTATATGATGTCTGGTAATATTCTGAATCCTCAACCTCAAGGCAGTTAGTTACCGCCTGGAGGGCCAACACAGGGAAATCCGTTACCGCCTGGGGGTCAACCTCAAGGTAGTCAGTTACTGCCTGGGGGGAAACCTTTAGGAAGTTAGTTACCGCCTGGAGGACAACCTCAAGGTAGCTTTTTCCCAGGACAAACTGTGGAATCATATTATTTTGGGGGAAAACCCCAAGGACAGTACACACCTCAGGGGTATCAACCTTCAGGACAGTACATGCCCCAAGGTCAACCCCAAACTCAATATGCTCCTCAGGGTCCTTATCAACCCCATCTTCAGTACGCGCCTCAGGGTTATCAACCTCAAGGTCAGTACCTAATTCAAGGTTTCCAACAACCGTTTGGTCAGTCATCTATTCAAGGAGCCGGAAATGTACCACTCACTTATCAACACTACGTTCAACCAGGTTATGGTCCTTACGTTCAACCTTCTGCGGGAAAATACCTCGGAATGAATATGGTTTGGGATCCGTCCCAATATCAACATCCTATGTAGCCTAATGTGCAGTTGCCTTATCAACCTAGACAGCCTTTAATTTCTGGTCCAACTCAGCAACCTGTCCAGCCTACTATTCAAACTCCTGCACCTGGTCCTGTTCAACAGGCTGGTCCTAATTCACCTAAGACTCCGCCCCAAACTAATGCAACAGATGCTACGTCTGTTCAACCTGTAACACCTGTTTCTGGAGTATCTGTAACCCCGAGTTCGTCTATCCCTGCATCTGTGCAAATCTCTCAAGTCTCTGTACCTCAGTCAGGATCTTCAGTTTAGACTTCGGTTCAGATGCCTATGGGACAAGCTGGTACAAGTACAGTTGTCACAAGTCAACCAAAATTCACGTATCAACCGTACCAGAGACAGCCGCAATTCGGTCCCTATTCACAAAATCCAAACTATCAGTATCAACCGTACCTGGCTATACTTATCAATAGCCTCAACAACCCCAGTTTGGTCTGGTTAATCCTGGTTTTCGAGGAGGTTATACAATTCCTAATGCAAATCCAATTCCAAGTTATCCTGGATATTCGCCTCCTGGAACTGCTTTGGCTACTCAAGGTTTTCGCGACCCTAACCGTCAGTTACCATTTATTGCAACTTTGGATTTACCTGATTTGATGCACCTTACGAACGATCCAATTTTTTATTATCCATATTGGCCGCCAATGCCGCATAAGTTGCCTAGTGATATACTGAAATTTGAAGGTAAACCAGGAGAGGATCCATCAAATCACATCATGACTTATCACCTCTGGTGTGCGCCTAATTCAATAATTGATGATTCGATTTGCTTACATCTTTTCGAAAGAACTCTTATTGGTCTTGCTGCCAAATGGTACATTGAGTTACCACGCGGCTCGTTTAACAATTTCAGTCAGTTAACAACTGCCTTCTTGACTCATTTTCAGTTGCCCGTCAGATACGACAATGGCACGAAATTATTAACTTCGCTGAAACAGTCCACGTACATGTATATTTTTGATCATATTCATGAATGGCGACGTAGGAGACGTTTGGTGAAATTTTACATTCCGGATCAAATTTTGGCAGAATGGTTTGTCAAATCATTGTTACCCAAAATCACTGAAGATGTAGCTAAGGCTGGTGTTGTTACTGAAGAGCAAGTAATTGCTCAAGCTCAGTACCTTGACCTTGTTTACACGCAGTCAGGTACTTTACATGAAAAAATCCCAGACCTTCCAAAACAAGGTCAAATAGCTGCTGATCCTTCAGGGTCTCATGCCGCTGATGGTATGATTGGTACGGTAAATACTAAAAGTAAGAAGCAATCTTCAAATAATTCTTCTCCAATTATAACTTTACCTGATTCCCCGAAAGGAGAATCTTCCCCCTAAGTTTCTGCTGATATTCATGTTGTGGAGACATCTATGACTAAATCTAAATCCCGTAGTAAAAAGAAAGGGAAGAATAAAAACAAAAGGAATTCGAAAGAAAAAACTGATAAAAATGAATCCAATGACGAAAAACGTAAACCACGTTATCCTTGTTACATTTGTAGTGAAGATCATTTTACTAAGGAATGCCCACATCGGGCCGAGGTTGCGAAATTCATCAAAGGTTCACAACAACCTGCTGTCTTGAAGGATCCCTTTCCGACTCAAGATAGTAAGATGGTTGGTTCTACCTCGACTGCTTCAGAAGAGCCCATTTTGATGATGTCTCATGTAAGGATTGCGACGCGATCGAGGGATTATGGTACTAAGAATATTTTTGATGGTAAAGAAGCAGAATCTTATAATGCAAATACATCAAATACACCTCCTCATGTTTCTGGTCTACTACAGATCGAGAAACCAAATCCAGACTTAATAATCAAACCGCCTGCTAAAGGTGTTCTTTGTAAATCAGCTTTCAATCCACATGCGAGAGCTGCTCAGAATTACAACATTGTTGAAGACTTAGCTATTTCTCCTTCAGCGATGTTGGCTTTGGAAGTGCTGCAATCATGCCCAGCACAGCGTAAATTGCTTTTGTCTGCCATAGGAGCTGTTGATATTCAGGATCCTAATCTTATAATCTTCGATCTAGAAAATAGTACACCTCGCCTACCTCACCAAATGGCTTTCCAGATTCCGGTGACAGTAAAAAACAGACCGATCTATCGGACTGTGATTGATGAGGGAGCTTCAACGTGTATTATGTCGATTCAGTGTTGGAAATCGCTTGGTTCTCCTACATTGAACCAATCTCCGACGATTCTTAAGGCTTTTGATGGTCGAGGTTTCCACCCTTTTGGTATTTTGCAGGATTTACCCATAGGGGTTGAAGGTAAAATTGTAAATCTAGATGTGGAAGTGGTTGATGCCCCTCCAAGGATCTTCATACATGCATGATCCTTGATGACTTGCTACATGAGAAGGATTATTCAATTCAAGATGGGGTCATCTATGATCATGGTAGGATCTTCTTATCTAGAGCCTCCAAGCTCAAGGATAAGTTACTACAATGGGCCTATGAGGAGTTCTGTTTCAGCCAAGAGTATTCTATGAAGCTCAACAACATCATTTTGCGGAACTACTAGTGGGAGGGCTTTGGAGGAGAACTATATTAGCATTGTCAGAGATGCATGAACTTTGTGGAGATGGGGCAGCAACATAACTCTGTTGGAGAGTTAATTCAGCCTTCTCTTTCCCCTCTTGAGGGAGGAGATAGACCTATGCACCACTCCAATTTTATGAGGAGGACAATTGGTGAAGAATATGCTCTTATAAGACAGTTTTATTTTTATGATTGTATGCATTCTTTCACCATGTTTATGCAGGCCATGACTCCAAGGAGGAGTGTTATATCTTGTCAATCTCATGAAAAATATGGGGCCACAACAATTGCTGTACTTGGCCACTCCCTTGGTGGACAAAGGGAGTTCTTGTTTCATGATGGGTGCTTTCCTAAGGCACCAAACATATCTCACACATTCAGCTACAGTGAGATGGCATGGGCTGCAAGTAAGTGGTGGGAAAACCACTTACCACATCTTGGTTTAATGCAGGCAGGAGATGCATTACGCTGGTTCCACATGTGGGACTATGACCCACCTTTATATGTGCACATTTCTGTTTGTTTGTACATTATTTTTCTCCCATACATTGATGACATGCTTGTACTTTTTATGGGAATCTATGGGGGGAGGATGGGAGGTATGCATGTGCGTAATGGGGTGAAAATTCTCAATGTGTCTTATGTTATATATTTCAGAGGGAACATTAGGCAAACCATGGGTGTTTCACATGAGATCTTGTTTCCTTGTGGGATGGATTTTGCACATCTCATATTGACTTTGGGGAAAAAATTCATGGGGGTTTGGATTGGTGAGCATCTAGCTTATGATGGGAGCTTGATATTTGATGATGTCACCAATGGAGGAGAAGTTTTTCAGAACTCGCCTTATTAGTTTCTTGAGGACAAGCAAAATTTTGGAGGGGAGGACTGTAATATTCCCATTTAGCCCAAGCTAATGGGAATATCCTATTTTGCCTTGTTTTATTTTTCATTTCATATTAATAAATAAAATGTGAAGGAGGACATATAAAACTCTTGAAAACCATGAATAAATCAATGCCTATGTAAACAGAGACATATCTAGGCCATGTAAATAAACTCTTGTAGGTGTGAAGCGGTTGGAATCAATATATTGGGTCAACCTTGACCAAGTCAACATCGTAGTCTAGGTGCAATGAACCTCATGGATACATAACACAGTTCTAGATGGAGGCTCCACATGTGAAAGGGGCTAACTCATTGAGGTGGTTTAGGGTTTGACAAGGCTTTCATCTTATAAAAGAAGGAGGAGGACAACAGGAAAAGGTTGTTGAGGATATTATTTTTTGAAGGCATTGTTTGTTTAGACACTCCTCTTTGGGTTTTCCTGTTTAGAATTCCCACCTCCTTCCTTGAGCAGCTCTTGGAGGAGTCTTGTTTGTCTAGTCCACTATCTGGCATTTGGCCAAGCCACATCTTGCATCTACAACGTAGTCCTGCTTAGGATTGGGTTTTCCATGTGAGCTGCAGCAAGTGGAACACTAGATTTGTTCAGATATAGCTTGTACTGGTGCCTCTTCTCAGTGAGTGTGTCTTTTAACCTCCTGGAAGAGTGCATTAGTGGGTTGAGCTTTAGATCCACACATTGGCAGTAGGCCAAAGCATTCTCAGAGCCTACAGCGCAATCCCTCTTCCATGACTATGTTATTTGCAAGAGAAGAGTTGCAGGGTGTCTTGGCATCATTCTAGAGGAGAGATCTCTAGTGATTGGATTCTTCCTTTCACTGTAGTGATCCGTGGATTGGCCAACCAATCCATGTTGTTTCAGATATGATCTGCTACATATGCTATGATTCAGAATTTTCTGAATACTTTTGCAGATCTGTGACTTAGATCTCAGATCTACTCATCGTTGTTCATGTTTTGCTGAGATCCCCAAGGGGAGTGTAAAAAGGAGCTTATCTTGTATATAGATCTGGAATAGATCTATCATTTTGTGTACATATTTTCTCTAGATTTGAGTTGTAATCTAATACATGCTTCAACAATGAAAATAATGCTGTCAAGATTATTCTGCCATTTCATGTTGTTGTAGTAGCTCATTTTGAGGCTTTTGTCTTGTATATTCATTCCATTTCTGTTATACACTGTATAAGCTGCATTGTAGATCTATTTTTCTATTGTATAGCTGAAAGATGGACCTCCATGTTGGTCTCATGCTTATGAATGTATAAACTACGTTATTTCTAAAGCAGTCCTTTGCATATAGATGTAGCCCCTCTCTTTGGGTGTTTTTCAGCTAGACTAGGTTGTGGGAGATCTGTTTAACCCACCTAGCTTGATTTGTTTTTTCTCTCCTTTTGGATTTAGATCTTAGATGAGCTGATCTAAGGGATCCAGGAGTTGTAAACTCATTTTAGTGCACTGAATTCTCAGGAGTGCGTTATTTTAGCAGGCTTGCTGTGCAATCCCTATTTTGGGATATTACAATCCACCTGGATCAATCCTCCCCCCTTAGGAAGCAATTTTTCCCATTATGTTGAGTGACTCCACAAGACGGGGAAACTTCTGCTGGGCTTGGTCCCCGATGAGCCACTTGCCTTGGTGTAGGAGCTTGTCGAATTTAACAACCTAATACAGATGGATCCTTTGTTGGAGAGTGTTCTTAATATATTTTTCCATGATATGATTATTTGTGACATGTTCAATGTAATCTGGTTGAGCTCTGTTGGTGTCAGATGCTCAACAATGTATATTTTGTCCAATAATGGTGGAAAATATGGCTGAAGGTGGTACACATTAAATACTGGGTGCAGGCCAAGAAATGGGGGGATACTTAGCTCAAAAAGTATTGTCACCCACAACCTTGGTAACAGTGTAATGTTTGTATCAGAGTGGTCAAAGATTTCGATGGAATCCTCTAAGGTGTTCCTTCTGCAAATGCAACCAAAGCTTGTCACCCACTTGAAACTTATGTGGCACCCTACACTGATCATGTTGTTGTTTGTACTTAGTATTGGGTTTATCCAAGATATCATGAACCTGCTAGCGGATGTGCTAAATGCGTTCAATAAAATTGATGGCTTTACCAACCCCATACTTGAACACAATCTCTGCAACCAAATTGCTTCCTTGCTTGCATGAGTGGTTGCTATGTATTATGCCTTTGTAGTTGAAAGAGCCACTACAGACTGTATTTTACTCATCCAACTGACTACACCTCCAAATAGGCTAAACACATACCCACTTGTAGATATTCTTTGGTCTAGATCTCCAGCCCAGTGTGCATCAACAAAACCATGAATGTACAACATTCTTTCCAATCCCGGTCTTCCCTGGTAGCAAAAGCCATAATCATTAGTGCCACGCAAATATCTGAAAACCCACTTCATTGTTGTCCAATTCTCCTTCCCTGGGTTTGACATAAACCTGATCAGTACTCCCACTACATGTGCAATGTCTGGTCTACTACAGACCATTGCATAGATCAGGCTATCCACTGCACTTGCATATGGAACACAGGACATATTCTCCTCTTCTTCTTGTGTCTTGGGACACTATTCAGCAGACAACTTTACACCTACAGGAATAGGAACATTCACCGATTTACTATCCTGCATATAATCTCTACAATATAGTCTCGACATACTTCCTTTGGTTTAACCAGAGCTTCCTCTTTGCCTGATCTTTCTTAATTTCCATGCCCAAAATATAGTTTGTAGCACCAAGATCCTTCATGTCGAATTTGGAGAACAGTTGGGTCTTCAAATATTGGTTAATTTCTTTGTCATTTCCAATCAAAAACATATCATCCACATACAATACCAAATAAATAACACGGTCACCAATTAATTTAAAATAAACACAGTGATCCTCCTTGCTTCTGGTGAAGCCAAGTCCCCATATATAGGTATCAAATTTCTGATACCACATCCTTGGTGACTATTTTAACCCATACAGAGACTTCTTTAACCTGCATACCAGTTCTTTCTTCCCTTTCACCATAAAGCCTTCAGGTTGTTTTATGTAGATCTCCTCTTCCAGATCCCCATGGAGAAATGTTGTCTTCACATCCATCTATTCTACCTCAAAATCAAATGCAGCAGCAACAAATAAAAGTAATCTAATAGAAGTAACTTTGGCAACAAGAGAAAAAATATCACCAAAATCAATTCCCGGCACCTGGGAATAACCTTTTGCTACCAACCGAGCTTTGTATTTCTCCACCTTGCCTTCTACATTTATCTTCTTCTTAAACACCCATTTTCTCCCGATGGGCTTCCTTTCAGCCGACAACTCCACCAAATCCCATGCCTCATTTTTATGCAAGGATGCCATTTCATCAACCATGGCCTCCTTCCAGAGTTTTCCATCCTCTGGATCTACTGCCTCCCTCACAGTCCTGGGATCACCATTAGTTATAGTTAAGGCAAAAATTGAACAAAAAGCAGATGGACTATACCTTTTTGGTTGCCTTCTTTCCCGAACTGATCTTCTCACAGCTGGAGTTTGTGGCTCTTCCTCTTCTGAGTTTTCTTCTGTTGTAGAGTCTGATTCATCCTCCTTTAGCTCAAACTCTATCTTCTCAGGTTCCTTTGGTAGGACTTCATGTTTAACAACATCTTTCACCTCTCTAAACACCACATCTCGACTGTACACAACCTTCCTTGTTTATGGGTTCCAAAGCTTGTAACCCTTTAAACCATCCTTATATCCAATAAAGATGCATCTTTCAGATTTATTATCCAACTTGGTCATTTTCTCCTTCGGAACATGTACATATGCATCACATCCAAATACCCTCAAATGTGAAAGAGAGGGTTTCTTACCTGTCCATACCTCATGTGGAGTCTTATCCTCCAACACTAATGAAGGTGATCTATTAACCAGCTAATATGCAGTCTCCACTACCTCTACCCAAAATTCTTGTCCTAACTCGGTACCACTGAGCATGCTTCTTTCCTTTTCCATCAACGTTATGTTCATTCTTTCTGAAACTCTGTTTTGCTGAGGTGTGTATGGAGTAGTCTTCTTCCATGCTATACCACACTTCTTACAAAACTCTTCAAATTCCTTCTTGCAAAACTCCCCACCATTATCTGTCCTCAGCACCTTTATCTTCTTCTCTGTCTGGTTTTCCACTAGAGCCTTAAATTCTTTAAATTTGTCAAAGACTTCAGTTTTCTTCCTCAAGAAATATAACCATGCATTCCTTGAGAAGTCATCTATGAATGAAACATAGTACATAGACTTAGCTAATGATGGAACGACACAGGTCCAAACACATCACTGTGCACAAGCTCTAATATCTTGTTTGCCCTCTTGGCACCAGAAGTAAAACTCACCCAATTCTGCTTCCCATATACACAATGTTCACAGAAATCGAAATCCAGTGAGCAATTAGACATACCTTCTACCATACCATTTCCATATAGTATCCGAAGGCCCTTCTCTCCAATATGTCCAAGCCTTTGATGCCATAGCATGGTCTTTTCTCCAGAGACTGCTAGGCTTTCCGCTCCACCTACAGGAACCATATAACTGTTGCACCCATCAATAACAGTGCTTCCCTAAAGCTTGTATAGAGTTCCAATCCAAACTCCCCGCATTAATACCAGTGCTCCCCAAACCATATTACAAGTATCTTTCTCGAACACTGTTTTTACACCTTCATCATCCATCTTGCTTACAGAAATCAGATTTCTAGCCAATGCAGGAATGTGTAGAACACCAGGAAGTGTTATAATCCTTCCACCTTGCAGCTTCAGCTTGAAATTTCCACATCCGACGATTCTGGCCTTCCTATCATCCCCTACGAAGACATCACCACCATCATATTTCTCATACTCACAGAACCACTCCCTATGGGGAGTGAAGTGAAAGGATGCACCCGAGTCAATCAATCACAACTCATGATCTACATGTGTATTTGAAGAAGAAGCCAAATACACATCCCCACCTTCATCTGAGGTGGTTTTTGCCTCTGCAGAAGGAGCATCATCAGATCCCTTTCCTTTCTCAAGATATTTTGATCTACAGTCCTTTTTGTAGTGCCCTTCCTTTCCGCATTTCCAGCACACCTTTACAAACTTTCTAGGAGATTTAGATCTCCCACTCGAAACCTTATTCTTATTTTTGTTTTGGGACCTTCCTCGTATAGAAAAGGCATCTCCATTTTGGCCCTCCATATTTCTTCATCTGATTTCCTCCAACAGTAAGGCTGAGACAATGTCATCAAAATTCAAGGTAGTTGTATTGATACCTATTGCAATAACCAGACTGTCCCACGAGTCTGGTAGAGAACACAACAAACTGATGCACTTATCTTCATCTAAGATTTTAATATCAACAGATGACAGCTGACTTACCACAGTATTGAAGGAATTCAGATGCTCTGTCACCGAGTCTCCATCCTTCATCCTCAGGTTATACAGCTTTTTCTGCAGGAATAATTTATTCACCAAAGACTTAGATTGGCACAAAGTCCCTAGCTTGTCCCACAAGGTCTTCGCCGTAGCTTTCCCAGATACATTCAACAATACTGAATATGAGACACACAACCGTATTGTGCTCTTTGCCTTTCGATCCAGCTTCTTCCAGTCTTCATCTGACATTTCCGTTAGTTTAGTACCCGGATCTACCGTGATCCATTGATCTTTATCCACCAACAGATCCTCCATCTTGAGCTTCCACAACTCAAAAATTTGACCATTAAATTTCTCGATCTCTATTTTTCTGCCACTCGCCATCTTCTTTCACTGTAAGAATCAATCCCGTATATCTCCCACTGAACATGGTCTACCATAGGCCTGAGCAAAAAACCCCTCAGCAGTAAAGGCGTCCCCTTGAAGCTGAAACAACTCCGATACCAAATGTAGGTTTTAACCTTGAACAAAAATTATCTACAAACGAATCTTAAAACAGAAAATAAACAATAGCGAGAGCATGAAACATAAAACAGATAAACAGAGAGATTTTTCCCTGGATCCCAAATCGGGACGACCAACTTGATTTTTCATTATATTCCTTTTAGTGTTACAACACACATATATACATGCCGAAGCATACATAAACCCTAATCCATTAACCTTGGATTAGAACATAACCGTAGTTCCCTTGACCGGATCTACAAAATACCAGGGGCTAAAAACCATCGTACCCCAAAACCATGTGCAAACCCATGCACAAAACCATGGGTGGGTTCGCCCACCGAAAATAAGGTCCAATTTTTTTTTCCCGAGGCGCTGCCCCGGACCCCGACAGGGGGGGTTGCCGCCCCCCCTGTGACCCCCATGCTACGCCCGACGAAACATACAGGGGGGTCTATCGCCCCCCTTGTGACCCCCCCGCACGTGACTAGTCATGGAAAAAATATAACACATACCCAACAAAATACTGGGTGTAGGCCAAGAAATGGGGGGATACTTAGCTCAAAAAGTGTTGTCACCCAAAACCTTGGTAATGGTGTAATGTTTGTATCAAAGTGGTCAAAGCTTTCTATGGACTCCTTTAAGGTGTTCCTTTTGCAAATGCAACCAAACCTTGCCACCCACTTGAAACTTATGTGGCACCCTACACTGATCATGTTGTTGTTTGTACTTAGTATTGGGTTTATCCAAGATATCATGAACCTACTAGCGGATGTGCTAAATGCGTTCAATAAACTTGATGGCTTTATCAACTTCATATTGAACATGTGTGAATTTTATTTGGGTAGTTGCAACATAAATGGGACACAATAGTTGAAATCCCAGACCCACCTGGAAGGGGCTATGGCCAGTTGAATGGAGAAATATGTAGCAGTTGTGTTGAACATAGGGGAGGATCTCATCCCATGTTTGTGGATGCTTAGAGTTGTACATGCATAGTATGTGCCTAGAGATTTGGTTACCAATGTTTAACTTCAATTTATCCAAGGAACCACAAACAAGATTGACCAGATTTTGAAAAGCACAGGATCTCTTCCACCTTTAGACCCTTGAACACTGTTTGTAGCTCCCTAAGATCCGTTAAAGACTCATTGGATCCAAAAAACAAGAAAGACTTTTATATAATATTTTGTTCCTATGGGATCCTCTACATTGGAGAAATTGGCCGCTCCATAAATCAAAGGATTCAATATCGTGTTGCAGACATTTGATATTGTAGGACTCACTCCTCGACTTTGGCTAAACATGCTAAGAAGACAAAACACCACATTTGTTTACAAGAGTGTAGGTCATTCCCAGGATTGAATATTTCCATAACTGAAAGTTTAGGGAGGCCATTGACATCGAAAAAGGTCTAATGCGTTGAATAGGGATGATGGATGGAAGATTAGCAATTTTTGAATCCCGTCTCTTTTTTCCTAGGTTTCGTCTTTTTTTATTATAAATTTATTCCTTTCTTAAGTATTTTTAGATAGATTTAAGTTTTACAATAATTTTTCTTCCTTTTTTTTTTTCTTACCTTATATATATATATATATATAACAATAATTATTTTCATCCTTTAATATTTATAGTGGATATTTCTTTTTTTTCTCTTTGTTGATTTCCCTCTAACTAGTTTTTTCTAATTTTTTCTTAATTAAGTATTCTTTTTGTGTGCTTTTCTTTGCACTTTTTTTATACTCTTAAAAAAAATTAAAATTAAAAATAAACCTAAATCCATCTTAACTCTGGATATGCCAAGTGCCTAGAGGGATCAAATCTCCTTTTACTTTAAGAGAGGTTTGTATCTAAAGAGATTTTATCCCTCTGGTGCTCGGTAGATCTGAAGTTAAGATGGATCTAGGATGATTTTATTAGTAGTTATAACTAATTATAATTATTTTATTTTATTTTATTTTTAGTTTTATGTAATTTGATATTTTTATTTTTATTTATTATTTTTATGTTTTTTTACCCAGTCAAAATGTTTATAGGACATTACTAACACCTCTACATGAGAGTGCCTCTCTAGGCAATTTATTTTAACCTATTATTATTTTTTAATTGATCCCACATGTAAATGTTTACAAACATTTACACCACTACAACATCTCCTCATAATTTTTTGCTTTTAAATTTTATTTTAAAAATGTTATAAAATAAAGTTAAAATAAAATATCTATAACATATTTCGATTTTGAAACGAGTTATGGTTTTGTGGCAATTGATATTGATAAGCCATGGTATTGGCCCAAGGTATGGTAACAAAGCCTACTTACAAGTTAGTAATATCCATGATAAAATGGGGATGAATATCCATCATTAAGAATGTTTATTGTAAGTATTATGTTTAATTTAAAAAATGTTATAAAATTAACTTATTAAAATATATATATATATATATTGAAATGAGTTATGGTTTTTTGGGTATGAGTTATTGATAGGACATGTTATTGGCCCATGGTATTGTAAGAAAGCCTATTTAGAAGTTAATAATATCTAGGGTAAAAGGGGGGCAAATATTCATGACTAAGAATCTTGTTATATAGTAAATATTAATTTTTTATGTGCTTAATAATTTATTTATTTTTTAAGCACAAGTATTCACATTATATTAACATAAAAAGATACATAATGTACACTTTGGAAAACATGGGGTGGCTAAGTCTTTCACCCAACAAAGACCTCTTCCTCGGAGTTGGGAAACCAAAAATTGAGTCATAGAGTCTCCTCTGCCCCTGGAAGGGGAAACCAGAGGTGGAAATTGATATTAAAAATTTGACGTGAATCATCAATTTTTTTTTTTAGACTTATATCTGAGAGGCATTGAGCCTTCGGTCGTCAAGACAAAACCAATGAGCTAAAATGGATGAACCAACTTGGAGTAAACCATGGAACTTGGGCAGTTAACACGAGCCTGTGGATGAGTCCACCTTTAGAAAGTGAGTAGGGGTAGCATTGGAGCCACCCTGGATTGGAGCGTTACCCTCTTCGAATGGAATTTCCTCGAGGATGTAACAACTATAGGGTCTAGGACGTGGAGGAGAGGAAAGAAATATCGGGGCACACCCAAAGGATGGAGGAGGAGCTATGTAGACATCGCTACGAGCAAGTGAGGGGTGGAAAGCTGGTGCCATAAGAATGGGGGGGAGGGGAGGACAAGTGCATATGAGGAGAATTAGAAGGTGAGGGAGTAGGGGAGGAGGGTGACAGAATGTTAGGAGGGAAGTTGATGTTTAAATCATGAGCCAAACAATTGAGTGATCTAGGTGGATATTGGTGCCACCCTCTTATTCCACTTGAACCCCCACCATTGTTTCTTTTAGTTTCCTTAATTGTAGCACAATTTACTATTTTTGGCAGTTTTTCGGGACCTGAACTTCCAGAGCCATTTTGAGGCCCTAAACAATGTTTTTTTGGAAAACAGGAAACTTGTAATTTATAACACAGGCTCACAGTCGAAAGTTTTACTCCTCGGATGGATATTTATAAATAGGTATCGTACGTGTCAAACGTGGTTCATATGCCAAAGTTACGGTCCCGGGAATTTGATGTACCAATTTACCCCAACGGGCCCATAGACTTTTGGCGCTTCATCTACTAGGGTTAGGTTTTTTGGATGTTTAGGGTTTTCCATTGTTTCTTAATTATAAGTAGGCCTTCGAGCCTCATTGTAACATAATTAAGAAGGCATGTAGCCGCCACATCCCTTCTTAGAGATAAGCTACCATCACCTAAGCTAGTTTGTTTCCATTCTCCATGTAAACAATTTTCAGTACTTTGTTATTATTGAATTGAAGTTTTGTTTTCGTTGTATCGCTATATTTTTGTTTACATTTGCATTTCATTTTTTTCCCACATATATCTGGATCAGTGGTATCAGAGGTGTGTGCTCTTTCTCTATTTTTCTATGCATGCCCCCAACGAGGTCATGGTATAAGGAGTTAGGGTTTGAACTAGTTGAACCTTTGCAAGACCAACCTCACCGACCCCGATGGCCTCCCATGGTGGAAGAAAAGAATGACGGGCGAGTAGGAGATCCTTTCAAAATATTTCTCGAAGAAGCCCTTGAGCAACAAAGGAATGCGATGATGGACAAATTTTCCCAGATTGTTCAACAGGTACCTATAGGTGAGGCATCTTCATCCAACAGCCACCCTGGAGGCACTACTACCTTTAAGGTACAAGTAAGCTTTGACATTCCCATATTTGAAGACCAGATATATGCAACTGTCGTAGATAAATGGTTAAATATGTTGGAGGGATATTTTTTGGTTCATGATTTTTCCAATAAGGGGAATACTACTTTGGCACTCCTAAAAGCCACTCCCCGCGTCAAGGACTGGTGGGAAACCTACTATGAGCAGAGGGATGAGAGGGAATGCTCATTATTTTCAGCTGCACCCACTTAGAATTCTTTTCGAGATTCCATCAAGGAATAATATTACCCTGTTGGGAGCTATGAAGATAAGTACATAAAGTGGACTATGTTGCAACAAGGAAGGGACCAAGATGTGCCGGAGTTCACAAATATTTTTCATTCTCTTTGTACAAAATTGGGTATCAAATATTCTAAGTGGCATCTGGTACTCAAGTACCACAACTATCTACCCAAACACATCCAAGATGAGATGGAGTTCTTGGACATCTCCTCACTTGGCACCTCCTATCGATACACTGTCAAGATCGAGAAAAAAATTAAACAGAAGAAGCGAGACTTTGGATTTGTGAATCTGAAGCAAGGGAAAGGTACCCCCAAAATCACAGAAAAAAAGACAAGGCCAAGGCAGGGTGACCCAGTAAAACCCGCCGAAGCCGCAAGCAAAGAAAAACACCATGAAGATAATGAAGGACACAAAAAAGTGGTGTGAGTTCCATAAGAGTCCCATTCACAACACAAGTGAGTGTGGAGCCAAGTAGTCACTGGTGGTCGAGCTGAAGGCTTCAGAGTCAGATGCATGTTCTGACTCTAAGTCAGAACCCGACAAGGGGAATGACAAAGGGAAGTAGATTATTGATGCAGAGCCTAGCTCCACCGTTGCTACTACCATGATAAAAAATATTGAGCTCAATGATCGAAAATAAGGGGAGTGTCTCTTCCACTCACAGATGTGGGTTAAGTGGTCTCTAATGTAGTTCATTGTCGACAACGAGATCCAAAATAACCTTAGATTAACAGAGGTTGTTTAGTGGTTGGGCCTACCGACTACACCACACCTGCAACCATACACCATCCGGTAGCTCCAACAAGGATGAGATCTTCGCATTAGCCAACAATGTCGTCTTCCATACAACATCAAACCCTTCACGGATGAGGTACTATGTGATGTTGCTCCTCTTGAAGTTGGTTATGTATTATTAGGTCAACCATACTTGTGGAAATGTCATGTTGTGTATGAGTCAAGGCCTCCCATCGTTATTATTTATTTGGGCAGTAAGTTGTACATAATACCTCCTGCCTACCAACATCTCTTTGATCTCTGCTAAGCAATGCAGTAATATCATCTCCCAAACCGAGATTTATTTTTTATTTTTTTATTTTAATTCGCTCTCCAAGCAAGGGGAAGATCATGGCCACATCCATGGCCTCGGGGAAGTGTTCCTCCATTTAACATAAGCATGTGGATAAGGTCATGGAAAAATACAAGGAAATCTTCTCCTCACCCACAGGGGTACCCTTGCACTATCGGGTTAAGAAATAGATCGATATGACTCCTAGAGAACCTCTACCTAATGGGACGATATACCACCATTCCATTATGTAATATGAAGAGATCAAGTGGAAAATCTAGGAGTTTCTACAAAAATGGAACATCCGACCAAGTTCTGGACCCTATGCAAGCTCGATTTTACTTATACAAAAGAAGGATGGGCCATGGAGGATCTGCATTGATTATTAAGCACTAAAAAATCACTTTCAGGAATAGGTATCCAATCCCATGGATTGCTGACCTTCTTGACTAGCTCAAGGGAGTGAAGTATTTTAGAAAGATCAATCTGAATTCTGACTATCAACAGGTTACAATAGAGCCCACAGATGTATGGAAGACCACCTTCAAATCCAAGGAAGGCCTTTTTGAATGGTTGGTCATGCCCTTGGGTTGAAAAATTCCCTTCTACTTTTATGAGGCTTATGGATGACATCTTGTAGCCATTCACCAACTCGTTCATGGTTGTTTATTTGGACGACATCCTCATCTTCAACAAGAGTTGGGAAGAGAACTTGAAACACATTCGACATGTCCTTCAAACCTTGCAGAAACACAAGATGTGTGCCAAACTGGATAAATGCACATTTGGAATGGGATAGGTCCAATATTTTTTCAACACCATTGATGAGCAAGGCATGTATGTGGATCTGGCTAAGATCCAAGTCATTCGGGATTGGAAAGCCTTAACCGCTCTAACAGAGCTTCACAACTTTTTGGGCCTTGCAAATTTTTATCGGAGGTTCATGTTGGGATTCTCTAATATCACTTGGCCTTTGAGTCAATTTACCATGGGAGGAGCGAAAGAAAAGTTTTTCTGGTCTGAGTCCCATCATAAGGCGTTTTTGGAGCTGAAGCAGTGTGTCTACTATGCACCAATACTCACATTGCCAAACTTGCAACAACCATTTGAAATTGAGACAGACGTCTCTGACTATGCTATTGGTGCAGTTCTCACCTAACAAGGGAATCCTGTGGCCTATCATAGTGAGAGAATTCCCGAAACCATTGAGAAATATCCCACTTACGATAAGGATATGTACTCCATTGCGCAAGCTTTCCGATAATTGAAGCATTACATTCTGGGGAAGGAGATGGTCATTCACATATATCACCAACCCCTGCAATTTATAAAGACCCAAGGGAAGTTTCAGAATGTTCGCCATCAGAAGTGGTCCACATATCTTCAACAATTCCATTTGAATATCAAATATAAGTAGAGCAACACCAATCATGTTTCAAATTGCCTCAGTTGGCCACTGGTTGCAACACTGGCCATTATTCTCAACTCTTGTGGCCACGACACCTCTGGATGGCCACAACTATATAAAAATGATCCAAATTTCTCCACCACATACCATATGCTCACTTTTGGTGAGGGTCGTTAAAGGTCCATCACTAATTCTCCCTTTGGTGACACTTCTAGTGACGAACTTTCAATGACCCTCACCAATGCTCTTTTTGTTACTTTTGGTGACGGTCAAAAAATGTTCGCCATCATTGATCATTAAAAAACCATCACTGTAAGTGTATATAGTGATGGTCCTTTATGGTCCGTCACCAAAGACATTTTCAATGACACTTTTGGTGAGGTTCATTAAAGGCCCATCACTAATTCTCTATTTGGTGACACTTCTAGTGACGAACTTTTAATGACCCTCACCAATGCTCTTTTTGTTACTTTTGGTGACGGTCAAAATATGCCCGTCATCATTGATTCCAATGAGTTTTTGATGACGCTATGTGCCTGTTAATATATTTTTTGTCAAAAGATAACCATTTAATACAATTATTGTGGAGTATTTTTTGTAATATGTCCAAGGCCATAGTGGTTAGGGTCAATCAATTCTTTTAGAAGTAATTAGTGTGTATCATTTCCCTCAAGTAATGACTAGTCGAATCGAGATTTCCTATGAGTCAACACATGATTCATATCTATTAATTTTATTATCTAGCAAATTCCCTTTAGATAAAGTTCCACTATTGTGTGTAGGAAATATATTATTTAATACATAATCAAGATTTGACAATTCTATTAATGAGGAAGACCTAACAATCCTCAACAATATGGGCACACCTTAAATTAATGCTTTGGCACACACTAACATTTCTTAGCACCCCACATGTCTTGGAACATCTTTGTACCTAGAACATATTGTGATGACACTGACGCCCAAGCACATGGTGGCATGTGCTAGCACAACATGGAAATCTCCTAGCATGTGTTGGCATATTCAATATAGTCCCTAGCATGCCCTGGAACACCTTGGTTGAATGCATTAACATACATTAACACTTGGTACACAATGCCACTTGGCATGTATTGGGACCTATTATTAGTGTGCCTAGCATGCCCCTTTTCAAAAAGATAAAGTCCTGACTTATTAACCCTCTTAATATTGGTTCTTCCTTTTGTTGCCTCGACACATATTGACATACCCTGGCACCCTGTGCCACAATATCCTTAGCACCTAGCATGTATTGGCATATCTTGGCACTATTAATTGGCACATGATATAATTAGCACACCCTAGAACTCCCAAGCACACTTTGGGAATTCTTTACTTGCCTTGATATTCCCTAGCATGCCTTACCAATTCTTATCATACCTTGTCACTCCCTACTTGGCATGACAACTAACACTCATTAACACTAGTCTCTGGCACACGTTCCTCATATTCATTAGCTTCCATGAATTTTTACCTAGTGCTCCCTTAATGTTTTTTTCCTAGTAATCCTTAACACTCATCAACATGCATTATCACTCTCTAGCACACCTTAGCACTCTTCAACATTCCCTTCCACTTCATAACATGCATAACACTAGTCCCTGACACATATTGGTGCTTGGCACGTGTTGGCGCTTGGAAAATATTAGCATGTATGGAATATGTTGAGATGCCTTGGTATGATTTGGCATGGTTTAATGCACCCACACTGGTTAGATTTTCTACATGGTATTAGAGCAGGAATTTTTTGGACGGTGAGTTTGCAGAGAATATCTAAAGATTTTGGTGTAAAATTTTCAAAAAAAAAAAGAATATTTGGATTCCTTGCGAAAATCTACCGAAATGGAAAAAAAAAAAAAAAAAAAAAAAATTGGTCGAATCAGAGCTCGAATGAGGGAGATATCATCGATTTAAAATCAACTATTTTTTAGAAACTTTTTGTAACGTTGGGACAATTACATTGTGCGCAAGTCAAGAACCTATATGTACTTGAGGTACCAGATGCATGCAAAGCTTTGAGGAGAAAGGAAGAAGTTAGAGACTTGGTGGTTTAGATGGAGCATAAATTACCTCTCAACATGCATTCTCATGAGAAGCAGTCTCAGAAGGTTGTGGAGTAGCTGCCACAATTGGAGAAGTAGAGAGGAGACCGAGTGGAAGCATCCACTCAAGCAGAGACCTCCATGAGGGGGGAATTTTGAGCCAGATAGGAAGAGGGAGCAACCATACCTCGAGGTGTAAGGTGGGGTGATGTGTAGACATAATCCCAAGATAAGAAATTTGGGCAAGGTCCATTGAGATGGCGTGTCTCATGGATCGAACCTGGCTACGAGGAGCCCACAGTACAACAGTAGTAGGAACGATCAGTTAGATTGATGTATTCAGATGTCAACAAGACAGAAATCAGAGTGACAAATGTCAAATACTGGAGCACAAATCAGAGTTAGCAACAGTTCAAAGGGCACGGATGTAGATGTTAGCAACAGCGCAAAGAATCCAGTACTAGACAGGTACAGTAGCTAGCAGCAGTCAAAAGACTTTGTTGACAGATGCATTATATTGTTTCAGTTGTTCGGAGGCTATTCAGTTTCAGGATTTGCAGGTGCAAACAACACTAGAGAAGTGTAGCATGCAGAACATTCCAAAGGTATCAGATTGGGATTGATTGAATTCCTTTCTTGTTGAGAGGGAGTGTTGAAATTTGCAACAAGAAACAGTGAAATTGGCAACTAGAAAGGACAAAAAAAAATGCACCCACACTGGTGAGGAATTTTGATGTACCAGGAGTGAGGAATGTGAGGCATCTAATTTATTTTTCCCTTGAATAAATTGGACAATAAATTGTAATTTCGTCTCATAACAACTTGTGTCAGTTAACTAAGTCATGATGATTGAGTTAGCTCAAGAAATTCGATTTAAGGTGATCGAGGTGGATATTGGTGGCCACCCGCCTATTCCACTCGGGCCCTCGCCATTGTCTCTTTCAGTTTTTTAGTTTCCTTAATTATAGCATAATTTACTATTTTTGTCAATTTTTCGGGTCCTGAACTTCTAGAGCCGTTTTGAGGCCCCAAACAACGTTTTTTGGGCATGAAAAGTTTGGAAATTTCATATAAATCGCATTAGCAGTTGTAGTCCTCGGAGAGATCTTTCTAACGAGGTATCATGTGCGTCAAACGAAGATCATATGACCAAGTTACGACCCCGGAAAGTTGGCTGCCCAACTAACCCCAACGGGGCCCATAAACTCTTGGTGTTACATCTCCTCGAGTTAGGGTTTTGGTTGTTTAGGGTTTTATCTTATTTTTAAATAATAAAAAAGACCCTTCATCCTTATTGTAACACAGTTCAGAGGAACATAACTATCAGTTGTATTTATAGAAAATTTCCCATGTGCAATTATAAAGTCATTAGGATGCCATGATGGATTGTGCAATCAAGGAAGGTTGATTTTCCTAATTAATATGGAGATAATTCCATAGGAATTGCATGAGCAAGGCAGGCTGAAGGAAGGCTGAGAATTGGCTAAGTATTAGACCGATTTTGCCTAGATCAACAAGAGACAATTGGCAGAGTGCTGGAGAATCTCAAGAGAGATTAAGCATTGTATTGTTTCATGATTCCTTGAATTAATACACAATAGAGACAGAGGGTTTTTGAGCAGTTGCTTACTCCAGATACATATTTTGTTGTGCGATTGATAATTTCTTTCTCTTACTTATATGTGATTGTGCGATCGTGTTTGTAGGAAGGATTCAATATCTTGTTTTAGTACATTACAAGATCAAATTGAATCCCGTTGGTTAGATTTTATACATGAAATATAAGAGAGGATTGATACGATCTTGTCTTGTGGTGGTTATAAAGACAAACATAAATGGAGGAGGGCTTGCACTGTAATTTAGAGCCAGAACAAAAGTAGACGCATGCGTAATATTGACTGAGTTAACCCTAGTTTGAGGGTTGAAATTGAGATCTGAAGTTCAATACAAAATTCAGTCAAAGAAATGCCCAAAATCTATGGATACATATGAGCTAGGTTGAGTCTCTTATGGAGGCAAGAGTCGTGGTTTTTTCTATGGGTGGATAGGGTTTTTTCTACAACAATTAGAAGTACATAAGTATAGTGCCCTAGTTAGGATAGTTTCCTAGCATGTTTAGTTCATAAGGTATGCCCTTAAGACTGTGAAAAAATTGCATAGAAGAAGAGCAGTTGTGACCCTTAAAGCGAGGTTTATTTCTGAAATATAGACCGCAGATTTGGAAGATGGTTTGCAGATTCAGTATGTGTGGAGATAGCAGATCCAAAGGAGGGTGGAACCTGAGCAGAAGATTGAGCATGCAGAAGAAATGTGCCATGTGAAGAATGGATTGACATGTAGAGGAGTTGATTTGGTGGACTATCCATGGATTTTTAGACAAATATCTGAAGCAACCTATAAAAAATTAGTCAATGGACTATTAGTGGTTGATTTGTGACCCTAGTTCAGTCATCTACAGATTGTTAGAAGGATGATAAGAGGAGTAGTTCATATTTATTCATAGATTGGAAAAAAAAGATCAAATTGTCGATACACAAGAACAATGATTTTGAGAGGACTCAAACCATTGTTATGTGGAAGATTTGAAGAGCCCTAGATGAAGACAATATTGTGAGCCCTAGATCAATAAAAATAATTGATTGTGGTTGGGAAGATTGATGGTAGTCCAAGTATAGTTGGAGGGTTGTTAGGTGACCGTCAAAGAAGAGCCCTAACTCTTGTACTTGTGAAGGACAACAAGATTGGTAGAAGGGCAGGTGTATAGGGCCTAAGGATGTGCATAATTTGAAGGACTAAAGTAGCAGTCAAGTGGGCCAACCAACTAGCCCTATTTCACTATATTGTAGAGGATCAATTCAGTGAGAAGAAGGGCAACCTCCATAGCCCTAGAATTCTCATCTTGGAGCCGTAGTATGGAAAAAGTGGGCATACCAAAGAGTTGTTCACAAATGGAGTTGTGAACAACTTGTTACCACTCAAACTAGTAGTGGACCTAAAATGGGTTCCTAAGAGGGAAACATCTAGGACAAGGGAAATGGTGGAGGCTTAGCCCATTGTCACCACAGCTAAGGCTCCTTGCTCTTCACAAAATTTCACCGATGGGAGGAGTCCTGGTAGTTTAGGAAGTCACTCGTATATTATAGGTCAATGAATAGGTGGGAAGTGACCCTAGAATCCCTTTCCCTAAGATAGAATATAGAGTGGGACATGCTTGCCTTTTAAGCAAGGGACTTGATCTTCTAGGGAGAGAGGAGGGGGATTGAAGGGTTGAGGGAGAAGAATAAGACTTATAAAGGAAGTTACCAATCCATAAAATCCTTTGGGAACTTGGATTCCCAAATGGTCCTTGATGAAAGGCCTTTGACACCAAATGGGACCACATGGGGCCAAGTGGACCCAACCTAGGTTCGGGGATGGAATTTAGCAACCAATGATGTTCCTATCTTGGAAAATGTGAGGGGAAAGGATTAGGCAATATTTTTTACTTCGATGGGTCAAATTGATCCTACTAGGTTCTAGCCTTGGGAACACCTATGCAAAACTTGATCCTAGAGCTAGGGCTTGAAGTATCTGAAGATTCCATCGTCGGAATTGGCCCAAATTATGAGGAGAGTGAAGGCACCCACCAATGTAGTTGCCTCTAGGAGATCAAAGTTTTCCTCTAGCTATATTCTTGGGAAATTGATGCCCTAGGTTACCTAATGGGGCTAGACCTAGGGAAAAATGGAAAATTGTGAAAAAGGGGGGGGGGGGCTATCATCACCCTTTTTGAGGTACTAGTGAATAATTCACTTGGGGATATGAAGCCAGGGGTGATAATGAACAATAATTCAGTTTCTTGACCATGGAGGCCCAGAAAGTCAACTTCGTCCAATGTTAGAGGAAAACGAAAAGTGACCTTCAAGCATTTATACTTCATACAAGTGGTGAAATTTTATTGAGATAAAATGATCTCTACTGTATTTCATTCGTCCAACAATGGCCCATACATTAAATAAGATAAATAGACACATAATTCCACATTTCCATCATGCAGCAATTAACCCTAGTTATAGCGAAATTCAATAGTATGCAACAACAACAAGAATAGCGTTAAATTTTCACTCACAATGTTAGAGAGTATATCCAACCAGCTTCACATTTGCAAAAACAAATCTCCAAGATAAAAATAGCCCAAATCCATACATCAAAATGCATCCATCATCCAAAATAGTCCTCCAAGGAAAAATGTGAAGTTCTCTAAAGATAGAGAGATCCCAAATCAAGTGATGATGCAAATGAATCCAACTAAATCCTATTTATACATTGATTAGGAGTTGATCGAATTAGCTTATGGGCCTACATTAGCCCCTAAATATAAAATAATATGCAAGTAACCCTAAATTTTGGTGACAATCCCACCAAACTATCTCATACATGGAATAATAAGCCTCATAAGAGGTCAATTGATGTCTTAGGGCCTTCTAGGAGGCATATTGGGGTCCATGAGTGCCATAATGATGCATGGGACCCATCAAAAGTGTTGGACAAGGGGGTGGCCCCTTGTTCTCCAAACATTAAACTTGTGGTGCTCTCATTAAACTTGTGGACTGACAGGGTTGTGTGTGGCCACCATCAACAAGTAGGTCAAGTGTTGTCTTGTTCATGATAGATTGGTTGTCAAAGGATTAACACCAATCCCTAGTTTTATTCCTTGTATTAGTGTGATTGTAAAGGGTCACGATCCATGGTACAAGAGCTCTAGCCTGTTGTATTGTAGTTTGTAATATAATGAAGAAGGGTTTGCACACTAACACTCCCTGACATGCCCTGGCACTCTAGCTTACCTTGGAATTTCCTAACATGTAACCTTGCTACTCCCTCCTTATCACACCTGAAACTCACTGACACTCCCTATCAAACACTCTTATTCATTCATTACCAGGCATTTTGAACTAGTTCTCCCTTATGTTTCCATGGCACTCCCTAGCATGCATTGACACACCCTAGCATTTAGCACATCCTAGCATGTCGCCCTGGCACTCTAGCATTCCTTGGCACTAACTTGCATACCTTTAAACTCCCTCCTTAGCACACCTATAACTCATTGATACTCCCTGTCACACACTCTTATTCATTCACTTCCATGCATTTGACACTAGTGCTCCCTTGTTTTTCCTTGGCACTCCCAAACACTCCGCCCTGGCATGCATTGGCACACCATTTCCCTGGCCTCTAGCATGCCTTAACACTGCCTAGCATGCCTTGACGTCACTCCCTCCTTAGCACACCTGAAACTCACTGACACTTCCTGTCACAAACTCTTATTCATTCATTTTTAAATATAGTTTTATCTATTATGTTATGATGAATTGTCTAGTGGAATATCCATGATAGTTTACGAATCACCCCAACATATATCCTTTATGCAAGTCATATGATGATATTTCTTCACACTTATTTATCTCTAGTTGTCCCAACACAATGTAGGTCATCACCACCACCCTTGCAAAATTGAACATGATAGGCTCGTGGTCCTATCTAAGCTTGGAAGAAAAATTCAAAACTTAGTTACACAACATGATGGAAGATTATTATTATTAAGGTTTCCCATGCTTTCTAATCAACAATATCTAGTGGGATTGGAACAACAACACATTTTGTTCACGATAAATATCCATGATAGTTTATGAATCATCCCAGCATATATCCTTTATGCAAGTCATATGATGATATTTCTTCACACTTATTTATATCTTGTCCCGACACAGTGCAGTTCATCGCCACCACCCTTGCAAAATTGAACATGATAGGCTTGTGGTCCTATCTAAGCTTGGAAGAAAATTTCAAAACTTAGTTACACAACATCATGGAAGATTATTAAAAGGGTTTCCCATGCATTCTGATCAACAATATCTGGTGGGATTGGAATAACAACACATTTGTTCATGAGAAATATCCATGATAGTTTACGAATCACCCCAACATCTATCCTTTATGCAAGTCATATGATGATATTTCTTCACACTTATTTATCTCTTGTCCCAACACACTGTAGGTCATCACCACCACCCTTGCAAAATTGAACATGATAGGCTCATGGTCCTATCTAAGCTTGGAAGAAAATTTCAAAACTTAGTTACACAACATCATGGAAGATTATTAAAAAGGTTTCCCATGCATTCTAATAAAAAATATCTAGTGGGATTAGAACAACAACACATTTTGTTCACGAAAAATATCCATGATAGTTTACGAATCAACCCAACATCTATCCTTTAGGCAAGTCATTTGATGATATTTCTTCACACTTATTTATCTCCTCTCCCAACACAGTGCAGGTCATGATCACCACCACCCTTGCAAAATTGAACATGATAGCCTCGTGGTCCTATCTAAAACTTGGAAGAAAATTTCAAAACTTAGTTACTCAATATCATGGAAGATTATTATAAAGGTTTCCCATGCATTCTAATCAACAATGTCTAGTGGGATTGGAACAAAAACACATTTTGTTCACGAGAAATTCTAACAAAGATCAAAATTGAATTGATAAAAAATAGTGTTTAGAAGACAAGATTCATCCTAAACCACAAAAATAATGGATTCTGGTAATTTCCCCACTCCCTCTCGGATGCCCTTGTGACTTCTTTGATGGTGTTGCACAAGTTATCCCACCTAGTTGTAAAGTGGGTGTGGTACTCTTCCTCTCCCAATCTTATAGCGAGAAAGTAAGGTATACCCAAAGTTAAGGCTCCAAAAACTGAGTTGATTCCATTGCTCTTTGTACACTTCTGGAAATTACATCCATCAAAAGAGTCAAATCCCTATAGAACATGGGGGATTAAAAAATCATGATCAATTGGGTCAATAATTCATGATAGAAAACATCTACCTACATCCCATCCTATAGGATATCATAGATCCCCCCAACTATTTGGACTAGCTATCTTTCACACACATTCTCCAGGAGCTAAACACCACAACACACAAGCTTTCAAAAGAATCTCTCAAACTACCCATCGATACATTTGTGATACTAGATTCCATCGATAGTATGGAGTATGACCAAATGATTATTCATGTCTAAGCTCGAAAAACAACCCAATGTAGATTGATACATGCACATTCCAATCATGACAATCAATTTCTACATCTTCTCAAAAGAGAAAACAAGTAAATTTTTTCTCTGTTCACTTTACAACAGAAACACCAATTTCACCCACATTGTTAAAATAAGTTGAATGATATGACCGAAAAGGTGGGAGGAGTATTTTGTGGTGTATTGAATAGGACTAGGGGACACACATGTAGCATGGATGGGTAGAAGTGGGATGTCCAAGCATGATTTAATAAGATCCATAATCCACACATTAGAGAATGAGAAGGGGGATTAAGACCTAATTTCATAGGGGCTAGGGGGCCTGGAGGGAAGGTAACAAGAGGAATTGAAAGAGGAACCCCTGATAGTGGTGATAAGGGGATTAGGGGCCCCATTATCACAACCAATAAGCCATTAACCCATAACCACTAAATTCCCTATCCCTTAACCCCGAAGCCATAATCTCTTAACCCTACACTCATAACTCATAAGCCATCAACCCCTTGATGCATTAAACCTTAAGCCATTAACTCCTAACGTAGAATCCATGAACCCCCTAAGCACTAACCCCTTATTCTCTTAACTTGTGACCCTTAAACCTTAATCCATAACCCCTAAACACCTTAAAACCCAACCCCTTAACCCCTAACACCTAAATCCCTTAATTATTAAGCCCTTAACCCCTAAATCCCTTTCCCCCCAAGCCTTGGCCCTTAACTCTTAACCCTTGAAGCCCTTGACCACTTAGTATCCAAGGCAAAAAACAACACATCAAACCAACAAAATAACCTCTTAGGAGAATCCTTCACCTCTAACTAAGAATATTGGTACTATTTGATTTTTAGAGAACTAGGTGTTGGTCTTGAGGGTGTGTGTTTGTGGGTAATGCCCTTATTAACATGTATACCAAATGTAGAACAACTGGATAATTTTCAAAACCTCAATAAGAATTGCTCACAATATCTACACTTCATGTTGACATGGAGCTTGTAGTGCTCTCCCACATAAGGAGTTGGCAACGAATAGATCACTCACAATGACACAACCTCTTCAACCCTAATGCACAAGGAGCTAACCCTTGATACAAATATTTTGTTTGCTAAAAAAACACAATTGTGTCAATGTAGAATACTATACACAAGAGAAAATAAAATGATATTATCCACATCAATGCTTGAAATAGCCTCATGTTTGCCATGAGTGGTGAGCCAAGGGGTGAATGTAGGGCACTATTAAAGTTACATCATGTTTAAATTTATTTTACATCACGAGATTGTTCTCCATTAGGGTTGATGCATCATCACAAGGGAGCATAACACCTTTTTGTGGGGGAGCGATTAAAGTTGTAACATGATCAAGTGACATACACCTCCAATGTAAATGACATCATTATATGTCTGTGTCAAGTTGTTAAAGAGGTTATTTATAAACAATAAATTTAGTACTTGAGTTTCATCTTTTCATGGCCTTGACACTAAGATGGATTTGTACTAGGAACACTTCATGCAAATAAGAGGGGGCCTTATTTTTAAACCCTCATACACACTAGAGCACTAGATGTTGCCCTTCAAATCCCCCTTGGTGGTTTCAAAGTGGGTTTACATTAGTGTCTAGTTGAAACTAATGACATCAAGATATTCCTCTTCTCAATAACATATTCTAGCTTTGCCATATACACAACATTGAGTTAGAGGATCACCTCATATGTAGATGCTCCATTTATTATGGGATTCAAGGGATGTTCTATTTTCTTTTATCAAGATTTAGATGGTCGTTATCTACTTTCTTTCAATACATGTCTAACTATTTTTATGAGGGAGGTCCTTGGATTTAGATCTTTATATAAGACCTTATGTGGCCTTCCCCTTTTGAACTTTTTCAAGGGGGTCACCTCCTTCCATGTTGCCTTGCCTACTTAGGGCCAAAATTGACAAGCCAATATTCAAACTTCTTCAACTATCAAATTGGTGGGGCCTCATACCTCTTATTGAACCCCTTAATGAGACATTATTTTTGCAAAGAGACTGTTGAGGATTTCCCATTGCAAATCACAGGTTGGATGTCATAGGACCCGTTACCCCACTTTCTATATGAGTTTTTAGAGGATAATTTTAAATTTTGATTGACATATAAACCCTTGTGATTCTTGTGACATTAATAATTTTCCAATTAAGATATAAAAATGACTCTATAATTGGTTTGACGACACCTTACTTTGGTCATCTAAGACACTATGTGTAGGAAGATGTTGCTTTAGCAATCACTTTAACTTGATATATATGATCCATGCATATATCTCTAATATGTATTATTTTTATTGTGATCACTTAAAAACTCTATTCTAACTCTTAAATGTTTTAGCCATAATTCCTATGCTAAATTATTCCATAGTATTTTATAATTTTACTCATAAAAATGTGTCACCTTAATAATTTAAATATATAATAGTGATTTGAGTAATTACTACACATCCTATTTTATTATACCCTTATTATACCCTTGATCAAGTTTTAACGGCATAATTTCAAAGAATATTCATTCATTTTAATCACGATGTCCCACCCTACGATTCCCGCCAGTGGCAAATCAATTATTTAATTCATAAAACTAACTATGTAAACTACTCTGTTTCAATTTTATCACCGTGCTTTCATGTCGGGTTTTTGATCTATCAGTTGTGAAAGTTCATTGAACGAGCTTCAAGCTCTTTTTCTGCACAAGCTTAACCCAACTCGACCCTGACCTCAAATGACAAGAAAAAGAAATGTATGATGAATCACTTGGCAAGCAGATTACATGGTCATGATATGGTGGCCCACTGTCGATGACGCTCTCAGAATCACCCATCTGGATGATTTTTGAAGGGGGCTCGCAATTCCTTCTATGGGGGATTTTTTATTCTTCCATGGATCTGGTTCCTCAATTGCTTTTACTTTTGGCCTCTCCTCAGACATCACTCTTGTTACCTTAAAGTTCGACCACGTATGTACACACTTTCTCTAAATCCTCCTGAATGAAAATGTAATTCGATTTTTTAGGGTATATGAAATTGCAATGATTTCTGTTTGCTACTCTTCGAAAATGAATCTTAATGAATGTCGTATAAACTCAAGATTTCAATCTTTACTATTTATTGAGGCACCTCTGCTGATAGCGGTAGAACTGTTCCAAAGTGCCATGCACTTTTTCTCCAAGCAGTTCTTCAATATTGAAAGCTTCAAATGTGTTGTAGTTTCTTTTGTCGTAGAATCCCTATCGCTTCTTCTTAGACTGACATGGTATCGTTCATATTGCACGATGGAAAGGAGACCATAGAAGTGCCATAGAGGAGCTGATATAACCAAGCATCTCTGCTGTGCAGACTTATATTTCAGATCTTTCAAACTTCCAAGTTCGTTACCTTTGAGAGACGCAGGACTTCTGTGACTGACATGAATCCAGTTGAACCTCTGCTCTGAATGAAGATTAATTCTGTTAAACAAAATGAAAACATCTCCACAGCTTGATGCCAGAAGCTATCTTGCTTACGAATGTAACCCAAAAAAGTCTATACTCAGTGTGTACCCACTGTAACTAAAAGAAACTTTAACAGGTTGGCTAAGAAGTGTATGAGCTGATATGGATTGAGAAAATCAAGGGTCTCATACAGAGGCATATATTCTGTATAGATGCATTTTTATGCTATTATCCACAATAATGATGAGCCTTGATGATTCATTGTCCTATGACTCCTTTGCTAGCCTCCTTTTGTATGGAGAATATTGTCAACATACAATCTATGGCCATGAATTTTCCACCACTTAGATTGGAAGCAAGCCTTATCATCAGAACTTCCAAAAACTTTGACAGAATGCCATGACTAATTTGAACAACAATGCATATCTCAATTCTTCTTTCAAGGCTGACTGAACGTATGTATATTAATAATGGTCTGCCTGAAAATATGATGTCATGCCAATTGAAAACTATATTGAAGAGGGATAGGAGGACACACTTACTGCAGAATATATGATTACTCAGAGTCATAATAGGAGTAAATATAGATCAGCTTACATGCCTGAGATGATGTTTATAATATCCCGAACCTATACCCTGATTGCCATAACTTGTATATATATATGGTGCAGCCATACTTTTCACGTGTTGAGAACTTGAGATTGCAAAGGGAGAACCATACAAGATGTTCACATAGACTGTGGGGTTGTTTCAATTGAGAGTAAACTAGTAGGAACCGAGATATAAGAGATTGAGCAATGCCTTCTTCAGAGGAACCGAGCTAACTGAGTGATACCATATATGATACTGCACTAGGACAGAGATTTCCCTGTCATAGTGATAATTCTTAGAGGATGAAATCCATTCAAGGATCATAGAGAAACATGGCCTGTTGATGATATGATTTTTCCGAACAATTACTTTAACCCTTCAAGTAGGGAACCATAGCGGCAAGACCTTATCATGGAGGATTTCTATCTTCAAAACGAAGTATTCTTAAAGACACACTAAAAGAGTCAAACTAAAGAGAATACTGAATTGCTGATACAAATAGTGATCATAGTGATCATGCTCAGAAGACCTAGGATTTGGTATCCATGTGTTATGCCCAGACTGTGATTTTATGGTCGAGAAACTCTGCTTCAAATATAATGAAGATACAGTCTGAATGGGACTGATAAATAATTCTTGGAAAATATATTACTGGAACATACCTTGATGACTTTCAACTTTTTCTCATGATATTTGAGTTTCTCTTGGATTGGAGCCCATGTCCACTGATTAGGGCTAGTAGAAGGCCTTAAGAAAATACCACAGATTTGACATTCTTGATCCCTAACACAGAGGGATAGAGGTACCAATGAAATTCTTCAGATGCTTCTGAGTGATTGCAATCTCTTTGAGCTTGGGATTGTTCTTTCCTGTGCTCTGATTCCATGTTAATTTTGGAAACATGTTATTTTCTTAGGATAGTTACTTCATTCAATCATGAGCCCATTAATCCATTATCAATTACATTAAACAATATATGACAGTAACTAACGAAAGTGTTGAGAATTAGGTAGGGCAAGGGTTAATGAAAATTCTCATACATGATAGTTGTTTGAGTTACTTCTTACTTATCATCTTCGTTCATTATTATGATTACGTTTAAAACATCAAACAGCCATAAAAAACAATAACATCAGTGACAGAATAGTTAGGCTCTAAGCCAGGGCTAAAACCCCTCCTCTTGAGGGGAAAACCTGCAAATCTCTTCTTATAGATTCTTCACCTGATGACTACAGTGACCATGACAAACCTTGACCTAAACTGCCTCACCTAGACCAAGACACAATCATCCTCCTTGTAGCACCATGTAGCACCGTGTAGCATATTCCATCACCGAGACCTTCTACTGAACATCATCTTTGTACTAATCATCACCATGACTGTATCATGGTTGAGCTGGCCTTCTTTTACACTGTGTATATCTTGCATTGTAACAATGTCTTCTCTCTCCACTCCTTGCAGAGACCTTTATCACACTGTAGAACTTAACCAATATGTTAAGACCCAAGACAGAGATATACTAAAGCTCTTTTATGTTCGTTAAATATTCTTCCTTCTTCGCATCATATCACAGACCTTAACCACGCCTTTTTCTCCATATGCACTAAAGTAGAATCCAAACTGTGATAAGTATCCGAACTGTGGAACCTATCCAAAAGCTTCAAAAAATATCCGAACTGTATACTCAGAGGTATCCGCATTGATTTCTTCAGTTGTGACCGCATACCATCTATATATATATATATAGATATATATATAGGGCAAATCCCCTTGAGCAAGCCAACCATATAGCTGTGAGTGAGGCCGACTAGATAATGTTTATCTCAGTGCTGATGAGGTACTTCATTTCTTGCATTTTGAGGCTTGCCTTTCATCATTGCATTGAGGACTATTGTGAGCTTCTTTCACAAGATCCTGGAGCATATAGCTAGAGTAGATTTGACACTTAACTCAAACCTAGTGAACATCAAGAAGAAGTCCATCTACTTAATAAAATCTTTCTCATGAAACCCATGAAGCAAGTACACCAAAAATACACTTTATTATCTTTGTCTTCTTATTTTCATAAATACATAATTACATAGCCAACATGAAGACCAACCTAGTTACATTTTTCATTGGAAAGAACATTAATGAGAAATGCTGAAGACAAGCCGAGATAGAAGAACAAGAGAATATGGCACAAGCGAGGGAAAACCCTTGAACAATTCTTCTTATTATTCAAATCAAATGTACAACAGAGAGAGAGAGAGAGAGAGAGATGATAGAAACATTATTGAATTTCCAAGGTGATGATTAGTATCACTATCCAAATGCCAAAGACATGATTCAGAATTCTGCCTTTAAAGTTTAAACATCAGCAATCTTATCCTAATCAGATTAGTGGTCAAATGTAGTCAAAGCTTTTCCTCAGTGCTGACCTGCTTTAGATATGAACTGAGTTCTGGTTAGGGTTTGTTTTCATATGACAACAAACCCTTTGCACTCCTCTAAACAATATTACAAGGTTGCGGCTCCCCCTTTTAAGTCACTGTCCACAATCTAAGGCTGGTTAGTGCTATAGTGACAACATTCCACAACTGGTTAGGGCTAGATGCAGCCCTCCGCAGCTTCTTGATGGCAGTGGCATAATTGTGACCCCAGATCTGGCCTATATAGGGCTACGGCCTGATTGAAACAACTTCCTTGGAGTTGCAGCAATACTTCTCTAAAGGATTCGCACGCTAGGCAGCTCTAAACTATCCACAGGTCTACGACTGACTTGATGATGGATCTTGGTTTGTGGGAGAGGGTTAATAATGCCCAGATTAAGCATCATCTAACCCATATCTGCTCGACATCCTATCTAAGGAGCTCGGTCTATATGGAGGAGGGAAATCATGTAACGAAACCCCAATACATCTACCGATATTGTCGTGAAACAAGCAACAGTCTACCCATAGCTTCCTCAGCACTGCAACAAGCAAATAGACTCACTCAAAACAAACCCAACCTCTGTGTTTAGCCATTATCCTCACTTGGCTGCCTCAGAGATGCAAGAGAGATTTTCGATGCCTCAAATGGGTTGGGAGAGAATTCTTATATAGAATTTAGAAGAGAAGCTGACTTTGATATTTTGGAGGCAAATTCAAAATTCGTATTTTCAATTTTCCCTCCTAAATAAAATCACGATTTATAGAATTTCTTTTTGAATAAACAAATATTTTCCTTATCCAAATTTGACGATATTTAGATCGATTTTGGTCCTCTCGAAAAGAGTAATTCAATGGGATTATAATCTCCATCAACTGAGCAGACCAAAGTGGAATTTTTCCCCAGTTGCCAATTTTAACAAAATAGAATGAGCAACAACTCAAAATAATCAAGAAAAACTGTTAAATTGCTTCTACCTCTTCTTTCTTAAAAAAAAATGCAACGATCCTCCACTTGCAAAGCTTTTTTGGACAAGAGGTCTTCTTGTTGATTCCATTCTCTCAAGATGTGCTGGAAGAACAAATTTTGAAAGAAACCTTTGAGATTTTGAATGCATTCCATCCAGTGCTTCAGTGAGAGGATCCTCAGATGGCCCTTTCTAGACAACCAATACACCACACACTTTGAATCGACAAAAACATGCATAATGGATATATTCAACGAGGCTACAAAAAATAATAGTGCCCAAGCATCCACCACTTTTGCTTTAGTATTTGTCCCTGCACTTGCAGTCAACCAGATGTAAAAGGAAACATTGTCAGGAAGGAAAATGGTGGCTTCCCCTTCGTAAACCTCGTCTTAATACGCTCCATCAAAGAAGCCAACATTTTCAAATAGAGAACTAGGTGGAAGGCAGAAGGATTGACTTCTGGGAGACTTCCAAGGCTTGACATAATCCGAAAAGAATCCCAAAATCTGGCCCATGATTACAGTGATATCTTTGGGTGTGCTTTCAAAGATGAGATTATTTCGGGCTTTCCAAATACCCCATGCAATGAAAATGTATAGTGCTTTATAATTTCCCCCATTTTGATCACAAAAAAGAAGGCAATGGTCCAGTGGAAACATCTATCCATTAACCTATAATTGTAATACCCCTAAGATATATGACCAGAGTGACCTGGAAAAGGCACAATTAAAAAATAAACGATTGAAATTTTCTGAATCTTTTGTGCAAAGAACACATACATTTGGCCCATGAAAATATTTTCGCAATAGGCAATCCCAAGTTTGAATACAATTCTCTAAGGCAAGTGAGATAAAACATTTTAGTTTAGGGGCAATAGGCTAATCCCATAATTTTGAATGCCACCAACTAACCCTTTGCAAAGGGTAGCTTTATGATATAACACAATAGGCATGGCGAGCCGTGACATGCCTGGACGAGGAGTTTCAGGCCCATTCAAAAGAATCATCCTCCTCAGATAGTGTAATACCATTGACAATTAGGGATTTGGTGAAACTGCCCCACTCCACAACAAAAGAACCATGCAGGCCCAAATCATGGGCGCTTTTCCATCTTCCAGCTATGAACAAATTTGAAGGGAACACATAAACCCAGCAAAGTTTGGTAACAACTTGAGCACAAAGGTGGTTGGAAAGCTTAAGGGAGCATCAATGAGAGCACAAAAACACTTGTTCATGCATTTCATTTAACTTCAAGATTTCATGGATATATGTCTTTCAAATATCAAAATTGTTCATTTCTCTCGTTTATGCATTTCATGTAAGTTCAAGATTTCATGGATATCTGTCTTTCAAATATCAAAGTTGTTCATTTCCCTCATTTATTTCCCTCACGTTGCAAGGTGTGTGTCCTGGGAAGGAAAAGCGCAGCCATGCCGTCGCAGGTATGATATGATACATTTGGTTGAATCAAGAGATTGGATTCTCGGTTCCTCCAATCGTGGTGATTTCGTTCTACAGAGGGAATTTGCACAAGGTTCACCACATTCCTGGGTTATGGCCCATCCCCAAGCCTCCATCTCCCTTTTCTGCTTCAAAATACTTCTAGACAAGCAAAACTAGGTGTTCAATAGGCTATATGTTCAAGATTCCATGGAGGAAGATTAAGCTAAAGGCATGGGCAACAATGGATTCGCCAAAGAAGATGACGACATGTGCCTTTACAATTCAAAAATTAGCGAAGAAGTAGATAAGAGAGCAAGAATACATTGATTACAACAAGGAAATCAAATCTACTAAGATCATAGGTGGTCACCAGCCAGATGCTCTAGCACAGATGGATTGTGATGATCCGGTCATCCCTAAAAATTCTAGAGACCCAAAACGGGCCTGGTATTTGCCTCAAAAAGGGCCTGGGATTTTCCTGGACCCATATTCCCAAGAGTCTCAAAGCAAAGAAATTGGATCCTCAAGAGATGACGGTGCACTCAGACGAGCAGGATTAAGGCTCTGTTCTAGAGGAGAAGCTTCTAGAGGCTACTAAATCCACTCAAGAGGTAGCTAAAAACATTTTATTTTTATTGTTTAATTATAGGAATCGTTGCAAGAAACATTCCCATGAGGGACTTCTATTGGCTTATGTGATGGGTCTGAATGGTAAATATTCTGCCAAAATGGCCTAGGGCTTTCGTGTCTTCTAGGGAGAGAGGAGGGGGATTGAAGGGTTGAGGGAGAATAATAAGACTTATGAAGGAAGTTCTCAATCCCTAAAATCCTTTGGGAACTTGGATTCCCAAATGGTCCTTGATGAAAGGCCTTTGACACCAAATGGGACCACACGGGGCCAAGTGGACCCAGCTCAGGTTCGGGGATGGAATTTAGCAACCAATGATGTTCCTATCCTGTACAAGGTGATGGGAAAGGATCAGACAAGTGTTTTTACTTCGATAGGTCAAATTGATCCTACTAGGTTCTATCCTTGGGAACACCTAGGCAAAACTTGATCCTAGAGCTAGGGCTTGAGGTATCCAGAGATTCCATCGTCAGAATTGGCCCAAGTTCTTAGGAGAGTGAGGGCATCCAGCAACGCAAATGCCTCTAGGAGATAAAAGTTTTCCTCTAGCTAGATTCCCGGGAAATTGTTGCCCTAGGTGACCTAATGGGGCTAGACATAGGGAATGTGAAAATTTCTTAATCTAAGAAACCCTATTGCAGTATCTTGATTTTCTTCTCCTACTTGAATTAAGTTACAAGTTAATTTCTGAAATATTCAATAACTTAGCGAAGTAAACAGTAAATACAACTAGCAACCTACACATACAGATCAAATACTAAATAACATGCTCATAGACAAAGTGACACATAGATTTTCTGGACAACTGTTCTTGGAAAAAACCCAATGTGGGAAAACCGGTGCAGCTAGCTCTGGAGGGTTTTCATTATTATGTAAAATCTAAGTAAAACAATCTTGGGCACCAAAATTGGTTCACCCAACAGAGAAATAAAAATGATAGTAATACGCTGCTCTAAATCCCTTTACATCAGCCTAACTGGCCTGCGTCGGCCTCTGCGTTGCTCAGTAAGGGCCTGCGTCACACCTGAAGGGCTTACAATGCCCCTGCGCTGCCTTGACTGGGCCTGCGTCAGCGTTGCCTGGCTCCTGCTGCCCCTGCTAGGCTCTGGTTGGACTGCATGGCTCCTGTTGCCCCTGTTGCTCTAGCTGGCTGGAATGCTTAAGCAGAAAAAAACATAGGTAAGAAAGAAGGCATTGGCCAAAGGAAACACATAATAGTCAGAAAAATTGAAGAAATGAAATGAAAATAGATCAATGTCCACAAATAAATGAAATAGCTCAATGGGACTAGAGAGTAAAAACTTTGACAACAGCAATAAGTGCTTATAGAATCAGCTAAGAGAACAAAGGAGACTAATTCATGAGGTTAAAATGTTGTATAATTGTTGGCACGGGAAAACTGTAGAATTGTTAGAGTAAATCTCTGCAGGTACCATTAGTTGGTGATCATCGATAATCATTTCATTTCATCAAATACCCTGATGAATGGGCCTTACAAGCTATTTGCGTAGACCATCACATTAAAAATCTAGTGCCTCCTCATAAAATCCTCTCCTTGTATAATCGACCACCATTATAGACGTTTACACCACATTTGGTTTAGACATTTAGTAGGTAGGTAGGGTGCCCCTATTTCCCATCTCCATATAGAGTAATTTGGTCACATATTCTTTCTTCTATGATATTGGTTCCTCTCTCTTAAGTCCTATCTCTTGTCCTTCTTCTCTCTCCCTTTCTCTCCTACCTCGCTCTCTCTCTCTCTCTCTCTCTCTCTCTACCCTCCAATCCTCTCACTATATCCCTCCCTCTATCCTTCTTTCTGCCCCCCTTCCATCTAATTTGTGTCACTATCTCCCTCTCTTACCCTTCTCTACCTCTCTCACTCCTCTCCCTCTCTCTCTATCTCTCCATTCCTTCTCTTCCCTCTCCTTCAGTTTATCTCCATCTCTCCCTTGTGACTCCCCTTGTCTCACCACCTCTATCAATCTATGTCTTTATTATTCCTTCTCATATATATCTAGAGTTAATATATATCATGACATATTGGGACCTACAATTGGGTTAATTCCGCCTTGTTGGCAAGGTTAAAATGGTTAATCTTCGATAGACAAAATTGTAGATCAAATATTTCATCAAAAAGGGGGAACCATACCCTATCTTCCAGGCTATGACTATCAGTCGTTTGGCCTCTTCTTTCTCTCACATGAATGTAGTCTTGCTTGACTAGTACAGAAGAAGGTAACATAGACCTTTCTCTTCAGCATGGCAACATTATCACCTGTTGCTTGGGCCATGGTAATACTGGCACCTGCAGTCATCTCTGGATTAGCTGTTGTTTCATGAATGAGAACCTCCTCAGTGAAAATTGCTCTCCCAACCTTATCATTTTGGAAACTCTCCTGCTGACTTTGTTCTTCTTGTATTCATAATTGAATGTTTTCAATACTACTACTGGGTCAGCCATGGTCATGGGGAAAAATTGCTCCTTCTCCATTTATTCAATCTTACATGGTTCAACTGGAGACTGAGGAGTGGGGTTTATCTTCAGAGATGATGGAATTCCAAGGTGTTCAATCCTTTTATCTTTCCACATAGCTTATTCCTTCTTCTTTTGGAGTTCCTCATCTATTTTCCTCCGAAGCTCTTCATCTCTTTTCCTTTTTTTTTCCTGCTGCTTGATTATTTGTTCATTTTCCAAAGCCAATTGTTTCACTAGGTCATCTTGTTCTACTTTCCTTCTCGGTTCTTCTGCCTCCTTCGCTGCTTGCTCTTCTTCAATCCTCCTCTTGAGTCTGTCTGCTTCTTTCTCCAATGCTTCCTTCATCTCCTTCACCTGTTCTAACACCCTCTGGAGCTTTTCAACTTCTTCCTGGAGGTTGACAATAGGTGAAGCATGGGTCTATTCGGCCTTCTTCTGAGGTCCTTGATTTAGCTTTTCTTTAACCTCAATGGATAAATAAGTTTCTTGAATATTTCCTCATTAGTATCCCTCTCATGAGTATAAGACCACATCTGGTTGACAGCAACACAGTGACTAATAACCAAATCTTCAGGATCATGTTTCCTGAATCTTATCTCTCCAAAATGATATGATTCAATTTCACTGGCCTCTTTCATGGCTTGGTTGGTGTGATCAAATACATAGTATCTGATCCTGATAGGAAACTTAGGCCATATTGACCACTTTTCCCTCTTAAGAGTACTTGTCACTCGATGAGCAAATGTTTGATATAATATTTCCAACAGAACCACTATGTCTGGAGCATATAAAGTTAGTAGATGAGGAGCTCTCGATGCACCATCTCCATTACACCATTACACCATACACCATGGGGCTCACAAGAGGAGAGATGAAAAAAAAACAATACACCATCAATCTACTCTCAAAAGAGATGAAAATAATGCACCATCAATCTCCTCTTAGGAGAGATTAACATAGTACACCATCAATCTCCTCTGAAGAGATATGAAAATAGTACACCATCAATCTCCTCTTAGGGAGAGATGAAATTTGTACACAATTAATCTCTTCTTAGGGAGAGATGAAATTTGTACATCGTCAATATCCTCTCAAGGAGAGATGAAATTTGTACCTCATGATTGCAAGCCTCAGAACCAAATTCCCTGACCACATAGGTCTTACGGTAACCCGATGATGCTATCAAACCAATGCTCCCTCTCAAAGGGATCCTTAGCCATTCTAGGCTTCTTACATAATCTTCAACCTACTCAAAAGAAGAAAGGTAGCCATGGTGGATTTCAATACTTCTTTTATTAGTAACATCTAGCTATTCGTCCAGCTTTAGCCAAAGCTTTGAACAAAAGCGAACAAAAACAACCTATCAATGCTATTTCTTTGCTCAACAACATATTCTTGCAACTTTTTCTTCATCAAGGAAGTAGCCATGGGCTCACAATCCATCATGCCACATTCTCAACAAGTATTTTATCAAGCTCATGTAACACTTTCAATCAACTCCCTCTTACACTAAAGAGGTTCTCATCCTTTGTGAGAAATATATCATCAACATAGAGAGAATTTCACAAATTCGTCTTCAGTAGATCAACTTCCTTCAGGACTTCACCCTCATCAAAACGAAAATTAGTACGTGGTGAGCCCTTGGGGGGAGGTGGGCTGAGAATGGGGGGGTTGTCAGCACGGCAAGAGAAAGAAAGAAGAGCATGGTTAGCTAAGGGGATGGGGGAAACAAAAAAGTGATGAATGAAGGGGAGGAGGTTCTAGCTAGAGAGGACATAATCAACAACATTTTCTCCTCTACCATGAGGCCTACATGTGAAATAGTTGGAGTTTGGAAAACGCGGGAGGCCATTAAGAATCCATAGCTCCTAAAATTAGACCAAGTATAAAATATGTCAACCATAGGTGGTAAGGGGCCCCAACGCATCATCAGACATCTTGTGAAATCCCATTGACTCTTGATCGATCTCTTGGATGCAGTACACGTCCTCAAACCGATTGTGAAGAGGGATCTAGAGGGCTCTAGTGCGGGAGTTGAAGTCACCTAGAAGAATAACCTCCCCAATCGTTGAATACTGGGCTATGTCGACATACAAATCGACAAATGGGTCCCTGTTAGGTCCATTATGAATGACATATGATGAAGAAGTAGGAGGGATGTAACAAATAGCAATGCAAATGTCCCTGGGGAGAGGAGAGACCCCTCGAACCCATAGTATTAAAAACCGGAACCGGTGACTGGACTGGTGGACCTAATGAACTGGTAATTGGATTGGAACCAATCTAACCGGTACTGGTCAGGTCTAAACGAACTAGTTTTTAAAAAAATACATTAAATAATTATTTTTTAATAAAAACAACTATTTTTAAGATTTGCAACCATGATTCCAAGCCAATAGAGACAAAATATGCAAATTTTTCTCATTTATATACCATGTAAAGGTGAATATATCAAAATGGCATTATGGCACCGAGTGAAATACATATCATCGAAAAAATACATAAGCAATGAGGCTCCAAATGACCCATAAAGTCCAAAAACAATGCTACAAGCTATGAGCATTGAGGCCATTGGCCTACATAGTACAGTGACAATCTACTACAAATCTACATATATGATATTACTAAATTCTAATTAATGATCAACATTATCACTTGAAGGTTGAAACTTCTAATCATGATCAAAGTTCAAACTCAGTTGGTTGAACTTGAGTCTCCCGACTCTCGATTGCCAAACTTTGCAACTTCTCTAGTCACAAACTTCTCTATTGGTTCAGTGACTTGAGTCTCAAACTTCTGAAGGTATTCTGCCCTAATATGCCCTATTACTTCATTTGGTGCTCCACATGGCTTTACATGGCCTCCTATCCCAGCCAAGTGTTGCTTGAACCTGTAAATACCCCCTCCTGCAATAGATTTTTGGCAATATTTGCAAATCATTTTGCTATCAATCATATCACAATGAGCCCATGCAGTATCCTTGCCTTTTGGAGGCATGATGGCTACTACTTAGCTCAAGCAGCAAGCTTCACACTCTATGTTGTTCCACTACTCCAGCAAAAACTCAACACTCTCCAAGCTCTCAATCAAACACACAAAATCTCCAAATGAGATGGTGTGAGACAAATGAGAGGCTGCCCTTGCTTATAAAGGATTGGAGAGGGTCTCCAAGATAGCTCCAACTCCAACTCCAAGCCTCCAAGATAACTGCTCCAACAAACACTCAACACTCTCCAAGCTCTCAATCAAACTCACAAACTGCAAATGAGATGGTGTGAGACAAAGGAGAGGCTGCCCCTACTTATAAAGGATTGGGGAGGGTGTTTTTGGAGGGAAACAACCCTCCCCTTCCCTCCAAATCAGCCCTAAACATCCTTGTTGGCCGTCTGTGGGTCCCTATAGGAACTTAGGTGCTGACCGGTCGGTTAAGGATGGAACCAGTCGGTCAGCACCGGTTAACCAGATTTTCAGGCTATATGCAGTTGCTGACCGGGTTTTTCAACCAGTTTGGACTGGCCAATGGTTTGACTGGTTTCCGGTTTGAACTGACTGGTTCTTAACACTATGCTTGAACCTGAACCCACATTAACCTCATAAACTCATCCGCAACCACCAAAGAAATCCTGCTCCGAAAGGAATCTCTGATGAAGCAATCAACTCCCCCAGAACCTTTGATATTTCCAGAACCCCTCGTCTCCTGCCCACAATTTGAGAACTTATGGTAACCTGTAATGTCTGGGAGAGGTCAAACATGGCTCTCATGCATCTCGGTGATGAGTAAGATATCTGAAAGTCGAAGAGAATCATATAATAGACCTGGCGATGCCCAAAATGACCCATTCCCATTCCAACAATTGACGAAAATCGATGCCCCTTGTTGCCTCCCCCAATGAGCCAGTCATTTGGAGGACCCAGAACGGGGCTTCCATCAAGGTGGAAAAGTGTCTCGAATCACTGCTTTGAGATTCTTGATAACTGCCCATTTCCCTGCCTGACGTGCTACTATAACCAACTCCCTAGAGTGTTTGAGCTCAGCAACCTGTGTTTTAGTGAGATCTTCATCAAGGAAGATCTTACTAGGAAGTGAGAATAACTTTCTCTTAGCTCTAAGAGCCCGAAGGTGATCAACCGCCGACCTAAATCGGAGAAAGAGAGTGGAATCGTACCCAAGCCAAGCTCTATCAAGGGTCATGTCTTGAAGATCTAGTTTTTCGTTGAGGAACAGGGTCCCAACCACCATGGGGTCTGAGGATGTGAGAGGCAAAGGAAGCCCTCTCACTTTGAGGTTCAATTCTCGCACTTGTCTAGTGCATTCTTCCATGAGTTTAGATTGTACCACCTCCTCAACTGCGGCTAGAGGGGGAGTGAAGAGGGTATCCCTCCCTCTAGCAACCTGTGCCCATGAGCTGATGTGTGTTTCTGTTTCTTATTTAAAGGCTCCTTGCTGAGCCTTGATCTCCTCCTGTTTGTTTTTCAGATCGAGAAGTTCAACGTGTAGATTGTCATTAGAGGGGTGGTGGTGAACTGCTTGCTCCTTTTTGTCCCTCAACAACTGCTTCAGTGAACCATTCTCACCTTCCATTACAATTACTTTGTTCCTGAGTTCATTGACCTCTCTTATTAGTGCCTGTTTAGAGGATTCAAGGGTTTCCAATCTCCTAAATAGTTCCTGAAAATCTCTGTTGTTGCGTCAAAATCCATAATCGGGCAAGGGTGACGGTTCCGACAAGCTTTGAAAGAAGTCTTCGACACCTATGTCTATGTCGGTAGGAGGTCCTGACGGCATCGTCACCTGCGGTTGATCCTGAGAAAGAAGCATGGAATCTTTTGAGAGTCCCAGTTGTGAATTATTGTGTCAGCCCAATTGCAGGCACCCAATTTTTTTCAACTTCTCTGTGCTAAACTTGGCCGCGAGTGGATCAAGATGTGGCCCGCACGAGAAATCGCTGAATAGGAATGAAGGCCAAATCCGATATCCAGTACTACTTTTGTAGAGCAGAAAATGCAGCAAATAATATGATCTTATCGGGAGCTATAAGCATCCATATTCGCCGCAGTGCAAATATCAAAGTGATGTCCCGACTTTCATCTTCAACAATGTCTCCTGCTTTCCACCAGCTTCCACCTGGAAAAAATGGGCATCAATTCACCTTTCAAAATATCTACTTTAATGGCTTGTTCTCTCCATAATGTTTTGTGCAATTGGGCCTCAAACAAACAAAGGAACACTCAAACAACTTCAAGATTTGGGTTGATTTCTGAAAGTACTGATTTTTTCCACATGTTTATACAACAGGGAGAGTTGACAATGCACCATGTTGTACAAGTTCAGAAATCATGAACAAATCCAAAACAAGCACTGCCTTTCTTCACATGGGAAACTCATAAACCAAAATTCCTGCACCACAAAAAGGCGTACAATTCTATGCTAGAAATCCTCATCCTGCTCATATGCCATAGGAGAAAGTGAACCACTCATCCTATGCATATCTCATCACTCGTAGGGGAAGGTGAACCAGTCACCCTACACACATGTGTCCGCAATCGTAGGGGAAGGTGAACCCCTCACCCTACACACATGTCAACCACCATGGGGTATGACAGGGGAAGGTGAATCAGTCACCCTATGGTTGCTCATGGCTCAATACGTACCTCAAGCCCCTAGGAGCTCCCAGAGCTCAATCTTCAATCAAGGATCACTTCATGTAGGGAATAGTGCCAGACTGCTTTTTGAAAACCAAGACTAGTTCTTGATGATTGCATTGATGACTGGTACATCAATAGGAGCCTCATTTCTCCACCCAGCAGCATATAGATGTATATATGAAGGCACACAACTTACTAACAAGCTTCAACAAACATACTGACTTACAACTCGACATTCGAGCAGCAGATATCTTAGCAGCACTGAGCAATCCTTGGACTTCTGCATTTTAGGATTCCAAATCTTGGTAAAGAAAATAATTAACTGCTCTTACTCCCTCTTACTCAGGGAGACCATAATCCTAAGCTTGTCTTCCCATAAATGATTCTACAATATTTCATATGATTAGACTTTCCCCCAAAGTATCCATCTGGAAATTTGCTCAGCATGAGATCCATTTAAATTTGAAGATAATTTATTAATGCAATCAAGCCTGGTATGATTCTGGAAGTGCACTTCGAAAAACAGAAATGTCTTTTGCTATACTTGTGGGGAGGGATAAGACATACCTTTACTCAAAATGTAATCATTAGTATCTTATTTATTTTCTTTAAATCTCGAAGGTAGCTTTAAAAGAGCTTCATCATCAGTAACCAACAATTCATGAGAGGATCATATCATGGACCTATCCTTGTAGTAAATCAGAGAATCTTCCAATCTTACTCCAAAGTCTGGGCTTTTTCTTTTATTCCAATATGGCTGATCTGTATTCTTTATGTTGTCTTTAACACAATGATTCAATTAATTATCTGGGCTATACTATAGCTGTACCAACATCTGAGTACTATATTGAATATAAGGATTCAGTATAATATTTGCATCCTGTTAATATTATATGGTAAAACATCCTTGGACTTGTCACCGTCAGACAAGTTTTAGTATGAAGATTCTCAGCAAGACATATTTTCAATGAGGCATGGTATGCTAATTACAACTATAGTATATACCTCATCTAGTGAAGGGTCTCAGTGAGCTGATTCATACATACCCTTATTTTAGTTATCATTCTGGGTATGTTTAACCTTGTTAAATTTTGTATTTAGATCTTCGTTAAGCCTATGGTTAGGGCTTGTCTTTAGTAAAGGAGTTAGGGTATGCAAACTCCTTAACAAAGGCTTCGTATTGTGTCTTTTACCATGGTTGAGTAGCAAGCCTGTGCATCACTACAATCTTGGATTGCAGATCAAAGTGTCATCAACATTTAAAGAAAGAAACCTACAATAATGTAAGACATTTCATCTTGGAACAAGTAGTTTTTCCAGCAAAGGTATTCATCATTAGTCCAATACTAGAGGTGATGTTGTGATTTGTGTGATGTGATAGTGGTGTAACTTGAAGATATGGTTTTTTCATACAATCTGGCTGATCTGTATTATTTATGTTGTCTTTAACACAATGATTCAATTAATTATCCGGGCTATACTATAGCTGTACCAACATATGAGTACTGTATTGAATATAAGGATTTAGTATAAGATTTGCATCCTGTTAATCTTATATAGTAAAACATCCTTGGACTTGTCACCGTCAGACAAGTTTTAGTATGAAGATTCTTAGCAAGACATATTTTAAATGAGGCATGGTATGCTGATTTCAACTATAGTATATACCTCATCTCGTGAAGGGTCTTGGTGAGCTGATTCATACATACCCTTATTTTAGTTATCATACCTTAACCTATAACCATACCTTCAACATATTGTATTTCTTTCGATTCAGTCAAAATATGAACAATATCAGCATAATAGATTCCGATCTCCTGTAGCATTTCGATAAAATATCATTAGTACATCTCAAAATATCCTTAAATGTCATACTGTAACTTAGGATGGCACATATTACGATAATTAAATCACCTGTAAATTTAGTAATATGTAGAGTAGCTCTTGGACTACTTAGATCAAGATCATCAACCAATTGATGTAGTCCTTTTAAATCTCATCATCTGACAGCCTACCTTAGCCAAGAATAATATAAGTTACCTCTTTATTGCAATCCTAGTTAGAAAGCCTTAGAATGGTGCCATAACATGTCTTTTTATATTCGTCAGAGATATTATTTGGATAAGAGTCTCAGCTCAACTTGGATAGGTGACACAACACTCATTAACAGAGATCTTAGCAAAGAACTGTACCTGATAATAGAGGAGGGTCTGGCAAATTTCTAATACCCTCTTGAAGGACATCTTCACTGAGACATAGAAATCCTTTCTTTGCTAAGGCTTGATCAAACCAAGGCACCAACTCCCTCTTGGTCAGATGATCCTTCTCACTGCATAAGATATGGAATTGTACAGAGGATCTCGGTCTCTATATCTCAGGTCTGCACTGTATAAAAAATGATAGGTTTATACCAACTCAGCTCCATGTGCAATATGTTGTAATACGATTGTTCTCATTGTATGATTTCACACAGGAATGAATCCTCTGAGAATCTTTCAACGCATGCTCTTGGCCTTATTACCAATCAACACATTCAGGACCTTTTCTTCAAGGAGCAGCAATAAGATCGGCCTATACAACCACCCTTGATAGGTTGGTTTCTTTAGAAGATAGGGATAGGATATATATATGAGACCAGGTCATAGCTGCTCAACTTTTCTACCACATAAATGTATTAGAAGTGGCTTCTTCTTCTAATGGTTCTTCATGAATGAGCACTTCAAGAGTGCTATAGCCCTTGTCCAAGACGCGAAATTCAAAATGAGCTGCATTTTCTTTTATTGATAGATCAAAAACTTTCAAAAGGTTACAATTCTGCTATTCCTGTTATGTCCTTCTTTCTTTAGAATCTTTCTCGAGATAGGGCTTTGATTTGCTCAAAAAAAGACTCACTGATCAGGGCCTTCAGTTATTCCGGAAGTAGCTTTGTATAGTCTCAGGAAATCACCCTCGTTAAACACTTCAGAGAGGCTGATCTGTGGTCCTTGGTAGTTTCATCATTTTCTGCTTTTGAGGCTTTTCATTTCTATTATTGCAATTACCTCAGAGAATTGTCATAGGACCCCACAATATAGGGCACAGTTCTTCAACAGATAGGGACAACATACATATCAATATCTTCATAGGATCAGCATCACTCTGTTTCTAAAATGATATCTCAACCAAACCTTAAATGTAAGAGATAAAACTTTGAAATGAAGGGTCGAAAAAGTAATCAAAACTTTGTTCTAAGGAAGACCGAGTGATGTTTAAATCATCATCAGCAGATCCATTTCAAGAGTACAGAACACTGGTTGAAATGGTGCTTCAACTACAACTGGTTGGAGAGGACTTGTTGCTAACTTCTATTGTCCTATGAAAAAATGGCATGGCTAGCATTCTCTGACAAATCTGAAGACATTTTTCAATATAGTTGGCCAATCGTAGCCACCCCTAAGGATATTATGTACAATTTTCTTTGCTATGTGATGTTCTCTCTCAAAACTAGATGGATCTCATTGGTCAAGCTTGTTTCTTCATTCAGGCTAATAGATCCAAAACAAAACCATTGTGATTTATCCATCCCAAAACTTGCTCTATGAAGCAGTATCTTGAATCTTTTAACCTCAAGGACCTTTTCTTGTGCTCGGGAAGGTGTCCAGGTCTAGTTACATTCTTAAGGTAGTAGATGATCTCTGTATGCCAGTTGATGTAATTGCATTAACCAAGTTGATTCCAAGAGTTTCTTTATTGCCCTTGGTCAAAAGCTTTGTTAATCTCTGACCCTTACTTTTTTTTGTGGGTCTTATCTCTAAATCATATTCTCGAATCTTAGCAACCCACTTACCCCTTGATCCCAAGCAAACATGTTGTGACAAGATATCCTTCACTGTTGGATGAGGAACAAATGCTATAATCTTTGAAAACCCAATGTAGGTTCTAAAATGCTTTAGTGATTTTACCAAAGCATAGGCCTGCTTCTCCATGGTGGCATAGTTCAATTTTGCATCCCTTAGCATTTTACTCACAAACGCAATTGGCAGTTCATTTCCCTGTTCATTCTTTTGAAGCAAAACTCCTGCAATAGTATAATTAGAAGCAAAAGAAAAAACAAGAAAATCTTTTTCAAAGTTAGGGCTCACCAAAACTGGAGAATTGACTATAACATTTTTGACATTATGGAATGTTGTATGGCTTGCATCATCCCATATAAAAACTACATCTTTCTTTATCAACTCTTTAAGGGGTTTAGTGATCTTTGCTACATTCGGAATGAATCTTCAGATGAAGTTTACTTTGCCAAAGAAAAACTGCAACTCTTTCTAATTTCTTGTCATGTCTTTTAACGTCCTTGTATATTTTGATCAAAGACCCAATCTTCTCATTCTCTTTCGAAGTGATTACTTTTCCAGTCTTGATCAAGATTGGATTTGTCTCTATCCCTACATTGGTATCTTCATACTCATTTGTTTGTATTGTCTCAATTCTACCTGTAAACGCATTGTCTCTGTTGAAGCTTGCTCAAGATTGGATTTGTCTCTATCCCTACATTGGTATCTTCATACTCATTTGGTTTTATTTTCTCAATTCTACCTGTAAACATGTTGTCTCTGTTGAAGCTTGCTTCCAAAGGAACCATACCTAAAGGGATTTTGTTGGTTGGTCGTTGTTCTATTGAATCATCTTCCCTCATGTCAATCTCATACATTTCAAATTCTTTTGTGTTGTTGATGAACCCAACTATTTCTGCATCACCTTCAAAAACTTACCAATGCTTGATGTTGTCTGGAATTGAAGGTGTGTAAATCGTCTCAATTCGGCCACCTTGGTCTAGCTTTGGACAAGGTTGAATAAGGTGGTTGAAACTACTAAAGCTTCGGCTTTTTCAGTCATGGCCTTGGGCACCACTTCTAATCCCAAGATATCAAATTGGTCTATGGAAATTGGTACTGCTTGTCCATATCTTTTCAACCTTTCATTTTTCCAAGCATGCAACCCTTTCACTTGGCATACAATGAGGTCAAAACCACCTATTACTTCTAAAATTTTATTTCCTAGATCTCTAGATGAAGTTATCCCAAGCAAAAGTGCCTCACACTTGGCAATGTTGTTAGTAGCTTCGAATTCCAATTTATAGCTAAATAAATCAATACCTTATCAAGAGAGGTTAGGATTATACTTGCCCCATTACCTTGTTTTGAACTTTCAAAATTGAAGTTCATCTTCCACATTCTTCTTGTGTTTGTCCTTGGTGCTAGCTCTGCTGCAAGTACAGTGTATGATCCCATGCTTTCCTCCAAACAAGTGAAATAGTTCTCAATTTTCCTTGGGCTTCAACATGGTTTTCACTGAAAGGTTCTTTGTACAATATAATTGTCTCAACAAAAGGAGTTAGGATGGTAGTATATGAGAAATTCATTTGTATGTGTCCATATTTGATGCCCATTTGCGTGACAACAACATTCCCTTGTTGCACGAATGTCCAACACTACTATGTCTATAATGATGAAGACATTAGGGTAAGCTGTTGGATGGACTTGGAGGTTCTTGATCAAACCCACTGAAGGAATCTCTCGGGAATCAAATTCACATACATTTTGATAGGGTCTTGAAGTATTCAAATCCATTTTCTTTGGAACTTCAAGTGCCATTACATTCATGGCGTCTTTAGATTCTAGCTTACAGTTGGCAAAATCCAAACTGTTACCACCAATGAAATGAAGAAGGGCTCATGCAAAGGGTTTATATTTGATCTTCAATAGGTTGACGCGAGGATAATATGAGGATCCTCTTTCCCATATAATTTCGATCTTTGAGATTTTGTAACTTCAAATCATAATGTCTATCCAATTTTTTTCTTGCATGTTGGAAACTTCACAAGTTCAACCAAAGGCATTGGAACATTCACAATTGTTGTCTAGCATGAAATACCATAATCTGAACTTTTCAAAGTTGATGTTTCTGTAGTACTCTGAATTCTCTTAGGAACTTCACTTTGACTTTTCTCAGGAGGAGGAGATGGTTCTTCTTGACCTTAATTGTGCTACTTACTGGATTACTTACAACTATCTAGGATTTCTTTCACATTCTTTAATGTTTTTTTGTTCACTGGTGATGAAGCTTATGTACTCAGACACACATTCTTGAATGGTCTCCTTTGCATCATCGGAAATCTTTGCATGGGTGGGCAGAACTTTCGTCATTATCCCAATAACATTACCAATGGGCATGAACCTATCTTGCTCTCTCACAACACAGTTTTCCCTATCTCCATGGTCAGAGTTGCGGCTGTCCTGGCTTGTAGGGCTCCCAACTTTTGACATCATACCTGCAAACATACAGAGGCAACGAAGCCCTGTTTGTAGAAATAAACCCTTAATACTTGTACAAATCAAATAGTTAAATAAAGCTCAGCTCTTCTATTAGAAATCACTCCCAACAGTTTTCAAACAATGCATTTATACGTTTACCTGGAGATTGCTAAGCTTGAGATGCATATTTTCCGTTCACACAAATAGCCATTCTATCAAATATTTTAAAACTCTTAAGATATACAAACTCAAGCTTTACAATATTGAGGTGCACAGGTTCAGACTGGTCTGGTTGGTCGCCAAAACCAGGATAGTTAGCATTGAAATCCAGCGAGGTGATAACTAAAAGCTAAAAAATAAACATGGTCATTTGCGTTTCTTTTCTTATGGGTAGAGAGTAGATGTTAAGAATGGGTAAATTCCTGTCCACTTTTTGAAATTATGGAGTCAAAAACTGAATGCTAGTCATGCTAATCCTATTCTAAAGAAACCAAAATCAGAAAGATGCTATTTTTTTTAATTCTGAAACAACCCTTGAAAAATCACTCACAACAGTTTTCAAACAATGCATTTATACGTTTACCTAGCCTCCATTATGACATCGCTCAAATTTTACGTGAGTTCCTACTACTCATTCATCATGAGTGCCATGAAAAATAATGAGTTGAGACTACCTAAAATATGTCTACTTGGTACTACTGAGTTGTCAAAAACAATATTTTTTCTCACTGGCCTGCAAACTGCATCTTATTCTTATGCCTACTGAACATAGATATTGCCCTAGTTCAAAGTGATCTCCCTAGTTTTGCCATTATACCTAAAAGGCACAATGAAAAGTACCTTGGGCCAAATATAAACAAGTGACGTGATTAATTTTGGAAGATTTCTATGATAAAGTCCTTAAAATGGATTGCTAAGCTTAAGATGCATATTTTCCGTTCACACAAATAGCCATTCTATCAAATATTTTAAAACTCTTAAGATATACAAACTCAAGCTTTACAATCTTGAGGTGCACAGGTTTAGACTGGTTTGGTTGGTCGCCAAAACCAGGATAGTTAGCATTGAAATCCAGTGTCCAGGATCCTAATCCTGTTCCTGTAAATGCCCAAATGTCATGAGGGGTGCCAAGTGACAACTAATCAGTCCCAATGTCTGGACCAGTAGAATGAATATAAACAGCAACAGGTATGTGAATATCTGTGCCTTGGTTTGTTTTCAGTAATGTGCCTAAATATCTAGCTCATTGCTAAGCAGCTTGTTTAGATAGAAGCCTGCCAGGTTACCATTTACATAGGGTCTATGTTTTCAGTTATAAGTTTTTGGAATGTAACTATGTAGTTCATTGTTAATTGCAGTTTGTTTAGATGGAAACCCTCCAGCTTACCATTTACACAGGGGATTTGGACCAGGTGCAAATAATTGGCTTGTTCATATGGAGGCAAGTCATTTCTCTTAGTTTCTATGTCCATGAAGTCCTCCAGGTTGTCTTTGTTATTGAATAACCTATGCTCTCTTGTTGAGGCTCCTTGTTTGAAAACTGTTCTTACCTATTCACACACTACATTTCATGGTTGATTCAGAATAATGAGAGACAGATTAATGTGTTCAGAGTGTTGAGCTCATCCATCTTATTGGGATTGATATTTTATTTACTGCAAAATTTCTGTGGAGGGTGGAGGATGGTGTTACGATATCCTCCTGCTATAAAATTATAAATCACGGATTCCCTATACCCTCACAGTCCTTATGAAGAGATATAATGCTGCTACTGGCTACATATTCTAGTGTCACAGAGATGGGCCTTATATCATCATAACAAATTCTGTCACGAAGTAGCATCCCTCAGGTTTTGGCACAGGATGCCACTAAACTCTGATTCTTGATGATTCAAAAATTTTTGTATGTCTTTGTATAGTTCAGATCACAAATATACATGTTCTACTTGTCATAGAGGTGCTCGGAATTTTCACAGATGTAAATTCTGTAAATTTTGTCCTTGGTGCTAGCTCTGCTGCAAGTACAGTGTATGATCCCATGCTTTCCTCCAAACAAGTGAAATAGTTCTCAAGTTTCCTTGGGCTTCAACATGGTTTTCACTGAAAGGTTCTTTGTACAATATAATTGTCTCAAAAAAAGGAGTTAGGATGGTAGTATATGAGAAATTCATTTGTATGTGTCCATATTTGATGTCCATTTGCGTGACAACAGCATTCCCTTGTTGCACGAATGTCCAATACTACTATGTCTATAATGATGAAGACATTAGGCTAAGCTGTTGGATGGACTTGGAGGTTTTTGATCAAACCCACTGAAGGAATCTCTCGGGAATCAAATTCACATACATTTCGATAGGGTCTTGAAGTCTTCAAATCCATTTTCTTTGGAACTTCAAGTGCCATTACATTCATGGCGTCTTCAGAGTCTAGCTTACAGTTGTGAAAAATCCAAACTATTACCACCAATGAAATGAAGAAGGGCTCATGCAAAGGGTTCATATTTGATCTTCAATAGGTTGACGCGAGGATAATATGAGGATCCTCTTTCCCATATAATTTCGATCTTTGAGATTTTGCTTCAAATCATAATGTCTATCCAATTTGTTTCTTGCATGTTGGAAACTTCACAAGTTCAACCAAAGGCATTGGAACGTTCACAATTGTTGTCTAGCATGAAATACCATAATCTGAACTTTTCAAAGTTGATGTTTCTGTAGTACTCTGAATTCTCTTAGGAACTTCACTTTGAATTTTCTCAGGAGGAGGAGATGATTCTTCTTGACCTTAATTGGATGTGCCCTTTTTCCTCCTGCTATAAAATTATAAATCACAGATTCCCTATATCCTCATAGTCCTTACGAAGAGATATAATGCTGCTACTGGCTACATATTCTAGTGTCACAGAGATGGGCCTTATATCATCATAATAAATTCTGTCACGAAGTAGCATCCCTCAGGTTTTCGCACAGGATGCCACTAAACTCTGATTCTTGATGATTCAAAAAGTTTTGTATGTCTTTGTATGGTTTAGATCAAAAATATACATGTTCTACTTGTCATAGAGATGCTCAGAATTTTCACAAATGTAAATTCTGTCATTAAGTGCAGCTTCAGACTTGGAATTGATCAGAATCTTGGCTTTTATTCACAGTGATGATTTTGGTCCCTTCTATAGACTATGTACCTTAGTCTATTGGTCCTGTAGCATAGAGTAAATAGCAGACTTTTGATTCATTTTGAACAAGGGTATAGAGATGCTCAGTCCTTTATGTCACAGATAAGACTTGTTTTGCATGTCTTTAAGTTCATCATTTGTACATTTAAATGCCTCAGAGACGATCCACATGGTTTTGGTTTCTTTTAACTTCAGATCACAATGCACTTCTATCCTTCGTCTCACAGTGCCACAGATTTGCATTGATTACGAAGATGATGGTCTTTTTAGATGTCAAAGATGGATAGTCTCCCAAATGAGTCAAGCTGCCTTATATAGTGTTAGATAGACCTTGTATCGTTTCATGTTGGTGTCATCATTGATGCCTTGAATCTTCAAATATTTGTTGCTATAGTAAGCTTTAGATACCTCATAGAAGTGTCACAGAACCTTTTTGTATTGATCGAAGAACAATACCTCAGATATTCGTTTTTTCCCAAACAAACTTGCTTCAATCATTATGGCAATTTTGGACTTGTTCATACTCTCAGACTAGCCTTTGAACTCAACAGTAATAGATGTCAGCTACAGTATTTTGGTTACTCAAACTATACAAATATCATGAATACACTTGGTCTTTTTGATTCAGAAAGGAGCGCACAGTCATGCTCAGATTGCCACTGAAAGTATTGTCACAATAGGTTGTCTTCTTTTAACTGATTTCATATAAGCCATTTTCTTTTTCTTTGAGTACTTTGTAGATTATAAAGATAGTGAATTGTATGCTTATCATAGGAGAAGGTGCCTCTGAAATTCACATTAGTACAGGAAACTTACTTCATAAATCAACATAGAGACTCAAATATGTGTACCTATGCCAAATATTTTGTCGACAACAGAGATATGAATTTCATCCTTGATTTACAGAGATAATGCCATAGAGTCTTTGCATGTATTACAGGTCTCTTTTTCTAGCCCTTAAGTATTTCGGTCCTTCCTTTATTGATGAGCTCGGTTCACAGGAATATTGATGTCTTTCTTCAACTTGAATCACAGAGGTACTGTGCCTCTTTCAATTCGTATTTTAAGGAAAGGATGTCACAGAATTTGTATGATACTTTGCTTAAGGTGCCACAGTGATAAGAAAATAAGCCAACAAACTGTTATCTTCAATCTACCTTTCCTTCAACCTAGCTCCGATACCATGTTGAGAAATCAAGATGCTTGTAGATTAGGGTAGATTTCTCTTAACTTGATAATTAATTGTGAATGTTTGTTGGCTTCTTGTTACTTATGTTATCTTAGCTAGCTCATGAAAATGTTTGAAGGAATGCCTGAATCAGCTTATGAATTGTCCCAGAGTGATCTGGTGGAGCAGAAGGCTGCCATGCAGAAGAGATCAACTGAGGAAGTGCAAACAGAAAAACATAAAGCAGAGGAGAGGAGTTCAGGAAAGCAGGACAAGAGGAAGACAAGTGGAAGCTATATAAATGGGTCAAGTAAGAGTAAGGGAGAAAATACTAAGCCTTTTCTTCTCAATATATTTATTCCTAGAAGCTTGACACACCGATTTCATTCTACCTCTAGGTCAATAACCACAAGTTGTTCTCCGGTGAAGAGCCATGATTCAGAGAAAGGATCAGGGAATAAATATCCTGTTGCAAACCTGTATAAGATAAAGATGTCCTATTCTCCTACTGGTTCTTCAATTGGCTTCTCCAAGGTGTCTCCTAAACCATTTTCTGCCCAGGATGGTCAGTCTTATCAGGTTCTCCCAGCTTCTACCATACATACTGGTTATAATTTTGGCCTTTGGAAATTGAGCATGAGTCGATGCTCATTCTGTTGCGGGTACACCTTCTTCTCCAAGACTATTAGCCAGGTGCTTCTTCTGTGTTTCTCTTCATGCAACTTCTGAATTTTCAATTTCTGACCATTGAATAGATTTTATCTTAATTATGAACTGGAAAACCCCAGGGTTCAAGCTTAACTCCATGCTTAATAACCACCCATGGCTTAAGAAGTCCACACCAGTCACTTAGAAATTTCGAACATCACAATCTATCTACTTACAATTTCACTTATAGCAGCCCCAGTGCCTTGAGATGATATCTTTTACTCTTAAAATGTGGGAACAGAAGATTATAACTTAACGGGGAGGTAGCACCTTCATTAAGAACTGATTATTTTATTAAACCTATCATTAAGGAGTGGAAAGATGGAACCTTAAAAAGTTTGCTTTAGATGTTTCTTCCCACGTCATTCTTGTTGTCGAGTGTGAACTTCATCCATGCTTTTTGTTGAAGTTTTATCAGATTTTATCTCTTTATGATCATGTTTTATCCATGTCAGTTGACATCAGAACAGTTTTTGGCATGCAAGTAAACTTTGAAAAAGAAACCCCTCAGTCATCCTGAAGTCAAAGTATTTCTGCATATACATCAAAAAATGTTAGGACATGCTAGTGAAAAGTTGGAAACTACTAATTAACTATTGTCTGTTTTCTTTTCATTTTTTTTTTTTTTTAAATTTTATTATCACGAGAATCAGTAATTAACTACTGTCATTTTTCTTTCTATTTCTTTCTTTTTCCTTTTTTTTTTTTTTTTCAGTATTAGGAGAATTTCTTTCTTTTTCCTTTATTTTTTATTTTTTGGGTATTAGGAGAATTCCTAAACTTACTGCTTGTCTCCGAGGAGGCCCAGGGTCATGTCTGAGGGACTGACCCTATACTCCTGAACCTAATACATTATGCAACTGCCCACAGACACGCTAGATGTGTTAACTGAGTTTCAAACTTGGGTGGGGCCTCAATATTGCTCAGCAAAAACTTTCTTCCTTGGACTAATCTGGGGGAGGTCCAGGATCAACCTTTGTGGCTGCCTTATCACACCAAGAGTATATCCAGCAACCTGTAAGCCAGATATAAGCCAGATATACTAGATCTTATGATTTAGCAAGAGCGGAGACTCTAGGAAATGGGGAGTCTACTCCTTGAGGCGAGATCATAGCAGGCCATATACTCAATGGGATTTGAATTGCGGTCTCGTTAGTTTCACCCAGTGAGGCCATATACTCAATGGGATTTGAACCGCGGTCTCGTTAGTTTCACCCAATGAAACTTACTGTTAAACCACATATCACTGTATAATTAACTATTCTCTATTACTTAAAACATTTCTAAAACTTTAAAGTCCTTGGCTGATTGGATTGCTCTAACACTGAGCCGCTTGCCCTTTCATGAGGTGGGTTAACTGAGTTTCGAACTTGGGTGGGGCTTCAATATTGGTCAGCAAACACTTTCCAATGCAAGTCGTCCACTGTTTGGCCTAGCACAATAGGCTAATTAACAATTTTCTGTTACTTGAAACATTTTCGAAACTTTTAAGTCCTTGGTTGGTTGGATTACTCAAACACTGAACCACTTGGCCCATGCAAACACTTTCTAATGCAGGTCGTCCACCGTTTGGTCTAGCACAATAGGATAATTAACAATGTCTGTTACTTGAAACATTTCTGAAACTTTTAAGTCCTTGGCTGGTGGGATTGCTCTAACATTGAGCCACTTGCCCCTTCATGAGGGACGCTCTTAAGGGTTCAACATAGATGTGTGTATTCCTATTTCCAACACCCTCGTCAGGCCACACTTTGGCTAAGGTCCCCTGGCTAACCTCAAGCAAAACTAGCTCTATCCCCGTTTTGAAAATTATACATACTAAGATTTACCCTAGATTTTCCCTTGGCCAGTGTGCTGCTGTACTACTGAGCTACATGCCCCTTCATTGTGGGCATCATTAATGGTTCAACCTAGATGTACAGATTTCTATCTCCAACAAAGAAAACACCTAATTTGGAAGTAAAGCATCAAAACTGAACGAAAGAGAATGTATAATGAACAAAGTTTTTATGCCAACATTCTACCATATTCCAAAGTTGTCATGTTTGACTTCTAAGTAATTTATATAGATTTTAATCATTGCTTTATGTTTAATTGAGTATAATTGCAACCCAATTCGTTTCATATTTAATCATCCTTGAATTAGGTGTGCTCATGCTCCTCAGTCATGACTTTTGGACCTGTGTGTGGAAGTGTTCAGGGTTTGAAAGTGGTCATTTCAAAAGTCATCGCCGTTTCCAAATGTTGTCCTTACCCTGTTTCAGGCAACTAAGACTTCAAAATATTGTGCTCTTTGGTTGAATCAAAAATTTTATTTGCATATGAAAGACTGGGAATCCAAAAGGAAAAAGTGGTTCCATTTAAAGATATGGCAACCTAAATTATCCAAATTCTTTTTATTACACTCCATCCATCTATTTTGTTGCAGCATTCCTAGTCCTTTAGTATTCAATTATAACTTTATAAAATCAAGATGGCCATCCATATTCAAAGGCTTCTGCTTTTCTTTGCGTTATCTTCTAATAAGGATTTTTATTTCCAAGTAATTCAACTACCAAAGGTAGTACATGAGAGTAGAGAAGTAATTCAACTACCAGTTATTCTCCTACATAGTACATGCTTTGATAGATTATAACAAAAGTCTTACCAATACAATAACATTGATTGTTGTATGTGGACATTTTTGTTTAGGATGGTCCATTACATAATCAAGATGAGGAGCTGGATCATGTAATTGCACTTTCTCTTTCTGAAGAACTAACCAAACTAGATGGTATATGATAGCAATTTCATTTTTTTACAGTTACTTTTAGTTTAATTATATCATTTAGCTCGATGCTTTTCATATATTCAACTAAATTTTTTTTGCTTAACAAGACTTTGTCATTTCCATGTTTTAGTGAAACTGTTTATGGTTTGATACTCTCGTACAACCTTTATCAAGTTACATGCACCCTCATTAGAAAAAACAAGAAAATTTTGCTTGCCATGAATATCTTTCTTTTTCATTGTTGACTTAAGAAAGTCTTTTAGCTAAGAAACTAGTTTTAAGGTTATGGCATAACTTGTCATATAAATTGAACAGAAGTTATATCCAAAATGTTAACTTGTAAACTACTTAGCTGGTTTTAGGCTTTCCATTTAAAATCTACTTTAGTTTGAAATTTGAATGAGTTGTTCCATAGACTTGAATATTAAGAGATTTTGGTGTAAGGATTAAAAACTATCACGTAAGGCCTCTCAGTTATTCATTTATTTTATATGAATATAACATTTACTATTAAATTAGAACCACTCGGCACAAATACGTCATAGATCAATATCATACTTTGTAGAGTGTCGTAAAATAGAAATAGGAGCAAGGACACTGAATTCTTTCAGTTTTCCTGGTTCTTATTCCTTTGGTGTATTTTTGCACCTTTAGGGGCAATTGCTAGTTTAAAGTCTAATTCTTTAAAGGGTGCTAGCTCAATGGAAGAGCACCTGCTTTACAAGCAGGAGGTTGGTGGTTCGATTCCATCGTGCCATGATATTCATATATAGGGAATGATGAAGATCAGTTTTTGGTGACGGATGCTCTTTTGACCATCACCAATGAGCTTATGGTGACATTTTTTGACCCTCACCAAAATATGAAATGGTGACGGTCAACGAACGCCACCATATATACACATCAATAGTGACGACTATTAAAGGTCTGTCACCATAAATTGTTATTGTTGATGAAATGGTGAGGGTCAATGTTTGTCATTATAATCATTATTAGTGATAGACCTTGATGTCACCAATGAGTTTATGGTGATGGTCAATGAACGTCACCATATATATGCACCAATAGTGACGGCCATGAAATGTCCATCACAAAAAGTCGTTGCTATTCATATGAAATGGTGACGGTCACTATCCGTCATTATAATCAATATTCGTGACGAACCTTGAATGTCACCACAACACATACTTTCGGTGACGCCACCTTTGGTGACGTTCAATTTTTTGGTAACGGAGGCTATTGTCCGTCACCATTGCTCATATGAAATGGTGACGGTCGCTATCCGTCACTATAAATAATTATTGGTGACGGACCTTGAATGTCACCACAACACCTATACTTTTGGCGACGCCACCTTTGGTGACGTTCAATTTTTTGGTGACGGAAGCTATTGTCCGTCACCATTGCTCATATGAAATGGTGACGGTCGCTATTCGTCACTATAAATCATTATTGGTGACGGACCTTGAATGTCACCACAACACCTATACTTTCGGCGACGCCACCTTTGGTGACGTTCAGTTTTTGGTGACGAAGGCTCTTTTGACCCTCACTAATGAGCTTATGGTGACCATTTTCGCCCATCACCAATGTGATTTTTTCTTGTAGTGTATGGAAAGCAAGTTCCAAACTTCCACCTCTAGGATGCATTATTATGCTACCTGGGACACCTTTTTGTTCCCTCGAGTGAGCATGCCAAGATGATTTGGGAGGCACACTATAGTTAGGTTGCATGACACTTTGGTGTGGATAAAACTGTGTCCATAATAAAAAAGTATTTGTATTGACCAAATCTCCAACAGGATGTTGGAAAATACATTAGATCCTACACTTCATATGCCATTTCCAAGCCAAATATTAATAAGAAAGGCTTGTATACTCCTCTGCCTACTCCTAAACGACCCTAGGAATCCATATCCATGGACTATATGTTTGGCCTTCCTTCTACAAAGCATGGGAGAAAATGTGTATTTCTGGTCATCGAATTTTTTTCTATGATGGGCATATTGACTGCCTATAAGAAGAGTACCACAATAGAGGCCATTTCCATACTCTTATTTGAACGAGTGTGGGTACATTTTGGGATCCCATATACCATTATATCAGGTCAGGATAGTAGGTTCCTAAGCGTGTTTTGGTTGAGACTTTGGTTCTTGTTGGACACCAAGATTACTAAATCGACTGCATTCCACCCCCAAACTGATGGCTAGACAAAGCTCGTTAATATGATGATGGTGCACGTACTACACATGTACCAATATAAGCATCCACAGACATAGGATGAGAGTCTTCCCTATGTAGAACACAACTACAACATAGCTCTCCATAGCTCGACTGACCACAACCCCTTTGAAGTGGGCCTAGGATTTAAACCATTATGTCCCCTTGATGTCTTTGCCTTTTTCAACTACACAGAAAGAATTTTCCCATGTTCATTAAAAAGATGATAAAACCACCAAGTTTATTGGGTGCATTCAGCACATCCGTCAGCAGGTGTAGGTTTTAACCTTGCACAAAAATTACATGCAAACAAATTCTTAAAACAAAAAAAATACACAATGGCGAGAACATAAAACAAATATACACAAATATTTCTCATGGAACCCAAAACCAGGACTACCAGACTGATTTTTCATTATATTCCTTTCAATGTTGCTATATATATATATATATATATATATATATTGAGGCATTCATAAACCCCAATCCACTAACCTTGGATTAAAACATAACCGTAGTTCCCTTGACTGGGTCTACAAAATACCATGGGTAGAAAACCATCATGCCCAAACCCATGTGCGAAACTGATTCACAAAACCATGGGTAGGTCTGCCCACCATCTTTGGGTTCGCTATCCATCCTTGGGCCCACAATTTTTTTTTCTTGAGGCGCTACCCTATGACCCCCCCTGATGCGCCTAATGCAACATATAATGTCTGCATATAGTTGTCAAAATAATATAACATATACCCAATAGCAAGATCGCGACATCTTGGAGAAAGCCAATGTCAAATACAAACAACAACATCATCAACATAGGGTGCCCCATAAGTTTCAGGTGGGCGACAGTTTGGTTACATCAGCAAAAAGAGAGCCTCGCAATATCCTATCGTAAAATTAGACCACTCTGATACAGGCCTTACACCATCACCAAGGTTGTGGGAGACAACACTTATGAGCTTAGTATCCCCCCATTCCTTGGCTTGCACCCCGTATTCAATGTTGACTGCCTTTGCCCATACTTTCCACTATTGGTGGACACATGAAACATTGCTGAGAATTTGACACCAACAAAGCTCAACCTTGACTGCATTGAACATGCCACAACTGATCAGATCATGTACACATAGATCAAGAGAACTCACAAACTGGGGATCCAACTTTATCGAGTTGTCAAAGTTGGCCAACTCTTGCACTAGGGACCAATTTTAGTAGAAGTTTCCCTATCTCATGGAGGAACTCAACCCAATGGGGACCATTGCTTCGTAAGGGGGGAGGACCGATCCAAGTGGATATTGGTGCCCACCCGACTATTCAAATTGGACCCCCACCATTGTTTCTCTTAGTTTCCTTAATTGTATCACATTTTACTATTTTTTGTAGTTTTTTGGGTCCTAAACTCCTGAAGCTGTTTTGAGGCCCTAAATGACGTTTTTTGGAAAACGGGAAATTTTTTGGCTTATGATATTGGTTTGCAGTCAAAATTTGTATTCCTCAGATAAATTTCTAACAAGGTATCGTATGCGTCAAATGAAGATCGTATGCCAAAGTTACGACCTCGAGAAGTTGATGTACCAATTTACCCCAACAAAGCCCACAAACTTTTGGCGCTTCATTTCCTAGGTTAGGTTTTTCGATGTTTATGATTTTCCATTGTTTCTCAATAATAAATATGCCTTCAAGCCTCATTGTAACACAATTAAAAAGGCATGTATACGACACATCTCTTCTTAGAGATAAGCTACCATCGCTCGTGCTAGTTTATTTCCATTCTGCATGTAAACAATTTTCAGTACTTTGCTATTAATGAATTGAAGTTCCGTTTTCATTGTATCTCTGTATTTCTATTTACATCTGTATTTCATTTCATTCCCGCATAAATATGGATCATTGAGAGGGAGGAGGAGGCGTGACTATGATAAGTATAAAGTTATGCAATCCATCAAGTGGCCCTCAATTTATCTCTCTCGTGTTCCTTGAGCTAACGAGCCAGAAGATTTTGGAGAACCCATAGTGTGGGCTTTCCCCTATGAGTCTCAAACTCCTCGGATTCAAGAACCTGTCGTCTGATGTGTGGTGGGATGTTAATGTTGAATATGGAAGTAGCATAATTGTTATAGAAGGTGGTCGGGGGGCGTCCCCTTTCCCTCCCCCTACTTGTGCAGTGCACCCTGTCCCTCTTACTGTTCATGGAATAATAATGGGTTGCAGTGGATGGGGAAGGAGGATAAGAGGGGGTGTAGTTCGTGGAGGAGGAACTGACGGGCATGATGGACCAAACTCTGAGAAAAACAATGAGGAAAATGAAGCGAAGGGTGCTCATGGTGTAGTGAGCTATATGCGTGGAGGGTCAGGCGTGTGAGGACATGCTTTGGGGGATGTGGATTTTAATGAGAAATGATACCATTTGTAAGGCAAGGGGGGTAGTTGCAACTAGGTGGAGGGTCATACCCTCAAGGATTTTGGAGGCAGAGGTCAGGTGTGTGAGGATAGGCTTCAGGAGTTGTGGATTTTAATGAGCAATGATACCATCTATAAGGCAAGGGGGATGGTTGCAACCAGGTGGAGGGTGCTGCCAAATTTCGTTGGGGTAAGAGGATTCTCACATGGGGGCACCCGAATCCGGGGAGCTTATTAATTAAATTTACATATAGTTAACGAATCATTATTTTAAGTTATATGATAAAGTGGATGTTAATTTATAACTACATTTAATGTGATATGTATATTATGGTTTTACTTTATCTAAAATATTTTTAGTCATTTTACTAATAAAAATAAAATAAAAATATAAAAAAATTGTTTAAAAAAAAATTACATTTAACATTTAGTGTCTAACGTCTAACATCGAATATCTAACCTATATTGGGTTGTATAACGCCTCTCAACACAATAAGATAAAATGTAAAAAATAATTATTTAACAAATAATTTATTCTTTATATATATATATATATAATTCTAACTTATAAATGAAATGGTCTTTTTGACCAAAATCGAGCGATACAATTTCAAGCAAGAATGTGATTTTTTGTTGTTTAAAATACATTTTTTGAATGCATAAATGGATTCAATACCCTAAACAACCCCCGTGGCACTCGATTTCCACAGATTAAACAACTCAAACTCAAGTTTTTTAAAATCTCCGCCAGATTTTGGTTACCAGAAAAATGTCGTTAAAAAGGCCATTTCGTCTATAAATTAAGCTACATCTATACATTCATAAAAATAATTCTATGTTTTATTATTTTTATTTTTGGGTCGTATTTACTAATGGGTCCATTTTTATTTAAGAATTTACATTTATTTTCTTAATTATTCTCTTTTAGTTCTTATTATTTTACTATTTAATACTTTATTAGAATATTTAACACATTTTCATTAACATTCATTTTATATTAAAATATTTATATTTTTGTCTATTATAATTAATTTTATTATAATTTGCAAAACTTTCGAGTTATACAACTTTTATCTTTTGTTCTTTAATCTTCTTTAGTTTTTGTCCTTTTTGTTAGAAAATTATATATTACAAAGCAATGCAACACATAAATTATGCGGAAAACACAAACACACAAAACACATAAAACCAGAGAGACACAGATGTACGTGTTCACCCAGTTTGGGCTATGTCCACCCCAAACAGCCAATCCTTCCTTTATATCATCCAACAAAATGAAGAGACACAACCTACAACAGATCCGCTGTAATATCCTCTGTTATCTCTCACCGTCTCCCTATCTGTTTCTTGCTCTGAGAATACACATACAATACACATCCGCAATACAATACCCTCATACAAAACGAGGGGTTTCCTTCTAGGGAAAAAAACCCTAAATTAAACATAACCTCTATCGTAAGATCATCCGCCTAATGAACGACCTAGATTGAATAGAAATTACAATACTTTTACAAGGCAATTTTACATTTGTTTTTAGCTTCGAGGGCGCAGCCCCCCCTGGACTCCCCAAACAACGTTTAATTACGAGCGGCTAGAACAGGGGTCCAATGCTATGATACAAAATAAAGAAGATAATCAGGCTCCACACCCAACACTTTTTTCCTTATTCTTTTTTATATTTATATTTTTAGTTTTGGGTCGTATTTACTAATGGGTCCATTTTTATTTAAGAATTTACATTTATTTTATTAATTATTCTCTTTTAGTTCTTATTATTTTACTATTTAATATTTTTCTTTAATATTTTATTAGAATATTTGACACATTTTCATTAACATTCATTTTATATTAAAATATTTATATTTTTGTCTACTATAATTAACTTTATTATAACTTGCAAAACTTTCAAGTTATAAAACTTTTATCTTTTGTCCTTCCATCTTCTTTAGTTTTTGTCCTTTTTTTCCTTATTCTTCTCTATTGATTTTTTTAAAAATATTTTTAAATAAATATAACTTTTCCAATATTTTTCTTCCTTTCTTTTCCTTCTTATTATTATCCATCCCAGCTGCAACAAGGTATAACACATTCATTATGCGTTGACCCATGAATTATTTTAGTGTTGACCAAGAATTAAATAAAGAATTTGTAAAGCCGACTTTACAAAACAAAAATGTTTAATTTATATATATATTTTTAATTCTATTTATATAGTAATAGTCTTTGATGCTTTGAGACAACTTGAGTCTTATTTCACCATCATTACTTCCACCGTTGAATTCTCAGTTTGCAACTGTGTTTGGTACGATGAGTAGAGCCATCATTTTTGTGGGTAATAATGAGAGGACAACCAATAGACAACTTGAAGAACTCATACACCACTCTCAAAGGTATGAAAAGTACACGCGTGAAATCCATAGAAACCATTAACCTTCTTAGGAGTTACTATTATATATCATTATGAATTAATCAATTGTTTTAGCTTTAACATGGTTAGTATAAAATCCATTTTTATGTAAATGAAGTAGTTGTGTTAGGTTGGTGAGATATATATTTTTTTGATTGTTATATGAGATTAAATACTTCACCTTCAAATTTGCTATCAATGTATATTCCCATGATCAAGGCAATGCTAAATGTATTTGGTGTTGTTTTTTTGGAGATGAGTTCTCAAAATATTTTTTTAGAATTTAAGATTATTTTTCATCATTGTCTGTAGTATAAAAGAAGTAAATTTTCTCATCATTGTTTGTGGATATAAAAGAAAATATTACAAGTGGTATTACTGTATTATAAGTGGTATCACTGCAAATTTATAGGATTTTTATGAGAATTGATTAAAGATAGAAAATGGTTCTGATGGAGAAAATATCGATTTTGACATATTTGGAATACTAAAAAGACATTTTAATATAACTGCATAGATTTCTAAATAAACGTCAAAACAATATAGTTTCCTACATTGCATATTCCGTAGTAATTTAAATATAAGAAATTCCATAAATTGTAATGTATAAATGGGATAAATTAGATGAAAAATTAATATGCCTTTTAGTCATTGGTCTTATTTTGTCCAAAGAAATAAAATTTAATATTAGGCCACATTGACAATTTGGCATTCTTTCTGAACGATATTCAGATATTTGAATTTTTAATTTTAAACAAGGGCAAAGCATTAGAATTTAATATTAGGGCAGTTTGACTATTTGGTATCGAGTAGTCTTTAGTGTGACTTTTTGAAGGCTTTTACGGTGGCTTTTTCCGGTGTAATTTCTCTAAAATCCGATAGGAATTCATTGAAAAGAGAAGTTTGATTGCTAGCCTTGCACAATCGAAGTGCTCTAGGGGTTTTTGAGTGTGCTGAATCCATATATAGAGTAAAAAAAACCAGTTTAAATAACAAAAACTAAGATTTTACCTCAATTTTTTTCACCAGATTCCGACACCTAAACTCCAAAAAACGCAATAAATACAACTCCATTTGGTATTCCTTACAATCAAGATTTACATAATTGAATTAATAAATTTTAAAATTAAAACGACACGTTGACTATGAGTGTAAGACGTATGGATGTACAAGAAAGTGAACAATATAGATGGAGTTATCTGTCCATTAATGAGTAGGCATTATATGCCGCATGTTCAATAATGTATTTGGTTAAATCTGACCAATAGCATATACTTCCCCTACGCATTAATGGATAGATAACTCCATATATATTGGTTGTTGTAACTTTTTCAACATCTTATTTTCCGTATAAAGTTACATATAATAAATTTCTCGAAGGTGTCATGTATATATGAGATAAATTAAATGAAATAAAATATGCATCTGCATTATTAGTTTTGTTGATGGAAAAGTAGACTCTATCATTAATATATGAGATGTCATATCTATAAGATGTTTATTTCATAATGAAATTTTATGTTAATTAATTTTTTTTTTCTTTTAAGAACAAGTCCACTATATCAATAACATGTTCCCATGCTGAGTATGGATTAATTAGCGAGTGGTTTATTAATCAAATACGACGAATCATTTGTAACGAGTGGGTTATTTATTAAATATGGCGATTCAAAGTTAAGTTGTCTACCTAGGCAGTGGAATAGCCTGGATAACAGTTTTTTGTTGGAATCCGGTCAACTAAAATTTAAAAAATCAGGTAGTTGGAGTGTTTGGAATCCATTTTTGATAGTGGAAATGGATTTATCACTATCAAAAACCCTTAGGGCACTCAAAATACTAAAGTTTAACATCTGTAAACAAGATTCTGATAAAATATTTGCCGGATTCTGGGCCAAAACGCTGCTTTTTTAGACTACGCATTCAAAGTTTATTATCCCTGCAGTTGGCAGGGTATAACTCATTCAATAATGTGTTGACCTGCCATTAATTTTGCATGACTAAAAATTAAATAAGGTTTCACAAAGTTAACATTACAGGTTTTAATTTTATTTTTGTTTGTTAATAATTAATTTAAAGCATTTATATGCATTTCTATTGGCTACAGTCTTATTATGCCATCATTACTAATTTGTACGTACTCATAAAATTAAAATTTTAATGAATAATCAATGAAAATTTTTATTATGATTTTTAATTTTTATTTATTTTTATCAAGTTGTTTGTGATCTTCTAAGCTTGACGTATGGCTTGAGGAGCCGTGACCTAGGGGCATATAAGTCGTTAAAGTCACCCGAAGATCGCACCCATCTTGCGCCACACCAACCCTTAGATGACTGGATTTTTTAACATGTCTCCTCCCCCTAGCACATGACACAACCACCCCCTGTGAAGTTTGATCTTGGGTCACCTTACTGACAAGGCCCATCATTAACTGGTTGTGCTAGTGAAACTCAACATATTTTTAATACACTTAAGATACCAAATAAAAATATAATTATTTATTATATTTTTAATAAATACAAGATAAAAATAAAATTATAATTAAATAGTATTAAATTTTTTAAAAATAATGTCAGACATATTTCTATAGTTATATAGAAATATTTTAGGTATTTTGAGAATTCATTCTTTCATTTTCCATTTCTTTTAAGAGTTATAGAATTTGGAAGCCATTTGCAAATTTCAAAAAGTTTTGTTTTGTTTTGTTTTTTTTAAGTTATAAAGAGTTTTTTTTTTTTTTTAGGGGTTAATAAATACTAATGTAAATTTCTAGTATTATTAAAAAATGCATTTTTTGTTAGTTACAAATACTTAATTTATTGTGGATATGAATAACTTTTAATTGATGTATATTTTTCTTCGAGCTCAGGTTAAACATGAAATGCTAATAAAATAGCATAAATCCATCTTAACTTTTAATCACCCAAGTGCTAAGGGCGACCAACAATCTCAAGATGCAAACCTCTTTTTGAGCGCAAAACACGAGTAAAGGTTTGCAACTTATGAGATTTAGTTCTTCTCGACACTCGATAGATAAACAATTAGGATGGATCTATGCTAGTACAATACTTCTTACAATTGAGGGATTCCCTCCTTGAGAGCTTCCCAAAATGGTAGACTTTGAACCTAAATTTGTTGCATAATCACTGAAAACAATAGATACCCATCATACAGTTTAACATGACATGCAAGATGCAAAAGATTGAGGGATTGGTTTTCAAAAAAGTTATGTGTGTGCAAGGTACAAAGTCTTAGTGGTGAATTTATTCCAAGGATTGCTCGTTAACCTTCACATTTACATATTCACAAGTGTGACCCAAATGGCCACGTATTTCCCTTGGAGGACCCTCTTTGTGCATTTGCCAATTTTTGACACAATAGTTACGACTTTGTCCCATTATATCTTTATTGTTTTTTACTTTAATTTAACTATATTTAAACTAAGCAGCACGAAGGGCCAACTATGCGGCCTTATTTTTAACATTCATTTTCTTTTTTACTATATATATATATATATATATATATATATATATATATCTATCGATCTTGTTAGGTCCTTCCTTTTTCATTAATATATAAAAGCAAGTTACATCCACATACAGATCGTTAGGTGGCCTCAACTTGTCTAGAGGGAAACCAAGTCTGTTGGCCACCTAACAACATGATATGCCATCCAGTAGCAAAAAATACTAAGTCTTTCTAACAAAGATAAATATTTATGACTATATTTAAACTGCCTATATTCTAAATACCTGAAAACTTAATTATCAGCATACTAAAAACTAAATCATTTCACGCATACAGAAAATGAAAAACTATGAACCCAACTATCAAACTACTCAGCACGATCAACAGACACAGATTCTAGTGGAGTCGAGTCTTTAGCAGTGGAACCTAGAAGCTCTGTCTATGGGAGAATATAAGGAAGATGCTCTTTTATGCACTGAAGTCTGCCATCCTGCTTTTGTAGCTAGAACTGGAGATTTTGAAATTCCTTTTTATAGTTAGGAAAATCTTGCACTACTGCTACCATACCCACATAAATGTTTTCCCAGGCTTTTGCCAGGATACTCTTCATGGACCAATACAAGAACAATTTTTTTTTAAATTGTGTGATTCAACCTTGGGTGTGCCCTGGATTTGCCACTAGGACCCGCCAATCCTCCACATCTTTTTCCATAGTGCCTTCCTGCATGTTCAGGTCTTCTTCCCACTCTTCCATAAGTTGACGAATTTCTTCAAACAAGCCCTCATCATAAGTTGTATCCACATCATTAATGGTGTTGGATACTGGCTTGTGGCCCCGACTTTTGCCCCTGGAGGAGTTGGGTTGACTGGGTGCTGGAGACCCCATGGTTCTTTTGCCTCGACCCCTTGAGCTCAAGCCGCTTCTTCCCTTCGTTGTTGCTAACCGATCCATATTCTTATACCTACACTTTGTGGGAGAATTTGAGACTAGACTTATCACTTTCATAGGTGGTACCTTGAGCCCAGAAGCACCCAACTTCCAGGAAGCACTACCACACCGCATAACTGCTATAGAAGAGGCATGAGCTAGTGATTGACAGTATAAAACCTGAGGGATAAAGCCCCTCCTTTTGCATTGTATACTTCCATAACATACCAAACAAAACAGAGACACGACCCCCATTAACCCAATCGTGCCTCTCATCCTCTTCAGGATTCGACCTACATTACAATCGACTATCGTAGTCGCTTGGTCCAACTCCAAGGGCTCGTTAATTAGGCCTCTATCCCTCGGAAACATTATCATGATCCAAAGGCAGGGCATATAATAATCACATAGGCATAACCCACATAAAAATAACCCATTAGCATTCCAAAGGTGAGACCCAATCACGTTCCAGAGACATAACCCATAGAGACAGAAACCATAAAACCCATAAAGACTGAACCTACTCCAATACACCTAGGATAATAGCCCAGACCTTCACCAAGAAAATTCAAAGAGACATAACCCAAAAACAAAGCCGAGATAGAAAAAGCCCATACCCCTTTCGGGATAAGGTCAAGATAGGAGGTAATCACAGAGACACACCCTAGAAACAAAATCTTAATAATATAACCCCATCTTAGACAGATAAATCCCAAAAATTACAGACACAAATAAAATACAATACATTTGGACCTGCTTCAAGTCCCATATAGGAACATGTAGATGCATAGATCCCCTCCTTCTCTGAAACTCCGATGGTTCCAAACGAAACAGAAATGATTTCAACAAACAATACGACTGATGCATGGGGGAGTAATATGGAAAGCAGACCACGTACCCATTTACCAATGCGAGGAGAAGCTGAGATTGGAGCCACTTTTGCACCTGCGCCAACCAACAAAGCCCAACATCAACACACCTTGACAAACCTCCCGCATACACCAAGTGACTGCCAACCTCACACTCATAAAAACTTAGAAACTTATTGAAACATTTATTGTTGCCACCTTCGGTGATGATTTAAATCCTTGCATGCATGGAGCCACCACTCCATATGCCTCGAGCATGTGGAGGGTGGCGGGGATGTACCTCGAGAAGACCCCCATTAAATCACCGTAATGAAATTTCCCCCCAACTCACACCACGATTGAGGGTATTCACACACACACACACACACACATATATATTAAAAATTAAAGAATAATTATTTTCATCCTTTTTATTGTGGATATTTCTTTTTTTCTCTTTGTTGATTTCCATCTAACTAAATTTTTCCTAATTATTATTCCTTTTGTTTGCTTTTCTTATATATATATATATATATATATATTTTTTTTTTTAAAGAAATGGGTAGCATTTTGTATTTCAAAACTAGAAAAAATCTAAATCTCTTACATTCAAAATTTTCCTTGCTTAAAATATTTCCAAAGTGATTTCACAAGAGAGTATATTACTACCCTGTTTATTTTCTGCTATTCTACACACAACATTTATACTATAGCACCGCCAAAAGTCCCCACAGAGTTTCACAAAACGAAATATCATATCATCTATACATATTGAAAACATAATCTATCTACCCATTGTCTTCCATTTTTTCCAAAGGGTTGCCACCCTGGGCTGAGTATTCAAGGTGACCGGTATCCATATTCCTTTCAGGATTGAAGCACTCATATCCTTCCTCCCTAGCTACCTAATGTCTGGGTGGTTGCATTTCTTCGATCCCAAAATATTTAACACGTCGACCATCATAGATTCCACCTTAACCTCCATGATATCGACCTTGAAGTGTAAGTTGATCATCTTGGTGTTCAGGTGCTCTACTATCTTCTATAGTAGCTCAAGGTCTTTCCCGATGCTCGAAAGGTGGGTCATCACTAACTGTTCAACTGTGGCCGCAATATCTCATGTCGGCTAGATTACTTGTTCCCGTGCATTACCTCCGCTGCCATTGATGCTAGAAGAAGCCATTTTAAGATAAATCTTCCTCTGAACATGAATAAATCTTATATTTAACTGATTCATCCATCGCCTTAATATGATGCTCTGCTCCTTGTAGAATATTTCACCCATCCTTTCTCATCAAATGATATTCCCTAGTTTTTGATCAGTTTCGACACGAACAACCATACTTGCAACCACCAATTTGCAAACCAAATGAACTGATACCACTCTTCGCAACTGCGGTGAAGTACTAAGCCTGTTGAGAATTCAATAGGGCAATGATTAATTCAATTCTCTTACTTGATAATTGCGTGTGTTTCTCTTTAGATTCTTTATCTTTGATTCTTGTTATTATGATGAAAAATACATCAAACAGTTACCAAAACAATATGAATAGTGACACAATATGTAGGCTACAAGCCAAGGCCAAAACCCCTCCACTTGAGGGGAAAACCCACAAATATCTTCTTATAGATGCTTCAATTGATGAATACCAAGACCCTTGACAAAGACACTAGACACAAGTTTTTCTCCAAGACACTTGTCACTATCTCTTACTCTTCTTGGCCTTCTAGATTATGTCCTCCTTTCCTTGCATTTTCCTGCACTTCCACCTAGATAATCTCTGTCTCTACTCCGTAGCCCTTGAAAAAGTACCTCCTTTCTTCGGCCTCCAAGAGTATCCTTTTTCGGCCTCCTACCAACACCCTTCTACACTTCTTGGTAGCCTAAGACTAAACTCTATATGCACTGAAGTAGCCTTTGGTCTTCGCTGAGATTACAATGGTATAGGTGCAGACTTAGTCCAAAACAAAGAGAGACTTCCTTCGCAAAAACTCACACACCATGTAGCCTTTCCTCCTTGTTGTAATACCCTTATACTTCTCACACTGTGATCTGCACTTGTTATTCCAGATTGATCTGAAGTTGGTGGTGTTACAATGAGGTCGAGTCACCCTTATATAGTGACTGTCCTTCATTTGGGCTGACATGATCTATAGGAGTGATGTTGTCTTCTTCATAGGAGTAATTCATCAATATTTAAGCCGACGTGGAGAGCCATAGTGACAATATCTTGGAATGAAACTTTTACATAGATGATGTGTCTTTTACATGTGTAACATGACTTCATTTACATGACTCTAATTATATTTATGACAAGATGACAAATTCATAAAGACATCAAGAAGAAGTATTTGACCTATAATCAAAACTTCTTGCTCATGAAACCCATGAAGTAAGCAACATAATACATTTTATTTTCATTTGTCTTCTTCATTACATAAAATCATAGTTACAAGTTACTATGAAGACTGAAACTAGTTACACTTTTCAACACTCCCTCTTAACTAGGGAGGTATTCATATGGTACTTGGTCATTATCAATATGAAGAGATCTCATAATAAGGGTCGGATTTGTAACCCATCTATTTCTAGCATCATATCAATCTAGCATTGTCACATAGAAAGGCCTTGAATAACAACTCCATCTCTCTACTATATCTTGAGATACAATGCTAGTGAGACCAACATGACTATATACACCATCATCATTGTCTCCAAGGTACATACTCCACTCGGGTGTTCACCGAGTATGACCTTATTGGACTATTCTCATCTTGGGTAGCTAATCCTCAAAGAATATCAGTCGAGGACTAATCTTGTCTTGAATGTTGTACCACATTCTCAAATAGTATCAGATGCCAGATGGTTACCAAATCCTCCATTCTTTCTTCCAGTGAAGAAAGAATGTTGTGTCTATCTCTCCCTCTTAGATAGGGAGGATACATCCACCAAACCAAGCTTGTATTTCAAATACAAAAGCTTATTATTTGGAAGTGAATTCGTCAATATATCAACTACCTGTTCATCAGTGGAAATATAATAAAGTTGTAGCACCCCATTTTGTACTAGCTCTTGAACATAGTGATACTAGTTATTGATGTGTTTTTTCTTTCCATGAGATACTGGATCTTCAAAAAACATCTAAAACTAGTGTTGTCACATCGTTCCTTCAAATAAGTCGGATAAAAACTTCCTCAACCATATTGCTTCTTTTCTCACTTCACAGGTTGCAACATCTTCAGCCTCAAGACTACTCAAAGCAACAATGTCCTGGTTTTTGCTCATCCATGAGACCATGGGCGATCCCAAACTAAAGCATCCTCTAGTAGCTGCCTCCCCAATCGGAACCTGTATATCCAATTAATTGGACATCATTCCTTCTGTCATATTTTAGACAATAGTTGATGGTTCCTTCAGAATGTGTTTTGTTGCTATCCAATGATCCTGCTTTGGCTCCACTTGGAATTGACTGAGGACATTCACTACAAATCATATGTCTGGTTGAGTATCAACCAAGTACATCAATGAGCCAATCAATTGTCTATATTTTGAAGGATCCATAGGGCTTGATTGAGAACTCCTAAGTCTCTTCAAGTTTGTGATCATCAGATTGGTCATAGGTTTGCAATCCATAATGACAAACTTCTTCAGCATCTTGACCACGTACTTTCCTTGACCCAACTAGATTTCATCAGGTCCTTGCCAGACTTCTGGTCCCAAATAGTAATGCATCAACCCAAGATCCTTCATATCAATTTCTATTGCTAATTTCTTATTTCATTCTTCGATTCAAACTTATGCACCTTTCAGGAGAAGATCATATACATATATAAGAATAATTACCGGTTCACCTTTTTCCACTTTGATATATAGGTTTGAGTCAACAAAACTTTTAGTGAAGCCTAACCTTTGAATATATGCATCCATTCTAGCATACCACGTCCTTGGTGCTTGCTTGAGGCCATATAGTGCTTTATTTAATCTACACACATATGCCTTTCTATCCTTGACTTCAAATCCCAGGGGTTGTTATATGTAGAATTTTTCACGTATAGTGCCATTCCAAAACATAGTCTTGACATCCATTTGATGGATTTTCCATCCCATTGGTGTAACCATAGATACTAGTGATCGAATCGTTGTGTATCTAGATGTAGGAGAAAATGTTTCTTCATAATCGATGCCTTCAAGTTGGGAGAAACATCTAGTTACGAATCTTGCTTTATATTTATCTATACTTACATCAATATCATGTTTGATCTTATAGATCCACGGAAGTAACCAAATATTTGTCCTCGGGTCTAGGTATGATCTCCCATACTCCATTATTCATGATAGATTGGTATTATTCATTCATGGCATCCCTCCATTCAGAATTCTATACAACCTCTTCAAAAGTGGATGGTTCTGCTTCTATTAGCTTTGTCATGTATGCAACATACCAAAATAATCTTTTGGGTTTCTTACTTTATGTAAATGTCCCCTTTGCTGCTCCATGACCCTCTGCATAAAGTAGTGTGGACTTCAACCAATTTGGTATCTTTCTTGTTTCAGGTATGATCACTGGTTGAATAAATTCAATGGGACCTTCTTCTTCATGGTGATATTCCTCTTCTCCTTGGTTCACTTCTTCCTCAAATACCAAAAGTTCTTCATCATCAGATTCCATGGAAATATCTTTTGATTTCTTGAATGCCATGCTCTCATCAAATATGACATCACCACTAACTTCTATGTGATTTTCGTCCTTCATGTATATCCTATATGCTTTTGATGAGTTACTATACCCAACAAAAGTTCCCTTAATAACACTGTTACCGATGAAATAGGTAACCTCATTGTTACCTACTTTTTGAAGTATAAAGAAAAACACCTGATTTTGAAAAAATGGCGATGCAGAATCAAGAAAAAAAATTTTGAGCATGTTTTTGACACTTTAAGTTTTTTTCATTTTGTTGTTGTTTTTTTTTTAAATTATTATTATTATTTTTTTTTATGTGATGTTTTTTATGTCGATTTTGAATAGTGGTGGTGTATCATCACCAACGCTTTTTTATATGATTGATTTTGACACTATAGATTTTCTAATGTCTTCTTCTTCTGTGAGATGTTTATTTTTAAGTGCATTTATGAACTTGTGTTTTAAAAATAAAAAAAATATATATTTTTTTAAAATAAAAACTTGTAATGATATCTTCACTTTTTCACATACATAAAAGATGGAAAAAGGGTCAATATTCTAAAGTTTATATTTTCTACATGTTTATGTATTGTTAAATAATTTTTCAATGCACATCAAAAAATTGTCCCTAAAAAACCAATATTTTGAACCATATGACAAAAAAATACAAATTTTCAATATAAATACAATGCAAAAAATACACTTTTACACACTTTTTGTTGGAAAAAACATGTTAAATAAACTAATTTTTGGGAGAATCTTAACAAAAAAAACTTAAGAAAATAACATTTTTATTGAATTTTATGTCAAAAAATAATAGCAATCACATGTTTTTTTGCAAAAAAAAAGGGTTGTTCTTATAAAATATCAAATTCTAAACATTACAAGTAAAACTGATTAATAGTTCTCAAAAATAAGCTTTGTTTGCAAGCATAACTTAAACATCATCAACAATATCAACTAACACATCTTCAACATCATCTAGAACAACATTGATGGCTTCTTTCGCAACATTTTCTTCTTCATTTTGATCATTGTCGTCTTCTAATGGATCTTTCATGTCAGCAAATCTTCCAAAGTGTCCCTTTCCAATCATTCCATATAATGGTGGTTGAGGTTCCTTTTCTTTTTGTGCCACACGTGATTCATTAAAATCTCCTTTCCTCAAACCAACTTCTTGCTTCGCATCTGGAAGGAATTTAAGAGCGTTAATTCTCTGTTGAATAAATTTGCATTGAACTGGGTCTTTCTCAATGGCAATGCAATTTCTTCCTTTTAGTAGGCAACATGCTAGTGTTGTACCTAATCATCAAGCACAAAAAAAATAAGTAAGAAAATTAGTATGGAGACATAAAAAATAAAAAAGACAATATTTAAATTTAAATTTGTACAATAAAACTTACTTGAACTTAAGAATAAATCCAAAACCCATTCTCCTTCATTTGAACATAGATCTATAAGATAGTTAATCAATGCTTGTGGTTTCTGATAAATGTTAACTAAATCTCCTTTTGCATCTTTATCCTCATATGTTAGTTTTCTTACAACTGCATTATAAACCAATACTTGACTATGACTCTTCCCATCTACTCGATTCATAATAATATGCTTATAGCTATCGTCTTTTGTCCAACATTCAACATGGATGAACTCACAATTATTTAGAATAGGCTGATCTTCGGAAGAAACAATATTTGACTTTTGCTTGTAACATAGCATAGTAAAAGTTCAATTAAATTTTACATGAATAAATTTTTTTAGGAGGAATCAAACATACAATTTCGAAGTCTTACCATGTAAGTTGCATCCTTGAGTTTGCGTTACCCTTGAAGCTTGTTAATAACATTGGACATTGTGTGTCTGAATGAAATGTCACAAATCGCCAAAGTGGTAATGTTGTCACTTCTTGAAAACCCGTAACCACTTTACTAAAAGCTTGATAAGTATATGGTTCTCTATCATATTCAATGTCTGGGAAATTGAAACCATGAGGAATATCTGCAATAACTAGGCCATATTCCCTTTTAGGTATTAGTGATGCAATGTATTCACAATCACCTTGTATTATTTGATATTGGACACTGTCGAGCCCATTCCAAATGTAATGATTAAGAGTAGGATCAAGTTCAACATTCATAAGACGCTTCCTTCTCATGTTATCCATCTTAATTTTTTCAATAAAGCTTTTGAAAGTATCTGGTACTCCATTTCCATCCTTCTTCGACATCTTTAATGACATAATATATATATATATAAGTAATAAAATAAAAATAGTTTAAATATGAATAAAATGAATTTATAAATCAACATACCTTATTGAATGCAATATAAAACTCTTTTAGTGTTGATGTAGAACTTGCTTCTGGGTAGTTGCGTACAACATCATCCCAACTGTCTTCATTTAACATTTTAACCATGTGTTCTTGTATTTTCATAAAAAAATTCTGACTGAATAAACCAAGTTAAAAGCGTTAATATACTGACATGTATAACAAATTCTACCAACATCATTATGTTTTATTTAAAAGAAAATTATAATGAAAGAAAAATAAGAAATAATTCAAGAAACTTACTTTTGAAATTATGCACACATTTCTTCCATTGATAATTCACCCGAATTCACACGGGCTAATACTGATTTGACTAATTTATCATCCTTCACACCTTGCATTGTTCTCCAAGGTGTGATAGTCATATCCTCTGGAAGCTGCTTCATTTCAAGACCCCCCTTACTGTTGGTACATATTATGGGTTTACTCTTTCTAACCTTCTAATTTTTTATGGAAATATTCTCCCACCGATAAAAAATCTCATCAATCAAATCCCATACCTCCCCAGTTCTAAATGCCAACTGAAAAATGTTATCTGTGCCTCTGAATAAATTTGTATTCAATTTTCCATCTTTTGTATTCAATTTTTCATCAATTTTTATTCAATTTTTCATCAATTTGTATTCAATTTTCGAAATGCTACACTAACTTGTGTCTTATCCCCACCACATTTTTCTATGAATTCATTATGAATAAATTTGACCCTTTGGATGAAAGTCATTTTCATTTTGTACTCATTATCTACATTATGATCCCATGCCAATAACTTTGATTCTATTTCTGTTAAGCCAGTGTAAATGATGCATTTCACTGTTTGAAAAAGATAGTTATTGGGATATTCTGCAATCAATTGTCTCTTAGCCTCTATCAAATGGTTTCCTCCAATTACATAATATTTATAATCAAAACATTTTGACTTGTCAAATGCTTTTTTGTTGGGAACCTGACATGGATCGACAAGAACCACATAATCCACCACATGCGCATATGGATTGAACCTGAACAATGTTTTCAGATTATGTACATGTAGGTGATGGGCCTTTCTAATTTGATATTGAGATTGTCCTTCATCAAGGCCATAAAATTGGTTAACATTAAGCTCAAATGTTTGGCCACCAAGAATTAATTTATTCTTCCTCAACTCTTGTCTAATAGCATTTTGTTTTTTTTTAATAATGCCATCCTCTAACTTAGCACCTAGTGTTATGATTTCTCTGCTTCCGTGAGAGCTTTCAATTTGTTCTTCACTGCCGCTCACGACCTTTACAAGTTCACCAATATTTGATTTCCTAGTCTTATTGGATAACATATCAGTTTTTTTATAAACAAGCTCTCCTTCATGAGGTAAAAGAGAGACATCTTTGGCAATTTTTCTTTTTGGTGTCTGATCTATTTTCTCCTTTTGCACAATAGTTCTCATCTCCTCCTCACTAATTCTATCATAATTTTATGTTTCATGTTCAACACCTTCAAAAGAAACATGTTTAAGTTTACTATATTGACCCACCTTAGTGACTCTTGGTTGATCCCCTCTTTGTACTGTTGCAGTGTCACGAGCTATTGCTCTTTGCTTCAATCTCCTTTCCTCTGCTTTGTCTTTGTGGAAAGTTTTGATCACATCCATAATATTTGGCACCAACATATAAATACCATCAAACATGTTTGAAAGACTCGGAACAAAATCCTATGAAACAAAATAAAACATGTCAATGATCAATAATTTATAAAAAATTGAATCATCCTTACAATAATGCATAGAGGAAATAAAAATAAGCATACTTACAATGTTATTTGCAATGTTGCTTGATATTTCTTAAGAAAATTTTGAAGATATTTCATCTATGTCATACTTGATGATTGATAGACGATATCTAACTTTCTAACGTTTCTGAGCCTTCCTTGCAAGAACATAAATAGTGTTTGTATTCGGGACCATACATATGTCTCGTACTCTGCCCATCACATCATATGGCTCATTTAATTCAATCATACCACAAATCAGATAGATGTGTATATCAGCCTCCGTTTCACTGTCTTCGAGATACCATGAGAAATCAGTTTTATCTATTTCCTCGGCGTTCTTCCAATCAGAAATAAGCTTTAATGAACCTGGTGCCCCACTTGCTTGACTTTTATTAGTGTGTGCAACAATGTCCTTATTGCGTCCAACAGTGTCCATAGTGCGTCCAACTGCAACTTTAGATTTGGGAGTTGTATCCATAGTGCGTCGAGCTGCAGCTGTAGATTTGGGAGCTGCTGCCCTAGGTGTAAAAACATTCACAGAAATCTTTTTTGATGCCATTTTCCTGATATATATATATATATATATGTTAATGGAAAAATATTGCGGATAAAATAAATTTAATAAACAAAATTTATTTCTAAAACTAAATAGCTTGAAATTAAAGCAGTAAAATTAACTATAAAAATTTTCATTTAAAAACAAAATATTATAAATCATATGTATATATATCTATATAATATGTTTTGAATACATTTTATAAAAAAATTTAAAAATGTGTTTAAATTGTATAAAACAATTTAAAAAAAATAAACTATTATTTTCAAACTTCAATTTTTGTTTAATATTAAAAAAAAAACAAAAAAATTACAATTTTTATTTATTTATTTATTATTATTATTTTTTTTTAATTTTAATTTTTAATTTTTTTAATTTTTTTTCAGGCAATGATTTTATTAAAAAAACTTATAATCTTTTAATATATTTTAAAATTTTAAAATTTAATTTTACATTACATAGCAATTGAATAAAAATAAACAAATAAAATAAAGAAAAATTTATTTTACTTTACATAACAATTAAATAAAAAATTATAAACTTAAAATTATAAAAAAATAATATAAAAGTTTATAAATTTATATAATATTTTAATATATTTGAAAATTACAAATTTTTATTTCACATTACATAATAATTAAATAAAAATAAACAAAATAAAATAAAAGCAATTAAACAAAATAAAAGAAAAAATTAATTTTTTTATAATGTTGTTTTAATACTTACACTTAAAAAATAAAATTAAAAAAGAAATTTAAATATTTAAATGTTAAAAATAAATGTTATAATATTATATATTTTTTATTTTTTTAATTGTATTGCTATATAGTTTTTTTTTTTATAATCAATTTATTATATTGTTATATTAAAACAAATGTTTATTTATTTATTTATTATATTGTATTGTTTTTTTCTTTAATTATATAATGTTTAAAAACAAAACATAATTGTTATTTAATAAATTTATTTATTTATTTATTTTTTTAACAATTATTATATAACAATGTTTTTATTATATTATATAACAATTTTTTTTTATTATTTTTATATATAACAATGTTTTTATTAATTTTTAATTGTTTTATTAAAACAAATTATAAAAAATAAAAAAAATTAAAGAAAAAAAAAATAAAAAAAAAAGTTTTATTAAAACAAATTAAAAAAAAAAAAAAAATCATGGGGCTGCCGTAGACCGTGCCCACGAGGCGCCGAAGGCTGGATGGGCGGCGCCATGGGGGCGGCTCAGCTGGTCTTAGGGCTCCCACTGGGCGGGGGGGTGATTCCACCCGCGGCACTGCCCGACCGACCTCCGACACCCTGCGGGCACGGTCTACGGCAGCCCCATGATTTAAAAAAAATAAAATAATAATAATAATAATAATTTATGAAATAACAATTATGTTTTGCTTTTAAACATTATATAATTAAAAGAAAAAAAAATACAATATAATAAATAAATAATGAAGATTCAAAATTAAAAGAATAAAACTAAGATTTAAAATTAAAAATAAAAAATAAAATAGAATATAAAATCAAAAAATTCTTAAAAAAAAAAAAAATTTAAATAATGAAACCATTGATATATTTATTAATAAAAAAACAAATAAAAAATGTTATAATATTACTATTTTTTTATGTGCATGGTAGTTTTATGGATTTTTTTGTCTAGATGAACCTATAAGTCTTAAAAAAGAAAAAAAATTCTAAATTTTTGTCCTTAAAACTTTAAAAAATTTAATTCTTTTTGCATTTTCCTCACCAAAAAAATATAAAAAAATTAAGGTTTTTGAACCTAAAAACCTTAAAAAAGTAGTTTGGACACAAAAAACTATAGAAAAATAGATTTTCCCCAAAATCGTCTTTAAATTGAGAGAATAGAAGGAAAACTAACCTTTGAAATGCAAAAAGCTGCTGTCAGCAATGCCAACACAACGCCTCCACAAAATTACGAATAGCAACACAATGCCTCCAATGCCAATGCAATGCTTTCACGAAGTTACCAATGCCAATGCAACACCTCCACAAAATTACCAATGGCAACACAACGCCTCCAATGCCAATGCAATGCCTCCACGAAGTTACCAATGCCATCGCAACACCTCCAGAAATTTGCTTTAACAAATACCAGAAAACTTGATGTGATGTGATGAATAGAAACAATCATTCCTATTATATAGCGAATATTGTCTGATTGGTTTACTGTTTAACGAATGTGGGATTAAAATTTCAAATTTAAAATATTTACATTTAGTTTATTATAGTTCATACTATAGTTAAAATACTTATTATTTGCATGTAGTTATCATAATTAATATTTTATTTAATATTTACATGTACTGAATGTTGAATAATTCAAATATAATCTCAGATTAACAATTAAAATATGAAATATTTACATGTAGTTAATTATAGTTAATATTATAGATAAAATAGTTAATATTTGCATTTAGTTATCATAGTTAATATTTACATGTAATCAATGTTTAAAATCATGGGATTAAATTTTAAAATCTAAAATATTTACATGTAGTTAATTATAGTTTAAATAGTTAATATTTACATGTTGTTATTTTTGTAAATATTTACATGTAGTCAATCTTAAACCATTCAAATAAGAAAATTATTTTAGTTTCGAAGACATGCATGAAAGGAATATTTTGAATAGAAAGTATGGTGAAATATTTGAAGACCAACAATTTATTAATAAATTTTGAAATATATTTTAGATGAATATAACGTAAGTTTAAAATTTAAAATTTAAAATATTTACATGTAGTCATTATAGTTAAAATAGTTAATATTTGCATGTAGGTATTATAGTAATATTATAGTTAATACTTACATCTAATCAATGTCAAATCATTGAAATAAAAACATTATTTTAGTTTGGAAAGCATCCATGATAGAAATATTTTATGGATATTTTGAATATAAACATCGATAAAATATTTCAACACAAACAGTTTATTAAAAAAATGTTAAATGACTAATATTTGTACCAAATATTTGAAATGAAAATTTTGTTGCGAAATTTTTTGGGGGGAAATTTTGGAGGGAAATTTTTTCGCGAATTTTTTTGGAGGGAAAATTTGGAGGGAAATTTTCAGTCTTTAAGCTATATATTGTAAGTGGGAGAGGAATTTGTATCATTCAACCTATTCTTTTTGAAAGCCATGGTTTCTTCTGATAACAAAATTTTTCTTTGTACAACATCAACATCTTCGTCACGCAACAACTCTATTAAGAGTGATGAATATAACGGGAGTTCATTCACCATGAATAGAGAGTCAAAAAATCGACTTGGTCGTAATCCTAAAGATGATGAGAACAAAATTGATGAGGCGCAGCAAAATGAAATTTCTGTAAATCGAGCACCAGTTATACCACTTACTCTTAATCCTAAGGATTATGAAAGCAACAGTGATGAAGGGCATGATGAAGAATTTCCAGAGTCAAAAGTTTTACTTCGTTCTAATCCCAAGGATTATGAGGACACCATTGATGAAGAGGGAGATGAAGAATATCCACTTCAGCTTAATCCTAAGGATTATGCGAGAACAACAAATGAAGAGGGGAATGAAGAATCTGTAGAGTCAAAATATCCACTCTGTCCTAATCCCGAGGAGTATGCTAGCACCACCGATGAAAAGGGGGATGTAAAATTTCTAGAGTCAAAATATCAAATTCTTCCTAATCATAAGGATGATGCAAGCACCACTGCTGAAGAGGGGAATGATAATGTTTCAGAGTCAAAACATCCACTTCATCCCAATCCTAAGGATTATGCCAGCACCACTGATGAAGAGGGAAATGAAAAATTTACAGCGTCAAAATATCCACTCCGTCCTAATCCTAAGGATTATGCAAGCACCACTGATGAAGAGGGGGATGAAAAAATTCCAGAGTCAAAATTTCCACTTCGTCTTAATCCTAAGGATTATGTCAGCACCACAGATGAAGAAGGGAATGAAGAATTTGCAGAGTCAAAATATGCACTTCGTCCTAATCCTAAGGATTATGTCAGCACCACTGAGGAAGAGGGGAATGAAGAATTTGCAGCATCAAAATATCCACTTCGTCCTAATCCTAAGGATTATGCCAACACCACTGATGAAGACGGGGATGAATTTCCAAAGCTAAAATTTTCACTTCATCCTAATCATAACGATTATAATTTAACCACTGATGAAGGGGGGGATGAAGAATTTCCAATAAATATAGATTCAAGACATTCACTTATTCCTAATCCTAAGGATTATGAGAGCTTCAGTGAGGAAGGGGAGGGGCAGGATGAAGAAATTCTAGTGAGGAAGGGGAGGGGCAGGATGAAGAAATTCTAGTGAATACAAATTCAAAGCTTCCACTTATGCCTAATCCCAAGGATTATGAGAGCACCACAGAGGAAGGGGAGGATGAAGAGTTTCTTGCAAATGATAATTTTAGAGGCACAGATCTGAATATTGCATTTTCTCCAAGTGACCATTTCAAAGACATTCATGGTGATGAAGAATTGAATCCTCCCAGGGAAGAATTTGAAAGCATGGGTCAAGATGGTGAAGAATTTATTTTGAGTGGGGGTTACAAAAGTGCCGATGATTCTTAAGAAATGTTTTCTTCAACTGATGATGGTAAAGAAAAATTTTCAGGCAATGATGTTGATGAATTTCTTAACTATGTTGAGGATGATGATAGTGGGGAGAATATTCCTCCTAATGGTGATGAAACTACTTTTACAAAGGATGATGGAATGATGAAGCCGTTGCAAGCAAATATTGCAACTAGGAGTAGGAGTAGACCTTTTCATATCAATCCAAAGCATTCCAGTGATACAAGGGCGAGGAAAAAATATCTCACAAAAAGAAATTCTGTCGTTCATTTGATTTCAAGTGAATGTTTTCGAACGTATTGCTTGAAAAATATGGATTTCAACTTTGTTTTGGAGAAAAGGAAAACATATATGTCAATGAATAAAAGCATGCAAAATTCATGTTTAGTGGGTTGCATGTAATATACACTAGCAGGTTATGATTATCATATTGGGAATGTATTGCTTTGCAGAAAGACGTTCAAAATGTTACATTCAATTGGTAATTATCATTTGTCAAGAATCCAGGATATATTGGAAAGGGATCCCACATATTATTTAGAAGCACGTTATAAACGGGAGGTGGGGCCATTTGCAAATACTGCTAAGACATGGATGAAAGACTTCTTTTCAAATCATGGAGAGTGTATGCCAAATAAAGACACAATACATATTCCATATAATTTCTCGAGACGAGAAATATTCATGTTATACAAAGATTATGCAGAAGCTGTTGAAGGAATTGGTAATTTTATTACATATTCTTATTTTACAAGGATATGGAAAAATGAATTCAACAATGTTCGTATTCCTAAGAAGACAAGGATGGGGATTTGCAGCACATGTGCTTCTCTTAAAGCAAAAAGAGATAAATGTCAAGTGGCAGAAAGAGGTATGTGTTCAAAACATTGTTTTTTAAAATTTGATACTTATCAACTATGAAAATATATTTATTCATATGTTTCTTTTATTTTATGTACAGATTCTGTTGTTAAAGAACTTCAAGACCATCGCAATCAGCAAACAAGTGAAAGGAAAAAGTTGTATAAACATCGAAAAAAGTGTTATGATCATCCAAATAAATATTTGGGATTGATAATTGATGGCATGGACCAAAAGAAAACACTTCTTCCACATTTTGTCCGCACGCCAAAAAAATTACAGGAGGAAAATTTCATTCAGTTTCACTTGGTTGGTTGTATGGTATTTAATGAGAAGATGTTTCCAAGAGTTTTCTTCACAACTCCAAATATTCACAATGATGCAAATCTTACCATAACTATAATCCAAGATGTGGTTACTCATTGGTCTGGGATTCTTCCTGAAGTTTTGTATTTACAATTAGACAACACAAGTCGTGAGAACAAAAATCAAGTTCTTTTTGGGTATCTAAACATGCTCATTGAATTGGGGATTTTTAAAAAGATAAAGGTTGGTTTCCTTCTTGTTGGGCATACTCATGATAATATTGATCAAATGTTCAGTCGTTTTTCAGTAACATTGAGGAGGAAAGGTGTTGGGAGCCTGCCATCATTAATTGAATGTATTAAGAAATCGTACATTCCAGAGCCTGTTTTTCATGTGTTGGAAGAAACTATTGACTTGTGAAGGTTTATTTTTGGATCGCATGGTGAGGAGAAATGCATTGAACAACTTAACGACATTAGCTTCCAACATCAATTTCGTATCAAAAAAATTGATGGGATAGCACTTATATGGGGCAAGAAGTATTCCACTGTTGAAGAATGGGGACCATCATCAGGTTTAGAATTTTTGAACTTAATTCCAGAGCGTCCAATATTTTCATCAAAGATATTGTTATTACAGTCAGTTGCTGAACTCCATAATGCACGAAGGCAGAAGAGAGACATAAATTATTCTTAATGTCTAGAGGAAATTAAAAGATGTATTAGAGATACATATGAGTACTTCGATGTTGCTGATTCAGTTTGGTGGGAGTCTTTTTTCAGTAATCAAATTGATATGATTTCAAGATAAATAAATGAGGATACACTTTTGAAGACTCCTTTTTTTTGGCCACAAAATATGTCAAATGAACATGAACATTAGGAAACACACAATGTTGAACAACAACAGCCTCAAGCTATTATTAATTCCCCAAAGGTAGAGGAAAGAGAAATCTATATTGGTTCTAGAAGATCACGTGCACAACGTGAAGCCATGGAAGACCTTTACAGGGGTTCTGTGCAGGATCTTAAGGATGGTTGCATGATAGCAGTGTTAGCAGATGAAGATCCACTTGGCTATCCATTCTGGATTTCCAAGGTTATAAAGGTCATTAATGAAAATGAAGAGATTACAACTGTTGATGTACATTGGTATGCCACAAGTACCCACCCTTTCAATGGTGTGTACAAGCCAGAGATGGTAGTGGAAAAAAGAATTGGCAGCAAGAGAAAAAGAAAGGGCACAAATATAAATCGTCGCCGCACAGATGTCTTAAAATTGGAGGATGTTGACATACTTGTGTATGACTTCAATTTGAAAAAGAGAGAAACTCTTTGGTTGCAGACCATAAATATTTTGAAGAAATTTATACTAGAACAATTACTGTTGAGATGGGACTCTGCAGAATGTAGACGTAGATCTACAAGACTTTTGAACTCTGAAATGGTGGGCATGCATGTTGACTTAGATGGAGCACTAGTTGATGAAAGAGAAGAATATGGATCATCTTCATCTGCATCGAGCCATTCATCTGAAGATGTAGGTTATGATGGTGTGCAAGAACCTATGGTTGATTTTGAATAACTATCTAAGACACTTTTATGTAATTGATGTTTGCATGGTAACTTGAAATAAAAATTTTGACTTCCATCTCATTTTTCATGAAGTTATGAGACATTTCTATGTTTGTTGGATTATATGTTTTAATTATGAAGAATTCATCTCTTTAGAATATCGACAATGCAACAATGAATTACAAAAATAATTTATGTTATATTCAACGTACTAATGTTGATATTTTAATTATAAGTAAAATAGAAAATAGAAACTAATGTTGAATTTGTAGATCATGCAATGATATTACCATGATATTATGTATTGTTACCATTTGGTATAAGATAATTTTAAAATTTTTAATAATTATATGCATCATTGAAAGGGAACACTTTGTTTTGATGCTTGATTTTTAGGTTTTGGTTGAAATTAGATTTAAATTTGTCTTATGCTAAGATTTGAAAAAAGAAAAGTTTTTATTTTTAAAATTAAAATTACTCTTACTTGTTTCTGTTCAATGATAATTTTTTCATTTACTTGTTCATTTTTTAAAATTGTTTAAGTCTTATAATTTCTCCATAATTTCATTGTTCAAGTATGTTGAAAATTTAAGATTGAAAAACTTTATATTTACAACTTGTCAATAAGGTTTTTATGCGCTACCAAATTTGATCTTTAATGTTATGGTTGACAATAATTACAATTTTGGGGTTGTTTAGAGTCAAGATATTTTATGTTTAACAACATAGATGAAAATTGATCGAAATGATAAGCCCTTCAGACATGTATTTGTTTATATTTAACATTATCTATAAAAAATGTTAGAAATTTACGATTTTAAAAAATGTCCTAATATGTTGTCTTTAATTCCATTGTTATAAGTGTCAAAATTATGACACAATTTTTTTTTTGTTATTCCAACATCAACTGGTTTTGTTTTGAGGGTGTTTTTTCAATCCCTTTTTCAACAAACAATTTTTTTTTTAGCATAATTTGATAAAATGTTGAAATTTGACCTTCAAAAAAAACCAAGTGCGTTCTGGAAGACACACTTTTTGTTTTTGGGGTGTTTTTTCATGTTTTTTGAGACTTTTTGGGCTAAAGTTCCTGTTTTGAGGTTAGGTTACCTATTTCATCGGTAACAATGTTTAATTCCAGAAGGATCCAACTTCTTTCTTTTTTCCTTTGGTATATGGATATATACATGACACCCAAAGATTCATAGATGATCTATGGATGGATTATTTCCAGTAAATACTTCTTCCAGAGTTTTATTATCCAGAGATTTATGAGGACATTTATTTTGAATATAAACTATTTTTTTGTTACTTCTCCCCATAGGAACTTTGGTAGGTCATGATCATGAAGCATTGATTTCACACCTTCTTCAATGGATCTATTATTTCTTTCGGTAACACCATTTTGTTCGGGATAATATGGAACTATCATCTCCCTTTGAATCCCCGAATCCTTACATAATTCTATGATTTCCTTGGATGTATATTCTCTTCCATTATCAAATCTTAGAACTTTGATCTTTCTTTTTGTGAGATTTTCGACTTTAGTGTTGAATTCTTGAAATTTTGTGAATACTTAATATTTGGTTTTTAATAGGTAAACCCACGTCTTCATTGAATGGTCATCTATAAAGGTGACATATTATAGATTACCTCCAATATATTTTGGTGTCATAGGACCACATACATCAGAGTGGATAAGATCCAAGATTTCTTTTGATCATGAAGTACTGCTTCCAAATAGTTTCTTGACATTCTTTCCCAATGCACATCCCTTGCAGATACCTTCACAGTCTTCTTTAAGATTTGGGATTCCATCTATAATGTAACTTAGGGAAGTAAGGATTTTGAAATGGAGATGGCCAAATCTTCAATGCCATAGTTCACAGGGACTTTCAATGTGAACTAGGGCTTGGGTTATAGGGGATAACAATTTGTAGTGCCTCCCTTCTTGAATGCCAATAACTTTGGCTTGATCTATATTTGAGTTTTTTCCCAAAACAATAACCTTTCCATCAATGAAATCTACTATATCTCCTTTGTATTCTAAACTTAAAATTGAAAGCAAGTTTTTATGCAAACCTGGAACAAATAGAATATTGTTGAGGTAGATGTTGCTTCCGTCTTCAAGCTTTATTGATGTAGATCCAATGCCATTTACAGGGTAGCTATTGTTGTCTCCAAGTTCAAAAGAGCAAGTGGATTTTCCCTTTGATAATGTATTCAATTTATTTGAATTTCTAGTCATGTGTCTTGAAGCACCACTATCTATTACCCAAATATCTTCTTCTTGAAAAGTACTAGAGAGGGCTGAGAAAAGACCTTCATCCTTTTCTATGATTGATACCTCCTTGGAAGCGAATAAGAAATTCCAGATCTTCTTGAAACATTTCTTTAGATTACTTTCAATCTTCTTGATGAAATCCATGATGCCCTTAGATAGCCTTAGCTATGATACTGTGTTGAGAATTTAATAGGGCAATGATTAATTCAATTCTCTTACTTGATAATTGCTTGTGTTACTATTTAGCTTCTTTATCTTTGATTCTTGTTATTATGATGAACAATACATCAAAAAATTACCAAAACAATAAGAAAAGTGACATAATATGTAGGCTACAAGCCAGGGCCAAAACCCCCCCTCTTGAGGGGAAAACCCACAATTCTCTTCTTATAGATGATTCAATTGATGAATACCAAGACCCTTGACAAAGACACTAGACACAAGTTTTCCTCCAAGACACTTGTCACTTTCTCTTACTCTTCTTGACCTTCTAGATTTTGTCCTCCTTTCCTCGCATTGTCTTGTACTGCCACCTAGAGAATCTTGGTCTCTACTCCATTGACCTTGACAAAGTACCTCCTTTCTTCAGCCTCCTACCAACACCCTTCTACACTTCTTGGCAGCCCAAGGCTGAAATGTATATGCACTGAAGCAACCTTCATTCTTTGCAGATATTACAGTCGTATAGGTGAATAATTAGCCTGAAACAGAGAGAGACTCCCTTCACAAACCCTCACACACCATGTAGCCTTTCCTCCTCGCTATAATACCCTTATACTTCTTGCACTGTGATCCCCACTTGCTATTATAGACTGATCTGAAGTTGGTGGTGTTATAATGAGGTTGAGTCACCCTTATATAGTGACTGTTCTTCTTCATTTGGGTCGACATGATCTATAACAGTGAGGCCAAATTCTTCATAGGATTAATTCATCAATATTTAAATCGACGTGGAGAGCCATAGTGACAATATCTTGGAGTGCAACTTTTACATAGATGATGTGTATTTTACATGTGTAACATGACTTCATTTACATGACTCTAATTATCTTTATGACAAGATGAAAAATTCCTAAATACATCAAGAAGAAGTATTTGACCTATAATAAAAACTTATTTCTCATGAAACCCATGAATCAAGCAACATAATACATTTTATTTTCTTTTGTCTTCTTCATTACATAGAATTTTAATTACAAGTTATTATGAAGACTGAACCTAGTTACACTTTTCAACAAAGCCCACCTTCCTTGGTCTTGGAATTCAATACTAATCCAATTGTTTTCCACTTGGCCATCATCATGAAATTTAATCCTTTATTCCTACATCTGTAATCGAAACATCCCATTTTCCTGCTATGAATCCTGAGAGGGTCTTGCCATACCTCAAAGAGATACTTAGGTTTGCATGACCAGTATCCTTTAATGCTCCATTTATTCCTTTTAATTACTATAGTCATGTCTCTTAGATGATTTTTCATGGAACGTGACATATTTGATTATCCATTTGATCTAAAATAAAAACCCCTCGATCTAAGGCAATGCCTCTATTGGCTTGACTGTCTGCCTCCCAATTATTTCTTGTTAAACATGGAAAATATTATAATATTTGAGTTGAATTGGGAGAATCCGTATTTGGAGGAACAAAGAAGAGAGTTCAAGTTTTGATTGTTGCCTAATCTTGGAACATCTTTGTATGATGACCATTGAATCTCCAACAATACTTAGTTGTCTAAGACTTTTGGATATAGCTATCTTAAGTTCTTGCTAGAGCAATAAGGCTTCATCTTGATTATTCATTGTGTTCCCCAAGCCCCATGCATACCTTGTTTCAATCATTCCATCGGGGTCATAGATTACCCCTCCCATTCGTGCCTCACCTACTTTTCTTATATTCTTTAATAATTAATTAAACTTCTAAAAATAAGATCCACTAAATAAAAATAATTATTTAATACATAATTTATTATTTATTTGTTTTTTTTACGTATAATATTACATATATTTAATAATTTCTTATTCATATATATATATATATATATAATTCTATGTTTAATTCTTTTATTTTCTTTTTTGTCCTTTTTATTATTGGTCCATTTTTTTTTAAGAATTTACCTTATTTTATTAATTATTCCCTTTTAGTTCTTATTATTTTTTACTATTCCGTATTTTTATTTAATTTTTTATTAAAATATTTAATATTTTTATTTAATGTTCATTTTGTATTAAACTAGTCTAGATCCATCTTAACTAAGTATGTACCAAGTGTTGAGAGGGATCAAATCTCTATTCACTCTAAAAGAGGTTTGCATATCAAGAGGTTTGAACTCTCTCGAGGCTTGGTAGATCCAGAGTTAAGATGGATCTATACTAGTTTAATTCCTCCCTTTAAATAAGCTATATTCCACATGAATACCATGTGTTCTCAATACAAAGGGCCATTTTTATTTTATTTTTATACAATTATTTTTATTTTTATTTTTACCTTTTTATTTTATTTTGACCGAGTTAAAATGTTTACATTACATTATTCTTTTTATTTAATTTTATGTAATTGGCTTAGTCAAAATTTTAAACATTACATTACAACATCTCTACGATACCAAGATAAAGAGTGCCTCTTAGCATAAATATTTATATTTTACCTGTTAGAATTAACCATTGTAATTTTTTAATTTTTATTTGCATCTCTATAGTATATACCATCTGGTTAGATCAGAACATTCATCTAAGTCTTGATGATGATCCACACTAAGTGGTTTGAAATGCGTTGACCTGAAGATTTTTGATGTGATTTACCCGAAGAGTTATTTTATAAACATTATGAATCACATAAAGTTGTACTCAGAGAGACTATCATCCTCTTGAAAATATTTATTTGGCCACCAGTCTGGGGGTGGAAGGAAGTCGACTTGGTGAGCTTGGTATCCAATAATGGCCATAGGCTCAACCAAAATGCGCTTAGGAACCTGCTATCCTGATATGATTTGACAGTCTATAGGATCCCAAAATGTATGATGATTATTATAATCATAATAATGATAAAAATAACAAAAAATGTCAAAGTCAAAGTAATGATTTTTTTCACCATGTAGTACAAAATGATGAAGTTTTCATTTTGACCGTGTTTCAACTATGCTCAGTAGTTTCTTTTTTACTATGAGTAACTTCTCATTTTGACTGAGAATTTTAACTATGGTTAATATTTTCTTTTTTATTTCTTCACGTATTGGGTTTTTAAAATTGACATAGGCACCTTGTTAGTGTGCTATGTAAAATGATTTTTTCATAAAAAAATATATCCCATCTAGTCCATAAATTGCAAAGGTATTGTTCATGAATGAACAAAAGGATGGGGAGATATCATTTCCTCATTTGTACAAAAGGGGTAAGAGAATTACTTCACCTCCTAATAGGTGTATTATTGAAAAGAATACCCCATCTGGTCCATAAAATACAAAGGTATCGTTCATAGATGAACGAAGAGAGAGGGATTCGACCACACCCATTCAAAGAAGATCTTTGTAGTGGCCTCTATTGTAATACTATTTTTGTAGGAAACTAATATGGCCATCTTAAAAAATCTATTAATGACTACAAACACACAATTATTACCATGCTTGGTAGAAGGAAGGCTAGACATATAGTCCATGGAGATGGATTCCCAAGGCCGACTAGGAGTAGGAACAGGGGTGTACAAGCCTTGCTTCTTAATGGATGCCTTAGTGATGGCAAAAGAAGTGTAGGATTTGATATATTTACAAACATCTTTCCGTTTCAGACAATAAAAATACTTATGCAGTACTGCCACTATCTTCTTCGTGCCAAAGTGCCCTGATACCTGACTGTAATGCGCCTCCCAAATTAGCTTGGCATGTTAGCTTGAAGGAACACAAAGGTGTCCCATGTAGCACAATAGTGCATCCTGGAGGTGGAAGTCTGGAACTCGCTTGCATCCCATCAAAATCTTGTAAGTTGTGGAAAATTCTGGACCATTTTTGTATAGTTGCGACCATCTAGAAGTGTCGCGCCCACAAGAGTTAAGAACAATGGATAGTGCCACAATAGAGGGTTGCATGAGGAAATATACAACATGATTATTGCTATCTTTCTTTTATTTAATGTTCAAATAGATTTTTTACAAATATGTGGACCATTTTTTACGGTGATCATTCTATAACTTTCCCTATGTCTACATAAATTGAAGAGGTCAGTGATCTATGTGGATGATCATCTGCTTCCCTAGAATATAATGTTTCCACCGTCGGCAGGGATACACGATGGAATGCATATCATTTTCATAGGTTGGGTATCCACGAATAGTATTAGAGATTGTCTCACTATGTTAGGAAACTGGATGCTCTTGTTGAGTCCACAACGAACCAATGACATAGTCATAGGAATTTGTCTCAATCTCAAATGTCTGTTTTAAGTCTGATAATGTGAGGATTGGTGCAGAGAAAAGGTGGTGGTTCAGCTCAATGAATGCCTTTTATTGTGACCCTGACCAGAAAAAATTTTCTTTCACTCCACCCTTGGTAACTTAACGTAAAGGCCAAGTGATATGAGAGAATTCCAATACGAATCTATAGTAGAAATTAACAAGACCCAAGAAGCTGTGAAGCTCTGTGAGACTCGTCGAGGTTAGGAAATCCCAAATGACTTGGATCTTAGCTGGATCGACATGCACACCTTCCTCATAAATATTAATGGAACCCATATATTGAACCTTTTCCATGCCAAAGGAACATTTTTTCAAGTTTTCACATGCTTGTGCTGCCACAAAGTATCCAAGACCTGCTGAATATGTTGCAAGTGATCTTCCCAAATCTCGTTGAATATGAGGATATCATTGACATATACAACCATGAATGAGTTGGTGAATGTCTAGAATATGTCATCCATTAACGTCATGAAAGTTGCCGGGGCATTCATTAAACCGAAGGGCATGACCAACCACTCAAAAATACCCTCCTTGGACTTAAAAGAAGTCTTCCACACATATGTGGGTTCTATTGGAACTTGGTGATAGCCAAACTACAAATCAATATTTTTGATGTATTTTCCCCCCCTGAGTTGATGAAGAAGATCATAAATCCATGGATATGGGTACCTGTTCCTGAATATGATTTTTTTCAGGGCTCAAAAATCGATACAAATCCTTTAGGTACTGTCCTTATTTTGCATGAGTACAATTGGGCTCCCATAGGGTGAGGAACTTGGTCGAATGTGCCATTTTTATAATAACTCCTGGATATGTCACTTGATTTCCTCATTTTCTAGAATATAAAAACTATAGATTAGTGCATTGGGTAGAGGTACGATGAGGGTTAGATCGATGGAGTGCTTGAACTAACAATGAAGAGGTACCCTTGTGGGCGAGGAGAAGATATCTCTGTACTCTTACATAACCTTATCACTTGATTTTTCCACATAGAGGAGCCCTGTGTGGAGGTAATGGATGTGGTAACAATCTTACCCTTACTTTGAGAGCAAATTATGAGGAAGAAAAATTTCCCAGTATAGGAGATGATATTACTGCATTTCTTAGCAAAGATCAAATAAGTAGTTGTAGATATGGCTACCTCTAGTATCCTATAAGTTTTTCTTCCCAAAGTAATAATAATAATACAAGTTCTAGACTCATACATAGCATGACACTTCCACAAGAATGGTTGGCCCAAAAAAACATCACAAACTTCAAGGGGAGCAACATCACATAATAACTCATCTGTGAAAGGCTTGATGCTATAGGGTAGACAAAACTGTCGGTTGACGCAAGGATCTCACCCTTGGTGGAGCCACCTAATAGTGTATGGTTGTGGGTGTGGTATTTTCAGCAGGACCAACTGATTAATGAGCTATGTTGAGATAAGGTTATTTTGATTCTCGTTATGAACAATTACTTTACCCACATCTATGAGTAAAAGAGATGTTCACCTTCCTCTGGATCTTCAAGCTCCTTTTGCTGAACCTTAGTGGTAGTAACAATGGAATGAGGTTCTGCATCAATGATATGTTTACCCTTTTCAGGATCTGGTTAAAATTCAAAACATGCATCTAAATTTGAAGCTTCATCTTGGCCACCAATGACTGCTTCACACGACACTCATTTGTGTTATGAGTGGGGCTCTTGTGGAACTCAAACCACTTTCCTGTGTCCTTCTTTGTATTCCCATTGTTATTATTTCTTTCAAATTTGATGGGTTATCCTGAGCTTCTCCACCTTGGCTTTGTCCTTTGTTTTGTGGTTTGGGGGTGCTCTTTCCCTGCTTCAGACTCGCAGAACCAAATTATCGCTTCTTCTATTTAAATTTTTGCTTGACTCGGGTATAATATCAATATGTTGTGCCATGTGAGGAGGAGATATATAGGAAATTCATCTCCATTTGGATGTATTTGTGCATACAATCACGATAATTGAGCACCAGATGTCGCTTAGAGTCCTTAATACCCAACTTCATGTGCAAAGTATAAAATATATTTGTGAACTCTGGCATGTGTTGGTCCCTTTCTTTTTTCAAAAAGGAAAAATTCGTAATCTATCATTGATAAGAAAAAATACAGATTACATTTTACTGAGTATACTGTCATGTGTGTTCAAAGTATATTGCTGACTTTATACACTAGTCAGTGATACATGTAAGAGGCTATAGTCCATGAGTATTTTTCCAAGTAGAGATAAAGTAAGTTCGGTGCATAATTTAGTAATACATACCCACGCCAAAGAAGTATAAATAAAATGTTATATATCTAGAGTATGTACAAAAATAAAAATAGCAGCCGGCTGTGAATATTTATAGATGGCATGTGAAGATATGAAAAATCGCCCAAAAAACCATATACCCAAAACTGCAATCAAAAGTCTGCAGCCTGTTCTGCCCGAATGTCCTCGATGAAAGGCCTGTGGTAGAATCTGTTCACCTGTAAGCCGACCTGTTCAGTAATATGCCAAGTGCCCCAATTCAACTGCGTGGCTTATTTGGAAAGAGTGTCTGCCATTCTATTCCACTGCCTGTAAATATGAGAGACAGAGATGGAGTCAAATTGTGATTTTAGCTGATGAAACTCTCGCAGTAATGCAGTGAGTGTGTGAGTGTGACACTGTGCATGAGAGTTGAACCAGTTAATCACAATGAGGGAGTCGCCAAAAATCTGTAGGTGATTGCAATTTTGTTCACAGGCAAAGATCAGAAGGAGTCTTAGGCATTGTAGTTCAACAAAATTGTTGGTTCCCATGCCCAGGCCCATTCTAAGTTGAAAGTGGTGCTGATAATTTATGTGGAGTAGTCTCCCCCCCCCCACATCCATTTTGTGTGGCTGTGCCATCAAAGTAGGCCCACGACCTGTTATAATCAATAGTTTCAGGGATGTCAAGTTTCTCTATTTTTTTCATAACATCTTCGGGTATCAGGGAGTAGGTGGCCAAGATCGCCCTGCTGATACAATCCTCATTTACCAACATATTGTTGAAGATATAATTGTTCCGGTTGATCCAAATTTCCCAAGTGAAAACCATAGGCAGGTTTCACAACTTTGTTGTGTTGACTGTCGTCTGCCACCAATATGTCCAAGCATTTAGAATAGAATTTTCCCTCCAAATTAGATGTCCAGACATGCTCTGTGTAACTTGATGCCATATGCATTGTATAATGGGGCAGTCCAGAAATATATGAGTGATTTATTCCCCTTGGTTATGACAGTAGCATCATATTGAGGAACCTATTAAACCATGCCTATGTAGATATTCCATAGTGGGGATACAATTATGTAGAATGCACCAGAATAGGAGTCGATATTTGTGTGGTGCCTTGAGTTTCCATATAGATGTCCACCACCAGAGATTTTCATGTGGTTCTTTATTTTGACAGAAAGTTAGATATCAAAATTTGGGAGTGAAATATCCCTTTGGAGAGATAGCCCAGAGAGACTAGTCCTCCTGTTATGTCAGACGAATATGCGACGCTTGTAGTGCTCTGATATAGTTCACCCAGCAATGCACACCAGCCCAAGGAATGTGCAGATCAACAACCGTTAGCCAATATTGTGTGTGCCAATTTGTGTGATTTGGATCAGAAATTTTGGAAAGGTACCGGATACCCCTATTGGCCAGATGCACAATAATATAGTTGGGTAGTTTGAATTATTCCCCACTCCCTGACCAAGAATCCGATCCAACTAGTACCAATTCCCCCGATCCAATTTTCCATGGGAGTCCTTTTTGGATAAGTGGAGCAGCCTTGGTAATTGCTTTCCAGATGATGGAGACCCCAGGGGTGGTTCGAATGTTTCCCCTCACCCAATCAAGTGTACTTATGGGGGAAATATACTTAGCAGTGATGACCTCCTTCCAGAGACTTTGGCCAGTGATAAGATGCCAACACATCTTGGCTGCAAGGGCTGATGAAAATAAGTGTAGATCTTTTAAGCCCCACCCACCCCATTTTTTATGTCTATTGATTCAGTCCCATGTGATCCATGCAAAAGTGCTGTCCTTTTCCTGGTTCCTCCATAAAAAATTTCTGCAGATCTTTGTGATACGCTTGGTGACCCCAATAGGAATCTATGCCAGCGACATCCAATATATAGGAATGGCCTCAAGGAAAAATTTAATTAGTACCAGTCGACCCACCTGGGAGAGCCATCTATGATACCAAATATTGATTCTGCATTCCACTTTTGCAATGAGCCAGTTCCAATCTTTGATTTGATAGTCATTTGGTTTTATGTGGAATCCCAAATACTTTAATCCATTCCCAATGTTGTTATGATGAAAGGCATATGTGGTCAGAGTAGTTCCTTGTTCATGTGCCGAGCATCTAGTCATGATGATGATGGATTTAGAATTGTTTGGTTGCATGCCCGTTGCTAAGCAAAAACACTGTAGAATATTGGCAAATTGAAGAGTGTCCTGACAAGAGCCATCAAGAAAAATGAGAACATCATCAAAAAATAGTAGATGTGAAAGTTGAATGATCTCATTTATATGTAATCCATGCAACAATCCATCCATGATGGCCTTTTTAATGAGGATGGAGAGACCTTCCATAACTAAGATGAATAGGAGAGGTGATATGGGGCATCCTTGTCTCAGTCCCCTACCAGCATGAAAAAAGTCTAACGCAGTGCCATTGAGAAGAATACTGAATGAGGTGTGACATATACAACCCATAATCCAATTAATGAACATGGGGGGAAATCCAGTTTGTATAAGAATGAGATGAAGGTAGCTCCAATTGACTTGATCAAATGCCTTCGCAAGGTCAATTTTAAGGATGGTGGATTTGAGGTTCTTATATTTAATGGAGTGTAGAGCTTCTTGTGCAGTGCCTATGGCTTCATGAATCTACCTGTGGTAAAGAAAAGCAAATTGTTCTTTGGCTATATGAGAGGATAGGATGGGTTTGATGCGATTAGCAATAATTTTGGATGTAATTTTATAAAAACAGTTACAGAGGGATATGGGTCTGTAGTCTTGAAATATGGAAGGATGATCAGTCTTGGGGATAAGAGAAATAAAGGTAGAGTTGAAACCATCATATATTCTCCCCTTGACACGACTATCTTCAATAGCAATAAGGAGATCATTGCCAAGCAGCTCAAAGAAATGAATGAAGAATTCAATGGGCCAACTGTCTGGTTCGGGGCTTTTGTCTTTTTGGAACCATTTGAGTACTCTTTCAAGCTCGTCCATCATGACTGGTGCATCAAGCACTTCCTCCTGTTCTTGGTCCACATATCTATGAGATAGACTAGTGAAGTGCATGATCTCCGGAAGGTCGATTTGCAATGGAGCTCTATATAAGTTAGAGAAGTGTTGTATACCCATATCAAGAAGTTGTGGATGAGTTCTAGTCATAAAACCATGTTGGTCAGTAAGTTCCCAAATCATATTGCAATTTTTACGACCATTTGCATGCTGCTGAAAAAAATTTGGTATTCTCATCACCAGTCTGAAGCTATATGGCCTTTCTTTTTAGCCTCCAATCTGCCTTTTTTGTTGCAAAAGCTTCCTTTTGGATGCTTCAAGTGTGATGAGATGCTCCTTTGTGTCACTAGATCTATACCCAAGCATATCAGATGCATTGAGTTGGGAGATCTCCAATTCGATCCTTTTCAGTTCCTCTCCCTCTATCCTTCATTTTTCCTGAGTCCACTTGATATTCAAGCCTTTGATCTGCTTGAGATTTTCATAAATAACTCGAGCCAGTTCTAAGTCAGGATGTTGCTGATAGTGTTGCCACTCTTGTACCACCAGACAATGGTATTCAGGATCGAGTAGCCATCTGAAGTTGAATTTAAATGGTGGGCGGGCACGCTTTGGACCAATCTCAAAATCTAAAAATACAGGAGAGTGGTCTGACACACCACCATGTCCCACCCATTGTCGGATTTTTTATAGAGATTGGAGTGATGGCAGCTTAATAAGAAATCTATCCAGTCTTCTTGCCAATGCCGCATCCCCAGTTCTGCGATTCCTCCAAGTAGGTAAAAGTTTGGGCATCTGGATGTCAATAAGGTCAACTTGTTCCAGATTAGTAATGATAAAATCAGCCAATGGATCTGGGATCGCATGTGTACCCCAGGATTCAGAGATGCCTAATGAAAAATTGAGATCACCACCCATAATGACATGTGGGTGGTCGATAAGAGTACATAATAATAGGGATTTCTAGAATTCCATCCTATTAGTGCAAGGCCCGTAGACATTAATCAACGTGAAATGGGTTTCAATGTTACTGATGTTAATTTCCATGCCAAGAACCCCCTCTCTACCCCAGCAATTTATCATCCGGGTGGTTCTGTTATTAGTTCCGAGGGCACAACCTCCAGATCTACCTCTAGCATCTAAAGTAATGAAAGTCCAGTTTGGCAGTATCGATAAAAGAGTGGATGTTACAGAAATTCCATCTCCCAGGGTTTCTTGAAGAAGTAGAATGTCAATGGGATGTTGTGTCAGAAGTGCTTTGAGTGCCAATCTCTTGTCGGGGTTGGCAAGTCCCCTGCAGTTGTAAGTGAGAAAAATCAGTAGGGAACCCCGTTATTGGGTCTTCTTGCTCTAAGAACCCGCATGAGGGTAGATTGTGTGCCAGCTTCGACCTCTAAATTTGCTCTCTTTATAGCCTTTGCCAAATGTGATGGTCGACCTCTGTTTTTGGTTGGGATATTTTCAAACCCCGGGCCGATGCCAAGAGCGTTGAGAGGTTGTGATATTGTGGCAGATATAAGGTAGTATGTGTGCTTAGAAGAGGAAGAATTAGAGCATAGAGATGTATGGCTAGAAGACGGGTGCACAAATGTGTGAGGTATAGAGGGAGATATATAAGGAGGGGCCTGGGTGATAGTGCAGCTGAGAGATGGTATACTGAAAGCAACCCGCTGTTCTAAAGATGAAAAAATAAGAGTACATGTGTAATTTGAAATAGGATTCAAAAAGATATTCGAAGGGTCAGGGTAAGGAGGGGTACTTGGTACCAAAGCAGAGCATTGTAGAGAATCCGTGGCCATCGGAGCATGTGTTCTTGCATGAGTGACAGGCCAAGTGGGAAGTGGTGTCATCGCCATGGAAGCTGATTGCTGATCCTGGTCACCCTGTGGCCACACCACATCCTGTTTTCAATTGCATGTAATCGAGTTAGTTTGCACTGCCACCGATATAGTATTTTTAACAATGGGCTTGGTGTAACCCATCATTGGAAATTCCTTATACAGGTGCCCAACCTCATGGCACTTCCGACATCTGAAAGGAATGCCCTCATAATCCAAAACTTGACTCCACACCATGCCTTTGAAAAACATGTTGTAGTTGTCGTGCAGTCCATCTCTGGTATCAAGAAAAATGAGGATGCGAGCCACGACTTTATTTGCAGTGACAAGGTAGGTATGATTGTGGTAAGGATAATTACCAAAGTCCTCATCGATGTTCCGGAAGGCTGTCTCGTTCCAGAACTGGACCAGTAAGCCAGGAAGGCGCATCCAGATGGGTCCTGCCCCTAAGTTTTCTTTGTTAGGATCGAAAAGTGGCATTCAGCGCTTGAGGAGGACAAGATGTAATTCAATATGCCAGTATTGTTTTAGGGCCCAATCTGCCTGGGTCGGCACAGTGAATGTAAGAGAGAACCATCCGCGCGTGAGAAGAGCAACTTCTGGGAGGTTTTCCAGAGTCCTCCCCCAAATTTCTCTGGTCCATTGTATGAGGCGAGGGGTAGAGTATTTCCTGCCCCGAACCCTCCCCACAAGCATCCTAGACGCTATATTTGCAAGATCCTCCAGACCTCTTTCACGGCAAAAATTTGAGTTGCGGCTGAATTTATTCTTAATATTTTTGTGCTTTTTACCCCTAGCCTAGTTCCCCCGCTCCGAAGATCCCTCAAAGTCCGATGGAGTGTGTTGTTTATCCCCAGTCAGGGTGTCCACAAGGATGTTTGTAAATACCCTCGATGCCAATACCTGTACACCCGCTTTAGTTGTGGAGTTTTGTCCGCAATCTCGAATATTTAGGTTTCTCGAATTCTGAGTCGCATCATTGATGAAAGTCAACTCCGCATCCGAAAATGGTGTCGAGTAAGGCAGTTCAACCTCCGAAAGTTGTGGCATGTCAGGTGACAAGAAGCTCCAAATACTACTAGTCGATGGGGAGGGTGACACAAAACTGCAGTGCTCCAAGCTGTCACCAATGGGAGTCGAGCAACCGGCCACAGAGGCAGGGTTTGACATATTCGGTTCCAAGATAAGATGGGTGGGAGCCATGTCTACCATATCATCGACCTCCACTTGTTCCTGGTGCCCCCAGATGTCCACACCCACCAAGGGGATCTCCGTATAATCCACCTCCTCTTCATAGACACTCATTCTGAAAGATGGTCCCTTTCTTGCTGTAACGTGGTCCATTTTATATATTTTTCTTCGTAGCTTCCAATAGGGTAATATTGTTCCTTAAAAAAACCCTTAAATAGTTCCAAGAGGATGCGATTGAAAAAATTGTAGACTCCTTTGAGGCCCTTTTCTCACAATATATTTCCCACTAGACCTTGACGTGGGGGGTGATTTTAAGTAGTGCAAAAGTAATCTTCTCTCTATCGAAAAAATCATGGACCGAAAAAAATCCTTCAGCCGATTTAACCATTTATCTACAACATATGCATCTAAATGGCCTTCTAATATAGGAATATTAAATTTAACTTATCTGTTGAAGGGGGTGACACCTACGAAGTTATGTTGGATGAAGATGCCTATTGGTAATTGTCGAAGGGTTCGAGAAATGTTATCCATCATTTTGTTCTTTTTTCGCTCATGGGATTATTTGAGAAACAATTTGATAGGATATCCTTCTCCCTCAGATTTCTTTTATTCTGCCATGGGAGGTCATTTAGGTCGGCAAGGATGGTCATGCAATGGTTCAAGCAATTTGAGTCCCAACTCCTTATATCCAAACCTCGTTGGGGACATGCACAAAAAAACAGAGAAAGAGCACACCACTTTGATACCACTGATCCAAATTTATGAAGGAATGAAATGAAATACATATTTAAACCAAAACACACAGATACAACAAAACTGGACTTCAATTAATAAATAACAAATGTTGAAAATTATTTATGTGTAGAATGAAAGCAAACTAACTTGGGCAGTAGTAGATTATCTCTGTTAAGAGATGTGACAACTACATCCCTTCTGAATAATGTTACAATGAGGCTCTGAGGCCTTTTTATCATGAATAAATAATGAGAAACCCTAAATATCCAAAAACCTAAACCTAGGAGATGAGGTGCCGAAAGCTTATGGGCCCCAATGGGGTTAGTTGGAATGTCAACTTCTCGGGGTCATGGTTTTGGCATATGATATTCATTTGGTGCGCACAATAGTCTGTTAGAAAGATATATCCAAGGAAAAAAACGTTTCCCATTTCCCTAAAAAATGTTGTTTTGGGCCTCAATATAGATTTGAAAGCTTAGGACCTGAAAAAGTTCCAAAAATAGAAAATTGTCAAAATAGGGAACTGTTATGAAAAATAGGAAACCGATAGGAAACAATATTGGGGGTCCAAGTCAAATAGACGGGTGGCCACTAATATCTACCTAGATCACAAACCCTATAAGACATTGAAGCAATTATTCAAATATCCTAAAGATCAATTGGATTCATTGGCTAGCCCTAGGGTTTATGAGATTCCATGTTCATGTGGAAATTCTTATATTGGAAAAACAAGTAAATTCATTAAGGTACAGTTAAAAGAACACATAACTGATACTCATCATAATCGTTTTACAAAATAAACTCTTGTTGAGAAGTCTTATAAATCTAATCATCTTATATGTTTTGATCAAACAAAAATAATTGTCCCCACTCCCTTCTATTCCACCCAGATCATCCAAGAATCCCTTGAAATCGATAAGCATCCAAATGAATTAAATCATAAAGATAGCTTTAAGTTAAACCATTCATGGAAACCCCTCATTCAAAATCTGAATCATTGACTCTTCCCCCTCCTGCTCTTGTTCTTTTTTATTTTATTTTATTTTATCAATTAATTTATTTAAGCCTTTATTTCGTTTGTCCCATTTCTTCAAATTTTTACCTTTATTATTACCTTATTTTCATTCAATCACATGCTATTTCTTTTTCCCTATTTTAGTTTAATTAGTCCCTAATTATCCCTGATTTCTTTGATTTTAATATAACCCACTTTCTCCTTAACCCATTCTCTCTCCTAATCTTTGGGATCCCCCCTTTTTTTTTGCTTGTTTAAATGCCCCTTATCTCCCCCCCCCCACACTTTTTACCATTAAATTATTTACTATCTCTAATTTAATTATTCTCGATATTAATTTATTATTTAATCTCTTTAATTAAATATTCAATATTTTAGATATTAATTATCTATTATTTCTAATTTAATTAATTATTCTTTTTATTAATTTATATTTAATCAATCTCAATCTTTAATTGAATATTCAAATTTATGTCATTTTCTTTGAAAGATTTGTCATTTGTTCTTCAATCTCTAACATTCTATTTGACCTTTAGAAATATAACGTTAAAATATCTAACACTCTTCTCTCCTATCACCTATATAATTCAATGGACACTTTTTCTAATTATTCACCTTTGATTGGTCCCTAAGGATGGATGAGGTATTAACCGAAAAGATTGGACATAATCCTTAAAACACCACATATAAAAAACATCTAGAAATAATATTACTAAAATTCTCAAAATATTATATTCCACAAGAAAATAATATTTTCAAATAATAATAATAATAATAAATAAAATTTCAATAATATATTATACACCATTAAAAAAATCCAATAAATTAAAATTAAAAGTGTTTTGAACCATTATAATCATACCAATTTTTTTAAAACACATGCATATTGTTATTCCTAAACACTTAGACCAACCTTTAGACCATTCCACATAAAGACCCCAAGCATTAAATTTTATATTCATCCTCCTTTCATTCTTTTTAGTATTGGCCATGGAAAGTGAAAAGGAAAATTCCAGAATCATCTTTCTTATCAGATCAAAGGCTTGCCTTTTTTAATAAGAATAATCAATAAGAGTAGACTATTGAGGCCACAAATTCGCTTGGAAAATAATGGAAATTTTGGCTGGGAAATTTCTGTTACAGTTGTCAAACTTCAGGATTTTGGGTGCCTATGGGGGTTTTTGATGGTGCTGATTCCATTTCCACTATCAAAAAACAATTCAAACACTCATATGATCAGAATTTTTGAAAAAAAATTCAGAATTCCAGAAAAAAGTAACTTTCAGGGTGAATTCGTGGCCTCAGTAGACAACGCCTAAGCCATATTCCACTTTAGTGTTATTTGTGTAGGAAATTTTGATCACCTCAAAGTTGCTATGGTCTCAAAAGAATGTTTTGACCAATTTTTTTATACTTATGTGGATAATAATTTAGAGTTATGATAGTTTAATATTAAACAAGTGTAATATGCAACGTTGTTGCTTAGTACGTGCCTCTTTTGCAAAAAGTAATTGATAGTAGAAACTAGCAATTTCCCCTAAGGTGCAAAGGGACACCAAAGGTTTAAATATTTAATAGAAACATCAACTAATCTTGAAAATGAAATAGTAGGTTATCCTATCATGAGGAAGTTTTATTGACGTTATGTTCATCATGTCGCTCGACTCACTTGATGGCTCTGAATATCAGTGCATGCCAAGTCAAAGTTTTCGAAAGTCAACGCCCTTTCTTTTATTTTTTTACGAGAATATATAAAATATTTGTACATCAATATATTCGTATTATTTAGAAAACAAATTCAAAGAACCATTCAAATAAGTCATTGCAATCTTTTTTAATTGAGCACATTTATCTTATGTTGGTAATGTGTGCATCATGGCCCTAAATCATATAAATTATAAAAAAATTAGCAGGTACATATAGGGAGGCACTACTACAAGCACCTAGAAAGGATGAGAATGGGCATTCTAAAACCATGGATCAAGGAAGGAAGGAAGTCAGTTGGGGAAGGAAAAAACAATTATAAGGAAGATATATTCTTATTCAAAAGGAGAGATATAATTGATGGAAATTAGTCTTCTGCAAGTGGAGGATATTTGATGAATGGCGTTGAAAAACTTGAAATCAGTTGGCATATTAAATTTTTGGAGGAATGAGAAGAAACATATGACATAGTAAGTACGTGTTTCAAAAGACAAGCCAAGAGAAGAAGGCTTATTCTATTGATAAGAAAAAAGGGAGGACTAAAGTAGAGGAGGGCTTGTCTATAGAGGATAATGATATGCAATAAGTGTGGAGAAGAAAAACTAAAACTACTAAGCTAAACCTAAGGATGGATTAAAAAATGTGGATAAGTATCCTAAAAAAGGAAGGGAAAGTGAAACTGAGGGATCTATTGGTTTCTATTTGAATACTGATTTGGGGGTTTCTGATAGTGCTGGTTCGAAATCCAGAAAGATTGATATGAAAAAATAGTCTCATGTATGCATTCCTAATGGTAAATAAATTCTAGAAATGAAAATTCAACTGAATCAAACCAAATTGAGGTTGATATATCAGTTGGGCTAGCAAGTGCAAATGCAAGCACATAAAATTTAAAAAATAACAAGGACAATGGTTTTCAAGATGATGCTGAGAAACAACTACTTATATGAGGGAAATGAGGGAAATCAACAAAACCATGACCATGACAGAAAGAGATACCACTGCATAGTTGGATCGATTCACATAACACTTCAACATCTGAATGTGGCCATGCAAGTGCCCCACTGAGTTACTCAACATGTTCATATTAGTAGCAATCATCACTCACTCCCCAAACTTCAAAGCATAAAAAATACTTTTGGTAACTTAAGGATCGATATTTTCCAAATCCCACAAAAGGTGTTGAGATTTATATAGTATTCAATTATTATGGTTTTTTCCTATTAATTTCATATTTCTTGATATAAATATTTAAAATTAATTTTTTTCCTGGAGAAAAGTATTGATTTTGAGTGATACTTTTTTTTTTTTTTTGGGGTGAGTTCATCATTTACGGATGGAAGGGAGCACTATGAATACTTTGAAGGAGTCTAGAAAATGAATGTTTATTCCTTAACAACCCGTGATTCTTACTCACTGTTTCACTAATTAACACCTAGTAAATTTTACTCAAGTCTCAAGGACAAAACTTGTTTAGATAAATTGGAAATTCCTACAATACTTGTTGCTAAAGAGGTCCATAGAATATATATCTATCCCAAACATGCATCCAATAATTCCAAGGTGAATCTCCTAAAAAAGGGTGAGGGTGTTGGAAATTCCTACAACAATTGCTGTTGCAGAGAGTCATAAAATAGATAACTATCCCAGACATGCATCCAGGAATGCCAAGGTGAATCTCCTCAAAAAGGATGAGGGTGTCACTAGTTCTGGATAAATGGACATGTCCGAAAGATCTAAAGGCAATCAAGTTGAAGGAAATTTTGGTATGCCTCATGTCGGTAATCAGTTGAAAGATCAACATGTTATAGTAATGGATGATAAGGCCATTGCTAGAATATTGCATCTTGTATCCCTGTCCAAGCAATCAAAACCCTCAATTCGAATCACACGACTAGATCCTAATGATTTCCTAAGAAATGAATTTGGATTTGAAATAGTAGAGGGTGAGGTTGGCACTCTGAACTGAAGATCATGAACAAGAGGATTGTCTACCCGACTTGGAGGAGAACAAAAAAAATATGGCAGTGAACATCCCAGGTTTTATGGATCACTACACCCACTCTTGCCGAGAATTATGTCCAAAATCTCAAATCCCGCTCTCAGTTCATTGTGATCTGGAGTATGTCTGTGTTTCAATATCAATGCTTTTGGAATTATAGAGGATGGGTGGTTAACCAAGCCAAGCCTTCATGGCTTCGGGTAGATGACAAATTCTTCAGATTTTTCTTTGAAGAATGAAACACTCAATCTACCCATGAACCACAAAAATATGGTGGCGAACATCCCAGGTTTGATGAATCACTACACCTACTCTTGCTGAGAATTATGTCCAAAATATCAAATCCCACACTCATTTCATTGTGCTCTAGAGTATGACTGCATTTCCATCTCAAGGGTTTTGGAAGTTCGGAGGATGGTTGGTTAACCAAGCTTCCTCCTTAGAATTTTCTCTCAAGAATGCAACCCTAAACCTACCCATTTCCTTCATTTTATTGTTTTTTTCAAATACCAATTCAAATCTGCGTAAGAATCCTTGTGCTTGTATTAATATCAAATTTCTTCAACATGGACTGCTGCTAGAGTCAATGAAATGGAGAAGAACTTATCCAAGATCTAATGGTGAAGAAAACTCTGCAATCTGTGAAATGTAAAAGAACCTATCCAAGCTCCAATGGTGAATAAAACTATGTAGACCAATGAAATAGCGAATATAATTGAGCACTAGTCAAACCTAGAAAAGGAGGGTTTGCATATTCACATTTCATGTTAGGAATCGCTTTTGAGTGATAGTAAATCTTGGATTATGTAAATTTCATCCCATGAGAAGTACTGATAACAACGGTCTCGTCATTAAGCCCAATAATACCCTTACTTCTGAACTTTGTCCATGTTTCAAGACGCACTCCAATATGAGGGCATATAAACATACCTTTCATATCTTCTAGGGCTGCAACATCCATCAACTCCTCCTTGGTAGCCTCCTCGACTATTCCATTTGAATTCTTCAATGCATAAACAACTTGATCGATTGACAGAGGATCACCAATCTGTATCGTTGGTGCAAAGGTGGAATTAACAGTCATAAGCTATAATTCACTCATTCACCAGGCCCAACTCCTTGCACATTATGAACCCCTTATAAAAGGCATAGATATTCCCCAATTTCCCACCAGGAAAAGTTACCCAATTTGGCACCTCCCAATCAAACTCTTGCAGGATCTTAATCGCTACAGTCTTCTACCCCTCTAGCCAAAGACTATTGAGCGAATTCTCTATATATATCGACAACTCTGCAATCACCTCCCGGATCAGCCTCATACACCCATCAAAATAAGTATCGAGACTAAGCACCAATGCACCATTGGTAATCAATGAATCTAACTGTGCAATCGAGATGCGATTTGCAGGTAGGAAGACAATAACAGGTGTTGTATGATTTAATTGTGAGTTAAATACCTGTCATTTAATTTGTCAACCTGGGGTTTCATAAACTTATGAGGTACACATGTACTCTATGTACTAGGTGGTTATTTATTAGAATAGACTAATCTAATGCAATTAAAACTTACTACAAAGTTAATTAAATCAATCCAATCCAAACCAAACATAAATAAATTGAAATCACACTTGCATAAAGGATATCATACACATAAATGAAATCACACCACACTTGCATAAATGAAAATCACACCATACTTGCATAAATGAAATCACACCACACTTGCATAAATGAAATTCTAAATTGAAATCACACTCACACCTTCTGAAATGAAATCACACTTTGCTGAAAGGAAAAACACACTTGCATAAAATGGAAACACACTTGCTGAAAAGAAATGAAATAACATAGCTATACTATGTTACCAATATGTAAAAAGATGTGCTAAATGTGGTTGATGGGGGGCCCTCCATTCCTCAACAAGCACACTGAATAATTATCACATATTTGAGATCAAAGTGGCAATATGTATTTCATAAAAATGAAGTTACAAGATATTACAAGAATTCTCTATCCTCACTTTACAAATTACATCTAGAACTTGGAACCTCCAACTATCAACTAGAAACTAGCTAACAATTAACAACTGACTACACCACCCTTTTAATGAAGGGCACATTCCTATTAATACAAAAATTGAGGATAACTATTTAATAAATACAAATCCTCAAATATTTCCTAAATCCACATTTATCTCTCGTGGTTACAACCAATCATATAAAAATGTAAGATACATATCCTCTCAAAATTCTCTTATCCATGATTTTTCTCCTTTGATGTGCATAGTTAATGATCCACATCCTCTAGAAATATTCCATAAATCTTTATGAGTTGGAATTTGAAATTCGAATTTGTGGTTGGATGGCCAAATAGGACCCTTCTAGAATCTCCAAGTAGGCCTACAATATCACAAAACTTATAACACTTTTGGATATATATGAAAACATGTTAATTTCCTAATATTTAATCACAAATTCACTTGAAATACTTAAACTTAATGACTTGGAAAATATTAATGTTAAACCCATATGATAATGAAAATGGTTACTTACTAGTAAGGTTATGGGGCTATAGAGTTATAGAATGAGGTAAAATGATGGATAAAAATGTGATTGTGAATGAGATTTTGGAGGCCCAACATATCTTCCAACTGAATATATTGCATGTCCTCATGCAACTATTGCATTAATTCACTTAATCATAAGTAGATCTTGTTGAAATGTTTTGCTTCTATATGAGCTTTGGCTTTGTATTTATTCTCTTTTAACTTTGCATAATTATATCTTTTGACAATTTTATTCTTTTTGCAAAGTGTACTTTGAAATACATTTGATTGCAACATATACATTTTTATGGTTGGTTCTTGTGTGACAACCAAAATTTTCTGAGTATTGATTCTTGTGTAACAATACTTTTGTTATTTTTTTTGTTGCATCAAAATAATTGAAAATATTGAGAATTCCTTTTTAAGTCCTATAGTGATTGTCATCTATTTAATGTGATCATTAATTGATCATTGCAAAACACATAAAATTTTGGAATAAAAAATGCAATAATAGTTGATTTGAGAAAGATATGTTGGTTAGGTTGAAATGAAATGTGACAAGTGGCATGAAATGTGAATATCCCTCCCCCCCAACTAAAGGTGTTTTTAGTTTTTGGAAAATGAAAAAGGGAATATGAATGTGGTGAGGGGTTTTCCAAAATCACAATTTTAGCATTTAAGGAATTACATGATTAAATATTAGAAAATTTTATACCTTCACTTACCTGAAAAGTGGAAAAACTATGTATATAGAAGAGTGTGGCTACTGCTACTAGATCATGGAATGTGAAGTAAAAGAATCTGATGTTGCTTTTTCTTTCTCTTGGTTGTATGAATTAAGGATGATATTGGAATCTTAATTGCTACGACTGCTGAATTTTTGAGTCTTGCTGCAAACTACTGAAATAATGTAGTCTTCAATCGTTCCCACTCAGTGACATAATATTTATCTATGTGAATAGATGTTTCAATATCAAATATAGAAAATAAATTGTTGGATTACTGGCCATTAGTGAATGCGATTAACCAACACGAGACTACTCACCATTCATGTCAATGAGAGTCAAGATGCCTAAGTAGATATCACTAGGTATGAATAGATGTGTAGTAGTCGAGTCACCTAGAAGATCCGACAAAAAAGGGACATTGATGTATTCCCACTATTTAATTGCGAGAGAACTTGTCATTAAGGCATGCAAGCCTCAAGGTACTTGAAAGATATCTAGTTTTGATCCTAAGGAAAATGGGGTGACTCAACTTTGTAAGGGAGTTGAATGACTTTATTTTTGGGTTAAGGGTGAGTGAAAATTAGGAAGGAAAGTATGAAGATTGCAAATGGAAATGAGTTTTTGGTAGTATGGAGATAAACAATTATGGATCGACTACAGGCTTAAAATCTGTAACAATGGTAAAATTGGTATGTGTCTAGTAGAAATGGTGTAGTGAATCTGTTTTTACATTGAATGATCATGCTCTTCTAAAAGAAACTTCATCTTTAAAAATGTACTTGTGCATATAGTGTTCTTATTTCATCGTCTTGGAACCTATAAAAACTTAGCAATTTTTGCAATAAAATGTAAGACTATCAAGAGAGAGAGGCGATTAGTCCCTCTTCATTTGATGTATACAAAAAAAAGTAATAAAAAAAAATTCAAGGACGAAAAATTAAATGCACTTTTACCTGATCAGTACCATGATTCACCTGTTATTGTTTTTTTGGTGACTTATTCATTGTGTTTCTAACCAATTTTGAGCTTGAGACCTCTTCTCCACACACTTAATGCTTCATCAATAGGTCATAGACCAAATTTTCATAAGTTACTGAATTGTTTCGATTATGCAAATACCAAAAAATTGGATTATTTCACTGCCTTGCCATTTTACAACTTGCAATTAGACTCGGATGGTGATTTTTTCCATTATCGCAGTTATATTTTTAAATATATGCAGGTTTTTATGAAATTATAAGTCTGTAACTGTGTTTGTTATTTTTCTCTAGTGCTCCATCCTTTCCCATGATCCCATGGATGAAGAATATGCTCAAAATAAAAATTTCTTAGATCAACATGAAACCATTTCCAAAGCGTAGATATCGTCTCTCTGAATCCAACATAATTTATTTCACTGAAATCCGACTTCGGATGCTCCCAGAATCACGTTATGATCGTTTTGTGAAACAACTAAAAAAATGATTTTTTGAGTTGCAGGAATTCCTAGTCAGCAGTCCGTACGCTGAATAGGCCTATGACGTGGCAATTTTGACTGTAAATTCTCCAACCAATTGATGGGTGACACTTGGCATGAGTTGATTGGTGACACACGACTATTTTATGTTGGTTAATAGTTTTGTCATGGAGGGCCAACGAGTGAGTGCCACGTGGCATCCTCGTGGTGGACAAAATTGGTTAAAGGTCAAAACTACCCTCCATGAGAATCGAAACCATGACCTCCTAACTAATAAAAAATAAATATTACCAACTCGGCTACCATATTCCTTATTAAATATAGTCATAATACATGTTTTTAAAGGTGATGGGCACGTATTTGGGGAAAGTGTCGGGGCTAAGCCCTAGCCCATGGTCTCATGCAACGTAAAATGACCATGGGCACAGAGGATTGGGGGGAGGTTTTAACCGTCCTACAAATTCAACCACCAATCGGGAAGGCTAGATTTGTGCATCGTTCTCATTTTCTAGGCGCGTCGACCGGGTTTGGGTCAAATTGTGGGCTTATTAACAACAAAATTCGGTAGAAACTTAAAACAATGATATCTTACTCAAATTTTGGGCAAATGAGGTGCAAAAAGAGTAAAAATAGGGGTTTTCAACAGTGCTGGATCCATTAGAGGCATTAGTTTTTCTTTTTGAGCTTTGTAAAAGCTTGTAATTAAACTTTTGAGTACGAATTTAGATTTCTTATCTAATTTTTATTGCAAAATTCTAAAACTAACTTTGTTCAATTTTAAATTTTAATTTTTTTTTTTTTTTGATCTTCCAGATCGCAGAGAGCGCAAGAAGAGAGCATAATCAAGAATATTGAAATTCTTTATTAAAAAACAAAGCAAAACGATTCGATCTCTAACTTCAAATTGCAGCTCTCAAAACTCTATGTTCTCCTCTTTTCTCAAATATTCCTTCTATTTCTACATCTTCCTGCAAATGATTAGTGAAATGGGTGGCTCTTACTGCACCGCCAAAATAAATAAAATGAAATTTAACTTGAAGAAACTTAAAACATCACCAAATTTGGTTTTATTCATTAATTCTATCCTACTCTACTAGAAATAGAAAAAATTGATCAACTGTATGAATATTTCTAGTGTAACCATGTGCATAACATGAGTAAAAATATATTCATGCTTAGTTTTGAAAAGTATGCATTAAAACACATCAAAGCATGCAAAACCATTTTTTTTGATAATACAATTAAGAAGTAAGGAAGAATGTAAGAGTGATGTGACTTAATCCTTGATTGGAACCATTTTTCAATAAGGTCATGAAATTCTTGATTCCTTTCTTGGTTTAGATCACATTGAATATCCTCCTTTATCATGCATTCCTCGATCTTATATTATGTTGGTTTCTCCTCATCAAAAGTATTGCATGATTTTTTAGTCTCTTCAACCGATTGACAAGAGGAATCAAAAGAAACTTGAAGATCTTCTTGTGGAGGTGGAGAGATAGACAAGTTTCTACATGCAGTGAAAATAAACTCTTCCTAAGAGGCAAATATCCTAACTATTTCTAAGATTCCAGAAATTTCGTGGAGGAACATTCTTCAAACTCTTAATTGCCTGTGAATTGCTCCAACTAGTTAATAATTCCTATTGTGCACATAGATTAGTATAAATTTTTGAAAAAATATTGAAATCTAATATGCATCCTAAATGATTTTAATATGTTTTTAACATGCATATAAGAATGAATGCAACTATAATGAATTGTCTAAACTTTAAAATAAACACCTATGTATACCTCCTCGACAATGATGCCAAAATGTTGGGTGATTTAATTGTGAGTTAAATCCATGTCATTTAATCCGTCAACCCGGGGTTTCGTAAACTGACGAGGTATACATGAACTATATGTACTAGGTGGTTATTTATTAGAATAGATTAATCTAATGCAATTAAAAATTACTACGAAGTTAATTATCAATCCAATGCAAACCAAACATAAATAAATTGAAATCACACTTTCATAAGGGAAATCACACTTGCATAAATGAAATCATACCACACTTGCATAAATGAAAATCACACCATACTTGCATAATTGAAATCACACCACACTTGCATAAATGAAATGCTGAATTGAAATCATACCACACTTGCATAAACGAAATGATGAATTGAAATCACATTCACACCTGCTGAAATGGAATCACACTTTGCTGAAAGGAAAAACACACTTGCATAAAATGGAAACACACTTTCTAAAAATAAATGAACTAACATAACTATACTATGTTACCAATATGTACAAATATGTGCATACTGTGGTTGATGGGGGCCCTCCATTCCTCAGCAAGCACACTGAACAACTATCACATCTTGGAGATCAAAGTGGCAGTATATATTTCATAAAAATGAAGTTACAAGATATTACAAGAATTTTCTATCCCCACTTTACAGATTGCATCTATAACTTGGAACCTCCAATTATCAACTAGCCACTAGCTAACAATTAACAACTGACTACACGACCCTTTGTATGAAGGGTGCATTCCTATTTATACAAAAATTTAGGATAACTATTCAATAAATAAAAATCCTCAAATCTCTCCTAAATCCACATTTATCTATTGTGGTTACAATCAATCATCTAAAAATGTAAGATACATATCCTCTCAAAATTCTCTTATCCATGATTCTTCTCCTTTGAATGTGCATAGTTAATGATCCACATCCTCTAGAAATATTCCACAAATATTTATGAGGTGGAATTTGAAATTCGAATTTGTGGTTGGATGGCCAAATATGACCCTTCTAGAATCTCCAAGTAGGCCTAAAATATCACAAAACTCATAACACTTTTGGATATATATGAAAACATAGTAATTTCCTAATATTTAAATACAAATTCACTTGAAATACTTAAACTTAATGACTTGGAAAATATTAATGTTAAACCCATATGATTATGAAAATGGTTACTTAATGTAAGGTTATGGGGCTATAGAGTTACGGAATGAGGGTAAAATGATGGAAATGAAGGTGAAAGTGGATGACATTTTGGAGGCCCAACAACAAGTATCCCTGTAGCAACACAATATGCTGACAACACAGCCGATGTATCGCCAGTCGAATCACAACCCACACCAACAACGAGCTTATTCATCTTCCTAAGCCTATTGACCTGACTAATGGGCACAATCATCGCCAAATCCTTAAAACTCCCTATGTGAATGATCCCACAATGCTTCACCCATAGATCATTCATGCCCAATATCTCTTTCCTTTAACTCTAGACCCAAAAGAGATTAGAATTCCCCACAAAGGAAATGATAATGTGCTCATTATCTATTTCAGGAAGAACCCATTCCTTTTTACTCCAAACATCTGAACCATAAGGCCAGGTGGTATTTATTAATCCATAATCAAAGAGGTTTGTCTAGTATTAGCCATCATACCCTTTTAAACCATCCATGCCGTGTTGGACATCCAACAGGGTGCTGGATCGAATTATGTACACAATTTTGTCAAGCGAATACTTTTCATCCATCTTGGACCCTCAATAGAAGGGTACATATTTCACAGAGAAACCATGGCTCACATCGGTGCCGAGAAACCTAGCTTCTTCCCTGATATTCTAGTCATTATGCCTCCTCCTACTGTTGTGCTGTTGCTTTCACGGAGCACTAATTTGGCTTCTGGCTCAGGGTCTGCTAATACCTCTTGTGGTTCAACGCGTACACAACTAGGGTTTTTGATGTTAATGGTTGTGATTTTCATGCCTGGGCTGAGCCATCTTTGCCCGTGCTAAAAACCCACTTGCCTCCATGACTTGTACTAAGAACCCATTTTCCATTTTTGATTGGATTGATTGTTCGCTCACTTATTTTGGAGAAATGATGTTCCGTGCAACATTTTTGAGCTTGCGATGGCCATTGTAGAGCAAAACCAATAACCAATAGTTGGCACCAATCTAACCTGTGAGCCTGTTTTGTCCTCTAGAAACGTAAATGAGCCTGTTGTGTCCTCTGAAAAAGTAAACAGGGAAAAGTAAATAAGAGTCTAAGCTGGAAAAGTGAATGAGAATCGATGCTGGTGAGGGGAAAATGGTTCATGAACACACGTGTCATATTTTCATTGGATAGGAAGACGAAAATGGGACACTGGGATTGGCTAGGATGAATAGTATTTTCCCAACCCACTACATAAAAGGAACACCTTCAGTGTAATTACTATGAGAAATAAATCAACTTTGATATTGATCCTATGCATAGAACTATTGTTATAAAGGTAGATGAAGTTGTTTTGTAAATAAAATATTAAAATCTATAGGTTATAAATAAATAAAATTGAAGTAGATATGAATGGTATAAGAAACATGATATGAGAAATATGGTGTGATTGCCATTATTGAACATCTACCTTGAAATAAGAGTGGACAAGCATAGGTATGGAATCCTTCATATTTCATATTTTATAAATATTCAATTTCATTGTGATTGTGAGTTTTTTCACATTACAATTAATTTAGTTTAGTTTGTTAGAAAAAATTCCAAGTCTATATTCATAATATAATATTCAAATCATAAAATTTTTAATATTTTTTCAAATAAAATGAATAAATTCTTTTCTTAAATAAAAAAATAAATTTTTGACAAATACATAATTAAATAAATGAAACGAGGTATGATTATTAGTGTATATTATCTTTTATATGTTAGTAGTGTTCCTAACTTTCAATTAATATTTTTAATTGATTTTCAAAAATTTATTGAATAATTTTTAACAAATACATAGTTATATTAAAAAGTCATTGTTACTATTAGAGAAATGAAATGAGGAATTATTAGAGATTAAATAAGGAATGATTGTTTTTTTCCCCAGGAAAAATCATAGCCTTTATTAATGAAAATAAAAGTTACATGTTGTATATGCTAAGTGCATATGCAAATCAACATTGTAGCTGCCATATAGATAACTGAGTGTAGCAAGAAAATAATTACATCCGCTAGTGCCGCATATATTCATACTGTAGAACAACATAACTCCTCCAATAGGAGTCTGATGGATATATATACAAAAATAACTATAATCAAAAAATAAAATAACAGTTGATGTCTCTATTAGGGGCCGCCCCCCCTCCAGTGATCAGGTGAAAAAGGTATGTGGAAGTACTGATAATAAGCATGCTCATTCTGCTCTTGAACCTCCATGTGTGCAATCAATAGGTGCGTCACCTCCTTGGAAAGGAGGTCGGAAATTATGTTCCTCTCCCTGTAAATGTGTCGACATGAAATAGGATCAAAATGGGATTTGAGCAGAAGAGTTTCATCCAAAATATTCTGCGGTGTGTGTATGTGACAAGTCATTTGAATATTGAACCAGTCAATGAAAATTTCGGAATCACCGAATATTTGTAGTGCATGAATATTTTTAGTGATGACAAATTATAGGAGGTACAAAAGGCAAGAGAGTTCTGCAAAATTGTTGGTGCCACGTCCAAGTCCAGTCTTGAATTTATAAAAATGATGTGGTGAATGATGAAGAATAAATCCACCACCACAACCATGTGTCTGAGCAGATCCATCAAAATAGGCCTAAGGGATAGTGTAATCTATAATATTAGGGGATATAACACGAGGGTGTGGAGGGGGGGGGGGTCATCAGGAATAATGTGGTATATGGAGATGATGTGGGAAACATACGAGGGCCAATGATGAGGGATGTCATGGAAGATGGTTCGATTGTGGGCCATCCAAATGCTTCAACATATTAAAATAGGTAAATTTCGCAGCTTGTGGGGGGTAGCAACATTCCACCAATGCTCCCAGGCATCAGTAAGGGTGTTCCCCTCCCAACGAAGATTGTGATGGATGGAGGAGTGAATAATCATCCAGAGTGCAAGATTAGCATGATAATGAAGGAAGAGATGCAATGTATCTTCAGCTGCCTCATTGTAGGGTGGACATCTATGAGGACCAATGTGTGTTCTTTTCTGTAGATTAGCCCCTGTTGGAATTTTGTCAGTAAGGATACACCACATGAGGAGCCTAGCATTAGCAGGTCCCTTTAGTTTCCATATATTGCGCCACCATGGGAGCAATGGTTCTAGTTTGTATGCGCGATAAATGTGAGACTACCCCTCTTTGGGCATGTAAATTCCTTGTTTTGAAACAGTCCAAATAACTTCATCCACCTGATCTAGTAATCTGACGCAGGTATCCCTTAAAGAATCCAGAAAAGCAGACCATGTCGCAATCCACTGTGGTTGTATCTGCAATTCCTGATGACCAAACCAACCTTGTGAGAATAGGGTGGTTCGGTTCCTGTTTGCAATTTGATTGAGTGTCAAGTATCTAGCTTGATTGAGGGAATCAATGAGTGCATTCGGGAGGAGGTGTGAATTTCCACAACCCACCCAAGGATCACATCCAATACAAATCTTGGATCCATTGCCTATTCTCCAAGCCAAATCATCCCTGATAAATCAGATCGAGGCAATGACAACACGCCAAATTTTAGAACAGCAGGGGTTGTGTACAGGGGAAATATGAAGCCATTCAATAGGATTGAGTGGATGGATGTATTTTTGAATGGTCACCCTGGTCCATAAATTGTTACTTGTGAGAATCATCCATCCAAGATTAGTAGCCAACGCCAATGTGAAGGTAGGTAAGTCCTTGATGCCCGTCCCATCGCTTGGGTAACACAATACAGGTCCATTTGGTCCATGCAAATGTGTGTCCTTATTTGGTGCCAAGCCATAAAAATCTCTTGCAGATCCACTGAATCTTGTAAAGTATTCCTTTAGGAATCCAGGCAAGAGACATCCAATACACAAGAATGGCCTCTAGAATAGATTTGATCAGAATCACCTGACCATCCCTAGAAATCAAGCGATGGCACCAATTATTTAAACATTTTTCGATCTTGGTAATGAGCCAATTCTAGTCAAAATTTTTGTAATTCACTGGTTTGAGGAAAAAACCCAGGTACTTCAAACCATCCTCAAATATTGTGAGGATGAAAGGAAATATCTGCTGTGAAAAATGTATTTCATGAGGAGTGCATCCATGGCAAGTCAATGTTGATTTGTTGTTATTACATTGCATTCTCGTGGTGGTGCAAAATAATAGCAGGATAGATCTGATCACAGATGAGTTACCAAGAGTGCCATTGAGAAAGAGTATGATGTCATCCACAAATAACAAATGTGTGAGCACACAGTTAGCCGTTAAGCGGATACCTTTCAATCTACCACGGTTAGTCTCATCTGTAATACATATGCTAAGGACCTCCATAACAAGAAGAAATAAAAGGGGAGATAATGGATACCCCTGTCGAAGTCCCCTCTCCACATGAAAGAAATTGGTAGCAACCCCATTGATAAGAATGCTAAAAGAAACAGAGGTGATGTAGCTCATAATACAATTTATAGTTTGTAAGGGGAAACCCAAGTGAGTGAGCAACATGCAGATATAGATCCAACTCAATTGATCAAATGATTTTACGAAGTCAATATTGAGAATAATCCCTTTGATTTTCTTCGTGTGCATAGAATGTAAGCCTTCTTGTGAAATTCCTAATGCATCATGGATCTGTCTATTTTCAAGAAAGGCGAATTGTCCATGTGAAATGAAATTGGATAAAATGGGTTTCAACTTGTTAGCAAGGATCTTGGACATAATATTATATATGCAATTAAATAAATAAATTAGACAAAAATCTTTGAATGAAGAGGACGATGAGATTTAGGAATAAAGGCAACGAATTTAGCATTGAAGGACTCATAGATGCACCTAGATTGACAAATCTCTTCCACCACCTCCAGGAGGTCAGGACCCAAAATATCAAAGAAAGCCAGATAAAACTCCATAGCCCATCCATCAGGTCCAGGGCTTTTGTCCCTTTTGAACCACTTGAGGATAGATTCTAATTCTTACATCGAAACCAGTGAAAGGAGGTCTTCCTACGCTACAGGATCCACATATCTAGGAAAAAGGGAGGCCACCTTTATGATTTTAGCCAAGGAAGGTTATAGAGGGGCCTTATAAATCTCTTGAAAATGATTGATACCTTTCTGAGCGAGTTGAGAGAAGGTGCAGGCTTTTGATCCATCCTCATTGTCAAGTTCTCAAATGGTGTTGATAGTATTTCTGCCATTAGAAAAATGATGGAAGAATTTGGAGTTTTCATCCACAACTTTTATCCAAGTGGCATAGATTTTGAGTCTCCAAACTTCATCCCTTGCTTGTAGAATATTTAAGCATGCAGTTTCAAGTAAAATAAGCCATGAATTCTCATATTCAATTGAAAACCCTCCCCCAATAGAGCTTTCCAATCTATGATTAATCTGTTCAATTTTGGTGAGTTCATTGTCCTCCATTCTTTTCTTATGCTTAGCCAAAATAATGGACTCCTTCTTAATAGTGAGTAATTTGTGTGCAAAAATGGAGGATGGTGATTATAGATATGGTGGTGAAGGGAGTCTCCACTGTGTGTCCAATAGGTTTATGTAGTCAGAATCTTGTAACCACATAGAGCAGAATTTGAAGGGGGAAGCTAAATTTTTAAATTCCCTAGTGATTTCTAAATAAATCGGGGAGTGGTCAAAGATGCCACTAGAACCGATCCACTGCCTAAAGGAGCCAAGATTTTGTAATAAACCTTCCTTGATAAGAAAGCGATCGAACTTGCAAGCCACTAATTCATCTCCCGTGCGCCTGTTGCGCCAAGTTGGAGAGGGGGAAGTTATGAGGGGATCCACCAGCTGATGTGATGAGAGCAGGTGTCTGAAAAAATCAGAGAGAGCATCTGCATGCGAATTAGGCCCCCAGGATTTAGAGATCCCCAGAGAGAAGTCCAAGTCACCATCCAGAATGATGCTGTCAAGACGCAACACTGATGAGTTCATAAGAGCGGTCCAAAATTGTTTCCTATTGGTGCAGGGTCCATAAGCATTAATAATACAGAATTGCAGGCCAAGGGTTTCTGAGAAGACATCCATCCCCAAAATGGAATCCCTGCCCCAAACATTAAGAAGATTGATGTGTCAGGGGTTGATACAAAGGGCCAGTCCACCGGACCGACCAATGGCATCTAAGGCATGAATGTTCCAACCAGGGAGTAGAGGGGTAAGTACTTGAATAACATAATCAGATGAACAATGAGTTTCCTAGAGCAGAATGATGTCGGCGAAGAAGAAGAAAAGAGGCATCTAAGAGCGAGACACTTTGCTGGGCTAGCCAACCCACGATAGTTGAAGGAAAGACAGATCATTGGGAAACTAGGAGAGGGGATTGTCTTTCTCTAAGGATCTCATCGATGGAAAGTTGTGTGTTGGAGGAAACTTCAATACCGACTTGTAAAATGGCCTTCTAAATATGCGAATGTCGGCCCTAGGAGGGCTTGAGCAGAGGGTTGTAGGGTCCAGTAAGAGTGCCAAGACCAACTGGGGTGTATAAGTGGGGGTGTAAATTGTATGAGTGAGTGGAATAGGTTTCAAAGGGTTCAACCACGAGGGAAGGGGTAGGGCCAGTGGGGGAGAGTGAGGGGGGAGAGGGGACCAGCTCAGAAGGAGCAGTGTGGAGGCGAGGGGATATGATAAAGGTAGAATAGGTAAGGTAGGGGCAGTGGGGGGGAAATGGAGAGGTGAGGAATATGGGGGACAAAATATGGAAGGGGAGAAGGAACCAGCCTGAGGAGGATCCGAGCACATAATAGATTCCGAAGATAAAAATGAAAAAAAATTAAATGGAGGAGTAGAGGATGTACTATCATATGGAAGGAATCTAGTAGATATAGCAGTAGTCATAGATCGAGTGACCCAGGTAGGTACATCCGTAATCATTTATGAGTAACCCTCCAACGAGGAGGGATCAGGTGTCACTATGAAGCTAGTTTGCTGAGCCTATCTATGTAGCGAGACCGATACTGGAGTAATATGATGCAATCTACTGTGAGTACGAGGAGCTGATGATGAACCATTTAATGGACAATATTTGAAGACATGGCCGACTTTGTGGCACCTATGGCAGCGAAAGGGAACCCCCTCATAATCCAGAAGCTGCGCCCTGGTGGATTTGCAACATTGGATGTAGATGGCTTCCTCGAGACCTTCCCTGGTATCCAGATGTACCAAGATGCGAGAAAAAGCCATCTTGCTGGAGTCAATGAAGGATCGATCATGGTCCAAATAAGTGCCCAGAAGGTTACCAATGTCCTTGAAGATATGTTCATTCCATAATTTTAGAGGTAGCCCAGGTAACTGAACCCAAATAGGTCCCGCAACCAACGGTTCACGATCAGGGTCGAACAAAAGGTTCCACCGTTTCAGCAACATAGGTGCCATCTCAATATGCCAGAATTGTGATAAAATATGATCTGTGGGTGCTCTGGAAGTGAAGCAAAGAGAAATCCATCCCTTGGTAAGTGTATGAATGGCGGGAAGCTCCTGTAATAAGTCACCCCAAATCTCTTGTACCCATTGTTTCAATCTCTTAATCCTATAGTTCCAGCCAGGAACCCGACCAACAACCACTCTATCCACGGTACTCAAGATATCAACCATCTGTACTCCTGTGCCAAGAGTGATAAGGCTAGCATGCTTGGAGGCTCTCACACATTTCGTGCGGTGGGGTGCACGGGGAGGTAGACCAGGAGGTATTGTAGCCGATGCAGTAAGTGGAGGGGGGAAGACAAAGACGGGAGGGTGGGGGGAGGAGTCAGGCGAGGGCATGGTGAAGTAGATAGAAGGTCGACAGGCCGAGGGTATGACAGAATCAAGTGGGTGGTTGGGGGGGAGTGTGCCGGGGAGGTAACTATAGGTGGGGGGGTGGAGAGTGGGGGGAAGGAGGTAGGGGGAGCGGAGTCACTGGGTAAAGTGAGGAGGGCAAGGTAAAGGTGGGAGCCAACGGGGTGTAAGTGATAGTCTGAGAGAGAAATGCTAAGGACGTAGGGGATGAGGGTCGAAGATTCAGTGAGGTGATGAGATCCAGGTCAGCAGCCGAGAGGATAGCGGGGGATGATGGAGAGAGTTCCGGTGCTAGAAAATAATCCAGCTCAGGGAAGGTAAGAGGAGAGGAAACGATGCGATAGAGCTAGATAAAGCAGGACAAGTAAAAGGAGAAGATGCAGGGTGAGATACATGCATACCGGAGGATAATCGATGCACAAGGGTCCAAAAGTTGACATGGGCATATGGGTCCTCCGAATAATCCACAAGCTGTTCATCCTGGGCCCCTTCCATTGAATACTCCAAGAAGAAACCGTTATTGCAAAGTCCAACTACTAGTCAGAGCAGGTCGGTCACGAGGATCTAGAATACCGGGAGATGGAAGTATGAAGGTCACCAACAAATAATAAGCAAATGAACTAATGGTTAATGCCCTGACAATGCATCATTCCAAGGAAAAAAGGTTGGGAGCACCGTCGAGCTTCATCAATGATAGAGTGTGCATACAGAGAACCTTCGACCAATAATATGGGAGCCACCGAATGCACCGTCAATATATTTAGGTATCCAAGAACCGACCAGATCCATGAAAATCACAGTGAGCATCCAGGGGTGAAATCAGGTGTGGTATCGAGCTGAAGCCATGAGAGGGAAAGGAAACCCTAAGTGCCACCATAGCCCCTGCTCCGCCGTTTTAGTCCCATAAGTATCAGAACAACACTCAAACTCCATTATCAATTGGTTGTAGTCTCTCGGAATGATTGTTAGTATATATTCTCTTTTATATATTATTACTGTCCTCAAAAGCTAAACTTTCAACTAATGTTTTTAATTAATTTTTAAAAATTTATTAGATTTTCAAATTTTGTGTTAATATTTTTTAAAATTAAATAATTATAAAATATTAGAAATGTCTCTTAATTTTTTCAAATTGTATTAATAATAATGCAATCATATATTTTAATAGTTAATAACATTTTAATTTTTATTATATATTATAAAATATTTAAAATTTATTATAATTTTTTTTTAAGCTTCGCAAGACTGCATCTTCATCATGTTCAATATATCACCCTGATCAAGTAAAGAATTGAACATGTGAATTCACATCAAGGAGTGCCTTAACAGAGTACCCAATCACCATCTATCTAAGACCCCATGGAAAAAATTGCTCACAATTTAAAATACTAAATTTATAATAAATATAAAAAAATAATACCTCAGAGTTGATGTCATACACGTCATGCATTCCACACACATTTGAACTTCAAAATTTGTGTAATGTTTTTGCATTTGAAGCCCATGAGTTTATTAAAATGCAACGTATGGTTCTACAAATAATTTATAGCTAACTTGAACTCTCTTCAAAGCAATCGTACATTTTATTATCAGTAAGTTGGGCCACGAGAAAAATGTTGTATGTATTCGATCATTATTTCTCACTCTAATATTTACTAGCATTTGCACCGAGAGGTGAAAAGTAATGCCATGGTGTGGGGAATGTGGAAAACAATAATTAAGTAAAATATATGGAAATTTTAGTTTCTATATATCTTTTAAAGAATGTAATGGGAGGTTAAATTTAAAAATAAAGTTACATTAACATAAAGTAACACTAACATAATTGTCCTAGAATAATGGCATAGTAATGATGATATCCTTCCTCTTCGTGCTCCATTCTCATCCTATGATTTACTATATGACATTTAGGAAGTGGAGAAAGTCCCAAGGTGGGATAAGAGTCAACAAATGACAAATATGAAGAGAGAAAATGAAGGAAAGGAAACCCTTTGCACTCAAGAAGCATACAAAATGGATTCATGAACTCCCTCATACATTGGATCAAATAAAAAAATCATGGAGCTCCTTGCCAATAATGAGAAAGAAATAAATTTGGAAAAAACGAAAAAACTTGAGAAAGAGATGCCCATTTGAATATAAAACTAGGCTCAAAAGTATCTCTTGCCAAATTTGGGTACTACGTTGAGAAGCATCTCTTGCCAAATTTGGCTACTCTATGTGAAATTCCATTGAAATTAAAGTATGTTTTTTCTTTTGTGTAAATACAATTTATCAAGCAATGGTTAACACCTCTATTTATCAAGCAAGTTTAGAAGGATAATTAAGTTTGTTGTTGAAATCAATCCTGAGATAGTTGTACTCATTTACTTCTTCAAGAATGTTGTCTTCAAAGAAGAACTTATGCTGATTTTGCTTCCTTTTATTAGATAAATTCATTATTTTGGTCTTAATTTTGTTGTTGAAATCAATCCTGAGGTAGTTGTACTCATTTAAATCTTCAAGAATGTTGTCTTCAAAGAAGAACATATGGTGACTTTGCTTCCTTTTATTAGAGAAAATCATTATTTTGGTCTTGCTAGTATTGACTTGCATCTCCACTACTCTACAAAAATGCTCAAGGACATATAGGTGCATCTGCAATCCATGGGCCGATTTAGAAATCAATAAAAGATTATGAACATATAAAAGAAGCTTTATCACAAACTCCCCCAACTGAACACCATTCCACCTTGCAAAAGAACACCCTATTCTTCCCTACCCTTTTCGCAAACATAGCTATAGAAAAGACAAAAAATAAGATGTAATATTTAACTAGCATAGCATAAACAAGTTATGAATAAATAAAAATAAAAAATAAATCAATAAAGTAGTGAAACACTATTTACACCTTTAACCTTCTATTTCTTATCCATTCTTACTACCATCAACTCTTTAGAAAATACAAAAAGCTAAGATGTAATATTTAACTACCATAGCATCAACAAGTTATGAATAAACAAAAATAAATTGATAAAGTAGTAAAACACTAGTTAAACCTTTAACCTTCTATTTCTTATCCATTCTTACTACCATCAACTCTTTTAGGAGCTTGGTTGAGGACTTTTCTTCACCAAATCTGTATTGAGAAAACATAAAATAAAATTCATCTTCGATTCTTATTCACTCTTCCTAATTTCAAAGTATTTTAAACATGGTGGACTCCATGGAATATATCACCATTTTTTTCAGCCCCAAATCGTACTAACCCACATTAATACGTGTCGCGTTAAGATTTCCCAAAATTCATTGATTTTATCCCCTCTTGACAAATATTTCAATTTATAGAATTTTCCAGAGGATGCATGCATCTGCACCCAGTATGACAAGACAATTGGCGATTCAAGGCCATTGATCATGAATTAGTTACTTCCATAAAGTGAGTGTGTCGAGGATGATTGTAGCGATGGAGTCTTCTAGTCGGCATGGACATCTCTTAAAAATAGTTCGTCTCCTTTTCACACATTATATATTTGAAACCATATACAAAATATTCACAGTAACACTTTCCTAATTCTCTGTGCAAAATATGTGGATAAGATTATCCAGTAAAGGAAATTACTTGGCCATTTTATAAGTTGTGGGGAAGTGTATTAAGCAAAGGCAAGAAGATTAGGTGAGAAAATGAGCGGGAGGCCCACTACAAAGATGAAGACGAAGGAGAATGACGATTTGGTGGACCTCCACCCTCATCTACACCAGGAAGATAATTTATAGCACAAGAAGATTAAGAAAGGATACGATCGCTAGGAGCGACGACCTGCGTTAAGTTACTAGGGGCTTCCCAGGAAATCAAGGCACAATGGTAAGTACATGTGGGAGGGATCCCACGGGGAGGCAGAGGATTATGATTTCCTAGCAGCCAAAGATGAGCACGATCCCAATTTCATCGACAGTGCCCAAGAAGAGTTAGATATACAGGTGGCCGACGACGTGGTGGAAGCCCCTAAAGCTCCCGCCGCTCCTCAAGATGTCGCTAGAATCGACATTAACCTTCCTCATGGTCATGAGGTAAAGTTAGAACTTAAAGAGAGGGATTGGAAGGAAGTGGTGGAGGCCATCAATGGTTGCTTGTGACCTAAGAAAGAATCACCATGAAGGTGGATAAATCGAGGACGGCTAGGACGACTTCAACTCACCCAATATTTTGTTTGCAAATGTTAACACAAAATTGGCTAGAAGGGTGATAAGGAAGCTTTTTGATTGGGTGGGGTGAACAGTGTTTGCCCACCCAATCTCATAAAGAAAATGCCTCCAGCGTAAATATAATACGAAATTTATGACTAACACTCCTAATTTTTTAAGTTTTTTTTTTGAAATTTATGTAAAGCATGGAAAAATCAGATAAGATATTTATGGAATTATTAAAGGTAATTTGATTTGATGTGTGTATTTATTTTTCATAAATATTTGGATGTGACATGTGTACTATTATGATACTTGGTAGCGCACACACACACACACACACATATATAATTTTTTTTTTACAAATTCTAAGCAGAAATCCATAAAATTAGTCATTTTGTCTATATGAGCCAATAAAAAAATAGAAATTTAAATTTAAAAAAATCAAAATTTATTTTTAATTTGCAAAATATCAGTTTAATATTTGTTTTTTTTAAACTTTAATAAATTTTATAAAATCTATTCAAAAATTTCAAAACTAATTGTAAGTCAAACATTTTTGACTAAAAATGATTACAATATAACTTGCCTATCTGCAAGTATACCCTAGGAACACTGTTTCCTCTCACATCCGACTTTATAAAATTGGTCCCTACAATCAGTACATTTGGATCGAGATCTTTCGCTCCTATCAATTCTACATCCTATAAGAAAAACAACTTGGACAAGAATTGTTATTTCAATACCCTAGAAAAAGACATCTACAACCTAAGGAATGAAGGTAATATCCTTTTTCTTGGGGACTTTAATGCTATAACTACTACTAACCAAGCTATTATGTTAAGTAACAACTCTAACCCCGACCCATTATGGCTTGATGAAGATAGTAACTTAGCTAATAGATTCAAGAGAAAATCTAAAGACATAATTGAGAACTTATTCGGCACCTAGCTCCTCAAACTTTGTATTTCCTAGGACCTAATCATTTGTAATGTTATTAACAAGTGGCCTCTCTCAAGTTAGATGAATTTTTTCCATGGGCTGGGTAGTAGTGTCGTGGATTATGAAATTTCTAAGACCCATTTCTTCAACCATATTACAAAATTTGAGCTACTTAACAAGTTCAAGCCTGAATATGACCACAAACCTCTGTCTTTATCCCTCAATCTTGCTATGCACACCATGCACATGCATGAGCCCACTGAAAACAAAAGACACATTCACTTTGATAGAAGTAATTCCAAAATTTTCTTAAGGGATTTAGATAGGGATTTAGGCTCCCTCACTTATAATAACAACATTGATAAAATTTATTACCATTTTACTACTACCCTTTCCACTACCATTAGCAAGTTCTCTAATGAGACTTCGTATAAGCATAAAAATAGAACTTCCAATTCTCGGTATGACAAATACTGTAAAATTTACAGGAAAGAGATCATAGATGATCCTAATGAAATCATTAAGCTTCATAATATAAGTATATACAAAGCTCTCATCAAGAGGAAGAAGAGGTCATATATTGATATGAGACAAGAGCATATTCTCCACCTTTCTAAAGTTGCACCTAGAAAGTTTTGGCAATATGTGCTTGTTCGTAAAACTAAAGATAATCATTCTATACCCCTAGAAAATTGGGACATCTATCTTAAGAAGTTGTATGAATCTTTGGACACCATGGGCACCATCTTAAACACTCCTATTAAGGATGATTTATTTTCCCTGGAATATGTTGAGTCTGGGATTAATAACCTCGCTAATGGGAAAGCTAAAGATATTGAAGGATACCAAGCTGAGATATTTAAAATGGAAAGATTTATCCTCATTCCTCATCTCCACAAGCTTCTCAATTTGGCTGCACAACATGGCTTTCCTAATATTTGGACGCAAAGCCTTATTGTGCCTATCTTTGAAAATGGGGAAAAAAGTGTTCCCTCTAACTGCAGGATCGTTATGATTAGCCAAATCCTAGCCAAGCTATATGGGCTCATTTTAGAAAAGAAGCTTAGCCTTTGGCTTGAAAACCATGGTAAAAGAGCTAAAGGGAAAGCTAGTTTTAGGAGACATCACTCGACTATCAACCATATTGTTACTCTCAGGATAATTGCAAAGGAATGTCACAATAGTAAAGCTGATCTCTTTTGTTGTTTTCTGGACTTTAGAAAATCTTTCGACACTATTCCTTGAGATAAGCTCTGGGAGAGACTTGAAGAGATCATGGATCCTCCTGAACTAAGTATTTTTTTGATCCGCCTCTATGAAAGTGTCATTTCCAAGGTTAGGACCAACAAAGGGTGGTCTAAAGATACTAAATGCACTGTCGAGGTTAAGCAAGGGTGTCCCCTATCCCCTACCCTTTTTTTCATTTACATCGATAAGCTTGAGGAATGTATGGAAACTGCTGGTTGCAAGGGCACCAAGCTTGGTGGTATAATCATTACTCTTCTCCTTTATGCTGATGACATCATTCTTCTTGAAAAACTCCATGATGACATAGACAAGAAGATTAAGACTCTTCATGTATACTTCTCTAAGATGGGTATGACAGTTAATACCGAAAAGACTAAATTCATGATTGATCCGGGTCCGTCAGCTACTGGATTTACCCATGATCTTTTACTTTTGTGATGTTAGAATTGTATTTTAAAAGAGCATAAAATAACACATGCGCATGCTGTAAAGAAGGGAAACAAGACAACCATCAACGACATATAAACATGAGACGTTGATAACAGAGTTCACCCAGTGTGGGCTACGTCTCCAGGCCCACTGTCAAAATGGGGTAGGCCGCTTCATATAGTGCTGGAATATGTGAAGATTTACATGGATGATTCTCATACAAGGATGTGCCATCAACATGATTGGCTTGTCTCTCCATGAGACACTCCGCTACAGGAACTCTCACTCACAATGAACCTCCTATCAACATGACATAATCTCACATGAAGAAAAAACAAGATCCCGCACATGCATCAAGAAAGGATCTATAAATCATAATACATCTCACAACAAAAATAGTCACATGATCAAACTGCATATACCTCAACCCCTGAATGGAAGAATAAGTGGATGCTCAGCTGTTGATACTAGCTATACCGTCAAACTCGTGGCATCGAGGTGCAAAGAATTGACTGCCCACACTTGAGAATCAGACATCGTCACTCCAATATGGAAAATGACCAAAAAATGGGGAGCTTTACTTCTGAAACAGACATCAAAATTGAGCTCTTGTCGCCGAGAGGTGTTATACCATCAAACTCGTGGCATCTAGGTGCAAAGAATTGACTGCCCACACTTGAGAATCAGACATCGTCACTCCAATATGGAAAATGGCCAAAAAATGGGGGCTTCTAAAACAGACATCACAATTGAGCTCCAGTTGCTGAGAGGTGTAAAATCGACATAAAGTTTGTTGAAAATGGACTCCGAAAAGTTTTGGGCCTCGAGGAATATTTTGATTCCCTCATGATTCCCTAAGATTCTATTCTGTAAGGAATCTGCAAATATGCTTCTCAGATGGCCATTTTGCCTTTACCATCGCATTCTTTGCGAAATTATGGTCAAAATGACTGTAAAATTCATATCATTCTGACAAAATGGAATTTTACCTCCCCATGGAATCTTTCAAGCATCAAGGAATCTTATCTGCAAAAATTATCTATCTCGAAAAGCGTGCCTACACATGGTTATGCCTTGGCATGGCTCGCGGTTCCACACTTGTAAAAATCTTCCTCGAACTCCGCGTTGGTCTTCGCCTCCACCGATGGTCGAATGGGAGAATGTACATGTTTAAATAAATTTTGTTGGGCAGATTCTTCAATAGGTATTGTTTGGTCTGTTGAAAAAGTAGTATGATAGAAGCGGTGTGGTCAATGGTTCCGACCCCACTGAACCCAATTAAAATGGTAGTTACTTTTCAAATGGGTAAGTTGTATTAAATTTGGCACTTAACCATTTTTTATATGGTCTGATGTTTTTGTATTGAAGTTTGATTTGGAGCTGCCTGTTGGGGGCCAACCCCTCATGGGTTGGGCGGGTTCAACCCCTGCCGACTCCCCTCCACATGGTGCTAGAGCAATGGCCACCACATATATACATGTTGGCATATATAGATATGTTCAAACTGAATTTAATTCGACACACACACACACACACACACACACACACACACACACACATATATATATATTTTGAATTTCGGCTTGTAATGTATTGTTATAACCACCATAATCTTTAATGCGTTGATTTTACGTTGAATGGTTTTTAAGAACCATTTCCCATGTGACTTTTTAAAACATATTGGTTGGGATTTAATTCAAGTCAAACCATATATATTTTGGGTATGGTTTGTTTTGATTTTTTGGTTTTATATAGTTATATTAATCACTCTATTAAATTATTTTTTGTGTGTGTGCAGGGCTAGGAGAAAATGAGATCGTGCCACATGTCATGGTCTAGTAGGCTGCCATGTATGTGTGGGTCCCACCCACTGACTGGGATTCCATGTGGCACCCTGTGGGCCTCACTTTTTCCTTGTCTTATCAAAATTTGAAGATCCCTATCTCTCTCATACTAGCTCGGATTCAAGTGCCGTTTGCTCTGTTAGAATCAGGGCGACGAGCACTTCAATCTAAACCTACTTTGAGAGCAATTTGACCACCTTGAATTTTTACCTATCATCAGCTCTCTTGGTCTCTTGAGGGTGTTTGGAGCCACCTGGATAAATCCTCCCCACTGAGGATATTTTGGTCCACCAAAAGCATGAACCATAATCTACATCTGATTTGTACCTTGTCTGTGCCACACGTGTCATGAAAGGTCACCCTTCATTCTCCTCCAGCTTTTTCCTTCAAAGCCATAAGCGATGAGCCAACACCTGCATACTCTACAAACCTATAGTAAAATATTTTGCAAATTACATGCATAAATAAGTGACCAATCTATGACCCAAGCATTCCCCACACTTGCCACGAGTTTATAATACATACTCGATGGTCAAGTTTACCTTAAAATGGAATCAATACCCCAAATATCAATACAAGTCCAAAAACATCATTGTTGCTTCAAAAGTGATGGAAAACACATAATCACTTTTACATTTTAAATTGCAACATATGATTTACAAAGTAAGGCCAAACACACCACCAGACCTAGAAAAACCATATCTCTTATCAAAGTGAATGGGTCATCTCTCTGTGGCGCCTTTGTTTGTCAAACAATTGTTTCAACTAGTTCCTGCACTGATGCTTTGTTCTTAAGGTGCTGCTCTAGATGGAGCCTCCAACATGTGTCTCTTTTATGGCCACTTCTATCGCAATGTCTGCAATAAGTCTTCATCCTCCAGATCTGCTTTACCTTCTTCTTTTCCTGCTATGGAGAAGGAATTTCATGCCTCATCCTCTTTTGTGCTGCCATTCTTTTCCAACACTTAGAAAATACATGGTTATGTAATCCAAAAAAACTACATGTTTTCTGATGCCATGGTCTATGTTCATTGTTAGTGACATGCTTGTAATCAAAACGAACACTAGAATATAGAGAATTGTTATACCTTTCTTGGTTGTCTCTGGTGAGATCGTGGTGATGAGAGCTTGCCTCAACTCTTTCACTACCATGTATGCTTCATAAGATTATGGTGAAGTGTTCCTATCATTCTCTTTCTCCAATGGTTTCAACCATGCATTGGAATTTTCTGACACCTTTGAGCACTATCCTTCAGTGTGTCCCAAACTTGCTAATCAAGGTCTCTGCACGATCTCCAATAGCTGAATCATGCCTTGGCCATTAATGCCAAGTCCTCCTGCTTTATATCCCATCTTGGTGAGGAGTCTCATGCCAGTTCTTGTAAGGGGCATCTCCACATTTCCCACAGAAATCATAGCATGTGAAGATGGAACTGAAGAAACATCAACATTGTTTACCTCAGATGTCGATTCAGAAACCAGTGATGATGGATTATTCAAGCCTTCGTTTCACTTCAATTCCTCCAAAGCTTCTTCCATGACTCGCAATTGAAGCTGCAATCTCCTCTTCTGTGCTTTCTCTTCTTGGAGAAGCCTCCTTAATTTAGCATCCTTTGCTTGAAGGCTCTGGTCGTTGCACTTAAGTTCTTCCAAGGCTGCCTTTGCGGATTGCAACTGAAGGTGCACTCTCTTCTTATCCTCTTTCTCCTCTCGTAGAAGCACTTTCAATTCAGTGCTATCCGCTTGAAGGCTATAACTGATCTCCTCATTCAAATGATGAGAATGCAATGAGGGCGAGGAACTTTCACTGCAAGATGTGGATGAAGCATCTCTTTCTGCTTCTTATTTCTCTTGATTATTGTAAGTTGCATACGTCATGTCCACCATTTTGGACATCTTCAACATGGCCTCGTACATGTCTTTTCCATCCTCCATTGCTGCACGTTCAATCGTTGTTCACGCTTGCAATTCACATCAGCAAGAAGACCGCTCTGATACCACTTGATCCAAGTCTGTCAGCTACCAAATTTACCCATGATCTTTTACTTCTGTGATGTTAGAATTCTATTTTAAAAGAGCATAAAAAAACACATGTGCATGCTATAAATAAGGGAAACAAGACAACCATCAGCAACATACAAACACGAGACGTTGATTACGAAGTTCATCTTGTGTGGGCTACGTCTCCAGGCCCGGTGTCAAAATGGGGTAGGCTGCTTCATATGGTGCTGGAATATGTGAAGATGTACATGGATGATGCTCATAAAAGGATGTGCCCTCAACATGAGTGGCTTGTCTTTCCACGAGATGTTCCGCTACAGGAAATCTCACTCACTATGAACCTCCTATCAACATGAAATAATCTCACATGAAGCAAAAATAAGATCCCACACATGCATCAAGAAAGTATTTATAAATCATAATACATCTCACAGAAAAAAGAGGCACATGATCAAACTGCATATACCTCAACCCCTGACTAGCTAAAGAAGTGGATGCTCACTTGCTGATACTAGCTGTATCATCGAACTCGTGGCGTCGAGGTGCATAGAATCGACAACCCACACTTGAGAATTGGACATCGTCACTCCAATCTGGAAAATGGCTGAAAAATGAAGAGCTTTGCTTCTGAAACGAACATTGCCATTGAGCTCCTGTCCTTGAGAGGTGTAAAATCGACATCAATTTTGTAAAAAATGGAATCCAGAAAGTTTTGGGCCTCGAGGAATCTTTTGAATCCCTCAAGATTCCATAAGATTCTGTTCTGCAGGGAATATGCAAATATGCTGCTCAGATGGCCATTCTAGCTTTACCATCGCGTTCTCTATGAAATTATGGTTAAAATGACTGTAAAATTCATAACATTCTGACAAAATGGAATTTTACCTCCCCATGGAATCTTTCAAGCATCAAGGAATCTTCTCTGCAAAAATTCTTTGTCTTGAAAAGCGTGCCTACACATGGTTCTGCCTTGGCATGACTCGCGGTTCCATACCTGCAAAAAAATTCCTCGAACTCTGCACTAGTCCCTGTTCTGCTCTGCCTCCACCGATGGTCGAATGGGATAATATACAGGTTGAAATAAACTTTGTTGGGCGGATTATTCAATAGGGACCGTTTGGTCCTTTGGCAAAGTCTTATGATAAAAGTGGTGTGGTCAAGGGTTCTAACCCCAATTAACATGATGATTAATTTTAAATTTGGCACTTAACCGTTTGTTATATGGTTTGATTTTTTCTTATTGAAGTTTGATTTGGAGCCAATTATAGGGGGCCAACCCCTTGTGGGATGGGCGGGTTCAACCCCCGCTGGCTCCCCTCCACGTGGTGCTAAAGCAATGGCCACCACATATATACATGTTAGCATATATAGATATGTTCCAACCGAATTTAATTTGACACATATATGGTTTTTTTGTTTTTAAATTTCGGCTTGTAATGTATTGTTATAACCACCATAATCTTTAATGCGTTGATTTTACGTTGAATGGTTTTTAATAACCATTTCCCATGTGAATTTTTAAAACATATTGGTTGGGATTTAATTTAAGTTAAACCATATATAGTTTGTTTTGATTTTTGGGTATGGTTTGCTTTGATTTTTTGGTTTTATATAGTTATATTAATAACTATATTAAATGATTTTTTTTGTGTGTGTAGGGCTAGGAGAAAATGCTAGCATGCCATGTGTCATGGTTTAGTAGGCTTCCATGTACGTAGGGGTCCCACTTTCTGACTGGGATTCCATGTGGTACCTTGTGGGTCCCAATTTTTCCTTGTCTTATCAAACTTTGAAGAGCCCTATCTCTCTCATACAAAGCTCGAATTCGAGTGTCGTTCATGTCGTTGGAATCAGGGCGACGAGAACTTCAATCTAAACCTAGCTCGAGAGAAATCTGACCACCTTGAATTTTAACCTATCATCAGCCCTCTTGGTCTCCTGAGGTGTCTGGAGCCACCTGGATCAATGATCATTAAATACAAAAAGGCCACCCATGGTAGTTTCGTCTATGATAACCATTGTTTAGAGCAGGTTTCTTCTTAGAAATATTTGGGTATTGAACTTCCTCATCAAAAAACTGGAATTATAGCATCGAGAAAAGGATTATTGGAGGCTGGAAAACTTATTATGAGCTTGAAAACAACTGTAAGTCGGTCGATATTTTCATTTGGAGTAAAAAAAAGGTTCCTCTTTGAGACTCCCATCACCCCTGCTATTTTATACAAATGTGAAGTTTGGGGTTGCAGTATATCTAGAGAGTCATGGAGAAAGATTGAGATGATTCAAAATTAACATAAAACCTAGATATTAAGGGAAATACTCCCTATCCTATCCTCTTGATCGAAGCTGGCCTACACCCATTGAAAGTATGAATATGTTTAGATATCTGATGTATAAGAAGAATATTTACAACATGGATTCCAAGAGGCTCCCAAAAATCTCTTATAACTTTAGTCAAAACCCCCATCTTCGACTCAAGCACAGGTGGCATAAGGATGCCCAATCTTGACTCAATTATTGTGCGATTAAGGAGCAGATCATCATGGGAATAAAATATAATGTCAAAGATACTATTACCTCCAATTTCAAAGACATGGTGTGGGATTTTAAGGAGTTGGAGGAAAAAGGAAGCTAAGATACTATAAGGAGATAATCAACCCCACCCTTGATAACCATAATTATCTCTCTGTGTTGACCAACACTAAGAAAAAAATTAACATCGCTGGGATACAAAGTAATTCTGATGAGCTTTGAAGTGAAACTGGGTGGTGGTCTACTCCCAAGAATCTCTGGGATGATAGAATCTGTAAGATTTGTGATACTAAGAAGGTGGACGATGAAAAACTCTTCCTTTTAGACTGCCCGACTCTTACTCACATCTGATCTCAATTCACTAACATCTGCCACACTTCCATTATTCTTGACTATTAAGCCAACCAAACTATAATGACCTTGGAGTGCTTCTTTCTCTTCTTTTTGATCACATAAACAAGATTTTGAACAATCACAATTAGATTCTTTTTCTTTTCTTGAGGTTCGATAGACCACATTGGTCTTAGTGGACTTTAATCATCATCATCATAAGATATTTAAAAAAATATTTTAAAAAGTGATAGAGTTTAATTTGATGAAATTTAATTAATTTATATTTTTGTTTTTTTTCCCTTTTTTAATCACAAAAAAAAGTTGTATTTAAAATTACAATATTACATTAAAGGAGAAAATTTTCAAAATATCAAGCTTATGAGTTTTACAAGTTCCTCCAACCTAATATTCATCTAATCTTTTAGAATAAACTCTCCTATTTTATAACTATAATACTTATAAACCTTCCAAAATAAACTTAGTATTCAACAAAATTGACACACCATAGCATCTACTGTTGAATATTGGGATCCTCCTCTCTAAGAAAAGGTTTTGACTCCCTAGAGGGAGTTGTATTATTTAGATTATAATTAATACTTTAATATGACTAATAGATTACTATAGAAAGAGGAAATTTGATTATCCCGATCTTTTCCTTGTTGAAGCTCTTCAATTCGGTGTCAAAGACATCTAATTTCATATTCAACTCACCAAAATTGAATCCTCTGGGCCACCAAAATATCCATTATGGTAATTAGAATAAAACCCAATTGATTATACCAAAGTTGCAACTAGACCATTTCCTCCTATATAATATGTTTTTCTTGTTGAATTTAGTGTTGATAGTCCCTTCTAAATATTGTTAAGATTGTCCTATGAATCCCAGGTTGATAAAAAATTTGGATGAGATATCATTGTTCTGACCATGATGTGTGTCCAAACCTAGAAAATAGAATACTGAGGCAGAGTATGACCCAAATACCAGTGTCCAATTGTTGTTCTTGCCACTATTCCTATTCCAATTGATAGCTGAAGTTCTTGTAGCTCAGAAGAAAAAAAATCTGAATGGATTCCCAGATAATAACTTTCTTTCCTGAAAAGTGAGTAAGGCCAATGAATTAGCCACAAATTGGACCCTACATATCACATTAGCTAAGGTTACACCCAAAATCCCTCGGATGAAATAATTTATGATGCCAAAACTTGCTATAAATTCCACATTCCTCACAATTGTTATCATCTTACCCAAATTTTCATTTCCCCATGGAGACCTCGAATACTTCACAATGCTTACTACCATGGGTATAACACACATAAATCTATATTTCCTACACCTCAAATGGAGGAGGACATGTTCTACTTGTTATCGTCATCCCTGGGAGATGAATGAGTACGAGATAAGTGCACCGTAAATTCCTCACTCCCCACAACCAATATGTCTTATCTAACTTGTCATTTACCCATGGAGACCCTGGATACTTATCTGGTTGGTGTTAGTGGTGTCCGGCCATGGAGGTGGAATCATTGTGGTTTAGGATTGAGGTGGTTTGGCCTTTGGAATCCCTAGTTTGGTTTCGATTAGGTTATTCTGGGAGATCCCACATTCATGCTTGGAATATGGTGTGGGGGTGATTAGATGAAAGATAGATTTGGTTCAACCCACTCTGTGGTCGGGTGGTACATGGAAGTCCCTGACTTGGTTGGTATTTTCATATGTTAATATGAGACATTTTCCTATTCTGATTAATGAGAATTTTTATTGATTATGTGGTAATATTATGGCTAAGTTTCCATGGATTATATGTAGGTTATTTTCTGGCTGTATGCTGGTTATATGATGTGTATTATCAATGGCTCTTGTCATGAATTTTTTACTTATTGATATGTTGATGAATGTATGGACTAATAAGTGTTGTTGCAACTATGTCGAGAGGGCATGGGGCCTTCTTGGTGATTCTTAGATGAATCTCAGAATATTATGATCAGATATGCATTCATGACATGTATCTTACATGTTTTCCATGTTTTTGACAAAATGTCTGTTATGTTCTAGGAAGTCTAGGTAAAGATATGCCTTTAAGTTTGAATATATAGCCCTATTGTTATGTCATTTATGATTTTGATAGGTCTCAAGAAGTTTTGGGTAGTGGTCTAGAGACTGACTTGGAATTATGGCTCGTATCTCTAGACCACAACCTATGAATTGGGCAAGTTGGGTCCCAACCACACTCAGGCAGTGTTGTGTGTGCGATTGGAGGCCTTCCACCATACCCAGGCCTTGTCATGCATGTGCTTGGGGGTTAATTTTTGAGAAAAGTAGCCCCAACTTAGGGTTTGGTCACCTAGGGTGGTCCTTTGACCCATGAGTGTCATGTAGCCCTGAGGAATTTTTTGAGTTGTCAGTTGTTGTTAGTTGTAGGCCCCACTTACTTAATTAGAGATTGGAGGTCGGGTCATGTCATAGTAACTCTTCGTCTCATGTTTACCCTGACAGGTCAGTGAAATTGGTTAAATGCGAGACGTGTGGTTACAGGGTGGTATAATATCTTCCAAGTTAAAACACTTGATTTGGATGGGAAATATGTGTTTGTCATGCATGTTTGTTTTTTGTCGATGTGTTTGTTATGCATGCATTGTGATGGTCATTGTTGCAGTTAGGTTGATGTTGAGACAAATGATATGTTGATTTCATTATATATATATATATATATATATATATATATATATGTTGTGTTAATCCAAATTGACTATGCATATGAGATAACCTCCCTTGAACTTCATTGAGGCATGTTGGATTATGTTTCTACTTGGTTATCAGACATGGCATGTTTGCAGGAAGTAGAAGATTAAATATGACGTGAAAAATGGTGGATTACAGTTCACGTGAATATCCTTATAGATTATATGAGCAACACAGAGATGAGTATTCTCCTGACATAGTAGATATCTTGAGAATTTTAAAGGCAGGGATCAAGAGTTGTAAAAAGGATAATGACAAGATCATTCAGTCATAGGAAAGACTTTCCAGGGCACAGGAAAAACAAGAAGAGGTTAACGTAGTGATTCTTAAGAGTTTATCATATTTTCAGAGATAGGGACAAAAATGGATCCATTATGGATAGGAGGACATGACTAATAGGGCTTATGGGAGCAGGTCTTATGGTGGGCACATGTAATATAGATATGACATATTCAGAGGTGGCATAATGGAGGAGTTATATTCTAGTTCTAGTTCAAAGAGACAACATGGTCATCATCATCATCATCCTTACAGGGGAATGGGAATAAATACTTACCATATGAGTTCAATAAAGCCAAGCTTCCTTCCTTTATGGAGGGATGAAGAAACCAAAAGATGCAAAAGCTTGGTTGCTTGGAATGAAGAAGTTTTTTGAGTTGCATGACTATACAAAGAATATGAAAGCTAGGATAGCCATTTCCAATCTCAAAGGAAAAACAAACTTTGATGGGAATATGTCAAGTGTGTCAGAGGTATCAAGACAAAAGAGTTGAGTTGGCATGAGTTCAAAATAATTTTCAGGAAGAAGTACTTGTCAGAGAGATACTATGATGGTAATGCAAAGGAGTTCTACAAATTGAAGATGAAATCTATGACAAATGAAGAATACATGTCTAAGTTTTTGGAGTTATTGATGTATGTACCATATCTTAAGGATGTAAAGATAGAGCTTCAAATATTTTTTAGTGGATTTTCATTAGCATTTAAGGATCAAATTGAGTATGATGAGCCTTAGACATTGGAGGAAGTAATTGGAAAGTTGGAACATTGTTATGGTCAGTATAAATAGGGTTGGAAAGGTAATGACAAGACTAAGGGAAAATGGGATAAGAAGCGAGGAAGACCTCAGGATGGAGGTAATAAGGAAAATGAAACACCGTACAATAAATTAAATGCAGTTGACAGAGGACAGGGATTTTAGTCTGAGGAGTAGAACAAGGGTGATGACGGAAAGCCTTTGTAGTGTTTGAATTGTGGCAAGGATCATCGTAGTAGAGATTTTCCACAACATTAGGGTGGCAAACCACAAATTTACAATGTTCAAAAGGCATAGAAAGTTGGGGATGTTGGAAAGAGTATTCCTCGGATTTATGCAACATTAGATAATAGGTAGGCTGATCATCAAGCATTTATTATCTATATGGAAGGTAAGTTTTGTGAAAAAGTTGTTTCTATTTTGATTGAATCTAGATATAAATATAGTTATATCAATCCTGACCTGGTGGACAAGTGTTTCTTGAATAAATAAGTGTATGCATAGTCTTGGTTGGTGTAGTTGGCTACATGTACTAAGAATAGTTCATCATTGGGTAATATCTGTTGCATTTGAGTTGAACCGTATGTCTACATCAACACATCTAAATGTACTTCTGTTGGGATCATACAATATGTTGTTGGGTATGGATTGGTTGTACATTCATAGGACTAAGGTATATTTCTATGAGAGGGTTATTGAGTGCTTAGATGACGATAGAGAGAGGAAAATATTGTAGGGTAAGAAGAAGCCTACAACAATGAGAATGGTTACAACAATGCAAACAAAGTGCAATAGTAGGAAAGAATGTGTATTGTTTGCATTTCATATTTATAGTGAAAACGGGAAGGATGTTGAGTAAGGATAACTGTTGAAGAGGTATATGGTTTTTCAACAGTTTCAAGATGTATTTCCAACATATATTTCAGAGTTACTACCTCATAGGGAAGTGGAATTTTCTATTGAGTTGATGCAAAGAGCAACACCAACATTAAAAACACCTTACAGGACGAGCACTCTAGAATTGGTGGAGGTGAAGTTGCAGCTTAAGGAAATGCTCGATGAGGGATACATTAGGCCAAGTGTATCGCCTTGGGGTGCACCAATATTGTTTATGAATAAGGATGGTACTCTCAGGTTATGTATTGATTACAAGCAATTGAACAAGGTGACGATCAATAACATGTATCCTTTGCCACATATTGATGACTTGTATGATAAGTTGAAGGTAGAAAAATTGTTCTTTAATATCAACTTGAGATCAAGATATCATTAGGTACACATCAAAGAAGAGGACATATACAAAACCACATTTTGTACCAGGTACATACATTATGATTTTGTTGTAGTTCCTTTTGGACTTACTAACATGCCAACTACTTTCATGTGTTTGATGAATTGTGTGTTGAATTCTTATCTAGAAAAGTTTATGATAGTGTTCATTGATGATATATTGATATATTCTAAAAACGAGGAAGAGCATGCAGATAACCTAGAAAAAATATTAAATTTTCTAAGAGATCATCAATTATATGCCAATATTAGTAAGTGCATTTTATTTCATATATAATTTAATTACTTAGGACATTTTGTTTCTAAGGAAAGCATAACAATGGATTCATAAAAGATCAAAGCTATCATGGAGTGGGAAACTCCTAGGAATTTGGATGAGGTCAGATCATTCATGGGATTAGCAGGTTATTACAGATGGCTCATCAAGAACTTCTCATAGATTTCCTATCCTATTACATCTTTGTAAAGAAAAAGGAATAATTTTGAATAGTCTAAGGAGTGTGCAACTAGTTTCAAGCAATTGAAGGAATTTCTTACAAATTATTTGATATTGAAGATGGAATATCTAGATAAAGAGTTTGTGGTATGTACATATGTTTGCAAGAGAGGACTTGGTGGAGTTCTGATGTAGGAAGGACATGTAGTATGCTATGAGTCAAGGAAATTGAATGAGCATGAGAAGAACTACGTGACGCCTGATATTGAGTTAGAAACTATAATTCATGCGTTGAAGATGTGGAGACATTGAATTCTTGGAACACAATTTATTCTGATGAGTGATCACTGTGGACTGAGGTACTTATTTGATCAAGTTAATCTGAATACCAGATAAGCTATATGGTTAACTAATCTTAGAAATAACACAGTTCAGCAGAGTAAGAGTAGAAGGCCAATATGGAGGCTCAATACATACATTTACAACAACAAATTAGATTTATATTGAAGCCCATGAATTATAGAACAGAAAATAGAAGACTTTACATGAAGAAAACCTCAAAAAGGAGGTGCTGCAACCATAGAATATGACTGAACAAGCTTGAAAACATTATTTTTATAAGCTGAAATAGCAGTATATTACACTTCATATCTAGAGAAGATATGTGTACAAAAATTTAGATCTATATCAGATCTGTACACTAGATAGGCTCCTCTACAAATTCACCTTGGGGTTTTGAGCAAAAAGTGAAGTACAAGGAGTAGATCCGAGATCTTATGCAGCAGATCTGCAGAATGATTCAGAAATTCTGAAGAAAATACAATAGTATTCAGATTAGATTTGAATATGACATGGAATAGATTTGAAATCCATGGATCACCATAGTGAAGGGCAGATTCCTAACACTAGAGATCTCTCCTCCAAAAGTGTGCCAAAACACCCTGCAACTGTACACTTGAAAATAACGCAGTACTGGAATGAAAACTGTGCTATAGGCTCTAGAACATATGTGGCCTCAATCAAAGATCTAAAATTAGTGCTCCAGTCATCCAATACTCTCTTTCCAATGGGGTAGAAGACTTTCCCAGTGAAAATAGGCACTAGAATGGTCTAGATCTGAGTAGATCTATCCTCCACTTGTTGCAGCTTACAAAGAAAACCAAACCCTCAATAGGATCTACATTGTAGTTGGAAGAAGAGCTTGGCCAAATGCCTGATAGTGGTCAAGAAATGCAAGACTCCTCTAAGAGGCCTCTCAAGGAAGGAGGTGGGATTCCCGATCAGGAACATCCAGTGCTAAACAACACTATTCTCTGCTAAACAACCAAGAGAATAATAAATGTCTAAACAAAAAAAATATTCAGAAAATAATATGGTCATCAACAACCTTCTCATGTTGTCCTCCTCTTCCTTTTATAAGATTGAGATCTTGCAAAACCCTAAACCATCTCAATGATTTAGCTTATTTCACATGTGCCACCTCATGACTAAGACCGCGCTGTGCATCAATGAGGATAACTTCTTCTAGACAACGCTGTTGATTTGGTCTTGGTTGACCCAGTCAAATGATTCAATCCCTTTCACACATAAGGGTGTTTTATTTACATAGCCTAGATTTAGCTTTGTTCACATGTGGCATTGATTTATTCACTGTTTTAGGAGTCTTTATTTTCCTCCTTTACACATTTATTCATGCAACAGGAAAATGAAACAAAATTGTATATTCCCATTAGCTTGGGCTAATTGGGAATATTATAGTCCTCCCCTCCAAAATTGTGCTTGTCCTCAAGGAACTGATAAGGTGAGTGCTGCAACACTTATCCTCCTCCATTGGTGACACCATCATGAATTAAGCTTCCTCCATAAGCTAAGTGTTCACCAATCCAACCCTCCATGAATTTTTCCTCCAAAGTCATCACGAGATGTACATAGTCCATCCCACAAGGAGTCAAGAACTCAAATGAAACAAACAAGGATGAACCAATACTCTCCCTGAAACATGTAGCATATGATACATAGAGAGTCTCCATCCCATGTGGTACATACATTCTTCCCATACTCCCTCCATACAATCCCATAAAATGTACAAGTATGTCATCAATGTATGGAAGAAAAACTACATAAAGACGAACAGAAATTTGAGCATAGGCGGTGGGTCATAGTCCCACATATGGTACCAGAGCAGTGCATCTCCTGCCTGCATTAGATCAAGGTGTGGTAAGTGGTTTCCCCACCACTTACTTGCTGCACATGTCATCTCACTATGGCTGAAAGTGTGAGATATGTTTGGTGCCTTTGGGAAGCACCCATCATGAAAGAAAATCTCCCTTTTCACATCAAGGGAGTGGCCAAGTTTAGAAATTTTAGTGGCCCAATGTTTTCCATGATATTTACATGATACATTACTCCTCCTTGGAGTCATGGCCTACATAAACACGGTGAAAGAATATGTAAAATCAGAAAATGAAACTTTCTTTACATGATCATATTCTTCACCAACAATGTCTCTCATACACATGGAGTTGTGCATGGATCTTTCTCCTCTTTCAAAAGAAGGAAGAGATGGCTGAAATAACTCTTTCATAGAGTCATATGACTTCCCCAAATCCACATAGTTCATGAATTCTTAAAAATGTTGATGTAGTTCTTCTTTCAAGCCTTCCCAATTAAAGCTCCTCATGATTATGTTGTAGATCCTCATGGAATACATATGGCTGAAACAGAACTCTTTGTATGCTCCTTGTAGTAACTTCTGCTCGAGATTAGAAGCTCTAGACAAGAAGATCTTACCATGATGATAGATGACCCCTCCTTGGATTAAGTAGCCCTCTCCATGAAACTGGTCATCAAGTATCATACAAGTGTGTAGATCTTTGGAATAATCCACTAACAATTGGGATTTCCAATACAGATCTAAACTGCTCAACAATGAAAGTGATGATGATGCATCAACATAATTTTCTGTCATGTTGCTGCTCTCCTCCTTGAAATATCTCATGCCCAAGGTGTGTGTTGAAAGGCCATTCCTTCCATTCTTCTCCTCCCACAGCACATATCCATAAATGAGAGTGGGTTATGATGATAAGGGAAGAAGATTTCCCTCCTTCTTGAGCTTACCCAAGTCTCCCAGTGCTATAACTTTGTCTTCAAGTGCTCCAATCCCTCCTGGATCTAAGTTTGGAGTAGCAAGTTGTGAGGTCTTCCCCTCAAAATCTGAATCAGGTGGCCTTCCAGGTGGTTTGCCACTAGATAAGAGTGTCCCATGCAGAAATATCATGAAATTAATAAATGGGACTATGAGGTCCTTGCTTCCACTGTGAAAATCCATCTCTGTTTTCTGTGTGGAAGTGTTATGTGAGGGGTATGTATGCATTCCTTTGATCATTTGATATTCACCACTCTTCTTGTCCACCCATTCCATTTGCAAATCCTCCCAATTAGTGGTGACTTTCCCCAATGTAATCAACCATTGAACACCCAAAATAACATTGGTGTCTAGTATGTTAACCACAAAGAAGTGATCCACCAAAGTGTAGGATCCCATGGTGACTGAAAGTGATGGGAGATAATGGATGCATTGCATTGTTCTATTTCCTTGGACCAAAATAGAAAATCCCTCAAAAGTATCAGTGGGTATTGCCCTCCTTTACATAGGATGGGCATCAATGAAGTTGTGGGTAGCCCCACTGTCAATCAATACAGAAACCCTCTGATTCATGATTGAACCTTGAACTCTAGGGTCAAGTACTTAGGTATTCCTCTCAAAGATGCAAGAGTTCCTCCAATAGGAGAAAATGTTCCATTTCCATCTTCTGATGGTGTTGGATCTCCTTCAACATTGTCAGCGCTGTGACCCCTTCTTGGTTCATCATTGTCATCTTCTTCAAGATCTGAGAAGACCTCAATGTAATGTGCTTTACCAACAACACATCTATGTCCAGGTACCCATGGTTCTTGGCAAGTGAAGCATAGCTTCTTCCTCCTTAGATCTCTCCAGACTTCAATATCAAGAGGATTCTTGAATGAGCTCTCCTTGGAAGGAGAAAATTTCTCTTCCTTTCCTTTAGAAGGAAAAGAGGGCTTGTGTAGAAAGTTTGCCTTTGCTTTTGGCAAGGCATCTTGAAGGTATCTAGCCCTCTCAATGGCATCATGAAAGGTAGTGGGCTTGGTAGACTTTACCAACCCATGAAGAGGTTAATCTAGACCATCGATGAACATGTACACCCTTCTTGTTGCAGAAAAATCAGGAATAATAACAGATAATCTTAGAAATTCAAAAATATAAGACTCTGTATTACCTGATTGTTTCAACTTTGTAAGGCTCATGAATGGTGCCTCTGGATCTCTTCTGTCAAATCTTTCCACCACCCTTCTAGTGAACTCAGAATAAGCAATCACATTGGCATGACCCAATGTAGACAAGCCATGGAACCACCAGTCATGTGCTTCACCTTAAAAGTGCATTGCTGCAATCTTGATAGCTTCCATCTCAGGGACTTTGTTCAACTGAAAGTAGATGTCAAGTTTTTCTACCCATGCTTTGGAAGAACACTTGGATGACCCATCAAAATTGGGTAGAAATAATCTGCCCATAGAGTGATGTCGATCATGATTCTGAGTGAATCCACCATCTCTATGCTGATGCCTTGGTCTTCTTTTGTCCTTCAGGTGACAAAAATCTTGAAAACTCAAGTGATATTTGAATCTCTGATTTTGAGACTCATATTCTTCAAAGTAGTCTTCAAGGGATGCTTGCTCTTGAAACCCTTCATTTCCTACAACCAAAAAGGTAGGCATGGTGGAGCGTTGGGAAACTTGTGGCTGGTGCACTGGTTGATCATTACAGTGGTGAGATATGCCAGAGCTCTCTCCAAGATGAAATCTCTTAGGATATTCTTTTATTTTTCCATTCTCATCTCTTTGATCTCTCTATCAAGATCTTGCATGGCTCTCAAAAGGATCTTTACAAAGTCCTTTCCTTCATCATCACTTCCAGATTCAGGGGCTTTACCCTTGTCTTTGTCATCGTTTATGTAATCAAATTTATTCTGTCTTCTTTTGAGATACATCTTCTCTCTGTCAGTAAGAGGCTCTTCTTCTTCTGAAGACATATTGTCTTCTTACGGTTTGTGCCAAGGTGATTACTCTGATACCACTGTAATATCCCCAAATGGGAACAAGCAGCAATACTTAATAATATTGCACAAAAATAACGCAGTTCAACAGAGTAAGAGCAGGAGGAAAATATGGAGGCTCAATATGTACATTTACAATAGAAAATCAGAGTTATATTGAAGCCCATGAGTTATAGAACAGAAAATAGACGACTTTACATGAAGAAAACCTCAAAAAGGAGGTGCTGCAACCATAGAATATGACTGAACAAGCTTGACAACGTTATTTTTATTGGCTGAAACAACAGTAGATTACACTTCAGATATAGAGAAAATATGTGTAAAAAAAGTTAGATCTATATCAGATCTGTACACTAGATAGGCTCCTCTACAAATGCCCCTTCGGGTTTTGAGCAAAAAGTGAAGTAAATGGAGTAGATCCGAGATCTTATGCAGTAGATTTGCAAAATGATACAGAAATTTTGAAGCAAATACAATAGTATTCAGATTAGATCTGAATATGACATGGAGTAGATTTGAAATCCATGGATCACCATAGTGAAGGGAAGATTCCCAACACTGGAGATATCTCCTCCAAAAGTGTGCTAAAACACCCTGCAACTGTACACTTGCAAATAACACAGTATTGGAATGAAAACTGCACTGTAGGCTCTAGAACATATGTGGCCTCAAGCCAAGATCTGAAATCAGTGCTCCAATCATCCAATACTCTCTTGCCAATGGGATAGAAGACTCTCCCAGTGAAAAGAGGCACTAGAATGGTCTAGATCTAAGTAGATCTAGCCTCCACTTTTTGCAACTTACAAAGAAAACTAAACCCTCAATAGGATCTGCATTTTAGTTGAAAGAAGAGCTTGGCCAAATGCATAATAGTGGTCGAGAAATGCAAGACTCCTCGAAGAGGACTCTCAAGGAAGGAGGTGGGATTCCCGATCAGGAACACCCAGTGCTAAACAACACTATTCTCTGCTAAACAGCCAAGAGAATAAGAAATGTCTAAACAGACAAAATCTTCAGAAATAATATGGTCATCAACAACCTTCTCATGCTGTCCTCCTCTTCCTTTTATAAGATTGAGATCTTGAAAAACCATAAACCATCTCAATGATTTAGCTTATTTCACATGTGCCACCTCCAACTAAGACTGTGCTGTGCATCAATGAGGATCACTTATTCTAGATAGTGCTGTTGATTTGGTCATGGTTGACCCAGTCAAATGATTCAATCCCTTTCACACATAAGGGTGTTTTATTTACATAGCATAGATTTAGATTTTTTCACATGTGGAATTGATTTATTCATTGTTTTAGGAGTTTTTATTGTCCTCATTTACACATTTATTCATGCAATAGGAAAATGAAACAAAATTGTATATTCCCATTAGCTTGGGCTAATTGGGAATATTACACATCCCCCCTTAAGAACAACTTGCGATAGGATTGAAGGATTTACAAAGGTGACACAATAGGAGAAGGAATGAGGCATTATAGCCTATCCCCCTTAATGATAACTTTCCTGAACTCCAAGCATGGATCAAAGTTTGGTAAAATCTGCTTCCATGAGAGCCTTTGTAAATATATCGACTACTTGATCATTGGTTGGACAATACCTCACTTCAAGAACATGATCATGAATGAGCTTTCTGATGAAGTGTATATGGAGCTCAATGTGTTTCATACGCTGATTCTGAACTAGATATTTACATAGCTAAATGGCACTTTGATTATCACACTAAATTATAGTTGGATGTTGCTGATGAAGACCAAATTCAAACAGGATCTGACAAAGCCACATGGCTTCCTTGTTGGCTTCAACTGCACCACGATACTCTGCTTCTGCTGAAGAAAGAGATATGGCACTTTTTTCTTACAAGACCATGTAATAGGTCCTAAACCAAGAGTGAATACATATCCTGCAGTAGACTTTCGATCATCAAAGTCACCAGCCCAATCTGAATCAGTGAAACCAATCAACAATGGAGATGCTCCTGTAATGTAATGAATCCCAAACTAAAATGTACCTCGAATATATCGAAGCATTCTTTTAGCTGCTTTCCAGTGACTTTCATGAGGTTGGTGCATAAACCTAGCAACAAGAACAATGACAAAGGAAAGGTCAAGATGGGTATGGGTTAGATACAAAAGCTTACCAACAAGTTGACGGTATAAGGTAGCATCAACTTCAAGGGTAGTGAAAGTGATTAAAAGCTTGACTCCAGACTGAAAGGGAGAAGAGGCTGGCTTACAGTCTTCCATGTGAAAGTGGCATAGAATATTACAGGCATACTTGGACTGATAAAGGGTAATACCTTCTTTGGATTACAAGACTTGAAGACCAAGGAAATAATACAAGTGTCCTAAGTCTGTCATTTCACACTTATTTTTGAGGCTAGAATTCACATGGTTTATATGGTTGGGATCACTACCAGTAAGGATAATATCATCAACTTAAAGAACAAGGATGGTGAAGTACTTACCCACTTTCTTGGGGTAGACAGTGTTGTCAGAATGACACTTAGAAAATCCATTATCTAATATAAATCTATCCATTTTGGCATACCAAGCCCGAGGAGCTTGTTTGAGACCATAGAGAGACTTCCTAAGGCGACAAACAAGGCTAGAGTCGTTTTGGATAAAGCCAAGGGGTTGTTCCATGTAGATTTCTTCATGCAAATATCCATGTAAGAAGGCGGATTTTACATCCATCTGATGGAATTCCCATTTAAAGGAGGCATTAAGGGAAAGAACAAGGTGGATATAATTCATTTTGGAAATAGGGGAGAAGGTTTCAGTATAATCAATTCCTTCAACTTGTGAAAATAATTTAGCAACAAGACAAGCTTTATGTCTATCCACTTTTCCATTTGGTCCAAAATTTGTTTTGTAAACCCATCTGCATCTGACATGTTTTCTTCCTTTTGGAAGAGGAACAAGATCCCAAGTATCGTTTTCCAATAAGGAACGATATTCTTCATTCATAGCTTCATCCCAATTTGGATGACCGGAAGCTTCTTCAAAGGTGCCTGGATTAGGATTTTTTGGAACTTGAGCCAATAAGGAAGAGGCTCTTTCGAACTGAGAATGTGTACGTCGTCGATCTGCAGGGTCACCTGCAAGAGAACCTACTGCATCTCGAGTAGAGCGGACCCATCTTGGAAGCTGTGGAGCTGAAGGAATATCTTCAAGAGGTGGAGGAGGATTTTCATCCTCACTGTCATCATCTGAACTAGAAGGAATGCTATAAAAAATAGAAGAGATAGAGAAAGGTGGCACATATGCCGAATCAGGCTCGCAGGCCAAAGGTGGCACACCTGCCGAAATAGGCTCGTAGGCCAATATATTTTCATCAAATTTTAATCTCTGCTAAGTATTATATTTTTTCATTTTGGTTGAAGAAGTCTATATCCTTTGACATCTTCAGAATATCCAACAAAAATGCATTTTTAACTCTTAGGTTCTAAGGCTTTATGTTTCACATATGGAATATGGCCCCAAGCATCACTTCCAAAAACACGAATGTGACTTACATCTCGTTTGATTGAGCTCCAAGCTTCTTCTGGAGTTACATTCCTTAAAACCTTAGTAGGAGTGCGATTTACTATGTAATTTTCACAGTTAATTGCTTCTGCCCAAAAATGGAGACTAAGTCCTTTAGATTGAAGCATACAATTAGCCATTTATTTTAAGGTGCAATTCTTCCTTTCAGCTACACCATTTTGTTGTGGAGTATATGGAACATTATGCCGCAATTGAATGCCATGCTCAGTGCAAAAGTTGATAAATTTGTTGTTAACATATTCTCCTCCATTGTTTGATCTTAACTTAAGAATTTGATGTCTAGATTGTTTGTCAACAAAGGCCTTAAAGGCCAGGAACATGTTAAAAAATTCACTCTTGAGTTTGAAGAAGTATACCCAAGTGCGTCTGGAAAAATCATCAATGAAAGTTAAGAAGTACTTGCAACTAGAGGGAGAAACAACAAGAAGTGGACCACATAAATCACTGTGCATAAGCTGCAAAGGGGTTGAAGCGTGCCAAGAGGCACGTTTTTCAAAACTATCCTGATGATGTTTTCCGAGTACACATCTGGAGCAAACACCATCTTGACAAGATACCATAGGAAGATCTGTCACCATATTTTATTTACATAGATTTTGAAGAGAGCGATAGTTTAAGTGACCAAATCGCTCATGCCAAAGTTTGCTCACCTCATCATTATGAGCAACAAAAATGAAGGGAAGACATGATGACCCAAAGTTTTCAAACTTATACAACCTTGTGGAATCATCAGTAATGTCAGTAGCTAAAATATGTCTAGGATCTTTGAGGTCCTTTATTACAACATCATGAGGTGATAATTCTACTATTTTTCCTTCACCTGAATGAGTTATCTGATAAACAGATAGAAGGTTGTATGACAAGGTAGGAACACATATTACATCATTAAAATGACCATTATCTAGATGAATTGTTCCAGATCCTACAACACTAAAATATCTATCATCACCAACATAAATATGTTTGGTGTGACAATCATTATAAGAAGAAAACATGGCTTTATTTTTGGCCATGTGGTAAGAGACTCCAGAATCAATGAGCCACTCATGAGAATGAGAAGAAGAAGATACATTTAATGCATAAGGAGATGCTTGACAACCGCAAACAGAAAGTGCCATTCCCGAAGATGAAGGTGAAGAGTTCTCCAAATTGATGTTGTGCTTATTCATTGATACTTCTAAGGCTTCCATCTTCTTGAAACATTTGGAGTCTATATGGCCATCATGATTACAAAAGTTGCAATGTCTATTTGTCTTCTTCCCTTTGGTTTTATTTGCCTTATCATTTTGGTGAGTTTCTTTTTCAATTTGTGGCTGAAATTTCTTAGGACCCTTGTTTGGTTTAGGACCATATTTTTTAGGATACTAATTCTTGGGATTCTTTTGATATGGTTTCTATTGGGCTGCTAAGGATTTCTTAGAAACGTTTCCAGAAGTGATAAGACCAAGGTTTAAGAGTTTTTCTTGTTCTCTTATCAAAGAATCAAAAAAGGCATCAAAAGAGGGGTTCTTGTAGGTGGTTCATGAAGAAATGATGGCTTCTCTAGTGGAATGGAAGGTGGAAACAAATACATAGTATGTAGGGCCAAGCTTAGCAAGAATGGAATAGATGAGCCTACCATCTTCCCTTTTGACCTTACAACCTTCTGAAAGAAGTCTAAGGGTCTTGAATTTGGACAAAAAACCTTGAATAGAGGAGAAATTATTGGGGTCCAAAGTAAGAAACTCATTTTCAAGCTAGTGGGCCCTAGTTTGATTTTGAATGACAAAAACAATATTTAGCTTTTTCAAGGCTTCATCAGGGGTGTCAATTTCAAGGATATGAAAACGAAGATCTTGAGCAATGGACATTCCTATCAACCCTCGTGCTTGATCTTGTTTATTTTCCCATTTAGCGGATTTATATTCATTGAAAGGTTTAGTTTCTTGTCCTGTGGCTATTCTATAAAGCCCTTTACTTCTAAGTAAATCTACCATTGGAGGCATCCATTGGAAATAATTGGCATTGTTAAGAATAATCAGGCATGCATTTTCCATTACAAAAAAAAATCTAAAGCTGAAAAGAGTTGAAACTAACTACTCCAATGGAAATATATCGAAAAATTAGGCTGATTAAAAAAAAAACGGTTCAAAAAATGGCTTCTGGATGAATAAGTTATGCGTTTTTGAAAAAAAAGGATTTGTAGATGCCGAATAGTTATGGGAACGGTTTGAAATTTGATGATGAAGTTCTACTTTTGAAAAAAAAATCCTGCCCCTTTAACAATTTTTTTTTACAAAAAGAAGCTTGAGAAAGAGACTTGAACCTAAGACCTCTATTCTCATAAACTAACTTCTCACCAAGTGAGCTAGTAAAAGGATGTTGTAATTGTTTGAAAGGAGGAAGGGAGGATTTTTTTTTTTAAGTGTTCAGTGTGTGTGCTTTTTCCTGCACAAAAAACACAAAATCCGAGCAAAAAAAAAAAAATTAAGCCTTATGACAACACGTTAGATTTTCAGTTACCCTTACCAGCAACTGTTTATTTTTCCACTATTTTTGATTTCCCCAGATCGCACAAAGACACGGGGAAGAGCATACGTAGAAAAAAAATCCTGTCTTCCTGATTTTGATTTGACAATATCGCACACAGCACAGAGCAAAGTCCATGCACAGAGAAGAGGGTATAGATCCAAAAAATAAATAAAACTATAAACCGAAATAAATAGAGGCAACCGAAATAAACAGAACTATTAACAAATAGAACTGCAAAAGAGATACTTTATACCTCGAGATATAAACTGACATAACTTGGGCAACATGAAACCTTTTCTCATGAAATGAAAGGGCTTCCTCACTGTAACAGATGCTCTCGACACAACAGAGCAGTTCTTTAGGCTCGAAAAAGTTTCGAAACAGTAGATCTAGAAAACGACAGTTGCATGCAGTCAAACCAGATTTAGATTTGGATCAACAATGGATGCAACCCTCAAAATAGCTCTGATACCATGTAGGAATTTGCAAGGTAAGTTCCTTAGATAAAAAACCAGAGGTCACCGCTCACAAACATATCAGAAATCAATACACGAGTATATCACATGGTTAAAACCCTCGAAGAGGGGAACAGTCCACGACCTGAGTCAACACGGCCAGTTCAGGCAATTTATTAATATAAAAATAAAATTTACATATGTTTCTCTCATAAACGGTTACCAGACAAATGACCCCCCATGTTCCTTAAATAGAGATGATGGACCAATCGGGTGTTAAGCCACAGATCAAGTGTCGTTAATACTAAGGAGAGAGTGAACCGTCAGATCACTACAAATCGTGACTATCGGATTATAAGTTACAAATGCACATAGTAAAGAAATACACTTTACCCAACTCTACACCAGACCAGTTTATACTTAACTATTTCCTATGTGTCAGAATATCCTAAAAGGTAGAGATGGAACAAGAAATACAAGTTATTAAAAGGAATTTAAAGGATGCACAGGACATTCAGAAGAGTTATGCAAGTCAATATAAGGCATTTAAGGAGTTTTAGATTGGTTAACTTGTGTACTTTCACATCAAGCCCAAGAGGAGATCCTTGAGGATTGGATCATTTTCCAAGATGGCACCTTAGTATTTTGGGCTCTTTGAGATCCTTCATAGGATTGGACCAGTGGCCTACTAACTCTCACTGCCTTCGATAATGAAATTCCATGGTTTTTTCCATGTTTTATTGCTTAAGAAGTATATACATGATTCTAATCATGTGATTGACTGGTCTGTATAGTAGGTGGAACTAGAGGGAGAATTCCAACTAGAACCACAATGCATATTACAGTGGAAAAAAATCATGCTATGGAACATAGAATTCAAGCAGGTTAATGTGTAGTGGAAGCACTTTGGGCCTGATGAAGCCACATGGGAGATGGATAATCAGATGCGGGCTATGTATCCTTCATCATTTGCTATTTTGAGCAAATGGGTTTTTGGTATATGTATGTATATATGGATGTTGTTGTACATAACACAATGAGTTGTTTTATAAATATCCAATAAATGGTATGATTGTTATGTTTGTTACATTGGTCATGGTTGCAGTAATTTTTCGTTATAAATACTTAATCGAGCTATGTTATAAAGATCGACGGGAAATATGTTTTGTTTTAGCGGTTTACTGGTCATAGGTGTCATAGAACACCGAGGACGATGTTCACCCAAGGGGGAGGGGTTTGTAACAACCCCTCATTGATTTTATTTGTAAATAAAATAAGACCAAGGTCATGGGACACATATTCTAGGATGAATGTTGGGAAAAAAATAACGATGGGTATCGCTTGTGATTAATTAATGGCCATGGAAATTGGCGAAGGAAAAGTGGAAATAATTGGCATTTTATTTATGAAATAAAGGAAAATAGGAGAAAATAAAGGTGAAGAGACATATATTTGCATGGGAGGGAAATTGAAGGAAAAATGAAGCAAAATGAATAAAATAGAGGCCTCAATGATAAAAATGCTTTTGAGGACCAGTTCAGAGCTTTTTGCTGGTTAGTCTTTTGTCGGTTCAGTTTTGGAGCTCTCTTCTATTCTCTTAGACACTTTCACACTTAGAGTATTCTTGGAGAACTTTGGCGTACATTGGATTTAGAGAAATAAGACAAGGGAAAGCATGAAAGAAAAGGGAATAGGTGGATCAACTGCTTCATCTATATTTCTTTGCATAAAATGGGTTGCATGTGTGATTTCCTTGACAATTTCTGGATGCATGGTATATGAATGTGATTTTTTGGTTATGTGTTGTCATTGGCATGGGGAATTTTCTAGATTGATAGTGGTTTTAGCCTTGCCTTACCATTTCGTGGATAGCCATGGTGTTGTTAGTTTTTCCAGTTGATTGTTTTCTGATTGGTGCTCATAATTACTTATGGCTATGGGTTGGAACAAATGATCTAGAAGCCCTGGAAAAACTTGGGTTGAGTTTCTAGTCTTGGAGCCTAGGGTGGGACAAACACTCTAGAGCCCTTGGTGGGTTGAGTTACTAGTCCCTGGAGTCAGGTTGGATAAACACTCTAGATCCCTGGAAGGCTGTGGGTTGAGTTACTAGTTCCTGGATTCCTGGTCAACATGGGTATAGACCGATATGGTTGTTGTTAGTGATGACCGACCATGGATGTGGAATAACTATGATTGAGGGTTGAGGTGGTTTGGCCTCTGGAAGCCTTGGTTTGGTTTTTATTTGGTTATTCCATGAGATCCCACATTCATGCTTGGAATATGGTGTGGGGGTGATTGGTTGAAAGAGATATTTGGTTGAACCCAATCTATGGTCAGGTGGTACATGGAAGTCCCTGACTTGGTTGGTATTTTCATAGATTAATATGATACATTTTCATATTGTGATCAATGAGCATTTGTAGTTATTATGTTGGTGATATTATGGTTGAGTTTTCATGGTTTATATGCTGGTTATTTTCTGGTTTTAAGATGTGTATTATCAATGGATATTGTCATGAATTTATTAGTTATTGATCGGTTTATGAATGTATGGACTAATAAGTGTTGTTGCAACTATGTGGAGAGGGCATAGGGCCTTCTTGGTGACTCTCATATGAATCTCAAACTATTATGATTAGATATGCATTCATGACATGTATATTTCATGTTTTCCATGTGTTTGATGAAATGTCTATTATGTTCTAGGCAGTCTAAGTCAAGATTTTCCATTAAGTTTGAATGTGTAGCCTTGTTGTTATGTCATTTATGATTCTAAGAAGTCTCAGATAGTTCTAGGCAGTGCTCTAGAGAATGAATTGGAATTGTGGCTTAGATCTCGAGACTGCACCCTCTGAATTGGGCAAGTTGGGTCACAATCACACTTAGGAATTATTATGTGCATGGATGGAGGCCTTCAACCGCATGCAACCCTTGTCATGCATGAAATTGGGGGTTAAGCTATGAGAAAAGCAATCCCAACATAGGATTTGGTCACCTGGGGTGGTCCTTTGACCCTTGAGTTTCCTGTAGCCTTGAGGAATGTTGTGAGTTGTTAGTTATGGTTAGTTTTAGGCCTCACTTCCTTAATTGGAGCTTGGATATTAGGTCATGTCATAGTAACTCTTCATCTCATGTTTACCCTCATAGGCTGGTGAAATTGTGTAAATGTGGGAGGGGTGGTTACAATGAGCAAGTCTATGGAGGACATCTACCCGATGCTTGTGCTGGTCCAATAATGTTCTTCCAAGGATAAACTTAATGTGCCAATACAGATTGATTGTAATCATATACTATTTGAAACGTCTGTGAGTGTTCCCAATGTTTGGTATCTAGTATGCCATATAAGAAAGTACCTCTATGTTTGAGAACTGGAGCTTGTGATAGGTGCCTTCTCCCTCAACACATGTTATTTCCTCTTGAAAGGAACTTAGCATGAGTTTGTAGAAACAAGTAGTGGTTTCCTCTATGCATTGGTGCATAACTGTGTTTCCATGGTGGGCACGCTCTTGATAGTAAGTTTAGCCCCTAGATGCATGGGTGTGTTGATGAGTCATGGAGGAAGGGTCAGAAAGGAGAATAAATTTGGGGGCTAGGGGGGGTAGACAGGAGTTGAGGAAAGTTGGGGGGAGAAGCCACATAGCAGGGAAAACGCTATAAACATCCAAAGCTAAGGGGGAAGCCACAAGGAAGAGAGAAAACGTTATAGAAGCCATAACCAATGGAGATCACCAATAGCATTCAAAGGAGGGAAGAAATTTGGTCAGAGATAAGTAGAAAGAAAATAATAAAACCGATTGGAGATGAGGACCAATGACTAAGGCCACGAAGCAGAAAACAAGATATGAAATCATATAGAAAAAATCCTCAATTAAAGCAAGATGGAGAGAGAAACACAAGAGGGACAAAAGAAAACCAAATAATGAGAGAGGGAGCATAGTTCTAGAAAAGGTTTCTAAGCTAGGAGGAATCCAACAATGCTATGTCTAAAGCTTGCTGCTAGAGGGAATGAGTATATGAACTCTGAATAAGAAGGTGCTTGAGAAAAAATACGTCTAAACGAAATTCTGACCTTCAAGGGGAAAGTAAGTGCAAAATGAGCTTAAGGCTACGATAAATGAGGAAATTACCATATGCACTAAAGTTCCATAGAGAAAAAGTAGGAGAAACTCCATTGAAATGGAAGTTTCCTAACATGTGATGTTGAATTTTTCCAAGCCAAAGAGTGAAGGAGAGGTTAGTAAATAATGACAATTGAAGTTACCCCAGGCCATCACTGGCGAGACAAACTAGTTGTGTTGGCCACTGTCTATTGAAAAGTTGATCCCGATCTCGACAAAAGTGCACAAATTTGAAGCCAAAATTACCATCGGTTGGTACTCCGCATGAGCGGAGTCCCATCTGGCAGACTGTTTGCATGAAATAAAATTAAGTCTTAAGCGAAAGGTGCTTAGAGTATTGATGTTTCGAATGATGGTCGACATGCAACTGGAGTAAAACATTCATATTTGTCACGAGGGCATGCTGCCACGTCTCCCGGTCCTTTGGCTAGGTAGAACAACGACAACCTGCCCATCCTCCCTGTCTCTGAAAGAACCCCATCGGGGAAATAATTATTTTTCATTGTTTGAAATGTAATTTATAATTTATAAACATATTCAAAGCCCTAAAAAACCCCCTAGGAACTTAGTCTATACAAATTTAGCAACTCAATTCTATCATTCCAAGAATTTTTGATCTAATTTCGAGCAAAACTCATTGAAAAATATAACCGTGCACTTAAGTTTATACATATTTAACAACTCAATTCTATCATTTTGACAATTTATAACCATATTTTGAGCAAAGGTTATCGAAAACTATGTCCATAAAAGAAAATAACTTAGAATATTTAGACTACAATAATTTTTTTAATGATTATTATTATTATTTTTAATGAAATTAGTCAAAATTATCATTTAATAGAATTATAACTTTCATTAAAATTCTTACGAGAATTGTTTAAAAAAATATTGTCCATTAATTTAATTTTCTCCCACATTAATACCGTAATTTAAATGTTTTATGATTTTTTTTTTAAATAATTGTTTAAGATAACCAAAAAAAGGAAAATAGACATTTTTGACAAAAGAGTCATTTTAAAATTTAATAGAATTATAAATGTCAAATATTATGTTTGACAATCTAGCAGCAAATTATGAATATTTAAAGATGTGGAACTTATTTTATATTAAAATTAACAATTTCCTAGATTTAAAATTGTTATTTTGTTGATGATTGTATAATATAACTTCAATAATAGTAAACCAAAAAAATTTCACTGAAATTAATTATTTAAGATGTTTAAATATAATTAAATTATTTTATTAATAAAGTAAATTATATTGTTTTAGGGGCATTTTAATTGGTGATCGAAGTAATGTGAGTTTTGAGAAAACTAAGAGACCTATGGTTCAAATCTCCAAGTTATGACCTAGTTTACAAAGAGAAGGACAGGTCGTAGACCCCTAGAGGTTTACTAGTAGCCACATATCATGTGATTCCTCTAAGATAAAAGTAAAATTAAAAAAAAAAAATTATATTGTTGTAATCTAACATGAAATTTCTTTTAAATTAAAAAAAAATTTAAAAAAAATCTAAATCATAAAATATATATTTTTTTTCATATTTGATTTTTGTTATTAAAAAAAAATTATAATTTAATATTTAAAATATATATATATATATATATATATATATATATATGTTTGTGTGTGTGTTTTTTATTAATCACAATGAGAATGATAAATACACTTACATTTATATACATTTATAGTTCATGTTTCTTGTTTTCTGGTTCTTCATTTTCTTCACGCAGTTTAGTACTTGAGATGGCTTTCTTTCTTATAAAATTTTCTTTTCCATTTTTCTGTTTATATTATTCTAAATATTGAGAAAGAGGAGTGTCATATTCAAGTGGGTCTTCTAGTGCATCTGTTTAATTTTGCCTCAAATTTTCCTTTCGTTTTCTTCTTTAGGGTTAGGGTTTGGGAGTGACTTGCATCGACTTCTTTTAACCATTTTGCTAGTTTCTTACTCTTGAGCTTCTACAAAATGATTGTGGACTAGAAAATATTACTAATTATCTCCTTTATCTTCTAAGTTTTCTTCTATGATGATTTTAATAAGTCCATGATGATAGAGGGCATTATCAAGGGATTTCTATTCTCGCTGCACACTAGAGGCCATCTTTCTAAGACAAAAAAGAAAGAAATATGGAAAATTGATTTCATTCCCATCAAAAAAATGCATCAGAAGTTGAGCATGATAGAGAACATGGTTCTAAACCTTCCTTCACAGGTTAAAAATTTATGAATAATTAATAGTAAATTCCTCCATTTTCCTTTCAATTTCGTGCCAAGAATTCTCTTTTTAAAGATAGAAAGGTCCATATCTGGATTTATGAGGAATTTTAACTAGTCTTTCTCATTGATTTTTCTATTATTAACCCAACTCTCTTTGTTTATGAGTAATCCTATAGCTTCTGCCATGATGGAATCTATCAGTGTAAGTTTAATGTTGCCAAATTTTGCCTTGACCCCATCAAAATCCCTAGCAAAATATTTGGCCACCTCTGTCTCACCTCTGTCACCTACTTGCTACAACTATTATCTAACTCATGGGTATCCCTGAAGGAACTTGACTCCATTAGGTTATGATCGGATGATGATACCCATGGTGGAGAGAAATCTTGGTATGGAAATGTTTCTTTCTTGACAAAGACAATGGAGGGTTGATAAGAAGAAGGTAAGAAATCTGAGTGGCAAGGAGTATGGAATGGAGTTCTCATGAGGTGTTTAAGTTATAATAGGAATAAAAACATTTAACATGATTTCCCGCAATTTTTAGATCTAATTTCATAGGATCGATAAGATTTATGTTATTTAAAATGGATTTGATGTGGAAAGTTAAGTTATGATGATGGAATGAGGATGTAACGATTATGGTAGTGGGATATAAATTTTAATTAGTTTGTAAGCTCTTTTAATAACCCAAGACTTTTATTGAAATTATCCAATGAATTAAAATATAATGCTATAATATGAAAATAGTTTAACGTTATACACACCTCATTATGATATTCCTTTGTTGTAGATTCTCTAAATGTAAAGTGTTTATCTTGTTATGACTGTAGAAATTGGAATCAACTGCGGGGTTGAATATTAGCTGCAAAATGACACTAATTCCATTGTTGTTTATTATTTGAGATTTTCTACTCGATTAGAGGAGAATTCATTATTGCTGATGTTTCTTTGATGATCATTAAAGAAGGATGGTCTTCTGAAGTGTTGTTTTCCACCTGTAAACTTATTAGAAAAATAGGTATAAAAATAAAATATAAGGAAATTATGAAAATCTAAACCGCCAAGAACTCTTGGTTTTCAATTAAGAATTTTTGTATAAGCATGTAAACATTTTTGGTTTTCATGCATATCATTTTTTTTCTTCCTTTTCTAGATGATAAGAAGAATTATAATAGAGTTGGAGAATGGGGAGAAATGTAGAAATTATACAAACAATATGTATACCAATGGATTCAATCCGATCATGCAATATACTAAAACAAGATACTGAATCCTTCTACAATATTATCGGAAAATAAACATGATCGAACAATCACATCAAGTAAGAGAAAGAAGCAAATCAATCACACAACACAGATATTTTTCCCAAGGAAAGGTTGCTACTCAAAACCCCTCTTATAATCAACCAAGGAATCATGAAACAATACAATGCACTCTTCTCACAAGAGTCTGCTGCACTCTAACAAATCTCTCACATTGATCCAGAAAAAATCGACCAAAACTTAGCCAATTTCCTGCCTCTGCTCATCCTACCTGCTGCACAATTCTAAGAAAAATTGATCCCTATTAATTAGGAAATTCAACCTTCCAAAACTGCGCAATACATCATGGGAAATGTTATGGTTATCTAATTGCACGCCGAAAATTTACTAATAATAAAACTGATACATAACATCCCTTTAACCTCTGTCGCAATTGGGTATTCATCATAACTGACATGCATGAAACTATTAATAGTAAATCATCAGTCACTTGATAGATCACTACATGTGAATTAAATCATATTTAATTCACTTGACCTCTCACTAGTGCAACAATTAGTTACAACTAGTCAGACTGACTTTAACTCACTTAATTGAGTTAATTGATTTCTCATGCATTAAAATAATACAATAATTGAAACTAATACACTGATTTCACCAAGTACACGAGTGAACCCACAAGTTGCCTGTAGACAGTAGCATCCAGTACCTCACCTGAAGTAGCATCCTCCTTCCTCCAATTTCCTACAAGAGGAGTCTCCATGGGTTTACAGCTCTCCATGTGGAACTTCCTCATAATCTCTTTGGCATACTTTCCTTCAGAAACAAATAGCTCCCCATCCCACTGCCATATCTCCAAACCAAGGAAATAGTGGAGTCCCATGTCCTTCATCTCAAACTCTCTTGCAAGATCCTCTTTGTAAGAAGTTACGAGCTGCTCATCACCTATCAGAATAAGATCATCTACATAAAGTACAATAATAAAAAGCTTACCATCAACCACAATTTGGTACAGGTTTGCATCTGCTTCACTCTTCATGAAGCCCAACCTGGTGAAATAACTGTCCATCCTGGTGTACCAAACACGAGGTGCTTGCTTCAACCCATACAATGCTCTCTTGAGTATGCACACATGTGACTCCCTGTCAAAGGTCTCAAAACCCTCTTGTTTCTCAATGTACACTTCTTCCTCAATAACTCCATTGAGAAATGTTCACATCCATCTGATGTATCTACCAACCCATCTACTCTAAGAGTTCAATGATAGATCTAATCGATGAGTACCTTGCAACCAGTGCAAAAGTCTCCTCATAGTCAACCCCCTTAACTTGTGAGAATCCCTAGGCTACAAATATAGCCTTGTACTTATCCAAATTCCCATTTGCTGCCTGCTTCACCTTATAGATCCATCTAGATTCAATGACTAACTTCTCAACTGGTCTTGGGACAACTTCCCATGCACTGTTCCTGACGATGGAGTCATAATCCTCAACCATGGCGTCAACCCAAGTTGGTTTCTACACTACATCCTCAAAATAGGATGGTCATGTCACAATACACTTGCTCATAAGAGAAATGTATCCAGTATACTTGTTTGGTGACTGTCTCTGTCTGTGATGTGATGCAGGTGCTCCTACATGTTCTTCCGCATCGAGTCTCAATCTGTCAACCTCTGTGGTGCTCCTCCTACCATGTCTGGTGGAAAGCTCTGCATGAGTGGTTTCTGTAACTCCATGATCCTCCTCATGTGGCTCCTCCACATCTTGAGGTTCATCCTTTGGAACCAGGAGTTCCTCATATGCATGAAAATCAAGCTCCCTCTCAAGGGACAATCACATGGATTTCTCCTCATCAAATTTTATTTCCCATCTTACAACTATGATCCTGCTGTTTGGAAAATACAACCGATATTTGTGGGGAGTATTAGTGTCCCCCACAACTATCCCAATCTCTACTATTGATTCTATCTTCTTTCTGAAATCTTTGGTCACATGGAAATAGATAATTGAGCCAAAATTTTTAAAATATGAAACATCAAGTTTCTTACCAGAAAAATCCTCCTCTGGGGTACTCATGCCAAGTATCTAATGAGGACTACAGTTCTGCACAAATACTGATGTGTTGCATGCCTCTACCCACAAATGAAACGATAGGCCTTAATCATGTAACATAGCTTGTGTCACACCCACAATTGTTATGTTATTTATTTCTGCAACCCCATTCTGTTGTGGGTTATGAGGCACAATCAAGTCTCTCTGAATTCCTTCTTTGCTACAAAAGTTCTTGAATTAATTGGAGATGTACTCACCACCATCGTCGCTCCTTAGCGCCTTCACCTACTTCCCTGTATCTTTCTCAACCAGTGCTTTAAACTCACAAAATTTTGAGAACTTCTAATCTTTCTTCTGCATGAAGTAGATCCAACACTTTCTAGAAAAATCATCAACAAAAATCACATAATACCTGTGCTTTGCTATAGAATCTGTAGAGAATGGTCCACACACATCTGAGTGAAATCTCTCAAGGATTTCTGCTACTCGATTCTCATTCTTGTGAAAAGTGGCCTTTGTATACTTCTCCATGGTACATCCATTGCATGCGTCTATCTCCACAAGAGTACCCTTTGGAAGCCTCGTAGAAAACTGTTGCATGAATTTCAAAGCACTGTGGTGTAGATGGCCCAATCTCCTGTGCCATAACTCACCCTCATCTCGGCTCACCACTCTGTCTGCTTTACTCATCAATGCTTCACAGCCATATACATCAAGTTTGTAGAGGTTATTCACACGAACCCCAATCTTCTTAACCTGTCCTGTGGCTTTGTGATGAAGGAATGCTTTCCCTTCACTGTAAACCACATCATATCCTCTATCCTCCAACACAATTTAAATTAAATTCTTTTTCAAGCCTGGTACATGCATGACATATTTTAGTAATAAAGGTTTACCTGACTGTCTCTGGAAATTAACTGTACCAATCTCGATAGCACTATACCTCCCATCACCCCTCTTGATGTGCATCTGAAGATCCTTCTCCTCCAAGCTACTAAAGAGTTCTTTTTCTCTCTTCATGTGGAAATATGCACCACTATCCAAGTACCACAATGATCCCATCGCACTAGACACCATGCATGCGATGAGTGAGAAGTCCAACTCGAACTATGAAGCCAAAGCATCACCTGCTGCAGATCCTAAAGCCTTCTTATTTTTCTTCTTCTTCTGTGGACAATTAGTGGCATAATGTCGATGCTTGTGACAGTGAAAAAAATTCACTCTGGACATGTCATGCTTCTTTCCTTCTTTGCTGGTCTCAGATTTGGAATATGATTTCTTTCCCTTCCCCTTATTTTCCTTACCAACTAAGGCTCAATTTTACTCATCATCTGTCTTGGATGAGGATCCATCCCTGGTATTCCTCCCAAATTCTTCTTGTACGAAATCCAACCAAAGTTGCTCCCAATCTGGTAGCTTTCTCCTCCCATTAACAGAATCTAGATAACTATGCCAGCTCTTGGGAAGGCCTAGAAGTGCTAAGCTCACCAAGACATCATCCACTATAGTGATCTTGACACTTTCAAGCTCATCTTGACATTGGATGAACTTGGTCAAGTATTTCGGAATAGTGTCGCCTTTCTCCATTTTGATTTTCATGAGCTTGTCCTTTAGTGCCAATTTATGTTGTCACTGCTATTCTGAAATAGACCTGTCAAGGCCTTCCACATTGCATATGGAGTCACCTTTCCATGGAGACTCGATACAATGTTATCTCAAACTCCCTATAATAAGATCCTCCTCACCTTTGCAACCTTCTTTTGCCAAGCATCAAGAAGAGAAATGTCTGCTGCTACAGGCCTTGGAATATAAGTGTCGATAAATTATTTCAACTAGTTGTCCTCCAGAATTGCCTCTATTCTATATTTCCATGAAAAATAATTAGAACTGCCCTTGAGTGCATATTCAAATCTTAATCCATTGAAAGCCATCTTGATCCGCCTGCTGCACCAAAGAATATTTTTGCAAATTCGAATGTTGTTCAACATAAATTCAATTTCTTCTCCACTATAGTGATTTATGGTGCTCCGAGACCATGTAGAAATTACACAAACAATATGTATACCAATGGATTCAATTCGATCATGTAATATACCAAAACAAGATACTGAATCCTTCTACAATATTTGCGAAAAATAAACACGATCGCACAATCACACCAAGTAAGAGAAAGAAGCGAATCAATCACACAACACGGATATTTTACCTGGGGAAAGATTGCTGCTCAAAACCCCTCTATATTTATTGTATAATAAACCTAGGAATCATGAAAAAATACAATGCACTCTTCTCACAAGAGTCTGATGCACTCTACCAACTATCTCACACTGATCCGAACAAAATCGACCAACACTTAGCCAATTTCCTGCCTTTGCTCAGTCTGCCTTGCTAAGAACAATTGATCCCTATTAATTAGGAAATTCAACCTTCCAAAACTACGCAATACATCATGGTCAATCCTATGGTTGTATAATTTCACGCCTACAATTTACTAATAATACAACTGATAGATAACATCCCTTTAACCTCTGTCTCAACAGGGCCTTCATCAAAACTGACATGCATGAAACTATTAATAGTAAATCATCAGTCGCTTGATAGATCACTGCCTGTGAATTAAATCTGATTTAATTCACTTGACCTCTCATTAGTGCAAAAATCAGTTACAACTAGTTAGACTAACTTTAACTCACTTAATTGAGTTAACTGATTTCTCATGCATTAAACTAATACACTAACTGCAACTTGGATTTAAAAAACAATAGAATCACTCTACATGCCTCACCAACCACCCTCAACTCGAATTTCATGATCTAACTGAGTCTATCACACTCAGTTAACTATTACAAGTGATTATGAGATAATATTACAGTTTATTGTCCAATTTAATTAAGGGAAAATCAAATTAGACACACATTTCTTGTTGACTTTTCAACAAGAAAAATCTCCCTTCTTAACCAACTTGAATTCATAATTTTCTTGCAAATATTTGACAAACTCTTCTTTTGTTAGTGGTTTATGATATAATCTTAATCTATGACAATTAACGAGGAAGGTAACTTGTTCACCATCAATAGTTTTGATCTTGACTGCTCCATTTTCAAAAACAATATCTATCTCATAAGGACCGAACCAATGAATTTGAAACTTCCCTTGAAAATATTTGAATTTGGAATATAAAAGAAGAGCCCAGTCACCTGGCTTGAAATTTTTAGCTTTGATAAATATTTCATGCCATATTGATATTTTTTATTGAACTATGTTGGTTCTTTGGATAAAATCTTGTTGAATCTCATCTAGCTCATTCAATTGTGCCAGTCTTTGTTTCTAAGCTTTGATAAATCAAGGCCAAATTTAGCAGCTTGTTGGAAAAAATATATGTATTCTAATTCCAACATTTTATTATCAATTCGAGGCTCGTAATCTTCGAGGCACAAGCAAAGGTAACACAGGATTAGAGCACACTACAAGGAAAAGACCCTCTAGCGGATTTTTTTGAGGAAGCCCCTATAAAAATAACCCAAATATCCGTTTGTAGTGGAGGTCAGTGGAGGAGGTTGGTGGGTGGATGTTTTTGCGAATGTTTTTTTTGCGATGCGTTTATAATCCTAACACGCACTGGTGCACTTGATATATATGTGATGCATCGGTGCATAGTAGAGGCTAAAGAAGCGTTGCAGAGTTATTTTAAAGTGTTACGAAAACAACGATGCACTTCATACAAACAACGCATTGGTGCGTGTTATATAAAGCGCACTGGTGCGTACTATCAAATGGCACACCGAGACACTCAACATTTCGATGCTATTTACTAACGACGACGACCCGGTGTTGTTTATGTACAATGATGCACCAGAATAGGGTTTTTATTCAAATGAAGCACTGTGCGCTCTGTACAAATTGGCCTAGTGCGTCTCATTAATCTTCCGCACCATAAAGAAGTGCGGTGCACCATTGATACAATCGCCTGGTGCGTCTCATAATCGAATGCACTGAAAAAGGGTTAATTTAAAAAAAATACCGGCTGTAAAAATTTCATTTTTACTTGTTATAGAGCTCTCAAGCACTGATGTACATTTTACTTCTATGAGGCGCCCTAGCATCGGTGCTCCCATTTCCCGCATTGCTTCTGTCCATTTCTCATTGTGTGGACTTCGAATTTTTCAAAATGGTGGGAAAATTTGGTTTTGAGGATTCCATTGCAAGGATGCCTCCTCGACGCAAAACTGTGTATGAAATATACTTATTTCTCACCAACTTAAGCTTTTAGTAGATTAAATTTTAAAGTTGAGCAAAGATTCACATTTTTTTTGATTTTTTTTCCTACACGGTGCGTTCGAGCTATTCAGCTCGCACCGTTCTCGATGTTCCCTGTAAATTTATAGGTCGCACCACAAACAGTGTTAATGGAAACTGCACTAGGTAGTTAATGTGACAACCCGATGCGGCATCGAGACACAATGCAACACAATAATAATAAAATACTGCGGTGCATGTCAGTTTCCAGCTACACCGATAGTTTAATTTTTTTTTAAATTAACAATTTATTTACGGCGGTGTGTTAGTTTACCGAGATGCACCACTGTATTTTATTTATGACGGTGTTTTGGTCAAACATACTGCAATGGTGCAGTGTGTGTTTGGTACCACACCGCAAGTGGTAAAATGTTGCAAATTGGTGGTGCTTTGCGCTATAACAAACGCCCCAGGGCGGGTATGTTTTGTCAATGCACCACTAAGTTATAATTCTTTTTTTAAATTATTTATTTATTTATTTATTTTTCGCGGTGCGTGAGGTTTTTTAATGCGCACCGTGGATGGTATGTGATATAAATGGGTGGTGCATGACTATTTTTTGTGGTGCACCAAATGTTTTTTTTCTTCGATAAAAGTTATATTTATATATTTTTAAATACATTTGTAATTTAATAAAAAAATTTAGGTTTTATGTATGATGGAGGTTGATGTATTTAATATGTGAATCATTCAGTGACATCAATGGAGAGAGGAAAGAAAACAACAAGAGAAAAGGGATGACAATTATAACATGATACAACAGTGGGAGGCAAGGGAAAGGGAGAGACTTTTGTACCATCACCCTATTATGCCACCCACCTAGTTGCTCTCAAGGGAGGTAGGCCTAAATTTGTACGAGGATGCTACATCCCTGAAGGGGCACAATGGGTTATTAGGACAATTGATCTACAGGTGGGATGCCCACCGACAGAAATTCCATGTCGGTCCTGACCAGTGATACCAACCCACTGAGGAAGACATTTATTTTATTACTGACCTATCTAGGAGAGGGTAGGATTTGCCCCAATTACCTAATGTCCCCATCGGTTATGCAGCAGGGATTCAGTTGTGTACTCCCAGAGATACATTAGGGATGATATAATTTTTCCTGCAGATTTTCAGGTATCTTGTGGACATCTACACTTTACTTGTTTTGGTCCAGAGGATGTTAGGTGCCTCTCACTATTATTGATGACCATTGCAAATTATACCAGTGATAGGCATCACATTAGTTTCCCACTTTATTTTATGTTAATTATTTATTCCAAAGGCCACGACTTGTTAGATGGTCTGCCACTTTTTTCCAGTAGTTTTGTAAGGCCTTAGATATATGTCATTCTCAGGCATGTGGGAGGTTGACCTTCCCTTTTGCTTTAGAGTTGTTTTGTTTATTTTTTGAGAGGTTTTCGGAGACGCGACCTACTTTGTGCATCAACCTCGTAGGCCGATGATACAAGTTCAGATGCACATGTGGGGTGAGATGATGCCCAAGAGGGGTTTTTCAGAGTATCTGGCTAGGATTTCTAGTGATGCACTGGAGCTGCTAGCCAGTGTGGATGATCACATGTTCGTGATGATGCTGTGTCCTTAAGCGGGTTTGGATTGGCGAGGGTGTACCAACATCCTCTTCACACAGGATGAGTTACCAGATACTAGAGGCAATATTAGTGTTTTCTTTAAATTAATATAGTTTCATTTTATTGTCTTAATTAATTAGAATAAAATTTATTCTAACACATTGTTTAACTTATTTAATGAAATTTTATAATTATTGTTGTGTACTATATATTTTGTAGATATTGGCACATTCATTGGGGACATGATTCCACCCCCATCGGATGATCCTGTAGATGACGAGGAGATGGTGGGGGCTGCAGATCAGGATGAGATACCTCCTTGGGTGTAGACCCATGGGCATGTGGCATAGGGCAGACATTAGATTCATGATGGAGTTGGGTGACCGACTATGTAAAATCCTGGTTGATGAGGGAGTCTATCTTATGACGGTCAGAGAGACCAAGGCTGATCGTATGCTCACAGAGCTCCAGAGGGACATGCCTCGTCATATGATGAGCCTTATGTGTCACATTGTTGAAGCTTCCAGGCTACTGGAGGCTAGGAGGGATATGCGCCATGGAGATGCATGACATAAAAACTCATTGGATGATCATGACCATTTGTGGAGTCATCATTCTAGTAATCCACCTCCTATCCCTTCACCTCATGCTGGAGATGATAAGCCAACATCTAGTCCTAAGTAGAAGTCCTAAGTAGACATCTTCTGAGCATGCATCTTCTAAGCAGGCACCTCTTGAGCAAACACCATCTGAGCAGGCACCTCTTGAGTAGGCACATCCATCTGAGAAAACACCATCGACTGAGCAGGCACCATCTTAGCAGGCACCTTCTGAGCATACACCGTCTGAGCAGGCACCTCCTGAGCAGACACATCCATATGAGCAGACACCATCGACTGAGTAGGCCTCCACTAGTTATAGTATTGATGTACCAGCAAATATTTGACATTTATATGCAGTTTTATATTTTTGACATTATATATATATATGGTGCATGTATTTTATGTTCATGTTGATGTACTTAATTTACATGTTGGTGTTCATCATGATGTGTATATTGTTAGGTCATGTCAGATATGTTCATTTAATGTGCTTGCAGATACATGTGTATGTTATAGAAGTTATTTGACATGAGATGTATATTTGATGTTTGCGTCGTGATGATGTTATAGAATGCTTGTGTTTTGTTAGATGATCATGATCACAATGATTAGACAGTGTTAGCAAATTTGAATGTGTATTTTAGAATATGATGTTTGTATGATGGTTATCATGATCATGATGTTTATTTTTAATATTAAATCATGATATTTATTAAAATTGTAATTGTAATTGTATGTATTGTCACGATTCAATTTTATTAAAATTGTAAAATTTGTAAAATTGTGAAATTATAATTGTATGTATCGTGATTGTAATTGTATGTAAAATTGTAAAATTGTAATTGTAATTGTATGTATCGTGATTGTAATTGTAATTGTATGTAAAATTGTAATTTTAATTGTATGTAGTAAAATTGTAAATTTGTAATTATAATTATAATTGTAATTGTAATTGTATGTAAAATTGTAATTGTAATTGTATTGTGAAACTGTAAAATTGTAATTGTAATTGTATTGTGAAACTATAAAATTGTAATTGTAATTGTATGTATTGTCGTGATTCAATTTTATTAAAATTGTATAATTTGTAAAATTTGTAAAATTGTAAAACTATAAATTAATTGTCAAATTTGAACCATAACTATCATATGCAGTAAAATTGTAATTGTAATTTTAATTGTAATTGTATTGTGAAATTGTAAAATTGTAATTGTAATTGTATGTATTGTCATGATTCAATTTTATTATAATTGTAAAATTTGTAAAATTGTAAATTAATTGTCAAATTTGAACCATAACTACCGTATGTAGTGAAATTGTAAAATTGTAATTGTAATTGTAATTGTAATTGTATGTATTGTCATGATTCAATTTTATTAAAATTGTAAAATTGTAAATTAATTGTCAAATTTCAACCATAACTACTGTAAAATTGAATCATTGTAAAGTTGTAAAATATATACTGTACATATTGTTAAATTACCATAATTGTAAAATTGTAAATTTGTAAGAATATAAATAATTGTAAAATAATAAATCTAGAATAATATGAATTTTTATAACATAATAAAGTTTAGAAAATAATGCAAATAAATTCATGTTTAGAATTATCATTATTTTATTATGATCTTATAAACAAAAAATAATAGTATACATTAATACGTTTTTTTTTTTTTTTTTTTAATTTTGAATATATCATTCATTCATATATATATATATATATATATATATATATATATATATATATATATAGGGTGTATTTATTTAAGTAATGATATAGTGAAAAAACATTTAAAGCAATCAAGTAGTTGTATTATTTTAGGAATTGACATAAAAAAAAAACTCGATACAATGCATTGCTTTCGAGATGAACATAATTGTAAATTATCAAGTGAAATGATTTTAACATTAACGCAATGCAAACCAATTAATTCAAAATACATATTATAATTTTTGGAAAAAAAGAGTCTCAGTTATAAGGTTAAGTCCTCTTCTTTATAAAAAATCATCTTAAATAGTATAAATGTTGAAATAACACATGTACCATATCACTCTTTGTTCTCATCACCCTCATTATCTTCCAGCTCGCTTGGCATGATAACACTATTCTCAAAAATATGTTTTGATCTAGGGTCATGTCTCAATACGAACCACCAATCCCCATCCAAAACATCTGGATAAAAAAACACTTGGTTGCAGTGTTTGGGGAAAACATAAGGCTCCTTATCTTCATCCCACATCTTTCTAGATTTGATACATATCAGCCTACTATCGTGATCTTCCTTTACATTATTTCGATCAAAGGTGTCCCACCACTTGCACCTAAAAATAATACATTGGAAAGAAGATAAGTCCACTTTAATGATCTCTTGTATATTTCCGACGTAACCTAACGTCCCTCGTACTAGCTTTTGATCACGATGGATAGCTTGAATAGATTGATCAAACTCGACTTCCACTCCACAGTCTTGTGTCATGTGTCCATCATCAAAATTTTCTATGTGAAAATGGTGTCCACATGCTCACATAGATGGGAACAATTGCACCTATAAAAAATTTAAAAAATCATAGCGTCATGTGTCTAATAACCCAATTGTTAAATTATATAAATTATATATGTTACATTTCAAAGGTGCATTATTAAGTTTAAAATGCACATAAATAGATTATTACCAAGTTTCTGCACCCAATCCATACGTTTAGCACATCCTCTTCAACACATGGGTAACGACCAGTTGCACCGTATTTCTCTCTGACTTGGTCAGCAACCCAACTATTGGGGCATATAATTGGCATAGTTTCTTTTAAATGATGAGGATAAGGCATGGTTCTACCATTCAACCATCTAAATTATTTCCTGTCACTATCACATTTCATCCTCTTTTGTTCGTACAATGTGACCCACGGTTGTGTCACTTTGGAATTGTAAAGAATGAATTTATTGATTGCTTCAATTTCTGCATTTGCTGATGAAATCAAACTGACATATAGTACATATGACATCAAAATATACATTATATCAAAGTTCAACGTGAATATTTACTTTGTGTAAATTTTAAAAATTATAAGTTACTTACTTTATCAAGTGCCTTTTTCCATTCGTTTGGAGAAGCTCCCCTTCTCTTTTGTCTTCATTCCTTTCATCGTCCCACATCACCCACCTGATGTGTTTTTGATATGCTTGATGTATTCACTGGCATAATAGAAAGACTCATACGATATGTACCCCTCTGCCATAGACCCTTTGGATTTTGCCCTTTGTCGAACAAAACCTTTCAATTTCTTCATGTACCTCTCTAAGAAGAACATCCAACGACAAGAAACCACCCCAAATAAATCAACCTCATCTACTAGGTGGATTAGAAGATGAACCTACAAGTCCATGAAACTTGTCGGCAGTTCCTTCTCAAACATACAAACAATCTCAAATATCTCTTGACGCCACCGTGGAATGCTAGCCACATGAATCTCCTTTGATGTGATCCAACGTCCAAATGCAGATACTTTAGATATGGCACGTCCTAGGTCTTGGGGGAATTCATGTTTCACATACCCAAGCATGAACAAAGGATAATGACACTGCAAAGTTATAAACACATGAAATATATAAAATTAGTTATGTTTTATGATCCCATGGGATAAAAAATATTAAATTAATAAATAATAAAATCATGATTTTCACATTATACGTACTCTTAGAAGATTCATATGGTCATGCCATTTCAACCCCGACAAATGGTCTTCCATGGTGAAGTAGCACCGCAGTGAAGACCCATATGAAGATGGCACCCTCACACCCACTATAACTTCCTTTTCCAAATAAAGATCATTTTTTTTTAAATCCATGGGACATCACCTTTTTTGAAATACCAATTAGAGGGACCAACCTCTCCTGTACTTTCTAATTGTCTTGGCCAATGTTTCTTTTTAGTTTTTTTAGTAATAATATCTTTCCTAACAGCCAATGTGTCACTTTTTTCGATGATATGTGCCTCCATAAAGAAGATGAAACAATTTTAAATATATTCATGGGATCTAATAAGTGGGTAATATTAAGATGCTCCCAATATGGGAGGTTATAAAAGATATATTTCCTTTTCATCCCAATGGGAAATTTCTCAACATAGGTGTCAAAGAATTTTGGATCATCAAACATAGGCTCCCCATTTGAATCAAACATTTCTATGAACTCCTTCTCCTTCTCTCTCTCATATGCTCTAAACCATTTAGCTGGTGTTGTTACTGCAGGCCTTTGGGTTCTCTCTCATTTACCATTAAAAGTGATGTTGCTCTTCTGTAAGGGTGTTCTTCTGGGAGAAATACCCTGGAGCAGTTATACACTAGATTTTGTAGGTCGTTGGACCATCTAACTTTTAGAGAAGGTCCAAAAAATTTACATCCATAATACCCTTTTGTTACAAGACTTGCGAAATTATTGTATACAATATGCATGGCACGTTAAATAATATCATGAAGATAAAAAAAATTACAACGAATTAAATTAATATGTGAAAGAATATTGTTACACATATAAACAAATAAATAAACATGTAATTTACCAGAGAAAACTCCTAATCCTGGATAATCATGTGTCTTGTAAGCACATACACCATACACCATAAAAATTCTCTCTGTTGTGATGGGGCTTGATACATCATATACATTTATTCCATCCCTTATCTTGATACATCATATACATTTATCCCATCCCATAATTCCTTCAATTCATATACGATTGGTTGTAAGTTGACATCCATATTCTTCACTTGTCTTCTACCAGGGACTATGAGAGCCAACATAAGATGTTCATTCTTCATGGAAAACCATGGTGGGATATTGTTATTGATCACTACTACAGTCCAAACAGAATAGTTATTGTTCTGGAGGGAATAGGGTTGACACCATCCATGGCTATGCCGAGTCATAGAATTCCTACTTCATCCTTGAATTTTTCGGGCCATGTATCCTCTATAAGCTTCATGGCTATTGAATCTGTTAGGATCACATAACTCCCAACTAAATTCTGTGTGAGACATGCCATCCCTAAAACATAGCTAATTATTTTCAATGAAAGAGCCTTTGAATCCTTGGGATTATAGCATGTGCCTCAATATCTTAAAATGAGGACCACATGATTTACCCTTCTTTTTTGATTTATCATACTTTTCATGCCCACATTTCAGACATATATATTTTTCCGCATATTCTTCTCTATATAGAATACAATAATTTGGACATGCATGATATGATATGTACTCAACAACCAATATTTTCAACAATTTCTTTGCGTCTTCACAACTACCAGGAAATACATTATCACTCGGAAGAACCTTACCTTGAATAACTTGTAGTTAGTCATGGAAAATATTAAATGTACATTAATGCCAAGAATTATTAACATTCATAAAATTGACCATCTGTAATGTTCATTGTGTGATTATATTTCTCAAAATATAAGGGACTTGATGGTCAATTACCTCAAAATTTCTGAGAAACATGCATTAGAAAAGCCAAAATTTTCTTTCAAGTTGTACAGTAACATTGTTGTCCCCAACTGGGTAGACTTTGACTGACTGCCAAGTCCAAAGAGAGGGGTGGTGGAAGAAAATTTAAGGCTTTCGAAAAAGGTACAACGATATGAGCATCATCCCCCAGCCAACCATCGTTCTGGAATGCATCTAACAACATTGTCTCCATGGCAGTCATGTCCCTTAAGTAATCATCCATACAAACCTCAATTTGATTGCCTCCATTGCCAGCTTGTGAACAACTACTATTGCTATAGTCATTCCTAATTGTTGAATATGGACGTAGTAGGAATTGAATAGGTGGTTAAAATTCAACCATTCTTGGTATCGTTCCTCTCCAAGTTTTTCTCTTTATTCAACCTTCTCTCAATTTGACATTGTCGTGGGGTGCAACGGAAGATGGTAGGTAGGTCGCTCATCATCACTAGAATACTAATAATTTCAAAAAAAATATTTGAACATGATTAGTACAAAATCGATGATATCGATTAGTAAGCACATCAATCATGATTAATTGGTTTGACGTTGAAATAATTACATTATACCAAAGAATTATTACTATCATTGTCCCAGGATTGTGGCTAGAAGATGGCATGTTACAATTGGTTGGGTGAAGTGGCTGTCCATTTTCATCTACCAACCACGCCTAGCGGTATGTTGCTCCTTATAAGAGCTTCCGACGTTTTGGAACTGTTTGAATATTTTGTGCATCTGAACTTGATTTTGAACCCACATGATCTTGCAAATTTGTACACATTAATTTTATTTAGCTAATTGACATGGATAAAAAAAATAAATTCAATTAGATAATGAAAATATAAATAAAATCTGAAGTAATTACGTATGGAGATGGATAGGGAAAAATCTGCGATGGAATTTGAGAAATATTATGGAACAAGATGGATTTTGAAGAATTGTCCATCTGATATAATTATGAGATTTTCTCCCCGCATTTGAACAAAATCAACAATAAATTTTGGTGTACATACCTAAAAATAATTTCGGTGCCTTAAAAAAGAAGTTCTTGTTATCGATGCTAATGTATTTTTAACTACACCAGTGCAGTTAGTTAACAAACACATCGAATATCAGGAAAAAAAAATGGAAACTTTATTTTTTTGAAGTGAAAAAAAATGTAAACTGAAAAATGAGCGGAAAATGATTTTTGGAAATCTAATTACATAAAAGTTCTTTAAATAGTAAAATCTATTCATTATTTCATTATTTTTGCAAAAATTTTCAGGGAGTGATTTACACGAGAGACATACCTGGAGCAAGAGAGCACTGTGGAGCAGAAAAATACTTTCAAACAACAACACTATTCAGAGAATCAAAATTTGAAACATCTGGTGATTCACACAAAAACCCTGTAGTATAGTAAAAATGTTAAATTTTACCGTAATAATAATTTTTTTACAGTTTTTATTAGATTTAAAACATGCATAGTAAAATTTTTAAAATTTTACTGTGCATTTTACTAATTAAATAATTTACAATCTCTATTCCTATTTACATTTAATTAAAATTCAAAAAAAAAAATCTATTCTTACGTTAAACCCTTGCTTCTTCTTGTTTACGTGATTGCAAAAATTCGTAATTAGGGCTTTTCATTTTAAATATATGGTTTGTATTACTATATATAGGCGTATGACATCTAACCCACAAAACCACTTGCAAAGTCAGATCCCAATCCCTGTCGACCCTTGCATGATTTTTAAAAAAATAATTTTTGTTAATCAATGCACATTGTTTAAAATAGTGCACCGGTGTGCGATTTAGTATAACGCACAAGGCACATATTGACAAAAAAAATTGTTAGATAAAAAAATATTTATATTCATTTATGTTTATGTTAATCGGTGCTCCGGTATTAATATAACGCATAGGGTCTCCTATTGACAAAGAGAACCATACAATGTTTCTACTATAGTGGCAGTGCATTTATAATAACATATCGCACCGTTTTCGGTGCCTAAGCTGCGAAAGTTGCACCAAGCGTTTAATTTAGATAGACACATCGTTTTCTTGATTTGTTTTTTAACCTAAAAAGCTATGTGATTTATTTATAAGATATATTAATGAATGGTACATGTTTTATATTGATAAAGAAATGGCTAACAAGAGTTCAAGTAACAAAAATACTGATAGCACATTAGAAAAGAAAAAAAGGCACGTCCGTTTTCTTGATTTTTTTTTAACCTAAAAAGTATGTGATTTATTTATAAAATATATTAATGAATGGTACAAGTTTTATATTGATAAAGAAATTGGTGACAAGATTTCAAGTAACAAAAATACTGATAGCACATCCAGTAAAGAAAAAAATGCAAGTTCTTTGTAAATTCTTTACAAAAATTATTATTTTTGAACTATATGTAAGTTTAACTAATATGTATTGTTTAGTGTGTATCATGCAGAGCCACAAAATGACGAAGCCCGATAAGATTATTTCTGATCTAAGACCAAAAGAGCATAAAAGATTGATGGAAAAATTGCAGAAGGATGAATAAGGTGAATGAAAAAATACTATCGATCTAATATGAGTTTCTTTTTTGAATTTTCATGAATAATATACTTAAAAATATTAGATAACGTGTTTCAAACAATCTATTAATTCATATATGTTTAATTTTCAACATGGACCAACAATGAAGAAAATGAATGTTGTTCTAAAAAAAAAAAAAAAAAATAGAACATGCAAATGAAAATGAATTGCTCCTTAGCTCATCTAGAGTGGTGTTAGAGGTTACGAAAGGGGGAAAAACTTTTACAAAACTTTGAGGGATCTAGTGGAACGAATGTATAGATGTTCTTTCCACTTACAATACAAAAATAAATCCAATGTTTCCAATAACCAAATTTTATTTAAACTATAAGAAGAGTTTCCAGAGAATTGGTCAATGAGACATGTCGGAGTTTTAATAGAAAAAACGTACAACAACACAAAAGAAGCATTGAAAAAGTAATATTCCTTTAAATGTTTTTCTAGAATTATATATATATATATATATATATATATATATATATATATATATATATATATAAATCAGTCATTTATAAATATCAATTTTGTTATATTTATTTTTCATATATCAATATAAAAATTAAATAGTTTGCTGTCATGTTACTTTTTCAAGAAGATTATGAAAATCTGAAAGGATGAACGAGTTGATCTCAAAAATATGCCAGTAGGAATGTCCAAAAAGGTGTACAAGGAGATGGTCAAAGAAATGGAAATAATTGCATACGAGGAGTCATCTCAACAACAACGTGCTTCAAATGTAATATGTAATCATTGAATTTTTCGATTAGGTTCAGAAAATAAATAATTTAGCATTAAATATTAATTTTCAAGTATTTTCTTGCAGAAAAGAAAAGAAAATGGAACCCATTCACCACATAAAACATGATGATAAGGAAGAAAAGGGTTGATATCTAAGTTTGTGAGTAATTGTTACTTCCTTATAACAACGTAACTAGATTTAATTTTTGTATATTTTATGCTGTTTTACAACAATCATCATTGAATGTCTTCAAATAGGTGTCAACATACAAAGAAGAACCATCAAAAGAATTGATTGACATGGGTTAAATGTGAGTTGTCAGTATATGTTGGCATATTAGAAATTAATTGTGGAATTTGCAAGTATCTATCTAGTTTTTCTTAGCTCCATATATAATTAATAGAACAAAAAAATATTTTATATTAAATATATGATTTTTTATGCGGTATAAAGCTTGCAGGAAACAAAGTATGGAACTGCGCCAACAAATGAATTGTTGAAAGAAGGCATGAAATTTGGTTTTGAAAGAATGTGTATAGTTCACGAGTCAATTCTTGCTATGGTACATTACTTTTCAATTTACATTGATGTATATTATTTAATATTGCAATTTTCATTATTTTCACCAATGTAGATGCACTCATTACACTTTATTTTTATGTTTGTAGATGGAAATTGAAGAAGAAGAAACCAATCAACATAATGAACAAAAAATTCCTCCAAATAACCCAAGTCATGGAAGTAGCTTGAGCAATGACAACAGTTCCAGTGAAGAATGATGATCAATATGTTTGAAGCAAGGCGTTGTATTTTTTGAAATATTTGTTTATGAAGTCAGACATTTTGTTTAATGTAATGGACATAGTGTCTCAATTGAAAGACAAAGGGATACCAATAAATGTTCCATTTTGTATGACGAAGAGTGTCTTATTCATATATATATAATAATAATAAAATATGTTTTAATTTATTCTATTGCGTTCTCAATTGTCGCTATGAAATGTTACACCACTGATTAAATATATGGATGATTAAATATTATAATGAAGAGATGCGAAATATATATATATACGTTTTAATTTATTCTTTTGCATTCTCCATTGTCACTATGAAATGTTACACCACTGATTAAATATATGGATGATTAAATATTATAATGAAGAGATGCGAAATATGATGATATGATATAACAAATTCATCCAAACATCACATTCAAATGCACTAATAAAAATTTAATTGATATTAATACTGTTATAAGATATGTGTCGACTTTTTATGAATAATGAATATAAAAAAATCACAATAACTGCGTTGTCACAGGTTGCGTTGTCACAGGTCGATGTTTCTAAAAAATAGAAAATGAACATCGGTGCGTGTGTATGATACTGCACACTAGTGCATTTCTACGACCTATGAGCACCAGGGAAAATTTTAAGGGTGGATATAAAGTTTAGAAACCTTGGCGAATCTTAGTAATATCTAATAGAAAAATTGTAAAACGTTTGATGATATTTTTGTAAAAATATATAAATTCATGATTATATTATATTACTCTAGATAATATCTTGGAAATTTTTAAGGTAAAATAATTTCATACTATAAAACTTGGGCGAATAAATTTTAGAAAAAATGGAAATTGGCGAATATTTTTTTTGGAAAAAATATAGAAAATTAGCCCACCTACGAATATTAGCCCCTAAAATATTCCCTGATGAGCACCGCACCAAATACCAATACCAATTAGAATGCCCGTCGATGACTATGACCCAGGCAGATAGGCGTTGCATGCACCAGTATGGTTTGCCTTTAACGCGCCGATGTGTTTTTACACCTTAATGACCCTATGCGTTTTTACACCTTCACGACATCGGTGCTTGCACCTTCTATCGTCCCAATGGATATTTGTTGGTGACACACACCATGATGTTGCTAAACACTCCGGGGATTCTAGAATTTGTTTTCCATTCTGGTGCTTGGTATGTTTATAGTACCGATGTGTAAAGGTTAAAACGCACTGGCGCACTCACGTGTGAATCACACATCGATAGGAAATACACTTGTAAAAAATTCTGACTGCCCAGTTTTTTTAGTTGTGTTGAAGTTCCTTTAAAACCTCCGTCAAAACCTCCGTTACCAAAAATAGATGATGTAACTTTTTTTTTTTGACAATTTTGACCAATTTTATAACACTAAAAACCTCCTTTATAACCTCCACTAGAAGGTCTTTTCCTTGTAGTGGAATCTAGCCTAAAATAACATCTTAGAAATTATGGAATATAGTACTGAATGGAGTATGGAATTTCTATTCCTAAATCAGTCTACTGCTTTGTACAAAATTAGGTACAAATTTGTCATTTCTAATTCAAAATCATTCTACTTATAAATTAGGCTTAAATAAAGAAATCACGTATAAACAAATTCACCATTACACAACTTATCTCAAACTTCTACAAGTACTAAATTCAATTAATTGTTATAACTGATTCTAAAATCAAATTCAAATAAACTAATTTGCTCAATATTCCTTTACAAAACTATCCCTGGGGTCACAACATAAATAAAAAAGAAAATATAAAATCTAGAATGAAGAAGAGAATGCAGAAATAAATTGACAAAACAAATTGAATCTTCAGGTACCTTGCTTACTTCAAACCATTTGTTAATTATAAATGTAAGAAATAAAAAATATAAAAGGAAATAAATAATAAATTTCACTCTCACAGAACTATATTAACCCTGCAAACATGATGGGTTTAGGGGGCCCTTCCTGTCCATGTGCTGCAGGTCTAAGCTCAAACTTACGAAATGGACACCAAAGCTTACAACAACTTCATTATCCTTTATTTATTCAACCAAAAACATATATAATATACAGTAGCCAGTAAATCCTGTAGTTGTGCTTCCCTTCCCCAACGTAACTCGCAAGTACTATGTGATTGCAATATATATATATTATGCTTTTACAATTTGAGATCCTGAACTCAAGGATATGATCTTAGCTACATGCCAACGATATTACAAAAATATATCTTAAATTATTTTTCTAGCATTTTGGTTATGGAAAACTTATCTTGGTAATCTTGTGACCCATGCATAGCTTGTTTGAGATCAGAGCTTTATGCTTGCAGCTCCACATGGTCTGAAAAAGAAATAAAATAAATTTTCAACCCACATCCTCCGCATGTCTAGTATGAAATATTCGAAACTGCCAAACTCGATATTCTGGTACTTAACTTGAATTATTTAAAACCCATAATTATGGTACTTAATTATGTACTGTAATAATCTCATGACCATAACTTCTTCATGATGATGAAATTTGACAAACGGTTCCTGCATTACTTGAATGAGGATACTTTGAAGAAAACCCACGTCTCATAATCCTGATATTATTATTCATTTGATCACAAATTGATATTTTAACTATAAGAATTTATCCATTCGGTACTTAGTCCCATAACAAATAACTTAATTGGCTTATGAAGAATTTCGACAATGGGTCCTTGTAGTAAATTAAATTGGAAAAACAATCATGAGAAAATCATAGAAAAGTCATCTCTAATCATTGAAAAGTCAAGAAAACTAATGATAATAAACCACAAAGTGTAGGATGTATATTGTCAACAAGTTGTGGGATTATGGTATGCAATGAGTTAAAAGTATAAGAATATAGGTTATGAATAGTGATATTGTATGGTTGAAAAAGGGGATATTTGAGGCCCAACATCCTCCCATACCTGTGGATTTTAATGTCCTCATGCAAACAAACCCCTTTCTCATTTACATATTCTTGACATTGTTTTGTAGATGTTGGTTTTGGTGGGATGCCATTGCTTGAATATTTGGAGGTCTTGGTTCTTGTGGGGAATCACTATTTGAATATTTGGAGGTGCTTGTTCTTGTGGAACAACACTCTTCACATTTAACATATCATACTAATTTACATAGAAATACAAATTGAGGATAAGAAAGGGATGGATGAGGAAGAGATGATGGATGAAATGAGTGTAGAAATTAAAAAACATGCATGTATATATTGGATTCACCTGATCTAAAAACGTACTAAAGTTAAATGCTGAATCACTTCTACAAATATTTTGTGGAATTAAAAACACAATCAACAATCACATGAAGTAAAGAAGAATCAAATCATACACAACACAAATAATTTCTCAGGGAAAGCTTGCTGCTCAAAACCCCACTATCTTCTATTGTATATTTAGAATGGATCATGAAACAATTACATACAAAAATATTCTCACAAGAGCCCTCCAATACTCAGCTAACTGTCTCACACTGTCATACAAAAACTGACCAATACTTAGCTAATTTACCACCTCTAGACAACCTGCCTTGCTTGCACAATCCCTGATGAATGCAATCCCTGAAAGATAGGAATTATGGCCTTCCTTAACTGCGCAAGTATCATGGGAACTCCAATGGGTGTTTGGTTGCATGGGTGCAACCCAATAATCCTACAACTAATAGTCAAATTCCCTTTCACCTAGATTTCAACTGGGTCTCCACTGGATCTAGCATGCATGCAACTAATAATAGTAAATCCTCAATTGCATATGAGATCACTGATTGTGAATTAATTAATATTTAATTCACTTGATCTCTCACTAGTGTATCAAGTAGTTACAACTAACACAACTGAGTTTAACTCACTTAACTGAGTTAAACTGGTTGCAACATGCATTAACTAATGCACCACTGCACTTCAAATTCTGTTACAACTAGAATTACTCTGCATGCCTCACCAACTACCTCTAACTCGAAATCCACTAGCTAACTGAGTTTATTACTCTCAGTTAACTTTTACAAGTTATTTTTGAGAATATATTACAATTTATTGTCCATATTAATTAAGGGATAACTAAAATAGACATGCACCAAAAATAGCACTGTGGGCCCCACCCTATTGTAGGTGCTTAATGCACTAGGCGTGGGTGATGAAATTTTCTTGTTGAGTCTCAACAATGAGGTGGTGATGGAGATGGTAAGTATGTGAATAGGTGCTTGCATACTCTGTCATCGTAAGTCTAATACTTATAAGTGGTTTACTTTATCTTTTATGGTAGTAATGACTTCATCTTCCAAATATAATGCTTCTTATCATGGGAGGAGAAGACACTATAAATGATGCCTTTATTAATATACGATAAGAATTTTCTTTTACATGGTCTTGTAATCAGAGTATATGTGTAATTAATGAAAGGAAAACATAAGGATAATGATTTATGAAATATGGAATGAGGAGTGGTTAATCATTAAGTTTCTTAAATATTTTAATGAATTAGAGAATATAAAGCCAACTTTACCTCATGTTTTAGCTTTGTTGTTGATGTCCTTGGTGCTGCAGGATGAAGTGGGGGATGGAATAGATGGAGCTAATGTGAATGCTAATTTGATCTGCCGAAGAAGGCTAAAGAATGAATTGAAGGTCCCCTTATCCACCATGCCTGAGGAGTTGTGTGCCCCCAAACAACTAAGGAAAGTTGAACGTTGTTGCAAATGAATGGCCAAGCTACTATATGGAAGCCTTTACCGAAGTAAATATTCTGCCGGAAATAAAAATGGAAATGCTGATACACAAATCCAAACTATTGCAAACCTGTGTTGAGATCAACAAACCATATAGTCTTCAACCACTACACACCCATGTGCAATCTTGCATATGTGAATAAATGGCGTCAAATTATGTTGAACATAAGAAAGAAACATTAGATTAGAAACCATTTAGGAGGTCGTTAATTAATGTGAGATATAGCACCTTTGATGTCAATGGGAATCAAGGCACTAGGTACATTCTACCAGGCATGAATGGATTTTTCGAAGTCGAATGGACTGCATAATTCATCCACCAAGAAACATTGATTTATTTCCTTAGTAGACGACAATGATACCTACTATTAAGGCATGCATACTCCCATGTACCTTATCTAACTCTAAACTTGATCCCAGATAATGTGTTGATGTCGATGGGACAAGGCTTGTTGGCAGGTGGGCCTTAAGGGATTCCACATCAACCAACTTGAGTATAAACATAATAACTTCAAAGATACATCATTTGAAGAACTCATACAAATTTAGAAATTTTACTGGGAAATTTTCCCACCAGTTACCTGATTTTCAAGTAAAGTCCCTGTCCAGTTGCGCAAGACAAGCTAGTTTTCACAAAAGGACTCATTTTTCTCTTTACATTTTTCATTTATTTATTTATTACAGTACTAACTTTCCTAAAAGATGTCCTCCTTCAAGTGAAAGAGAACTTCCAATGAATCCATGTGCGAATCAAATACAAAGATATATTTATGCTCAGATTTAACATATAAACTTTAGAATGTACATGAGCATGAAAAATAATTTTTTTTGAAAGATGTGATATAAAGAGTATTTTTAGATGAAAGTGGTAATTTTACTGAATTGTGATATGGAACCAATGCTTGATGCAATCCTGGTGGTATTGGCCCATTTATTCATTTGCACCACTATGAAAGCCCTCGTCGGTCATGCCAGGAAAACTTGGATAATTGGTCTCTGGAATGCATACAAGGCTTGTTGATGGGCATGGTGAAAGTTCTTCGATCTCAGGTTCAATAGGTTTATCCCCATCGGATTTGGTACATGATTTATTGATCTCCGTGGTATATAGGAAAGAGGAATCAAGGGATTCCAAATCCTTTTCTAGCTGTGGATAGATATCTAATTTCCTGAATGTGGTTAGGATGAACTCTTCCTGAGAGGCATATATCCCACCTACTGCTAGGATTTGAAAAAGTACAACAAGGGACATTCTTCAAGCTCTTAATCGTTCTTGAATTTATCCTACTGGTTGATGATCCTTGTCTCGCAACATGGATCAATAAACAGGGGTTATTACAACACCCCAAAAATGTTTTATCTCTAAAGATCTTGAATTTTTAATCTAAATGAATTAAAACTACTAATTATAATAACAATCACAAAAATTGAACTCCTTGCTTAATTGGACCTTGCTGTCACCAAGTTGTCCTTTCAAATGAGTTATTCCATTCTTATTTTCATCAGTCTCAAGGAAAACATAATTGAAAAGGAAAAGAAAGAAAATTTGGGCGATCCTACCTTTAATTCTATGCATATGAAAAAGAACCTAGAAAATCAATTAGAGACAACCAATATTTGGAGTGACCCCAAACCAAAGTAGATGCATAGCTCTTCAGTCACGTCTTACCACATTTATCTGCCCTTTAGTTGCCATGCAAATAATATCATGCAAAAAAATATTTGTGAAAGAAACTACACTCTAATCCTTTTAGCACCTCCCCAATAACGACACCAAAAATGTTGGAGAAATTATATGTATTCTAATTCCAATATTTAATTATCAATTCGGGGCTCGTAAACTTCAAGGCACAAGTGCAAGTGATGGAGGATCAGAGCATCTAGCCTAAACTAACATCTTAGAAATTCTGGAATATAGTACTGAATGGAGTATGAAATTTCCGTTCCTAAATTAGTCTACTCCTTAGTACAAAATTAGGTACAAATCCTCTGTTTCTAATTCGAAATAATTCTAATGATAAATTAAGCTTAAATAAAGAAATCATGCATAACCGAATTCACCATTACACAAATTAACTCAAACTTCTACAAACACTGAATTCAATCAACTGTTATAACTAATTCTAAAATCAACTACTTTACTCAATCTTCCTTTACAAAACTATCGCTGGGGTCACACAATAAATTAGAAAGAAAATATAGAATCTAAAATGAAGAAGTGAATGCAGAAATAAATTGACAAAGAAAGTTGAATCTTCATATTCCCTGCTCACTTCAAACCATTTTTTAATTATAAATGCAAAAAATAAAAAATATAAAAGGAAATAAATAATAAAATTCACACTTACATAACTATATTAACCCTGCAAACATGATGGTTTCAGGGGCCCCTTCCTGTCCATGTGCTGCAAGTCTAAGCTCAAACTCGTGAAATGGACACCAAAGCTTACAACTACTTCATTATCCTTTATTTATTCAACCAAATATAAAGTATAATATACAATAACCAATAAATCTTGTAGTTGTGCTTCCCTTCCTCTACGTAAGTCCCCAATACTGAGTGAATGTAATATATATATATATATATATATATATATATATTAATATTATGATTTTAATTTGAGATATTAAACTCAAGGATATGATCTTAGCTATATTCCAAAATTATATCTCAAATGATTTTTTTGGCATTTTGGTTATGGCAGACTTGTCTTGACAATCTCGTGATCCATGCATAGCTTGAATGAGATTTGGGCTTTATGATTGCAGCTCCATATGGATTGAAAAAGAAATAAAATAAATCTTAAACCCACATCTTCCACGTGGCTGGTATGAAATATTCAAAACCCTCAACCCATAATTCCGGTACTTAACTCGAATTATTTAAAACCGGGAATTATGGTACTTAATTCTGTACTGTAATACTCCCCCGACCATAACTTCTTCGCGATGATGAATTTTGATAAACAAATTTTTGGTTTCCTAAATGAGGGTACTTTGAACAAAACCCACGTTTGAGAATCCTGATATTATTCTTAATTTGATCACAAATTGAGATTTTAGCTAGGTACAAATTAATCTACTCCTTAGTACAAAATTAGGTACAAATCTTCCGTTTCTAATTCAAAAACATTCTAATGATAAATTAGGCTTAAATAAAGAAATCATGCATAACCGAATTCACCATTACACAAATTAACTCAAACTTCTACAAACACTGAATTCAATCAACTATTATAACTAATTCTAAAATCAAATTCAAATAAACTACTTTGCTCAATCTTCCTTTACAAAACTATCCCCGGGATCACACAATAAACCAGAAAGGAAATATAGAATCTAAAATGAAGAAGTGAATGCAGAAATAAATTGATAAAGAAAATTGAATATTTATATTTCCTTCTTACTTCAAACCATTTGTTAATTATAAATGCAAGAAATAAAAAATATAAAAGAAAACAAATAATAAAATTCACACTTACATAACTATATTAACCTTGCAAACATGATGGGTTCAGGGGGCCCTTCCTGCCCATGTGCTGCAAGTCTAAGCTCAAACTTGCGAAATGGACACCAAAGATTACAACAAATTCATATCCTTTATTTATTCAACCAAATACAAAGTATAATATACAACAACCAATAAATCTTGTAGTTGTGCTTCCCTTCCCCTACGTAATTCCCCAATAATGATATATATATATATATATATATATATATATATTATAATTTGAGATATTGAAGTCAAGGATATGATCTTAGCTATATGCCAATGATATTCCAAAAATATATCTCAAATGAGTTTTTTTGACATTTTGATTATGGCAGGCTTGTCTTGACAATCTCGTGACCCATGCATAACTTGATTGAGATTTGTGCTTTATGATTGCAGCTCCATATGTATTGAAAAAGAAACAAAATAAATCTTAAACCCACATCTTCCATGTGGTTGGTATGAAATATTAAAAACCCTCAAACCCATAATTCCGGTACTTAACTCAAATTATTTAAAACTGAGAATTCTAGTACTTAATTCTGTATTGTAATACTCTCTCGACCATAACTTCTTCGTGATGATGAATTTTGATAAAAAAAAATTTGTGTTTCCTGAATGAGGGTACTTTGAACAAAACCCAAGTCTTAGAATCCTGGTATTATTCTTCATTTGATCAAAAATTGAGATTTTATCTACATGAATTTAGCCATTCAGTACTTAGTCTCGTAGCAACTAGCTTAATTGGCTTATGAAAAATTTCAGCAATGGGTCCCTGCAGTAAATCAACTTGGAAAAACCATCATGAGAAAATCATAACAAAGTCATCCCTAATCATTGAAAAGTCAATACAACTAATAATAATCAACCACAAAGTGTAAGATGTATATTGGTGGCAAGTTGTGTGATTATGGTATGAAATGAGTTAAAAATATAGGAATATAAGTTATGAATAGTGATATTGTATGGTCGAAAAATGAGCACCCAACACAATTTTTCTAAAGGTTTCTACTTTGAACTCAATTGGAAGAAAAACTTGCTTCCCATAAACAAGCTCGTAGGGAGTATGTCCAGTTGTATTTCTCCATGTGGTTCGATAAGTCCATAGTGCTTCTGAAAGATTTTTGGCCCAATATTTCTTATGCAAATGCACAATTTTGGTTAGAATTACTTCAAGTACCTTATTGATGAACTCCACTTGTCCATTGGCTTGTGGATGATATGGAGTAGACTTTTGATGCTTGATTTTATATTTCTCTATGATATTTTGCACCAACTTGGATGTGAATTGAGTATCTTTATCTATTATAATTTCTCTTCGAACACCAAAACGAGTAAAGATATCCTAAAAAAGAAATGCAACTACAATAGTTTCAGCTGCAAATAAAAGAGGTTTAGTTTCTACCCATTTTGTAACATAATTTGTACAAAGAAGTATATACCTTTTCTGTTTAGAACAATGTAAATTTTGAAATGGGAACTGTAAACTCAAAACGAGAATTCTAGCCAAAACACCCAAAAAAACATGAAAAATAGCACGAAAACTAAAAGTAATGATATTGGAATAACGTTTTTTTTAGGGTAAGTTTTCAACATTTTTTAAAAATGGCAGTGAAAGCCAATAAAAACCAAATTTTTTGGTGGGAAAAACACCGTGAAAAAAAAAGTGTTAATATTGAAATAACGTCATTTTTTAGGTAAAATTTCAACATTTTTTAGCAATGACGTTGAAGATAAAATATCATGGCTTCGAAAAACCTTAAAATTCCAACGATTCTCATGCATGAGATTAAAGATAATAATATAATGTCTCTTAAAAAACCTTAAAATTCCAACAATTTTCAGCCCTGGTGTTAAAGATAAAATACTTATAACTGTTTTCAACCATAGCATTAAAGATAAAATATCATGACTTGGAAAAACCTTAAAATTTTGACAAATTTTCAACAATGGAATTAATACCAAAGATTGTGACTACAAAAAAGCTCAAGTTTTCAACATATTTCAAGCATGGCATTATGAAAAATTTTTATGACTAAAAAACTTTAAAAATGAACACCTAAATCAAAGAGTCATTATACCAAGAGTAATTTATTTTATAATTACTAAAAGTAAAACAACTTTAAAATCTTAGCTTAAGACAACTTGACACATTATAACAACAATTTAAAATCAACTATCAAATTGACATGTAGTGTAGGCGAATTCAACCTATTGCAATGAAAACTTAAAGACTAACCATAGAATTGATACATTTTGGGGTGGATTCAATCCATTATAACGAAAACTTTAAAATCTATATCAAATTGACACATGACAGAATTGAAATGTTAATCGAGGATTGACATGAACCTTGCAGAAAAACAAAATAAAACAAAATAATAAATAAATAAAAATGAAAGATAAAAAGAAAACAAAATTTTAAATATTGAAAAAAACAAAAACAAACAAAAATACAAAAGTTAAAAATAATAATAATAAGAAGTAAATAAAGATATATATTAAGACAACAAAATTTTTAAAAATAATAAAATTTAAATAAAAAAATATATTAAAACATAAAAGTATTGCAAAATAAAAAACAAATATTAAAAAAAACAAAAAATGTAAATAATTAAAATATTAACCCAATTTTTTTTATTAAAAACAATGTAAGACAAATAAAAAATAAAAAATAAATAAAAGCAAAAAATGCATTATAATAAAATTAAAAACATAAAAAAATAATTAAAATTATAAAAAAGATATGTAATTAAAAAAAAATAAAAGCATTAAGATTTAAGAAGAAAAAAAAAATGATTAAATTAAAAAAAAAAAAAAAAAAAAACAAAAACAAAAACAAAAACATTCAAAATTAAATTAAAAAAATACTTCAAACCTATTTTTTTAATTAAAAAAATCATTGAAAAACACATAAAAATCAAATTAAATTAAAATAAAACATAAGGATTAAAATTTAAGAAAAAATAAAGCAAAAACACATAAAGAAAAACAAATAAAAAGATAATTTAAAAAAATTAAGATGATATAAACGAAAACAAAACAACATATAAAAAGATAAAAATATAAAAATTATAGCGGAGGCTCGATTCTGGGTGTGACTTCGCTCCTCTTCCAACCTCCACGACTCAATGGGACCAGAGCGGTGAGGCTCATTTTTGAGAATGAGGCCTCCTCGCCTTGGGCCATAAATTTTTATTTAATTTTCATATTTTTTATTTATTTATTTTCTTAATTTTTTTTTTATTGTTTTATATTTAGTTCAATTATTAATTTAATTTATTTCATTTTTTATTTTAATGTTTTTTTTTAATAGTGTGTGTTTGTTTTTTTTTTAATTCAGTATTTAATTTTTATTTATTTATTTATTATGATGTGTTTCTTTTATTGTTTTTTTTTTCTTTTAAATTTCAAATTTTTTATTACGTTTTTATTATTTTTAATTTTTAATGTTTTTTCTTTTTATTTTTAAAATTAATCACATTTTTTATTTTTATTTTTTTATGTCTTTAATTTTTCAAGATTTTTTTCTTAATTGTCTTTTAAAATTGTATGTTGTTTTGTTTTGTTTGTGTTTGTGTTTTTTTTTAAAAATTTTATACTGTTATTTATTTGTTATTTTTACTTAAATTTATTTAAAAGCCAAAAAAACCAATTTTTTTGGTGCTAAAAACAATGAAAAAAAATGTGGGAATAACATTATTTTTTTTAGGTAAATTCTCAACATTTTTTAGCAATGACGTTGAGGATAAAATATCATGACTCCGAAAACTTTAAAATTTCAAAGATTTTTAGGCATGACATTAAAGATATAATATCACATTTCTGAAAAAGCCTTAAAATTCCAACAATTTTCGGCCATGATGTTAAGATAAAATACTTATCGCTGTTTTTAACCATAACATTAAAGATAAAATATCACGACTTAGAAAAACTTTAAAATTTTGACAAATTTTCAACCATGGAATTAAAACCAATTTTGACAAATTTTCAACCATGGAATTAAAACCAAAGACTGTGACTACATAAAACCTCCAACGTTCAACATATTTCAACCATGGCATTATTGAGAATTTTTATGCCTAAAAAAAATTTAAAAATGAAAACCCGAATCAAAAAGTCATTATACCAAGAGTAATTTCATTTATAATTGATAAAATTAAAACGACTTTAAATTCTTAGCCTAAGAAAACTTGACACATTGCAACGAGAATTTAAAAATCAACCATCAAATTGACATGTAGTGTAGGCAAATTCGATCACTTGTAATGAATACTTAAAGACTGACCATCAAATTGATACATTTTGGGGGTGGACTCAATCCATTATAATGAAATATTTAAAATTAACTATCAAATTGACACATGATGGAATTGGCTTGGTACTCAAGGATCGACACCAACCCTACAAAAAAAAACAAAATAATAAATAAATATTTAAATAAATAAAAATGAAAAATACAAAAGAAAACAAAAAATTAAATATTGAAAAAAACAAAAACAAACTAAACACAAAAAAATAAAAAAATAATAAATAGTAAATAAAAATATATATTAAGACACATTTTTTTAAAAATAATAAATAATTAAAAACAAACATTGAAATATTAAAAAATATTAAAATAAACAAAAAATACATTATAATAAAATTGTATATATATATATATATATATATATTAAAATAAAAGTTACAACTCCGGATGCGGATGGTAGCCTTGATTGATGGGACATCTGTCCCCGGACACCTCCCGAGGAAGCTTGCGTGGGGTGGCCATATGGCCCCCTGCAGCTCCATTATCCTTGCATTTACTGCGCTAGCTTGCTATGCATTTACTCTCCCTCGCCGGCATATTCATCTCCCCGTCCTGCTCAGTTGGTTAGTGATGGAATTCATCTCGTAATCTGGAGTGTTCCTGTTCTGCTTGCCGTTCTCTGCCTCCCCTGTGGAGCGCTTGCCCTGCTGCTTGTGCTGAGCCAAGCGCTCACACACAGACGGGGCAACGCTGCTCGCTCTTGGGCTGTTTGGAGACATTACCAGGCCATCATTTCTCCTAGAGCGCCTTTTGCTGTTCCAATTCCTTTCTGCATACCCAATTTGTCAATCACTGCGGGCTCCCATCACTTTCTTCTTGTTCTAATTGTCTCAGGCATCTCCAGACTACTTTTGTAGCCATGCCATGGCTCCGTCACTGAATGCATTGTCGCCGTGGTGCGAGTCGAGGCCGGGATGCTTGCTCTCGGCCTTCCACCAGCTCGAATGCAAAGACTTCCTCTGAGGACGTTGCGTGGGGGCGCTATCCGGATACTCGCAGCCAAAGAGGTCGCGCTTGCCATCTAGGCAATGTCTACGTTGCTCAGACCACCTCGCCTCCTTATGCTGATCCGCTAAGGCCTGTTTCCCCTGCCTCCCATGCTTCAGACAGTCATGCCCTTCGCCTGTCCTCCCAGAGGGCGGAATTCCGCTTTGAATGCTCCTTCAATCAACCCATTGTCACTGCCTTCGTTACTGTCACTCTGAGAGAAGAGATGCCTAGCTTGATTTCTCCCCTTATGCCCGGTCCAATTCCCTCTCCCCTTGGTCCTAATCCCATGTTGGCTGTGAATATTCCCGTGAGACCTGTTGCGCCCTCTGGACCAGCACTTTTCGACTTGGATAAGCAACCCATGCAGGTGGACGTGGACATCACCAACAAGGACAGTGAACCAAAGGAAAACGTCGAAGTTCCAAGGGACGAGTACTGGTACCGCATTGTGGAGGAGCCGCCTTCTCCAGCGCATGAGCAGTAATTCCTGTTTGCCTTGGTCCACCATGGTACATTCGCTTAAACGTTTTGGGAGAATTTCTGATTTTCTTTATTCTTCTTCAGCAACAACAACTGTTTGCTACTCTAGTATATTTTGTTTTGATATGTTATATGCAATGAACAATGAGCCGGTTTCCCTCTCAAGGACAGTGTAACACTCTTTAAAAGAACTAGTTTCCCACTCAGGGCAGTTCGTTATTTTTGTTAAGCATGGACATCAAGCCCAGTCTTCAGACTCTCATAGCTGAGACTGTGACAGTTTTGTATCAGTATGTTTTATAAATAAAATTAATATTATTTAGAAAAAAAAAAGTAGTTACAAAAATTAATTAAAAAAAATATTAAGATTTAAAAAGTTTAAAAACATAAAACATGAAAAAAATACCATTAAATTAAAAGAAAAAAATTCAAAACAAATATTAAAAAGGCTTTAAACAATTTTTTTAATTAAAAAAAATGATAAAAAGACACATAAAAATCAATAAAAAGACAATTAAAATTAAATTAAAATAAAACATAAAGATTAAGATTGAAAAAAAATAAAACATAAAGAAAAGCAAATAAAAAAAATAATTAAAAAAAATGAATAAGATAAAAATAAAAATAAAAACAACATATAAAAACATAAAAGTTTTAAAATTATAGCATAACGGGCGTAGGGCGGGGAGGCTTGATTCTGGGTGCAACTTTGCCGCCTCCCTATCCCCGTCCCGGCCTGCCCCTCCCCGCCCCGCATCCCCGCCCCGCCCCGCCCCGCCCACCTTGGGGGCCATAATTTTTTATTTATTTTGCATGCTTTTATATATATATTTTTTCCTTAATTTTTTAATTGTTTTATATTAATTTTAATTATTAGTTTATTTTATTTTATTTTTTATTTTGATGTTTTTATTTTAATTTTTTTTAAATGTTTTTTTTTTTTTTTTTTTTTTTTTTTTTAATTTTAAAATTTTAATTTATTTTAATGTGTTTGTTCGATTGCTTTTTATCTTTTTAAATTTTAAAAGAAATAGTTTTTTTTAATGTTTTATTATTTTTATTTTTTAAATTAATCACATTTGTTTTTTTTATTTTTGTTTTTTATAATTGTATGTTTTTATTTTTATTTTTTACAATTTTTTTTTTTTTTTTAATTTTTTTTTTTTTTATTACTTTAAAATTTGTCTAAAACATTTTAAAAAAAAAATCAAATATTACAATTTTTTTTTATTATTTAAAATTAACAAAAATATCATAAAAATTTCTATTTTTCCAATTTTATTATATACATATATATATATATTCTTTTTAGCAAAAAATCTTGAAATACATTTTTTTTAATTATATCTATATGCAAAATGTATATTTTTTGTCGAGTGTTTAAAATTATTTTTATGTGTATTGAAGTTTTAATTAACAATATATGAATATATAAAAAATCATAACCTCAAAATATTAATCTTATTATTATTATTTTTTTAATGTTGCAAAAAAAATAAAAATTTCATTATAAAAAAACATTGCAAAAACAAACAAAAATCGTATGTTTGGAAAACCCTTGAAAAAAAAACATGTTAGGACAAAAAACAAGAAGAGGAATAAGAGAACTTAAAAATGGTGAAATAATGAACATTTAAAAAGAAAATTATTCATAATTAAGACATAATAAAATTTTGTGCATACTTAAGACATAAGAAAACTTAAAGTGTCAAAAAAAGCGCGAAAAAAAAGTGTTGATGCTTTTAAAAGTCCACATGAAAATCACCAACATTTTAAAGAATGATCCACAATTAATACATTAGAAAATTTGAAGTGTAAAAAATAAGCCCTATAAAAGAAGTGGTTGATGTTGCATGAACACTTTTCAAAACCAACATGAAAATTACCAACATTTAAAAAAAATTGTTTATATTTGATACATAACAAAATTTAAAGTGTCAAAAATATGCTCCAAAAAAAAGTGTATTATGAATCAACACTTTTCAAAATCGGATGATTTTTTGCTACCTCAAAAAATGGGTACACGGTGTAGTTCTTGTTTGACAGTTTACATTTTTTTAGATGGAGGATTTATTGGGCCAACAAAATCGAGAGCCCATTTTTCAAAAGGCTCTACAAGTACCTGTGGTTGTAGAGACATTTCATTTGATGAAACATACTTCCTCATTCTTTGACAACTATCACATCTTTTGACATAATCTTTGGCATCCTTAAAAATAGATGGCCAATAATATCCCAAAATAAGGATATTGTAAGCAGTTCTTTTATCAACAAAGTGTCCTCCACATGGTTCATTATGAAAAATTTTCAAAATTTATGGTACCTCATCTTCTCGAACACCCCTTCGGATAAAATCAGGTCCAGTTCTGTATAATTCTCCATCTATCCAAGAATAGGGTGCACTAGTTTTGATAACTTTTTGCTTTTCCCTAGTTGATAGTTGTGGAGGTAATTTCCTTGTAGCTAAGTAATTGATAATATCTATAAACCAAGGTGTTTTAGTAGATACCGCAAAAATTTATTCATAAGGAAAATTATCTTTTACAAGAACATCAATACTATTATTCTGCATTCTAGAAAAAAAATCAGAAATTTTATTTTCTTTTTCTGGTCTATCGAGAATAGTAATGTTGAATTTTTGTAATAATAACAACCATCTTGTAATTCTACCATTAGTAATTGGTTTTTTCATTAAATATATAATAAAAAAATGGTCTGTATGAATAAAAGTTTCATAACTAGTGATATAATGACGAAACTTATTAATGGCATGCAAAACAACTAAAAACTCCTTTTCTGTTACAGTGTAATTTATCTCTTTTGGAGTCAAATTTTTGGTTATATAATAAACAACATAAGGAGTTAAATATTTTTTTCCCAACACAATTCAAAAAGTTGTATTTGAAGCATCAATAGAAATGTTGAAAGAAATAAACTAATTAGGTCCTCTTAAAATTGGTGCTCTAGTAATCTTTTGTTTCAATGTATCAAATGCTTTTGGACAGCCAGAATTCCAAACAAAGTCACAATCTTTTGTAAGAAGTTTGAAAAGTGGAGAGGCTATTTTTGTGAAATTTTCTATCGATCTTCTATAATAACTAGTAAATCCAAGAAAAAATCTAATATATCTTTAAAAAACATGAATTAAAATTTTAGAAATTACTTCTACTTTAGATGTGTCCGTTTTGATTCCATCACTTGAAATATGGTGGCCTAAAACAATCTCTTCATTGAACATCATAAAACACTTTTCATGGCTTCAGGGAAGAATTTCTTCTTTACATTTAATAAGAAATTTTCCAAATTTTCAAGAGCTTCCTCAAAAGTTTTTCCATATATATTAAAGTCATCCATGAAAATTTCCACACAATCATGAATTAGATCAGAAGATATATCTAAAACTGCTATATGAAATGTTGCAGGTGCATTACATGATCCAAAGGGAAGTACTTTATAAGAATATGTTCCCCATAGACATGTGAAAGTAGTTTTATCTTTATCTTTTGGTGCTAGTTGGATTTGGTTATATCCACTAAAACCATCAAGAACTGAAAAAATATTTTTCCCTGCCAAGGTATTTAATACTTGATATACAAAATGTAGTGGAAAATGATCTTTCAAAGAAATTTTATTCAATTCCGTATAATCAATACACACTCTCCATTTCCCATTTTTCTTTGGAACAATAAATAAAGGTGACACCCATTAATTATTTGATATCGGATAAATGAAATTCACATTAAGTAAATTTTGTAATTATTGCTTAAAAATTTCTTCCAGATTAGGATTCATCCTTCTCTGAGTTTGTCTAACTGGTTTGCCATTTTCATGGATATAAATATGATGCATACAAGTTTTAGGATCAATCCCTTCCATATTAGTATAATCCCATGCATAAGTAGAGTAATTTTTTTGCTGCATATTGATCAATTTGTTCTTTTGAAATTCTTTATTGATATTCAATTTTTTACGTGGAAAAATTTCTATGTGAGAATTTCCAAACTTTTCCATAGAATGTAAAGTTATTTGGTGAGATGATAAATATTCAATATTGCATTGTTCCTAAAATTTTTGATCTTGATCACAATATGAAGAAGAATAATTAGTATTCATTAAATTTATCAATTGAACTTCTTCATCTAATTGTGAAAGAGTAAATACTGGTTGCATATCATCAAAGTCTTGATTATCACCATCTATCCAAATTTCACTTTCTACTCCAGTTATTGTTTTTTCGGGTGGACAAAATGTGATTTTCTGTTAAACTCAAGCATGGAATATGTAGGAATAGAGAACATATGGAAAGATAAGCATGAGTTGATTTTATTATTCACAAATATGCACACACACACACACACACACCCACCCACACACACACACACACACACACATATATATTACATTGGAGTGACCCTTGGTTTCACATTCCAAGTGGTCTCTTGGACTCCTTTTGACTCTTTGCCTTCCATACCAACCCTTAGAGGATTAGGTGTCCAACATTCCCCCCCTTAATCCGAAGGGGTATGCATGAGTCCAAGAAGAGAGTTGTAATACAAATGTGCAAAGTATGCATGGAAGCACTAGGTTGAATGTGCTCTCTGAAATGTTGGCATAAAGAGGTGGTTTAAGGATGACCACCAACACTGGAATGCTTAGTGAAGTTCCCGAAACTCTTCCAAATCCGGCAAGAAGTTGAGGTCTTCTACTAGAGGAAGTGCTCCTCATATTTTGAAGACGGAGGCCTTCAACCTCATAGAAGGGAGGTATACAACCTGCGATGGTTTAAGGATGACCACCAACTCTATAATTCTTGATGCATTTTCTGAAACCCTTCCAAAACTGGCAAGAAGTTGAAGTCTTCTGCTAGAGGAAGTGTCCCGAATTATTTGAAGAGGAAGAATATCAACCTCGCATAGATGGTTTAAGGATGACCACCAACCAAAGGCATGCTCATGGGCATTTGTATCTCTGGATACAACTCTAAATCTCATGGGCATATGTATCTCTGGATACAACTCTAAATATCAAATGACAGGTTGTGGCTTGGGCTCACTTGAATTGTTGTGTCTCTGGCTACAACTCTGAATCTGGAATGGAAGGTTGTGGCTCAGGCTCGCTCACTTGATGTGGCTTTGAAGCTTGTAGATGACCATCATTTCCCCCCTGTTAGATACAAGGTGAGATGACAGTTAAAACTCAACTGCAATATTTTTAAATACCCTAGAACAAGTTTTGACATATGACTTAAACAACTTCTTGGCTATTGATGCCCATTGCCAAGAAGCGATCCATCCAAGATGAATCTTTGTTCTTGCAAGAGGCTTATTTCTGAAGAATTTGTGTGAAGAATGGGTGTGCCGACCATAGTGCTTGCATGGGTGAAGATCGAAACAATGATATTTCATATGGTCAACTTGATCATAATGTTGGAATTTTACAATATATTGTTGCGACTGTGGAAGAGAAGCAAGATATCAAACAACTGAAGGTGAACTGTCATAAAGAAATCCAGCGCTTTGAAATTGAATGGACTTGGAATAGTCTGGAATATGAAAGGAAACCTCCTTGTCATATCCAAGACTTTTTCTGTGCTTGTTATGGACAAGCTCTTCCCAAGGTTTGATGATGGGCTTGGGAAGTGCAGGCAAGATTTTTGCTTCTGCATTCAAATGTCCTCTTGTACTGGGCTCAGTGATCTGAAAAATTTCTTGTTGCTGATGGGAGGATTTCTCAATGTTCTGAACAAATACAAGTTTAGAATGATAACTCTTCTGCTGAAGCTCATCTTGCTGAAGCTGAGACTCCAACTGCAAAAATTCAATGTTTTCTTGTGCATTTTGCAAAAAAAATTGAATTTCGGTGAGAGAAAATTTACTGACTTTTAATGTATCATAAGTATTAGAAAATATCAGATTTTTGAGGAACTCTAATACTTCTTTGATTCTGGAATTTTTTTTTTTAAATAACAAAATAATGAGTGTATTCAATGCTTTGAATCTTCAACTATGAGGGTATATCTTCAAATCGTTAAATATGCTTGCTCATCGACAAGAAGTCCCATGGCTGAATGAATTCACATTAAAAACTAGTTGATGTTAATCAATTCACCAAGCCAACCAGCTTGCACGGTAATTCAATGCTATCTAGGAACCATAACCAGCATACCATCTATCAAAATAAAACTTAAAATTCATGCTCGATTGAAAACATATAGAGAATAACTGAATTAGATACAAGATACAACGATGGTGATCCCAACACTCTGGTTTAGGTTTGAGCGGACTTAGTGAACTCATTCAAGGTGGTCAAGAATGGTAGTTGTAAATTCAATTCTCACCTCTAAGAACAACGAAGCTAATAATTCCCCCAAGAAGAACATTGAAGCCTCACTTGCAAGATCCCTTACATCATGCTTTCCAACACAACCTCAGAGAGTTCCATGATATTGAGTGATAGGTTTTATTAATATTATATTGGGATCTCCATGGAGCCAATTCAATGTTTTCATTCAACTACACATCCAATTTCCTGTATCTTTAAATCTCCGAACATAAAAAAACTGCAAACGAAATATTTGACCGGTTTTATTTGTGCAACAAACGAACTTCCCTTCAAAATTAGCTTTAGAGGACACAATGACCACCTAAGTATGGGAAATTGGTGCTACTCAGGTTCTTACATTTGCTGACATGGAAGGGGTCGACGTTGAGTGGACACTTGCGGATGGAGTAAGAAACATGTATTACAGTGGTCGAGTGGCCCAAGCAGTGGGATATGGAGCAGTGTATAGGAGGAAGAGAGCGTATAGGAATACCTGTCTATGCATTATAATTTCAGGTGCCGAGGGAGCGGAATCCATAGTCATATAATGGAGGAGAGGGTGGAGATACCTGGAGGACTGCGTGAGGGCCGACCGAGAGTGGCGTAGGGATCCACATGAGGCAGAGGTGAGAAGGAGCTGGCGAGGAGGGAAGGTGAGCCAGCGGAGGGAGGTTGAGCCGATAAGATGGAAGGTGACATAATCACATGGGAAATCTAAATAAATACCACTTTTATTCCTTGCTCGTGCCAGAAAGGCAGTGGTATGGTGAGGAGCATGCGACGAATGATAAAAATAAATAATGTTATTCCCTGTGTAACCCTTTCGACCATAATTCGATTTGGGTTGATTAAACTTGAAACAATGGAGGGAAAGGGAATTGGGAGAAAAGGTGCCTCTATTATTTGGTTGTCGATGAGGGAGGGAGGTGAGCGCAGAGCAGAGGGAGTCAACGAAGAGGGAAGGGAGTCGTGATGCACAGTGGGAAGAGGTCAGGTGTCTGGAGCAGTGTATGGTATGGAGGGCGCAAATGAGGAGCGCGAAGACCGAAAAGTGAGAGGGAGCGCCGGAGGCACAAGTGTGGTTGATGTAACAAGTGGGGGAGGGAGCGTAGGTGTCGTGGTAGCATAGTTGCAGTCAGGTGCCAAACGGGAGAAGTTGATATGGAGGGAGCCAAGTATATTCAAACACCACTGTGCATAAGGAGTCGACTACTATGACGCCAAACCTTAGCCTTTAGAAATATTCAATGTAAGAATATACAATGCATGGTTTGAACTCAATTTTTTTTTTTTAATACCAATCATAATTGTGGCACACCAGTTCGTAGTTTGATTATGCATGGAGGCACTAGTTCGTAGTTTGATTCTGCATGGAGGAATATCTAATTCACCCGTAGGAATAACACGTTGATGAACACCACACACCAAGGACGCTGCTGCGAGAAAGGAGGGCTCTAGAGATCTTTGGGATATGACTACAATTACAGTATATGCATTTTTATTTAGTGTTGTAAAGGCATAAATCAAGCTTTTGCTGTGGGGGTAGGCGAAACGATAACAGGAGGGTAGGCATAGTGGTAGGCGAAGGTTACCAAAAATCCACAGGGCAATGCAGATCCAAGCATAATTTTTTTTGACATTGCAGTCATTAGAATCACGAATACAATGGATATATATGAACTAGCACTCATAATAGAAGGAGTTTCAACACTTCTATAAAGCACATAAGAGAACGAGAAACTTCAATGCTTAGTTACATAGGCGCACTGAGGTAAGGAATTCTAGTAACGTAGACTAGTCAATTAACACAACAATGTGACACTTAAGGTAACAACAATGCACATAAACAACTAGCCTGAGAAATCTAGATCATTTTCAAATCAGTCCTACAAAACCTAGGAGCTTTGATACCATGTTAAACTCAAGCATGGATTATGCAGGAATAGAGAACATAGGGAAAGATAAGGATGAGTTGATTTTATTATTCACAAAGATGCATATATATAATACATTGGAATGACCCTTGGCTTCACATTCCAAGTGGTCTCTTGGACTCCTTTTGACTCTTCACCTTCTACACCAACCCTTAAAGGATTAGGTATCCAACAATTTATTAGTGGAGTTTCCATATGAAATATATATGTCACCAAATATACAGCTTATAAATGCATTAGTTGTAGCTAGCCAAGGTCTAAAAAGGATAAATTTATGGCATCCTAAATTATTCTTGGGAGTTAACAACATGAAATCGACAAGATATTTCCAATAATCTAGAGAAATTGACACATCTTCCAATAGACCATTTGGTTTGATAAAAAATCTATCTGCTAATTGTAACAATGTAGGAGTGTATTGAATATTAGGAAGCTTTAATTGCTCCATTATTTGTTTTCTCATAATATTGATGGATTCTCCTAGATCAATCAAAGTGTTTGGAATCTCAATACCATTGATATGAATTTTTACAATAGGGCTACCTAGATCTAGATATTTTTTAACAATTGGTTTCCCCATCATAATATAAACAAATTTTCCTACCAAATGGATATTTTTGACATATTTTATTTTTATTTCTGGTTTTATAATGCATATCTACTTAATAGTTTTTGCAAATATTGATATTTACTTTATAACTTGAAAAAAATGAATTTTGATGCAAATATTCTTAAGTTCATCTAGCATATTGTAATTTGGTAAAAAAATTTACCTTTCTATTCATTTATCAATTTTGAGCCTTCGGTAAAAGGTGGATCCTATAAGGAACTAAAATTTTTTTCTACTAGAGGAACTTTATGAGCTTGTTTTATTTGCTCATCTATTAATTGTAAATGAACAACTTCCTTTGGAGGAGTCTTTTCTTTATCAAGATTTGCATATTTTTCATGAACTTCATCCTCTTTATATTTTCAGATGGCAACTGTTGGTGACTTATTTTGTAAAACCCTACTAGATCTAAGTTGAATATCATTTAGACCTAATGGGGTTATCATACAAGATTGAATTTTTTTGTGTTCAATATTATAGACAACTTGTTGGTTTTTATTATTTGGATTTGGGAGCGGTTGGGTAGGTAGTTGATTGGATTTTTTAGGAAATGGTAATGGTAGTTTTTGATTTGGATTTTGGAATTTAGGGGGTTGGTTTGGTTGAGGAAGGTAATATTGTGGTGGAAAATAAGAATAAGGTTGTTGTAATTGAAGATATTGAGGATTTATGCCATAAGGATTTTTCCAACCTTGTGCGTAGGATGGATTTTGAGGTTGTTGGGGCAAAGGTTGAGAAGGTCAATCCAATCATCTCTTGTGAATTTCAACAAAATATCTTTTAATGTCTCATCACATAATTCATGCATCCTAGCACTTTTTACATTATAGGAAAATCTTTCAACTAGGTGTTCAAGGTTTTCATCCTCTTTTTGCATCATCTTAAAGACTTCATCCTTAAGGCTATGGGGCATGCAATAATCCTTATGCTTTTCTAAGAACACTCTTTTCATTTATTCCCATGTTCTAATCATATGTGTTCCTAGTCCCATGAACCATTTAAGTTCTCCATCCTTAAGAGTGGATGGAAATAATTTCAATTTTTGAGTATCAAGTAAGTAGTAATAAGACCTACATAAAACGTCAAAGTCAAAAATAAATGTTTCTGGATCCTCATTTATTAAACCATGGAAATTAGGGAGGATAGAGGGTGAAATATTCTTCATTGTGTCCGTGGCATCTTCATCAAAGATAGGAAATCCATAAGGATCTGTTTCTCCTCTACCACCTCTACCACCTCACCCTCCACCTCCTCCTTTATTTCCTCCTCTACCTTGTCCACCTACAATCCTAAGTTCGCCATTTACATTATGTACTTCTCTTTCTCCTTTCCCTGCTATTGTAGATTCTTCAAAGCTAATATAATGTTCTATGATAGGATTATCTAGCTATTTTTCTAGTTCCTCTACTAATGGTATATTAGAATAAATATCCTCTTCTTCTCTAGGCACCTCTAGTTCTTGTCCTAAGAGTTTTTCTCTTGTCGAAGAGAGAAATATTACTCCTTATTTTTGGGTTATAGGTTCTTCAACTACAACTTCAGTAGAAGAAGTTGGTGAATCTCTTGGTTTTATTTTAGACCTATGCACCTTAGGGAGTCTATGTCTACTTGTAAATAATGGAATGCAAATTTTAGTGGATGGTTTGGCACTACGAGGTCTAGCGGGAGTGAGTGGTGATGTTGGAATTGAACTTCTTCCTCTAATTAAAAATCTACCCTTAGAATTTCTTTCTCTATGCATAAATTATTTTTATCATGCTTTAATTATGCATACAAAAATTTGAATGCACCTAAAATTATATGAAAACCAAGAATGGAATACTATATACACTTCTCCAGAAACGACACCAAAATGTTGGGCAATTTAATTAATCTTGAATTACTTCATTAATTGTCAACTAAGGTTTTTGTATTTATGAAGTGTATATGAACCATATATAATAATAATTCTATCTTTGGATGAAATTTATTTAAGTATGGATAAATGTTAGACAAGATTAAAGTGTTGTCACACACATGTTCTTTTCAACAAAGCTACTTCAAAGCCAAATGCCAAATTGTATTGAAAGTTAAACTATATCTTGAAATGATAATTTATTCTAATTGTAGAATTTAAGGTCTATTTCTAATTTGCATAAATAAATAATAATGCTAATTGCATGAAAGAGATCCTAATACTATTTGCAGAAAGGAAATATTAACACTATTTTCAGAAAAGAAATATTAACTCTATCTACAAAAAAGACATCTTAACTCTATTTGTAGAGAATAAATTCTAACACTGATTTGCGAAAGAAATGACAATGATATTTTCAAAAAGGAAGTGACTTTCAAGAGGAAGGGAAATGAATCAAATTAAATTTTAGCTTCAAGTGATTACTAATGTGTGCTAATAAGATCTGAAAATCATCTATTCATTATCCACAAAATATAACTGAGTTATAAGACTAAATTACTGAACAAAATGCCTTCTGGAAATACATGTTTTTGGTATTTTCTTTTTATGAGTGCTATATTCAAAAAACAACATGGAGTTAGAATAGAAAAAAAATGAAAATGGAACAATTTCTGTTGGCAGAGAGAAAACTATATGAAATTGTGATTAAGATGAAAACTATCTATATTGAATGAAAGAAAACTATGAGAAATTGTAATTTAAATGAAAACTATCTACACTTACAACTCTCTAGGGGGCACTCCTATGAGTGTAAGTTCGTCATTGATCAATCAAATTGCTTAACCATGAATTGATAAAAATAAACATAGGATTATATTAATTTTTTAGGTCTCTTGAACAAATCTTGCATAAAATTAACAATCAACAACTAACTATATTTTTGGTTTTCGCCTAATGGATTTTATACAATTTTTTATCAAAATGATCTAAGATTCCTATGCCAAGAGGAAATTTAACTAATCTTCCATCTAAGAAGTAATGTAAAATTTGAAGTATATTTCCTCATGATTTTCTATTGGAAGAGAAAATCATGAGGGATTATGATCAAACATATCTTCTTTCGATCGAACAAATCATCTCTGCATTCGCTTGATCTCACCAAGATATTTTGCCGAAACTTGCTTAACTACTGAAATTTCATAGCCAAATTTGACTTCTGGTTTGACTTCTAGATCTTTTGACCTCTGTATCTTGCAACATCATGATGATAAGTGGACATTCATGTATGAAAAAATTCTCATCTACAGGTACATTTCCTTCATTTTCTGGTACATTGAAACCCGTCTAACCATGGAGATGGATGTAAAATTATACATTAGCTACATAATGAGAAACATTTTGTAGTTGTAGAGATGTTTTAATTATATTTCACAAAGAAACAAAAAATTCTAAAAAATGGATGATTAATACCTTTTATATTCTTGAGTAAGTTTGCGATGACTTTGATTAGGCTGAAACTGCAACAAGTTGGTCACAAAAAGATAAAGGAGAGGAAAAAGTGTAGTGAAAAAGAAACATTTTCTTTAAAAGTTGTCAAAAACCTTGGTAAAAATTTTCTCCAAGGCTCTATTTTTTATCTCCACTTGACCATTTTCCCGAGGTTGATAGGCAGTGGATTTCCTGTATCTGATGTGGTGTTGATCCATGATGTCTTTAATAAAATTTGAGGTAAACTGTGCCCCTTGATCAATGACCAACTCCCTTAGAAAACCAAAATTGTAGAAAATTTTCTCCCTTAGAAATTCAACCACTTTTTGCTCTATTTCTGCCTTCAACACCTTTTCTTTAGCCCACTTGGTCAAGTAATCGGCACATAAAATGATATACCTGTTTTTCCCAGATGGAGGATCAATAGGCCTAATTAAATTCATGCCCCATTTCTCAAGTGGCTCCAGAGTCACTTGAGGTTGCAGGGAATTTCGTCCTTGGGTGTAGGCTTTCCCATCCTTTGCCACTAGTCATATCTAGAAGTGTACCTCTTTGCAATTTGATGTAGTGTAGGCTAGTAGTTGCTAGCTTGAAGAACTTTGAAGGTTGTCCTCTTAGCAGAAAAATGGCCCCCACAGGTTCCATCATGGCATGCTGAGAGGATGTCAAAGACCTCATATTCTCTTACACACCTTCTCAAAATCTAATATTTCCCCAACTTGAAGAGATTTCTCCCAATCCCGGTGAAAGGGGCACTCTTCCTAATAATCTTTCTCTTCTCCTTTCATGATAGTTAGGAGGGTTCCTAACAAAAAATAAGTAATTTTATATATCAAAAAACCAAGGAGATAGCACCAAGATGACAAATAAGTGTTCATCTGGAAGTTGATCATCTACCATCTCCTCATATCCTGCAGGAAAGGTTAGTCTCAACAAAAAATATGTAGCCAGATTCTCTTTCCCCGACTTGTAAAAAATAGTTTTAGATAAAATTGATGCAATAATAACAACCATATAATGATTATAAAATTGACATAAGGTTTATTAACATCAATGTCTTATTTGGAAGATAGGTGGGGCGAGAGGAAACCCTAGGTAACGGTGAATCACAACAAGAGGTTGCAGGCGGTGGTAGGGGTAAGAGGCAACGCCTTTGGGCCTGTGAGGCCTGGAAGAATGGGAGGAAGCATGAAGGCTGAGGGGGGGCCCTCAACGGGCCCTGTGGTGATTGAGCACCCGATGGCGGAGACAAAGGACGCAAAGAATGCAGGAGGGTCCCAGAAAGAGCAGGTCCCAGAGCATGTGATCGGGGGAGGAAAATCAAAGGAGGTCAGACACCCTGGCCAATGCCTTCCTAAGACAAAGGAGATTCCCTAGGTGCACATCAAATTGGAAGACATGGGATCTCATATCCAGTATATGAAAGACCACACCCTGATAGGAAAATTTATTGGCATATGGCAACCAAAAAAACCCTAATTTGGTGGATCAACACAACTTGGAAACCAAAAGGGCACTATGACCTACAGCTCGGGGCTAAGGGCTTCTTCACGATAATATTTTTTAACCTGGAAGACAAAAATAGGGTATTCGATGGAGGACCGTACTTATACAACTCCGCAAGGCTGTATTTAACCCAGTGGAAGGAGCGATTCAACCCAGAAAAATCAGAATTCTCAGTAGCCCCGGTATCGCTGAGACTCTACTACCTCCCGACAGAATTCTGGCATCCCGAGATTCTAGAAGACATAGGTAACACATTGAGGTCCTTCGTCAAAGTGGCTGAGCAGACCAAGAAAATGAGGTATGTATCCTATGCTTGCATTTGTGTTTACTTAGACATCTCGAAGGAACTACCAGAAGGAGTGAACCTGACCTGGAATGACGAGGACTGGCTCTAAGAAATAGACTACGAGCACATCCCATTTAGGTGCAGGCAGTGCCACAAACATGGCCACTTGTTTCGAGAATTCCCTATGAACTCCCTGCATGTATCTGCTAAGAACACTAATGGGGAGAAAGATGCAGAAGGATTCAAAAAGGTTGTCAACAGGAAAATACAATCAAAGAAACCCTGGACCAGAAGTGCATAAGAAACCACAAACCAAGAATAAGTTCGAGGCTTTGAACAAGGTCAGTGAGGAAGGGATCTATGCCTAGGTGGGCAGTCAGTTGACTAATAAGGAGAAAGGAAAGGATGGCACAAAATTGAAAGCATCTCATCAGGAGACCGAAGAGGAGCTGACCCAGGGGGAAGAAAGGTAGGGGGAGGAGGAAGAGGATATGGATATAGGGGAGTTAGACCTAGATGAGATCGAGAAAGCTTGTGCAAACCCAAAATTAGGGTACATTCCTTTCCAACAAGTTGCACTCTTAAGAGAGGCTATCATAAAATCTAAGAGCTCGAAGACATTAGGAGTGGTTTCAGAATCCCTAAAGGTCTCTGAAGGAAAAAGATGAGGGAGACACAGTAATTCCCAGAGGATCAAGGAAGCGGGGGGTAAACTGGTAGCATCGGGGCAATATCCAGCCATTGAGGATGCTTTTCTCGCCATATCAAAATATCCTGCATGAAAGTGCTATCCTGGAATGTAAGAGGCTGTAATAGTCAACTCAAAAAAATAATGATAAAAAGGAAAATAGAAGTGGAGAAACCTTCAATCCTTTTTCTCCAAGAAAAAAAATGCACAGTGAAGAACTGAAGAAGATAAGAAGACACATCTAGAAAGGCTTAGAGATGAGAGCGGTGGATGCGAGGGGGGTGGCGAGAGGGCTTGGTATTATGTGGAACTTGTCGGTGCTAAGCCTCTTGGACTTTGTGGTTTTTCCCCACTCCCTCTCGACCCACTTTCATGTCCTCGACTCCTTAGTCAGGGGGGTGATGACGAACGTCTATGGGCCTTTTAAAATGGCCTTGAAACCGATATTTTTAGAATTTATCCAGAATCTTAGGAATTGGGTGGGGGACAAGCACTAGGTTTTAGGCAGAGACTTTAACCTGATCAGGAATATGGGGAAGAAAAAGGGGGTATCAGGACCCTCAGTAGCATGAGTGAATGATTTAATGAAGTGATTGAAGAACTAAACTTGGTGGATGTGCAAACTACCAACAACCTATACACCTGGCATAAAAAACACGCAGGCTCCTGTCACATTTCATCTCGGCTAGATCAATTCCTTGTGTCAGAATTAGTTCTAATGGGGGGTGGAGAGATAGGCACCATAGTCCTCTTGGCAGTAGGGTCGGACCATTGGCTGATCTATCTGGACTAGCATCAGTTAGGTGAGAATCTGAAACGACCCTTTTGTTTTGAGAAATTATGGCTGTCTCATCCTGATTTCCACGTACTTATAAGGGAGTGGTGGGAGGAATTTGAGGCCTCCTCAGGCTCGAAAATGTATTGTCTACAACAAAAAATCAATTTCATAAAAGAACGGCTGAGGAGATGGAATAAGGAATCCTTTGGCAATATCCAAGAGGAGAAAAAAATACTAGAAGGACATATAGAAGACCTGCAGAAACGGGTGATGCATGGAGGCTACAGTGATGAGGAGAAGGAAACAAAATCCAGACTTCTCCTAGAGCTTTCCAAGCGTGAAAGGTAGGAAGAGACCTTGTGCCAGCAGAAGTCTATAAACCTTTGGCTCAGGGAGGGGGATAGAAACACCAGGTTCTTCAACAGAGCTATAATTCAACACCATCAAGGAAACCACATAGGTAGACTAAAAAATACCAATGGAAAATATGTGGAAATGCAAGAAGATCTAAAGCGGAACCTAAACCTTTTCTTCTCAAGGCTGGTTCATGAGACAGAGGTAGACAGAGGACCAGATATAAACAATATAACCGCCAACATACCTTGTCTGGTGTTGACGGAGAATAACAAGATGTTGATGCATAGAATAGAAATGGCTGAGGTGGAAGAAGTGGTCAAACAAATGGATGGGGGGAAAGCACCGGGCCCCGATGGGTTTATGACCAACTTATTTCAAAGCTGCTGGGATTTAGTGAAGGAGGGATTATGGTACATTGTATAAGACTCTTAGAAAACGAGAAGGATTATGAAGGCCTTCAAATCCACTTTCCTCACCCTTATTGTAAAAGAGCAAGGAGTGGAAGAACCTAGTAAGTTCAAGCCAATTATGTTATGTAATTTCATCTACAAAATTATCAAGAAATTAATGGAAAATATATAAAAACCCCTACTCCCAAATATTATATCCTCAGAACAAGAAGGATTTATGGAGGGAAGACATATTCTAAATGGCATCATCCTCATCCATGAGGTGATCCACTCCTTGAAGAAGTCTGGGAAGACAAGAATGATGATCAAACTAGATCTGGAAAAATATTATGACAAATTGAGCTAACAATATATGAGGCAGATAATCGAAGCTTTCATTTTTTGCCACGATTGGGTAAAATGGGTCCTTAACCTGGTCTCCTTAACTTTTTATTCTATTATGGTAAATGGTTCTCCTTCCAATACTTTCCAGGAAACAAGGGGCATCAGATAAGGGGATCCTCTGTCCCCTTTTCTCTTCATATTGAGGGCAGAGGGGCTGGGCAAAGCATTGAAGGCTAATCAAGAGGACATGATGATCCAAGGCCTTGGGCTACATGGGGGAGAAACCCACCATACTCACCAACAATTCGTGGATGATACGATTTTGATGGTGTAGGAAGTGGTGAAAGAGGCTAGAGGCTTAAAATATATCTTGGAGGTATTCAAAAGAGTGAGAGACGTGGAGGTAAATGAAGGGAAATCACAAATCTTCTTCTTCAACATTTCATATGTTACTTGAAGAAACATCATCAGAATCCTGGGCTTCTCGGAAGGCTCCCTCCCTTCTAAGTATTTGGGGGCCCCACTGCTAGACTCCAAGGCTAGACAACACATTTGGAAAGAACTCTTAGACAATCTGACAACCAACCTGAATAACTAGACCCATCGGGTGCTAAACCTTCCTAGCAGACTAACTTTGGTGAAGTCGGTGCTTTAATCCATGCCTATGTACCTCTTCTCGGTACTAGTGGCCCCCAAATCGGTCCTTACGAAGATCAGGTCCATCCTGATAAATTTCTTGTGGGGCAGCACTGAGAATAAGTAGAAATAGACCCTGGTTGACTGGAACATAGTTTGTCTCCCCAAGGATGCGGGAGGACTCAGGATTAGGGACTCGGAAGTAAGTAATTGGGTGCTAGGGTCGAAAATTTGGTGGCAATGGATTGCAAACAAGTCAGAACCTTGGGAAAACCTTTGGACAAGCAAATATGGTAGAGGATGGAACAAAAAGAACCTGATCATATTCAATGAGGACCCCCCAAGATCCATAATTTGGAAGGCATCTAACACCAACCGCAACTTAGTCAAAGAATAATATAACTTTTGGGAAATAGGGGACAGTGGGGAGGCAGATTTATTTAGGGATGCATGGAAACAACTACCTAGTTTCCAAGGGCGGATGGAAATTCTTGGGCTCGAAGAATAGCTAAAAAGGGAAGGCTTGACTAGAGTCAAGGATTTTTGGGACACTGATGTCGAAGGTAACCCTTACTGCCAGTAGAGGAAGGAGGAGTGGTTCAGGACACGATGCTCGGGAGAATACATAAGTACTCTAATACAAGAGCTAAGAGAAAGGAAGATAAAAAAGAGTCAGCACCCCGATAAAATCAGATGGGGATACAAACCAGCCAACCAGTTCAACATCAAAGAAGAATATGGAATAGTGTGGAATCATCAAATGTAGCCATCCGAGAAAAAATGGAGTAAACTTTAACTTAGGTCTCTGGCCTAAAATATCCACCTTCCTCTGGTTGCTTCTAAAGGAAAGAGTATTGACCTGGGAGAACCTTCAAAAGAGGGGGATGGTAGGGCCTTCAGTCCACGTCCTATTCCTATCAGAAGAAGAAACCATGAATCACTTGTTCAATGAGTGTAGATAGAACTCCAAAGTCTAGATGAAGGGAGATCAGATCTTCAAAAGGTCTAACCGGGTCCCAGGATGTCCGGCCAATACGATCATCAATTGGGAGGCGCATCCCTTTAAGAGTAGTCTGTTAAATCGAATATGTTAACTCACCTCGGGGTTCTTGTTATGGGAGATCTGGAAGGAAATGAATCACCATATCTTCGAAGGCAAGAAGATAACGGGAGAGGAAGTCTAGGCAAGCGTCCAAGTCCATGTTCGAGAAACCTTGGGGCTCAGGAGATGGGGAATAGATGACCTCAAGACCAGCAAGGAGGAACTTGAGATTCTTCACAAATGGAAGGTACTAGAACCACCGTAGTACATTGGAAAAACTAGTAAGGGACCGACCTTTCCTTTGAGCTCTGATACATGGGAACCCCCCGAAGATCAGATGTTTAAGTTGAATTTTTACGGGCCTTGAAAGGCAACCCAGGGGCAGTGGGGCATGGCGGAGTAATCCAGGATAGTCAAGGGGAGATTAAAGGAATCTCTTGGGGGTACTTGGGGGAGAGCTCCAACAATGTTGCAGAGCTTGAGGGGCTATTGGCCAGACTAGAATTGGAAATTTGACGTCAGTGGTTTCCTCTGATAATCGAGGGAGATTCCAGAATCATTATTTATATAGCTCTCAAACTTCTTAATGGGTACCAACCGAGTAAGATTACCCAGAACTGGAAGATGGAAAATAGCTTGGAAAGCCTGAGGTCCCTCCTGCGGATGCGCTCAGAGGTCAAGATCAACAATGTGAGGCAAAAAGAAAATCATGCTAGCCAACCATGGAGTCCAAGTGAGAGAAGAAATTTAGTCAAGGAAGAGGGAAGATTTGGTAGAATCAGACCGCAAGGAAAGATGCAAGAGGATCATGTGGAAAGATCAGGGGTGCCCCAGATGCGGGTGATCACGTCACACAGAAGGTAGGAGGGGTGCTACGCGCTAACCACGGGGTTGAGCACGCAGTGGAGGCCCGACATTGATGACGTGGCTGTAGGCATGAATGGGGAGGACAGTATAAGCGGGGGAAGGACAGTGATTGTAATCAACATTAGGAAAAATGGAAAAGTGGAGGCAGAGGCAGTGGGGATGTAGGATATCGAGGGGGGAAGGCGTTACTTTTATCCCAGTCCACACGTGAGTGCAAGAATTATTGCAGGAATGTGGAGGGAAGGAAACACAAAATATTGGGGAGGCCAAGAAGGGTTTATATGGCCACAAAGTGGCAGGGGCAACATTGTTGAAGTCTGGTGCAGCGGGGTGCTTGGACAGAAAGGTGGTGGAGTGACGCTGGAGGCAGTGGAGGAGGTCCGTTGATGCTCACATTAGGAAGAGAGGATGGAGGTATGCCCTCTTCTAGGCCACTGTAGATTGGGTCGAGGAAGAGGGAGTGGGAGAGAAGAGGATTTTTGGGGTGGAACAAATGCACAGTCTTCTCAGCCGGTGAAATGGGGAGGTAAACTAGATTGGGAGGCTCTATTCTTCGCTAAGAACACTGATGAATATGCCTGCAACATTTCAAAAATTGAGGTAGACCTGGTTAAGTCTCTATGTAAAGAGTATGGGAGGGGAGTCAAGGTGCACCCGATTTGGGTGTCAAGGATCCTCCTGGGCCATCTGATCCGGGAGAGGAGGCGATTGGGAAAGTGATCTGGGAAAACATCAGCAACATCAGGGAAGCAATGGACAACAAACTCGACATTCTTCAAACCTACAATGCGCTCCTGTTGGAGGATGACAGGGATGGAGAAGAAGAAGCAAATGAGACCAAGAAAGAGTCGAAAAAACCGTGAGGGGAGGACCAGGACCGGGATTGATTAGGTGTCTTGGCTCCCTTTTTTTGTTATGATTATTTATCTGTGTGATTTTAGAACTGTAATGTCTATATTCCAAAGTATTAGTAGGTTTAGAAAGTTACAAGCAGGAGTTAAGGCCCTACTACCTTTGTTAGGGGCCATCAAACTAGAATTTCCTCTGGTTTCCTGATATGGGCGAAGAAGTTTTTGCAATTTTGGACACATGTTCTGGTTTCCAGAGTGCTGACAGATCATTGTATGTAAACATATAAATAGTTAATAGATGAAGGACCATATTTGCTCATAAAAAAAAAAACATTGACAAAAGGTTTATTCACTAAATATTTTATGGCGACCTGATCAATATGAATGAAGACTTTATACCTAGTGATATAGTGCCTAAACTTATTCAAAGAGTGTACCACAACTAGGAGTTCTTTTTAGTGAATTTATAGTTGAGTTAAACTTTAGAAAGGTTCATATTGATGAAGTATATATCATAGGGAAATTTTTCTTCCACTTGTCCTACGTCTGCTCCTATATCTTTATCTGACGCATCTATGTGGATGTGGAAATCCAATGCCCAATTGGGGCCTTTAAGGATTGGTGCAGTGGTAAAATTTTATTTCAATTTTTCAAATGCCTCTTGGAACTTTTATATCCAAAAAAGTATGAATGTTTAGCCAAAAATCTAAACAAGGGTGAGGCCAACTTACTAAAGTCCTTGATGAATCTTCTGTAATATCCAGCCAATCTAAGGAATATTCTAAAACAATTTTTTTTTAGGAGTATGTACCCTTTTAATGATGGAAAATTTGTTGGGGTCAACTTGGATCCCCTTCTTAGATATAAAATGAACTAGGAAAATCCTTGTATTCATCAAAAATTCACATTTCTCAGGACTTTATGAAAGGTTCATCTCAATACATTTCCTTAATATTGCATATATTAGAAATATCTTCTATAAAATCACTCCCATAAGGGGTGAAATCATCCATGTACATATCAACAATGTCATACACAAGGTCAACAAAGATACTCAAAACTACCCTTAGAAAAAGTAGAAGGGGAATTACACAAAGCAAATAGAAGGACCCTATCAGAAAATATACCCTATGAACATTTTAATGTGATATTATCTTGGTCCTCAGGGCTGATCTAAATTTGGCTGTACCCACTAAATCCATCTAGGAAGGGAAATAATTTCTTCCCTGTAAGGCCATGTAGGACTTGATCAATGAAAGGTAGAGGGAAATGGTCCTTCTTTGTAGCATTTTTAAGTTCTTTATAATCAACACAAATCCTCCACTTCCCATTTTTCTTGGGTACTATGACAAGAGGGGACACCCAATCACTATTTGAAATGGGGTATATCAACCTTGCATCCAACATCTTTTGTGGTTATTATTTTACATTATACTTAAGGGTAAGATTCATCCTCCTCTAGGGTTAACACACATATTTTCATCCCTCCTTGATATAGATATGATGAGTACAAATTGAAGGATGCAGGACTTTCATTTTCTTATAGTCCCAAGAAAATGCATCAATATGTTGTCTTAACACAATGCATAATTTCTCTTCTTGCTTGACTAAGAAGGAGGGGTTGATTTTTAGAGTTCTAGATGGGATGATTTCCACAACCTTGACATTTTATAGATCAGAATCAGTAGAGCACATATTGGTCCATGGATTTTTCATAGGTTTCTCTAAGGATTATTCCACCAGTTCATCAATTGGCATGTTAGTAGGAGATTTATTCTGTAAGAAGTGGTCAATAAGGTTGTCTTCATCTAGATGCCTACTTCCTACAACAATATCTAATGTAAAACTTGGTATAGGGATGACTAAGAAAGGTATTCTTCTTCCTTGTCTTCTATCCACAAGGGTAATTCATGCTCAATAGAGGGTTGACCATGGGGGATATAATAAAAGTTGATTTGAAAAATGGTCATTCTTAATGGTCATGTTCCCAACCTTGAAACTAATGTTAGCATCAACATTTTCCAACCAAGGTCTCCCTAGGATGAGAGGGTAACCATTAAACTTGGTTTTGGATTGGAGGGCAAGGAAATATATTGGATACTCCTAGGAGTCGATAGAGACCATGACATCGTCAATAACTCCTTTAGGGGATACCATGGATCTATATGCAAGTTTTAGCACTATAGTGGTCTTCCTCAAGGCTCCTTGGAGGCTGAAATTTAACATGGTTTCCTTGGTCATAACATTGATTGAAACCACAAGGTAAATCAAGGTGTTAAGGACCACAATTCTATTAATGTGCACATATACTATTGGGCTTCCATGATCCAAATACTTTGAGGAGATCACCCTCCCAATCATTAGATCAAAAAACTTCCCAACAACATTGATAGTGGGGGAATCTCTTTTTCTCCTCCCAGACCTCTTGAAACACTCTTCCCTAATAATTTTTTGTAAATGGGGATGTATTTGATGGCCTGGAGATGGGGTATTTTAACACACAAGTTATTCAATTGTCCTAGAAGTTTGGCCTCTTCTAGGGTGTGCTGTTTAGGTTGACACACTCTTTTAGGATAGGGAGGTATGTATTTAGGGGTACTATATTCCTTCCCTTCTTCAAGATTTTCAAAGTGGAGAAGATGGGTGAGCATCTGGAAGTACCTTCCCAAAACAAAGGTTTATCTCATATATTTTCGAAACATAAGTGGGATAAAATGCTTCCCCACTGTAGACTTGTTGTACCTGCTTATTTTTCAGTTTCAGATTGGGTTGGGGAGGTATTTAGGTTTCTTAGGTGGGTTCACTACAAGAAAAAATGACATTGGTGAGGGGCGAAAAATGTCACCATAAGCTCATTGGTGAGGGTTAAAAGAGCCTTTGTCACTAAAAATTGAACGTCACCAAAGGTGGCGTCATCGAAAGTATAGGTGTTGTGGTGACATTCAAGGTCCATCACCAATAATGATCTATAATGATGGATAATGACTGTCACCATTTCGTATGAGCAATGGTGATAAAAAATGGCCTCTGTCACCAAAAAATTGAACGTCTCCAAAGGTGGCGTCGGCAAAAGTATGTGTTGTGGTGACATTCAGGGTCTGTCACGAATATTGATTATAATGAAGGATATTGACCCTCGCCATTTCATATGAACACCAACAATTGTTTGTGATGGAACTTTCATGGCCGTCACTATTGGTGCATATATATGGGGAGATTCGTTAACTGTCACCATTTCATATTTGGTGAGGGTCAAAAAATGTCATGATAAGTTCATTGGTGACATCAAGGTCCGTCACGAATAATGACTATAATGACAAACAATGACCCTCACCATTAATATAAAAAATAATGATTTATGGTGACAGACTTTTTATGGTTGTCACTATTGATGCGTATATATGGTGGCGTTCGTTGATCGTCACCATTTCATATTTTGGTGAGGGTCAAAAAATGTCACCAGAAGCTCATTGGTGATGGTCAAAAGAGCATCTGTCACCAAAAACTGATCGTCGTCATTCCCTATGAATATCAGGGCATAATTGAATCGAACCACCAACCTCCTGCTTTTAAAGCAGGTGCTCTTCCATTGAGCTAGCACCCTTTAAAGAATTAGACTTTAAACTAGCAATTGCCCCTAAAGGTGTAAAGATACACCAAAGGAATATAAGATCTAGGAAGATCAAAAGTTGTTAGAAATAACATGTTCAATATACATAATAAAAAGACAATAAGAATAAATATGACATTCAATATGCATAATTAAAAGACAATAACTCAATTGATTAATTTCCTCTATGATACCTAATATTTACCAAAAATATTCATGATTAAATACTTTATATTTACCAAAACTACTAATGATTAAATACGTTTATAATTTCAGGAAGGAACATGATTTTCCTATTACAATTTTGTTGTCCTATCAAGTCATGATTTAATATGAAAAATGGTTAAATACATATTGATTGGGATTTAATCCAAGGAGTGTTTAAAAACACGTAAATTTTAGAAATGAACATTTTCATATTACAATACAATTTTAAAACAGCCTGTGGCCATAATTAAACTTCTACAATTTAACCATTTATGAAAACAGGATAATGAGAATCCCAGGAAGCAACCACTAAAATCATCTTGATTTCCACCTATATTACAATGAAAGCTTTAGTTTTATGGTTTACAGTAAAATGCTTATGCTCAAGGAGAGTAGAGCAAGAGGAGATCAATAATAATACACTAACATAGATGATGATGACAATGGTATCGATTTGTGCTCTCCTCATGGTGTTTAATAGGGAGCAAATTCTATGTCTTAGCCAACCCACCACTATTATTAACTTGGAGGGCAGATTTATCAAAACAACAACAACACAATGGCCCAGGATTGGGTAGATAGATGCACCCTCTAACCATTGGATTGTCATGGGGAATGATTCCCAAAGAGTTACAGAGGCAAGCTTCTATTTTGGGTATTAGTATTAGGTTAGATTCAAAAGGTTATACATGAACAAACCTAAACAAACTTAGAAGCTACAAAGTGGAAGTAAATATGGAGGCCATGTAAAGAAGAAAATTCCAGGCCAAATACAGTTACCATCATGCCTATACAATGCAAATTGTGGGTTCCACGTACTAGTGAAGATACTATTTTTCATCCTTGGCAGTTGCCCTGGCCTTGTGCTCGATATTGGCTTCTTGCAGCAAATGTATGACTCTCTTCATCGTTGGCCAGTTGATGGGCAAGGTGCTTATGCAAAGGAGTCCTACTTTCAGAACCATGGTCATTTCCTCCTTGAAGCAATCCACAAACTCAAGATACAACACTTCAAGAAATCCATTATTTTTCTCTATTTTATTGCACACCCACTTCACAAGATCTTCATCCTCTCCAATTTCTCAATCTATTAGTTGTCTTCCTGTCACCAGCTCCAAGATCACCACTCCAAAACCATAGATGTCACTTTTTTCGGTCGTTTCTCTGTAGAAGTTATGTCTTCTTGAAATCCTTGCATTGGGGAATTTTTGTGTAGTTCTTCCTTCAATTTCACTAAAAAAAATAACACTAACAAACTCCACCATGCTGATAATGGTAATCTAGGAATGGAAGGAAAATAATTAATGTCAACCAAAAATTTTGAATTGCTGAAATGTACAGGATCTAACTAATGAAGCTCCTAACATCTATTGACTTCGATGAAGTAGGTTTACATCACTACGAAAATTAGATAATAAAATAAAATGAGCAATAAAATTTGGAGTGATGTTTATAGTGACATAGGGTATGAACCTGTGTTAAGGTTGGGCACACTATATTGAAATTTGAAGTCCATAATGTGCACAAATTAGCATATGTAGGCTATAACAAAAATCTTGCCACATCCCAACTAATCATTATCTCATGGAAATACTGGAACATATGGAAAAGGTCTAATTTCTAAAATAAACTTGCATGGTTCATCTTTCCAATGCTAACAAGTATATTATTTATTCTAATTTTTGAGAGTGCACTTTACCAGTATTCATTCATAACCAAGCACTCATCTACTGCTGGGTTTTTTTTTCTTTCCATTTTTTTTCTATTTGGTGGCCTCTGCTTCTAATTTCATGTGCTCCACTATTGGATTAACTACGGTTTCAAGAGGTCTAGAGTAAACTTGGTTGTCGATGCCAACAAGGGAGCCAATCCCAGCACTGAGGTAAGTTTAATCATAGTCAATTAAGCAAGCTGAAAGATTGTTTTTTTTTTGTAGAACTCTTGAACATCATATACGGTTTTCAAAGGAAAATCTCCCAGGGAATTGAACCTCTTTGTTGAGAAACTAGGCAAAACCTCTATGTTGATCCACCTACTTTTTCGATCTTTCCTGCCTAATATTCTATTTTTCTGGCCATGTTCAATTTGTTTCTCTTTTTTTTCATTGCACAACCTTCATTCTGCTCTCTATTTTCTGTGAGCCTAAGTATGAAATATCACTCTTTAATTTTCCCATTTTGATTCTAGCAATTTCAAGAAAATGATATTGTTGTTAAGGCAGGAGTGAAGTCAGAAGTCAGAGGCAAAGGTAGTCCAGGGAAACAAATAGAGGCGTATTATCAAAAGGAAGGCTCAGAAAAGCACTGCTACACAGAAGGATAATGTTGTTTCTGTCAGGGATAGAATATAGTCAAGTACACAAGGTGGGTGATTACAAGCACCTAGCCAAATCAAAGCGACAAAACCCATAGCACAGTCACATACTACAGTGTTAACGACTTGAAGTGAGGTTTGTATTATTGATTAAGTTTATTAGTTCTCTGATTCTTTTCTTTTTTCAAGTACTGACCCAAATCCAAATATACACAAGCCAAAGGTATCCACATCCACAGTGCACACCTAATTACTAAGGGGTTTTATAGTTGTAAGATAGATTCGTGTTTATTTATGATTAATAATCTTGATGGGGGTATTTCAGGACGTGTAAGAGGTTCTCCCTAGCATTGATGATGCATACTTTGAAAACCAATTGGAAGTTGTGGAATATGTTGAAGACATATCCAAGTTCTATCAGAAGATTGAGGTATGTTTCTCTGTCAATGATTCAATATTTGTGTGAATGTGAAGGTAAATTTTTTATTTTCATTTAGTAATCATTGGAAACCCCGTATATCCAAAACATGAGTTGTGTGCCTCTAGATTATATGAAAAGGTAGGATGAAATCAACAAGACAGTGAGGGAAATCCTGATTAGTTGGTTGATAGAGGTACATATTAGTTTTATTCTAATTTCGTTTGCTACTGATATTAGATCTAGAAGAGACTTATGTGGGCAGTTTCTTAGGCTTTAATCTAAAATATTAAATTTTGCAGGTGCATCTGAAATGTGAACTAATGCCAGAAACATTGTATCTCATCGTATACATTATGGATAGATACCTTTCTATTCAGTTTGTTAGAAAGTGGGAGTTAGAATTAGTGGGTATCACTGCGATGCTTATAGCTTGAAAATATCAAGATACCGGGGCTCCTCAGGTAGGATGAATTACTGACATCCATAAAAGCATGAGTGTAAGGAAACCTCTTTTGTATATATCCAACGGATATAATACCTAGTTGGCTCTTGACTATTGACATAAGAAGAATCAATTCATATTTGGGTATAGGTCAATGAAGTGATATACATATCAGGATACCAATACACATCCAAAATGATAGTGGCCATGGTAATGATCTCTAATTGATATCTTTATGTTTTATTAATTACAGTAGATTTCAACTATTTAGTGTGACTGATACATTGCTAAAATACTTGGCAGGAGTGTACAATATTAAATCGACCGACATTCAATATTGTCATTACCACTCCATATGTATTCCTTTTCAGGTTTCTCAAGGCAGTTGGTCCTGAAAAGTGGTAAAGTGATGAACTCCGCTGCTTATTTTGTATTGTCAGAATAACATTCCGATGTATTGATCAAATTGAGTTTCAAAATGCCTCTGGAAAATTGAGATTGTGGTTTAAATATCTTTTCTTCATTGTATTTCCTAATAATCCTCTCCTGTACTCCTAAGAAATAAAATTTATTATCACAATGGTTCAGATGGAAAATCTAGCATTCTACTTGGTTGAGCTGTGTTTGCTTCATTACAAAATGATCAAATACAATCCATCAATGCTTGTTGTTTCTGCTGTCTACATGTGCCTTGAGAAGGATCCATGTTGGAGTAAAACACTTGCTCTTCACACAGGCTACTCTAAAGAAGATCTCAAGTAAGTCTTCTAGTTCTCAAGGCACCTTGCTTCTAATGAGTTTATCCTTCTAAAGGATGCTTTTTCCTAAATAACTCAGGCATTCTCATGAATCACGCAATCTGTATATTTCATAGCCAAAACATAGTGGACCACCCATAATACTAATTTAGTCACAACCTGTCTGAAATTGTACCTAATTCTAGATATGTGAAAGAAGAACGAATGTGCATGTCAAACTGTCTGTGATGTGTGCACATTTAGCTAACTTTGTACCTTGTTAAGGAATATAATTTGATTTGCTTTTTCCAGGGAATGTGCACACTTCATGGTTGACTTCCATTTGAGTGTAGGAGAAAGTGAACTTAGAGTTGTTCATTTTCTCCAGCACTTAAATGGAAGTCAACCATGATAACAAAGAATCAAGTGCACAAGAAGGGGGATTAAAAAGACCCATCCAACCGAAAGCAAGGAAACACACTGCACCATCATTGACTGCAATGCTAACAACTCAAAGTGAGGTCTGTGTCACTCTCTTATACTTTTCTTGTTTGGTACTGGTTCAACAAATATACATTAACCAAAGAGTATCCATGTCCACTCCAAATTACTAGCAAGTTTTATAGCCATAAGATAGATTTCTGTTTAACCATGTTGTAAGTTGGATGAAAATGATTAATAATATTGATAGCCTCAAGACAGTATTGTGTTGATTTATGATGTAAATTGGCTGAAAATGATTAATAATCCTGATAAGGGTATTTCAGGATGCATTTAGGGATTTCCATCAGGTTCTCCCTAGCATTGATGATGGAAACATTGAAAACCAATTAGGAGTTGTTGAATACATTGAAGATATATACAAATTCTACAGGACAATTAAGGTATGCTTCTTTGTCAATGATAGCAGTTTCTTGTGAGTGTGAAAGTAAAATTTTATTTTCCTTTTCTAAAATTTGGTATTCATGTATGTCGAGGACCTGAGTTGCATACCTCCAGATTATATGAGAAATCGGGCTTAGATCAATGCAAAGACGAGGGAAATCATGATTGATTGGTTGACGAAGGTACAACTTTGTTCATACGATAGTTACATTTGTTGTCAAACTAAGATGTAAAAAAGGTTTATATGGAGTCTGGACTATCTCTTAAGCTTGATTCAAAATTTTAAAAATTTCAGGGGCATCTGAAATTTCAACTAGTGCTAGAGACATTGTATCTCACTGTGAACATCATTGATATATACCTTTCCGTTCAGAGTGTTGCAAGGAGGACATTGTTTTCCGCTAGAAAACATGAAGAATTATGGCCTCCAGAGGTAGGATGACTTAGTGTCATCTATAAATTAAGGTTGGGTGTAAGGAAACCTTTAATGTATATATCTAATTAATAGAAGACCTAGTTCGATGTTGAAAATTACATACACTACTGCAATCTCTACTCGTAGTGAATATTACCCTTTATTTTGAAATCAACGCAAAAATATATCATAATGGGTAACAAAATATTGATAAGAGATGGTTCATACTTGGCTTCAGGTCAATGAATTCATCTGCATATTCCCTAAAAAATGCTTGCCAGAACAGATAATGGCCATGGTAATTAACTCTAACTGATAATTGTTTCTCATTGAATTGCAACATAAGTCTCCAGATATTTAGTTTGACTGATCAATTGATAATAAATCTTCACAAGAGTGAAATATTAAAACAACTAAAGTTCAAGCTTACAATTCCCACTCTATATGTATTTCTCCTCGGGTTTCTGAAGGCAGCTAGTCCCGACAAAGTGGTAAATATCTGAACCACTTTTCTTTTATTTTTTCGAAATAATCCTGTGTGGCATTGTTCAAATACGCTTTCAAAAATGCCTCAGAAAATCTAAAATTCTTCTTGGTTTAAATTAATTTTCTTCATTATTGTCCTAATTATAATAGTTTGTTGTACTGACAAGTCATAAAATCTATTATCAAAATTCTTCAGATGGAAAATATTTCATTCTTCTTGGCTGAACTGTGTTTGCTCAGTACATAATGATCAAGTGCAGTCCATCAATGCTTATTGTTTCTGATGTCTACACTGCTTGATGCACTTTGAGGAAGGATCCATGTTGGAATAAAACACTTACCCTTCATACAAGATACTTTGAATCAAAACTCAAGTAATATTTCTCATTTTTAAGGCATCATGAATTTAGTGATTTTATCCCTCTAAAGAATTCCTACTCCTAGACATTTTAGATTTCTTCATCAATTATAGGCAGGCATAGCTCATCAGGCATGGCCACAACCACAAATAAGCTATGATTAAGTTAATTTGGAGTAGGGGCAATCTGTTATTCTACACGTGGCACAACAAACCCTAGCATTTTGTCAAATGAGCACATTTCATGGGAACATTTTGGCTAGGAGGATGACAAAAGGCATCACGTAGAAGCTCTCTCCATTGTAAAGTCCTGTATGGATTAATGGGAAATTCCCATGTGAGCCTAGTTGAAGATTTATTGGAAAGAAAGTTTAAGGATTTATTTTGTAATATGAGGTTCATCATTGCATCCATATTGTTGTTTGTCTATTACTAGAAATTCGTTAAAATTTTGCCACAAAATTAGGCTTCATATTAGGGAAAAGTATTTCATTTGAATAAGGGCTTTGGTTGAGGTGTTCCTATCCATTTCCCTTGCCGATTACTATTAAGTTAGACAAATTATGCTTGTCATTTCAGTTCATGGTAGGACGTATTTGTAGTTTGTAGTACAATCACCACTTTTGTTGCCATGAATGTGTATTAAGGAGCACCTTTGTAAAATAGGAGGGTACGAAAATCTCAAACCTATATGAAAATAGGAGAGTACAAAAATCAAGCTTGAGTCAGTTTGAAAAAGGATTCAAACTCCGCAAACCAATTGTTGTGGAATACTGAAATTTAGAATGATCAGATGGCACATATCTTTCCCACACCATTACGGTGTTCGAAATAGATCTAAATGCCACATGCAGGCCTAAGTCGTGCCAAAACCACAGATGGGAATATATCTAACTTTTATTTTGCTTTTATGACCTTGGACTTCAATTAAAACCAATTCTCCGATCCAATGGTTTATAAGGCCTTCTAAACCCCACTTATTTAAATTAAATTTCAGAGTTTAGCTTTTATATTTTCTCTAATTTCATCCGAAAAGAAAAAAAAGTTTGTGAAACCTTTATTGTAGAATAAACTATGATTTCAGAAAAATGAAATGAAGTACATGTGCTTGTATATTTTCTCTAATTTCATCGAAAAAATATACTTGTGAATTTGTAGAATAAACTCTGATATCAACAAAATAAAATGAAGTACATGTATAGAAAAAAAAGGTTAAAAACCTACCGCAGTCACCCATTGTTGTTTATGAAATACTCATAATCCACTCGACCTCTCACCTGTCCCGAAGCCATTCCTGAGACCCTGAGCTACACTCTAGCAGGTGCTCACCCAATCCTTTAAATGCTCTCCTTTCAAATGGCCAAATCAGGGGAAAAATCCAACCTAATAAAACCCTAACCCAAACATACAAACTAGACCCAGACTGAAAGTAGTAAGAAAGCAACCAATGATATTGTCTATTAAAATATCGACTAAGGCTTTGAGGGCAGACAAGAAGGGAAATATGGATCGTTTCATTTGAAATCTTTGATGGGGTTTAATACTATTTCATTCATCAAAGTAGCAAACTGACTAAGAATATGTCGATAAAATAATCAACATTGCATTAGCAAGCAGACAATGCTCTACCTCAGGTGCTTCTATTGCGTCATGTCTATTATCCTATTTCCTAAGGGCTTGCTACCATGGTTAGAACTTAGAACACTAGACAATGCATTCCTTAGCCTGCAGAATATTATCATCACATCCTTGCAGAAATTACAAAACATAAACTTGGCACCTCCCATGTACTACAGATTTAAATGTTTCCCATAATCTCCCAAGATTTCCACTATTTCTTTGGAATCAATTCTCTGTGCCAACCTACCAGACAATGAGATGTCCCATGAATATATTACACTGAGTCAACTTATTTCCCGCCATGCCTGGCTGCGTGGCTACGTTGTGCTGTGTCAATGCAGATTCTGTTGCAAAGTTCCTCAAGCAGGTATTGCAAACATGTTGGCCAATTTTCTTTCGTGGATCCAGGTGTAGTATTGGGCTTCTGTGAATCTTTGGCAGCTACTGCTCCTTTAGCTTTAGGTTTCTGCCCTTTGTTACTAGGAGTCTTCTCCTTGACATAAATGTTTTAGGTCCACCATTTTTGCCTCCAACAATACTTTGATTTTGTGTTCCACCAGGTGTCATCTTTGCTTTCTTATTAAACTTGGTAGAGGAATCTTGTAAAGGTCTTTTCATCCCAGAAGACTCGACCTTGGGTGTCTTTTGGTTCTTATCCTCATCACTTTCATCTTCGGAACTAAAGATATGATTAAAGTGAACTATTTGAATTCACTTAGCCTATCACTCATGTTTATCAGATTCCTCAATATTTCCAGAGCTTACAATCCAAGAATAAAGATAGCAATAATTCATGCCTTCACATTAGCCGAGTTGGGGTAGCCTATTAAATAGTTACCTTTTCAATACTTGTTTCACATTAGCTGAGTTGGGGTAGACTATTAAATAGTTACCTTTTTAATACTTGTTTCCTATTTCCATTTCCACTGGTCTACACTAAATGGCAGAAGCGATACGCTATCCAGCCAGATTTCTATTCCTATATCTAGGATCTGCAAAATATAAATACTTCTCCATTATCATGATAATTAATGTCTGAAAATTCGAATAAGCATGTATAAAATTCATGCATCCAAGAAATGCTTCAAAGTACATAAATCCCTTGTTTATACAATTTACCTCAAAGTATAATGTCGCCGATTTTGGAGAAATATCTAGATTAAGGCTTCCTTTGAGCAGAGACCAGAAACCATTGCGTGCAATTGAAGTACTGACACAATTATAGTTCGTGACACCTCCACTCCTTGTATCTACGGTGGCATTAACAACTGCACTGGAAGTATTTCCTTCGCCGATCTGCTAGGTGAATTCAAATCTCTTTACTCAAATCAGATTTTTAAATATTTTGAATCTCAGAAGATGATTTGAATTTTGAATCTCACTCAGGGCTGCCTGCGATAAGTGGATATATTTACCATCTCTAGGATCACAGCTGTGAACATCCCCACGTTTTACCTCCACACCCCCAAAACTCCATTTGATCTGTAGAATTCATTGCAGTAGGTGATATTGCAGTGCAAGATTGACGATTTTCATTTTGAATCTCACCCAGGGCTACATGGGATAAGTGGAGATATTTACCATCTCCAGGATCACAACTGTGAAACTCCCCACGTTTTACCTCCACACCCCAAAAATACATTTGATCTGTAGAATTCGTTGCAGCAGGTGATATTACAATGCAAAATCAACTAATAAAACCACGCAATGTAAAACACTAAACCATTTGTTTGATATTGAGACCTATTTGAGAATTTCACGATGAAAAACGACTCCCGTGCAATCTCACCCCTATGAAAAAAACACAATGGAGTACTGGAATAAAAGAAAGAGACAAAGATCACTTGACCTTTTCCTTCTCCCGCATCTAACCCAACCATGCTTATTTTTTAAATCGTAGTTTGAACCCGAACCAATCCCATTCGCCCTAAAGAATTTTCCATCATGGGACGCCGAGAAAGGGGAATAATTTAAGATCGTTTCATTTCGTCAAGATCTTGAGTAGTAGAATGAAATCTGATTAGGTTGAAAAAAAATTCTATCAAGGTATCATGGAATTTCAAAAAACGTTTATTCTATTATCATATTTATTTTTGTATGTGTTTTATTTAGAAGGGTTAAGGGGAGTTGAATAATTACAAAATGAGTTATTTATTTTTTAAATAATATTTTCTTGAATTTTATTTAGTGAAATATATTTAAAAATTATTGAATCTATATATATATATATATATATGATTTATTTATTTTTTAAATAATATTTTATTGAATTTTATTTCGTGAAATATATTTAAAATTTATTAGAATTTTTTTTTAAATGTATATATAAATTATAAGTATTAATTTTTCTTCAAAAATTAAATTAGGAAATTTCCACTTAGATCGAGGTGTTCACCTACCAACTGCACCTTAGTAAGCAATTTAATTTTGACATGACCACCATCAACAACTAGCTGCTATTCGACATCACTCCACCTGCTATCAACATGTGAATAACTTAAATGTTCAAAAGAGTAATCGAGCCCTCTGCATCTGCACCCTCTTAATGCTAATTGTCATGTCAGACCTCACACGTAACTTAATGCTCGCCACCATGTTAACTCCTTTGCTCGATCACCATATCATGTGTTCCAACTTGCAACCCTCTGAAGGTCAGTGAAGTTGGATTTACCATACTTCCATTATTGTTGTTATCTAAGGCCACATCCCCAACATATTTGTTCTCCAACACATTGTCATGGTGAGGGAACGAGGCCATGTTCAACACGGTGGAAAGGGTAGAGGTCACCCTCTCACCTCTCCATAATGAGATGACCACATGGTTCTCTTTGACCATGACATCCATAAGCATACTAGGGATAATGTAGTTATCCTAGAAGTAGTTGGTAGACGAAGAATTGGTGACGTTGTCTGGGTTGTACATAATTTTCTGGCTAGGCATCTCTTGGACCTAGAGCTGGCTCGCACTCGTGTTGAACATCATGTGGTTGAATCTAATTCCTATGCCAGTCACATTAGAACAACGCTTCATTGTCTCTTGTAAAACATTGGCATCAGTTTTCCTCCCAACATGATGTCCTCCACTTCCTCCAACATTTCAGATAGGCCTACAGAGCAGCAACCAAAAGACTTTCTCTCACATCAAATCTTCTCTCACACTATGATTTGAAATCGATTTCAATTCCATGATTACCCAAAATTTTTGTTGTTATCCTTCCATTGCAAAAGAAATCACTAGGCCTATTCCCTATGAAATATCTCTCATACGGTAGAAAATTAGCTAAGAATTGTAGATATTTTATTGTTATTAATAGGATCTATTATTGAATCTTCAAAAACAATCAAAGTTAGTTCCAATCATCTAGCAGGTCTCGGTATTCATTGCATTATCAAAATTTTCCAACTTGATATCAAATGTGATCTTTTCAGGATTCTTTTCCTCGACTTTCGCTGCACCAAAAAACAAACTCGCATGAGGGATCATTGTATAAACGTCCGCTGACAACATCTCAATGTGACACGCCTTCAACTAGTGAGGTAATATTGGTTCACTAGTGATGTCAGCAGAGTTTAACCCAACCACTAGGTTTCATTGTCACTGCGGTCCATGCCACCAAAATGGCATAAAAAGAAATCCCTAGGCCATTTTGGCAGAATATTTACCATTCAGACTCGTCACCTAAGCCAATGGAAGTCCCTCATGGGAATGTTTCTTGAAACGATTCCTATAATTAAACAATAAAAATAAAATGTTGTCAGCTACCTCTTGAGTGGGTTTAGTAGCCTCTAGAAGCTTCTCCTCTAGAACAACACCTTAATCCTGCTCATCTGAGTGCACGACCATTTCCTCAAGATCCAATTTCTTTACTTTGAGACTCTTGGGAATATGGGTCTAGGCAAATCCCAGGCCCTTTTTGGGTCTTTGGAATTTTTAGGGATGACTGGATCATCACAATCCATCTATGGTAGAGCATCTAGCTGGTGACCACCTATGATATTAGGAGATTTTATTTCCTTGTCGTAATCAATGTATTCTTGCTCTCTTATCTGCTTCTTCACTAATTCTTGAATTGGAAAGGCACATGTCATCGTATTCTTTGGTGAGGCCATTATCGCCCATGCCTTCAACTTCATCTTCCTCCATGGAATCTTGAACATATAGCCTATTGAACACCTAGTTTTTCTTACCTAGAAGTATTTTGAAGTGGAAAAGAGATATGGAGGCCTAGGGATGGGCCATCACCTAGGAATGTGGGGAACCTTATGCAAATTCCCTCTGTAGAATGAAATCACCATGATTGGAGGAACCGAGAATACAATCTCTTTATTCAACCAAATGTATCAGATCATACCTGCGATGCCATGGTTGCGCCCTTCCTTCCCTGGACACACACCTTGCAACGTGAGGGAAATAAACGAGGGAAATGAACAACTTTGATATTTGAAATGCAAATATCCATGAAATATTGAACTTCAATGAAATGCATAAATGAGAGAAATGAACAATGTTGATATTTTAAAGATAGATATCCATGAAATCTTGAACTTAAATGAAATTCATAAACAAGGGAAATGAAATATTTTGATATTTGAAAGACATATATCCCATGAAATCTTGAACTTATGTGTTTTTCAAGCGAAATTAAATGAAATGTGTAAGTTTTTTTTGTTAATAGGGAAGTATTTCTAATTATAAATAATCATTAATGGTATGGAAATTTATGGGTTTCTATGTCACTAAAATTTATGGGATGGGGTTTTGGTTGTGATATCAAAGGTGAATTATGGTGAAATCAAAATAAGTTTTGTGTAGTCAAAAAGTGCAGCTAAGTAGTAATGCCATGTTAATGATCAATGATTATTTCTAATGAAATGCATGGTTTAGTAAGGATAAATAATCAATGGAGATTTTCCATGATGTTTAATATAGGGATTCAACATAGGCAATATGATATTTTGGCTCCCATATGCTTTAGAAAATTGATATCTCTTTGTACATAAACATTAGGGGTTGAAAAATAGCATAGGCTCTAGAGCTAAGCTTGTAGAGTAGTCTTGTTATGAAATAAATGGAGGTACTAGGTAGGTAGGAGGAACCATTTTGGTGGAACTTGGACATAAAGGGGACATCTATATTTGTATAGTTTTTTAAGAGAAAATACACCGAGTTGATTATGATTGTAAGAACATCACTTTAGAATCTAGGTTAGTGTGCAGACACTGACCAAAGGGCGATTAGTGAAACCCACAAAAGTATTATAGGTGCTTCTAGAGAAGTAGTTTTTTTGTGCTCTCATAGATGTTTGCCTAAGATTTCCAACCATCTCTGTGCTTAAGGTGTTACCAGAATTTGTTGGGTTTATGTGTTCCCTTCGAAGTTGTTCACATCTAGAAGATGAAAAGGTGCCCATGATTTGGGCCTGCAGGGTTCTTTTGTTGTGGATTGGGATAGTTTCACCAAATCCTTGATTGTCAATGGTCTTACACTATCTGAGCAGGATGATTCTTTTGAATGGGCCTATAACTCCTCATCTAGGCATGTCATAGCTCGTAATGCCTATTGTGCTATATCATAAAGCTACCCTTGCAAAGGGTTAGTTAGTGGTATTCAAAATTATGGGATTATCCTATTTCCCATAATCTAAAATGTTTTATCTCACTTTCCTTAGAGAATTTTATTCAAACGTGGGACTGCATATTGTGGAAAATTTTTCATGGGCCAAATGTATGTGTTCTCTGCACAAAAGATTCAGAAATTGTCAATTGTTTATTTTTTAATTGTGCCTTTTCCAGGTCCCTATAGTCATATATATTAGGGGTATTAAAATTATGGGTTAATGTCTCGATGTCACCACTGGACCAGTTCCTTCTTTGGTATGATCAAAATGGGGGAAATTATAAAGAACTATACATTTTCATTGCATGGGGTATTTGGAAAGCTCGAAATAATCTAATCTTTGAAAGTAGACCCAAAGATATCATTGTAATTACGGACTAGATTTTGGGATTCTTTTCCAATTATGTCAAGCCTTGGAAGCCTCCCATAAGTCAATCCTTTTTCCTTCCACCTAGTTCTCTATTTGAAAATGTTGGCTTCTTTGATGGAGGGTATCAAGACGAGGTTTATGGAGGGGGAGCCACCATTTTCCTTCCTGACAATGTTTCCTTTTACATAGGGTTGACTGCAAGTGCAGGGACAAACACTAAAGCAGAAGTGGTGGATTCTTGGGCACTATTATTATTTTTAGCCTCATTGAATATATCCATTATGCACGTTTTTGTCGATTCAAAGTGTGTGGTGTATTGGTTGTCTAGAAAGGGCCATGTTAGGGTCCTCTCATTGAAGCACTAGATGGAATTCATTCAAAATCTCAAAGGTATCTTTCAAATTTGTTCTTCTAGCACATCTTGAGAGAATGGAATCAACAAGCAGACCTCCTCCTATCGTTGCATTTTTTTTTTGAAGAAAGAAGAAGTAGAAGCAATTTAATAGTTTTTCTTGATTATTTTAAGTTGTTGATCATTATATTCTTTGTTTATTTTAATTTCTCCCAAACACGTATGTTGAATCCAATAAGGGTGAGCTTTGAAAGCATAGCCATATTGCAACAATTCATGAGAGATTTAGTCACTCTGTTTTTCAAAATTCTTGTTTTCCTGGAGAATTCCAAATCAAACCTAGAGACATGAAAAGAAAACCTTGAAAACAACAAAACGACCATAAATAAATGAAATGTGTGCCAAGAAAACATAATATTTAATGAAATGTATGTGTTTTTTTATCATGGAAATAGGGGCATTTAGAACATGTTCTGAGTTGCAAAGCGTATAGAGGTGTGGACAGAAGCATTATCCAAACTTTTAATAAAATATTTAATTGTAAATGTATAAATCTTATTAATAGATAGGGAATTTAATACCTAAATTTTAGAATAATAACTCTCGAGAAAAAATTATCTATCCATCTCTGCACAATGATGTTTCTCATATTGATAAAATTGGATAACATGCAGATTTCCTTCAAATCGAAACTCTAGGAATGCATATGATTCATAAAAAAATTGATCATGCAAAGAAGGGAGTACTGAATTTATGAAATGAGTGGTCATAGGGTAGTTTTTAAAGGAAAATGATATGATGTAGTATCGATTCCTAGAAACCATCATATCAGTTTCCATTAATCTTAGCCAACTATTATGAAAAAACAGATAAACAAGGGCACAAAGGGATGTTTCTCCCCAAATTTGGTCAATTGCAGAGGGTAATTAACAATAAAAGAAACTAATATTAGTAGGTGACTACTTCATTTCGTTTAGGGAATATTTTATTGATTTGCTTCTCCCTGAATAGTAAAGATCGAAATATTGAGTTTATACAACATTCATTAAGATTCATTTTCGAAGAGTAGCGAAGAGAAATCATTGCAATTTCATATACCCTAAAAAATCGAATTACATTTTCATTCTGGAGGATTTAGAGAAAGTGTGTACATACATGGTCAAACTTTAAGGTAACAAGAGCGATTTCTAAGGACAGGCCAAAAGAAAAAGCAATTGAGGAACCCGATCCATGGAAGAATAAAAAACCCCCCATACAAGAAATTGTGAGCCCTTTAGTGTGTTTATGTTGTAAAGTGAACTAAGAAAAAAATTACTTGTTTTTTCTATTGAGAAGATGAGAAATTGATTGTCGTGATTGGAATGTGCATGCATCAATCTACATTGGCTTGTTTTTTGAGCTTAGACATGAATACTCATTTGGTCATACTCCATCATATCGATGGAGTCTGGTATCACAAAGGTATCGATGGGCAGTTTGAGAGATTCTTTTGAAAACTTGTGTGTTGTGGTATTTATCTCCTTGAGAATGTGTCTAAAAGATAGCTAGTCCAAAGAGTTGGGGGAATCTATGATATCCCGTAGGATGGGATGTAGGTAGATGTTTTCTATCATGAATCATTGATCCAATTGATCATGATTTTTGAATCCCCCATGATCTATAGGGATTTGACTCTTTTGATGGATGGAATTTCTAGAAGGGTACAAAGAGCAATGGAATCAACTCAGTTGTTGGAACCTTAACTTTGGGTATATCTTACTTACTAGCTATAAGACTGGGAGAGGAAGAGTACCACACCCACTTTACAGCTAGGTGGGATAACTTGTGCAACACCATCAAAGAAATCACAGGGGCATCCAAGAGGGAGTGGAGGAATTACCAGAATCCATTATTTTTGTGGTTGAGGATGAATTTTGTCTTCCAAACAATGTTTTTTATCAATTCAATTGTGATCTTTGTTAGAAGTTCTTGTGAACAAAATCTGTTGTTGTTCCAATCCCACCAGATATTGCTGATTAGAATGCATGGGAAACCTTTATAATAATCTTCCATGATGTTGAGTAACTAAGTTTTTAAAATTTATTCCAAGCTTGGATAGGACCACGAGGCTATCATGTTCAATTTTTCAAGGGTGGTGGTGATGACCTGCACTGTGTTGGGACAAGAGATAAATAAGTGTGAAGAAATATCATCATATGACTTTCCTAAAGAATATATTTTGGGGTGATTCGTAAACTATCATGGATATTTCTCGTGAACAAAATGTGTTTTTGTTCCAATCCCACTAGATATTGGTGACTAGGATGCATGGGAAACATTTTTAATAATATTCCATGATGTTGTGTAACTAAGTTTTGAAATTTTCTTCCAAGCTTAGATAGGACCATGAGCCTATCATGTTGAATTTTGCAAGGGTGGTGGTGATGAAATACACTGTGTTGGGACAAGAGATAAATAAGTGTGAAGAAATATCATCATATGAATTTCATAAAGGGTAGATGTTGGGGTGATTCGTAGACTATCATGGATATTTCTCATGAAAAAAATGTGTTGTTATTCCAATCCCACCAGATATTGCTAATTAGAATGCATGTGAAACCTTTTTAATAATCTTCCATGATGTTGTGTAACTAAGTTTTGAAATTTTCTTTCAAGCTTAGATATGACCACAAGCCTATCATGTTCAAATTTTCAGGGGTGGTGGTGATGACCTGCACTGTGTTGGGACAAGATACAAATAAGTGTGAAGAAATATCATCATATGACTTGCATAAAGGATAGATGTTGGGGTGATTCATAAACTATCATGGATATTTCTCGTGAAAAAAATGTGTTTTTGTTCCAATCCCACCAGATATTTTTGATTAGAATGCATGGGAAAACTTTATAATAATCTTCCATGGTGTTGTGTAACTAAGTTTTGAAAATTTCTTCCAAGCTTAGATAGGACCACGAGCCTATCATGTTCAAATTTTCAAGGGTGGTGGTGATGACCTGCACTGTGTTATGACAAGAGATAAATAAATGTGAAGAAATGTCATCATATGACTTGCATAAAGGATAGATGTTGGGGTGATTCATAAACTATCATGGATATTTCTCGTGAAAAAAATGTGTTGTTGTTCCAATCCCAATAGATATTTCTGATTAGAATGCATGGGAAACCTTTATAACAATATCTCATCATGTTTTGTAACTAAATTTTGAAATTTTCTTCCAAGCTTAGATAGGACCACGAGCCTATCATGTTAAATTTTGCAAGGGTGGTGGTGATGACTTGCATTGTGTTGGGACAACTAGAGATAAATAAGTGTGAATAAATATCATCATATGACTTGCATATAGGATATATGTTGGGGTGATTCGAACACTATCATGTATATTCCACTAGAAAATTCATCATAACAAACCAGATAAAACTATATTTAGAAATGAATGAATAAGATTTTGTGATAGGAAGTGTCAGTGATTTTCGGGTGTGCTAAGGAGGGAGTGACGTCAAGGTATGTTAGGAAGTGTTAAGGCATGCTATAGGCCAAGGAAACATACCAATATGTGTCAGGTGCCATGGTGTTCCAATTCTTTTTGGGCTAGATTATTTGGGAGTGACAAGGAAAAACAAGGGAGCACTAGTCTCAAATGCATCGAAGTGAATGAATAAGAGTGTGTGACAGGGTGTATCAATGAGTTCTAGGTGTGCTAAGGAGGGAGTTTAAAGGTATGCTAGGTAGTGCCAAGGAATGCTAGAGTGCGAGGGCGACATGCTAGGATGTGCCAAGTGCTAGGGTGTGTCAATGCGTGATAGGGAGTGCCATGGAAACATAAGGGAGAACTAGTTCAAAATGCATGGAAATGAATGAATAAGAGTGTGTGATAGGGAGTGTAAGTGAGTTTCAGGTATGCTAAGGAGGGAGTAGCAAGGTTATATGCTAGGAAATTCCAAGGTATGCTAGAGTTCTAGGACATGTCAAGGAGTGTTATTGTGTGCTAGGGAGTGCCAAAGCATGCCAAGGAATGCAGGGGATGCTAACATGTGCCAAATAATGCCAAGGCATTCTAAGACGTGCCAAGTGATATGGGATGTTAAGATGTAAACTATGTTGCTTAGTTTTTTTATTGCCACAATTGGATGTGAGCCTTGTCTTGGTAACTTGTTCAGTTGGATGAGTTGAGATTGGACATGAGTAGCATAAGATGACTTATAGGTAGTTCTTAGGTGAACAAGGCATATGTTCAATTTCCCCGACACATGAGAATTTGGGTTTTGTCTTAGAATCTTTGATGCAAACACACTCAAGTGCCACAACACCTACTTTAATGCACAAATCAAGGAATCAACTAGTGCACATGATAATTTTACCTTTTTCAAGCCCTTCTTCATTATATTACAAACTACAATACGACAAGCTAGAGCTCATGTACCATGGATCATGACCCTTTACAATCACACTGATACAAGGAATACAAATAGGGCTTTGTGTGAATCCTTTGACAACCAATCTATCCTGAACAAGAGAACACTTGACCTACTTGCTGATGGTGGCCACACACAACCCTTTCAGTCCACAGGTTTAATGAGAGCACCACATGTTTAATGTTTGGATAATAAGGGTCCACCCCCTTATCCAACACTTTTGATGGGCCTCATGCATCATTATGGCACTCATCGAATCCAGTATGCCTCCTAGAAGGCCCTAAGACATAATTTGACCTCTTATGAGGCTTATTATTCCATGTATGAGCTGATAGTTTGGTGGGATTTTCACCAAAATTTAGGGTTACTTGCATATTATTTTATGTTTAGGGGCTGATTTAGGCCCATAAGCTAATTCTATCAACTCCTAATTAATGTATAAATAGGATTTATTTGGATTCATTTGTATCATCACTTGACTTGGGATATCTCTATCTTTAGAGAACTTCGCATTTTTCCTTGAAGGACAATTTTGGATGATGGATGCATTTTGATGTATGGATTGGACTATTTTTATATTCAAGCTTTGTTTTTGCAAATGTGAAGCTGGTTGGATATACTCTCTAACATTGTGAGTGTAAATTTAACGCTATTCTTCTTGTTGCTGCATACTATTGAATTTCGCTATAACTAGGGCTAATTGTTGCATGATGGAAATGTGGAATTATGTGTCTATTTAGGTTATTTAATGTATGGGCCATTGCTGGATGAATGAAATTTCTTAGAGATAATTTCATCTCAATAATATTGCACCATTTGTATGAAGTATAAATTCTTGAAGGTCACTTTTTGTTTTCCTCTAACATTGGATGAAGTTGACTTGTTGGTCCTCCTTGATCAAGAAATTGAATCCTTGTTCATAATCACCCCTGACTCCATATCCCCAATTGAATTAGGCAATATTCCCTCAAAAAGGGTGATGATTTCCCCCCATTTTTTCACAATTTTCCATTTTTCCCTAGGTCTAGCCCCATTAGGTCACCTAGGGCATCAATTTCCCAAGAATATAGCTAAAGGAAAACTTCAATCTCCTAGAGGAAACTGTGTTGGTGGGTCCCTTAGTCACTCTCCTCATAATTTGGGCCAATTCCGCCAGTGGAATCTCTGGATACCTCAAGCCATAGCTCTAGGATCAATTTTTTCATAGGTGTTCCCAAGGATAGAACCTAGTAGGATCAATTTGATCCATCGAACTAAAAACCCTTGCCTGATCCTTTCCCATCACATTTTCTAGGATAAGAACATCATTGGTTGCTAAATTCCATCCTCGAACCTGGGTTGGGTCCACTTGGCCCTGGGTGGTCCCATTTGGTTTCAAAGGCCTTTCATCAAGGGCCATTTGGGAATAAAAGTTCCCAAAGGATTTTATGGATTGAGAACTTCCTTCATAATTCTTATTCTTCTCCCTCAAACCTTCAATCCCCCTCCTCTCTCCCTAGAAGATCAAGTCCCTTTCTTAAAAGGCAAGCATGTCCCACTCTTTATTCCATCTTAGGAAAGGGTTTCTAGGGTCACTTCCCACCTATTCATTGACCTATACTCTACAAGTGACTTCCTAAATTACCGGGACTCCTCCCATCAGTTAAATTCTGTGAAGAGAAAGGAGCCTTAGTTGTGGTGACAATGGGCTAAGCCTCCATCGTTGCCCTTGTCCTAGAAGTTGCCCTCTTAGGAAACCCTTTTATGTCCACTACTAGTTCGAGTGGTAACAAGCTTTTCACAACTTCATTTTTCAACAACTCTTTGGTATACCGACTTTTTCCACACTACGGCTCCAATATGAGAAGTCTAGGGCTATGGAGGCTTCTCTTCTTCTCACTGAATTAATCCTCTACAATATAGTGAACTAGGGCTAGTTGGCTAGACCACTTGACTGCTACTTTAGTCCTTAAAATTATGCACATCCTTAGGCCCTATACACCTTCCCTTCTACCAATCTTGTTGTCCTTCACAAGTATAAGAGTTAGGGCTCTTATTTGATAGTCACCTAAGAACCCTCCAACTATACTTGGACTATGGTCAATCTACCCAACCACAATCAGTTCTTTTTACTGATCTAGGGCTCACAATATTGTCTTCATCTAGGGCTCTTCAAATATTCCACCTAACAATGGTTTGAGTCCTCTCAAAATCATTTTTCTTGTGTATCTAAAATTTGACCTTTGTTTTCCAATCTATGAACAAATATGAACTACTCCTTTTATCATCCTTCTAACAATCTATAGATGACTGAACTAGGGTCACAAATCAGCCACTAACAGTCCATTGCCTAATTTTTTATAGGTTGCTTCATATATTTGTCTAAAACTCTATGGACAGTCCACCAAAATCAACTCCTCTGCATTTCAATCCATTCTCATATGGCACATTTCTTTTGCATGCTCAATCTTCTTCTCAGGTTCCACCCTTCTTTGGATCCGCTATCTCCACACATACTGAATATGCAAACCATCTTCTAGATCAGCGGTCTATATTGCAAAAATAAACCTCGCACTAAGGGTCAAAACCTATTCTTCTATGAAAATTTGTCACAGTCTTAAGGGCATACCTTATGAATTAAACATGCTAGGAAATTGTCCTAACTAAGGCACTATACTTATGTACTTATAATTGTTGTAGAACAAACCCTATCCACCCATACAAAAAACCACGAATCTTGCCTCCATAAGAGACTTGACTTAGCTCATATGGATCCATATATTATGGGAATTTCTTTGACTGAATCTTGACATGAAATTCAGATCTCAATGCCCACCCTCAAACTAGGGTTACCTCATTCAATATTACGCCAGCATCTACTTTTGTTCTGGCTCTAATTTACAGTGCAAGACCTCCTCCATTTATGTTTGGTTTTATCACAGACCTTGCGTCCTACTAACCACCACAAGACAAGATCGTATCAGCCCTCTCTTCCATTTCATGTAGAAAATATAACCAATGGGATTCAATCTGATCTTGTAATGTACTAAAACAAGATACTGAATCCTTCCTACAATTTGTGGAAACAAAACACGATCGCACAATCACATATAAGTAAGAGAAAGAAATTATCAATCGCAAAACACAAGATGTATCTAAGGAAAGAAACTGCTCAAAACCCCTCTATATCTATTGTGTATTAATTCAAGGAATCATGAAACAATACAATCCTTAAACTCTCAAGAGATTCTTCAGCACTCTACCAATTGTCTCCTACTGATCTAGGCAAAATCGATCTAGTACTTAGCCAATTCTCAACCTTCCTTCAACCTACCTTTCTCACTAAATTAATAGAGAATTAACTCCCTACTAATTAGGAAAATAAACCTTCCTTGATTGCAAAATCCATCATAGCATCCCAATGATTTTATAATTGCACATGTGCAATTTTTTATAAATACAATTGATAGTTATGTTCCCTTTAACCTCTGTCTCAATTGGGTCTTCCTCAGAACTGACATGCATGCAATTATTAATAGTGAATTATCAGTTATCTGATTGATCAATCATTGTGAATTAAATCTATATTAATTCAATGGACCTCTCACTAGCTCATCACTCAGTTAGAATTAGTTAAGTTGATTTTAACCCAATTAATTGAGTTAACTAATTCACACTTACACCTCACTAATGCATCAACTACTACTAGACCCCCAAAATATTAGAATCCCTCTACATGCCTCATATTAGACCCTCATGATCCAGACATATGCAGGAACACAATAAAATGCTGAAATAAACATAAACATAGAGATGCAGTAGGAATAACACTTCATTTCATTAATATCAAATACTGAAAAATGCTTACAGACAGAATGGAAAAAAAAACTAGCTCGGGCGATGGTAGCTTATCTCTGATAAGAGATATCACGGCTACAGGCCTCTGAATTGTGTTACAATAAGGCTCAAAGGCCTTTTTATTATTGAAAAATAAGAGAAAACCCTAACTCGAGGAGATGTAACACTAAGAGTTTATGGGCCCCGTTGGGGGTAGTTGGGCAGCCAATTTCCCAATGTCGTAACGTGGTCATATGATCTCCGTTTGACGCACATGATACCTTGTTAGAAATATCTCTCCAAGGACTACAAATTATAGCACGATTTCTATGAAATCACCAAACATTTCATGCCCAAAAACTATCGTTTTGGGTCTTAAAACTGCTTCATAAGTTCAAGACCCGAAAAAATGATAAAAATAGTAAATTGTGCTATAATTAAGGAAACTAAAAAACTGAAAGAGGCAATGGCTAAGGCCTAAGTGGAATAGGCAGGAGGCCACCAATATTAACCTTGAACACCTCAACTCGAATTTCTTGAGCTGACTCAATCATCATGACTTAGTTAAGTGACCCAAGTTGCTATGAGATGAAATTACAATTTATTGTCCAATTTATTTAAGGGAAAAATAAATTAGACACCTTACATTCCTGACTCTTGGTACATCAGAATTCCTCACTAGTGTGGGTGCATTTTTTTTGTCCTTTCTCGTTGCCGATTTCATTGTTTCTTGTTGCAAATTTCAACACTCCCTCTAAACAAGAAAGGAATTCAATCTATCTTGATCCGGTACCTTTGGAATTCTACATGCAACACTTCTCTAGTGTTGTTTGCACCTGAAAATCCTGAAACTGAATAGCCTCCGAACAACTAAATCAATATAATTAATTTGTCATCAGAGTCTTATGACTGTTGCTAGCTACTACACTTGTCTACTGGGCTCTCTGCACTATTGCTGACATTTGCATCTGTTCCCTTTGTATTGTTTCCAACTCTGATCTACGCTTCAATATCTGAAATCTGTCACTCTAATTTTTGTCTTCGTGACATCTAACTGCATCAATCTAACTGATCCTTCCTACCATTGTTGTACTGTGAACTCCTCATAGCTAGGTTCAATCTATGAGACACACCATCTTGGGATTATGTCTACACACCACCCCACCTTTCACCTAGAGGTATGGCTGCATGTCCTTCCTCTGCCCATCTGGATCGAAATTTCTCCCTCATGGAGGCCTCTGCTTGAGTGAATGCTTCCACTCAGTCTCCTCTTTGCTTCTCCAATTGTGGCTGCTCCACAACCTTCTAAGACTGCTTCTAAGGTTGCATGTTGAGAGGTAATTTTTACTCCCTCTCAACATCCAAGTCTATAACCTCTACTTTGCTCCTCAAAGATTTGCATGCATCTGGTACCGCAAGTGCATATAGGTTCTTGACTTGCACAAATTGTAATTGTCCCGCCATTACAAAAGTTTCTAAAAAAGAGTTGATTTTAAATCAACGTTATCTCCCTCATCTGAGCTCCAAATTAATTTTCCATTTGGCTATTTTTTTGCAAGGAATCCAAATATGCTATTTTTTCTTTTGAAAATTTTACACCAAAATATTCAGATATTCTCTGCAAACTTGACGCCCAAAAAATTCCTACTCTGATACCATGTAGAAAATATAACCAACGAGATTCAATCTAATCTTGTAATTTACTAAAACAAGATATTTAATCCTTCCTACAATTTTCGGAAACAAAACAAGATCGCACAATCACATATAAGTAATAGAAATAAATTATCAATCACACAACACAAGATGTATCTGGGGAAAGCAACTACTCAAAACCACTCTATCTGTATTTTGTATTAATTCAAGGAATCATGAAACAATACAATGCTTAATCTCTCATGAGATTATCCAACACTCTTTCAATTGTCTCCCACTAATCTAGGAAAACTCGGTCTAGTACTTAGCCAATTCTCATCCTTCCTTTAGCTTTCCTTACTCATGCAATTCCTAGGGAATTAGCTCCCTATTAATTAGGAAAATCAATCTTCCTTGATTGCAAAATCCATCATGGCATCCAAATTACTTTATAATTGCACATGGGAAATTTTGTATAAATCAAATTTATAGTTATGTTCCCTTTAACCTTTGTCTCAACTGGGTCTTCCTCAGAAATGACATGCATGCAACTATTAATAGTGAATTATCAGTTATCTGATTGATCACTCATTGCAAATTAAATATAATTTAATTCAATGGCTGACCTCTCACTAGCTCATCACTTAGTTAGAACTATTTAAAATGATTTTAACTCATTTAATTGAGTTAACTAATTCACACCTACACCCCACTAATGCATCAACTGCAACTGGGCTCCAAAATTATTAGATTAATACCTCTACATGCCTCATCTTAGACCCTCAACCTGAATTTATTGAGCTAACTCAATCATCATGACTTAGTTAACTGACACAAGTTGTTATGAGATGAAATTAAAATTTATTGTCCAATTTATTTAAGGGAAAAATAAATTAGACACCCCACATTCCTCACTCCTATGCATCAAAATTCCTCACTAGTGTGGGCGCAATTTTTTTTTTTTGGTCCTTTCTAGTTCCAATTTCAATGTTTCTTGTTGCAAATTTCAACATTCCAAAATTTTATGCGGCCTTCACATAAAGACACCATTCAAATCACATGTCCGGATTCTCATGAGCAACCTCTCTTAAGCTCGATCTACCATAAGAGAACAAAAAATATCCCATCCTAATTCCTATCTCGAATCGACCATTAAGGTATGCAACATTCTTGTGAACCCTCACATAATGATCTTGCTCTTGGAGGATGATCATTGCCTCCCTTTAGCAACCCTTACTCGGCCCTCTTACTCGACCTACTTTAGGACTACATCTCTCTTCGTCCCCTTGATCAAACGAGCTCCTTCTCACTTGATGTTATTTCCTTCATCCTAAGGATTCCTTAATATTTTTTCCTAGACCTCTTAGGAACCCTCTAGAACTTATGGGTTTTATCCACTTAGACCTTAGGAAATATTAATTTTCCTTTTTAATTTTCTTTTAGATTTTAAACCCCATCTTGGGTCCAAAATCCCTTTGCTTGGTTTATTTTCCCACAAATACTTTTGTGATAAAACTCACACAAACCCATCTCATTAGGCTTGTGGAGTACCTCCCAAGCTACAAAATTCAACAACATAGTCTAGTTGTAGGAACCGTAACTTGGTCAAGCTCTTGTAGTAAAGTGAGGGCTTGGTTGGGTTCCCAAGTTGAAAATTAAGTAAGGGTAGTTGTAAGGGCAGGATAGCTAGGGATGGTCAGGGCATTCACATTAGGAATGAAAAGGCATGCTAATACATGTCAGACACTGTCAATGCATGTTGAAGAGTGTTAGGGATTTTTGGGGCATATCAATGGATAACTAGGTCAAAACGCATGGAAAGGAACAAATAAGAGTGTGTGCTAGGGAGTGTCAGTGAATTCAAGTGTGCCAAGGACAAAGTGTGTTAGGAGAAGTTTAGAATAGGATTTATAGGAGGAAAGCCTACGATTTTTATACGGGGCTCGACATAACAGTTTTAGACAAAGGGAGATCACTTTGTGCTATGCACAACATTGTTTTTCCTTTAGTGTATATAAATAAATATATATATATATATATATATATATATATATATATATATATATATATATATATATATATATATATATATATATAGAATGTGGGACACTTTTTCTACATGCTCATGTTTTAAACTATTCTAGATAATTTCATATTGTACATTCATGTGTATAAGTTTTGGGGCACTCGAATTCTGTCGGCTTATATATTGTGTGTCTTGTGCATCTTGTGGTTCTTGAAAACTCTCAGTTAATGTTCTACTGTTTATATGAATTGAACATACATGTTAAATATTTCCCATGTAAGCTATGTTACTTAGTTGTTTTATAGCCATGGCTATATCATGTGATCCTTGTCTTGGTAACTAGTCAAGTGGGACAAGTTGAGCTTGGACATGAGTGGCATAAGATGAGTTATAGGCAGTGTTCTTAGGTGAACAAGGAAAAATCTACTTGTAGTAGGTGCAATTGGTCAAGTTTTTGCGGTTGAAGCAAGCCAACATTGTCACATGAACTACAGTAGCCAAGGAATTGATTGGGTTCCCAAGTCGTGAAAAAATGTAAAGGCTAGCTTTGAGGACATGAGTGCCAAGGCGTGCTAGGGAATGATAAGATATGTAATATAGTGTGAAGGCATGCCAAATATGCTAATATGTGCCAAGTGATAAGGCATGCCAAGATGTGCAAGGGTGTGTCAATGCGTGCCAAGGATTGTCAAGGAAAAAAGGGGGAGAAACAAGTTAAACTACAAGGAAATGAACACATAAGAGGGTTAATAAGTCATCAATTTACCTTTTCCAAGAAGGGCATGCTAGGCACACCAACACTAGGTGCCAATAGGTGCCAAGTGAAAAGTATTAATGCATTCTAAGTGTCAAGTATTCCTTTGTTGCTTCTCATCTACTTTCCAACAGTTGATCTCAAATAAATTTAATATTAAACCATTCCAAAGTATACCAAGGCATGTCAACGTATTCCATACATGCTAAGACTTTCCAAGTGCCAACACGTGCCACGTGCCAATATGTGTCACAGAGTGTTATGCATGCTATGAAGTGGAAGGGCATGTTGAATAATGCTAAGGTGTGCTAGAGAGTGCTAATGCATGTTGAGGAGTGTTAAGGAGTACTAGGACAAAACATTAAGGGAGCACTAGGTCAAAATTCATGGAAGTTAATGAATATGAGTAACTGTTACACAACATTTTTTCACCATCCCTAAAATCCCCATCCCACATTGGAGGACCATTTCTGTGACTTCTGTGAAGTGTCATGCCTTGCAAAAAGTGTCATTGCATCCCTTATCATGAGAAGAAAATTTCCTCTATTGACTATTCCTGGAGTAGACTATCAAATCATATGATTTTGGGTCAGTGCTGGCAGGTAGTTATGGCCTCACGCCCATAGAGAAATTAGTAGTGGGCCCCACACCCATTGGTGCTCTGTCTCAGTGGACTACCTGCGCCTAGCTATTTTTGGAAAGTTTTTTAATATAGAAGCAAAGTTTCCATTCCCAACCACTTCGTGAGTGGAGTCATCATGATTTGTTCGACTAAATAACGTCAAACATCTTCCTTTGGCTTCTTGTTTCCTACATTTTAGCAACCTACCAAAGGATAAGGCCTCCCTTCCACCATATGAGGCATCCCAACCTCCTCCTCCTCTCCTATAAATACATCTCTCTCACATAGATGCAACTAGCTGAATATTTTGTACAATAGTTGAAATGGTTGAATAGCTAAATAGTCTGATATAGCTGGTGTGAGATAGAGCAGAGAGAGACCTATTGTCGAGAGAGAGTCTAGGCTTATTGCCTTGCCAAGACCAATTCCCTGACGAATTCTTGAGACGCGTTTTGACTGGACCCGCTAAAGGAGGCTGCAACATCAAGGCTCTTTTGGTTGTAAACTCTTTCTCTCTTCTTATTAATACATGACTGATGTTTTGGTTTCCGTTTTTCATTTGATATAATTAATCTTGTGCAATATGTTTAATTCTCCTTGACTAATTAGATAGTTATGAATGCAAATATTGTTTTGTATGCTGCTATCGTTCTCTGATCCTTGTGCAGGAACCTGAGTACCACCGCTGAAGGACCGCGACGTGTCACGACGAAGGTCAGGAGACTTTTGCCAAAGCTACGACTCAGTTTCATTCATTAACTAGGAATCGACACATTAACATGTCCTCTTGCTACTAGACCTACCCTAGGGCTGGAGGGATCACCTTTGTTTGCAGAGGGGATTTACCTACACAACAGTAACGTGTGTTAGGGAATAGTGTTAATGAGTGCTAGTTGTCATGCCAAGGAAGGAGTGACAAGGTATGATAAGGATTGGTAAGGCATGCTAGGGAATATCAAGGCATGTCAAGAAGTCTCAAAGTGTGCTTGGGAGTTCTAGGGTGTACCAATTATATGTTCCAAATAGTTCCAAGATATGCCAATACATGCCAGGTGCTAAGGATGTGCAGGGTGCCAGGGTATGCCAATATGTGTCAAGAAGTTTCAAGGAAACAAAAGGAAGAACCAATAATAGGGTTAATAAGTCAGGAATTTATATTTTCAAAAGGGGCATGCTAACCACACTAATAATATGTCTCAATACATTCCAAGTGGCATTGTGTGCCAAGTGCTAATGTATGTCAATGCATTCAACCAAGGTGTTCTAGGGCATGCTAGGGACTACATGCAAGCAAACACCTGCTACGAGAGTTCCATGTTGTGCTAGAGCATGCCACCATGTGCTTGGATGTCAGTGTCATGACAAGATGTTCTAGGTACAAATATGTTCCAAGACATGCAAGGTGCTAAGAAATGTTAGTGTGTGCCAAAGCATTAATTTAAGGTCTCCCCAAATTGTTGAGGAGTGTTAGGTCTTTCTCATTAATAGAATTGACAGAGCTTGATTATGTATTAAATAATATATTTCCTACACAAACTGGTGGGAATTTATCTAAAGGGAATTTCTAGATAATAAACTTAATATATATGAATCATGTGTTGACTCATAGGAAAACTCTATTCGGCTAGTCATTACTTGAGGGAAATTAGACACACTAATTACTTCTTAAAAAATTAACTGACTCTAACCACTCTGGACTTGGAAATATTATAAAAAGTACTCCACAATAATGATATTAAATTGTTATATTTTGACAAAACATATATTAACAAGCACATAACTTCATCAAAAACTCATTGGAATGATCAATGGTGACGAACATTTTTTGACTGTCACCAAAAGTAAGAAAAATAGTATCGATGAGGGTGATTAAAAGTTCGTCACTAGAAGTGTCACCAAAGAGAGAATTAGTGATGGGCCTTTAACAATCGTCACCAAAAGTGTCATTGAAAAATTATTTGGTGATAGACCTTAAAGGACCATCACTATATACACTTACAATGATGTTTTTTTAAGGACCGTCACCATATGTGACATTGGTGACGGAACTTAAAGGTCCGTCACAAGCATGACCCTCACTAATGTCCTTTTTTCTTGTAGTGGTTTTTGTGAGGTAGCTATAGTCGAGGTTGAGGAGGAGGCATTAAGGAAGGAGGTTGGGCTTCCTGAGACCTCCATCCTTGTGAAGGGTTTCTCCATTGAGGAGGCCAAGGTTGATATGGGTTGAAAGGTGGGTTAATAGGTTGAGGAGGGTACTAAGAGGTAGAGGACCAAGGAGAGGGCATGTAACACGATGAATGAGTTGGAGGTTACCAAGGCTGGAAAGGTTCACTCTGATTTGGATTGTAAGGAGGATATTGTGCACCTTGCATGCCCTGTTGATATGGCTAAGGGCCTTGTGGCCCCCTTTGGTTGATGAAGAAGAGATTCTCTAAGCCATTCTCTTCCCCTTGGTATACAACCTTTAGGCATGGAAGAGAGGTACATTTTTCTATTGTATGTTTCTCCTCACATAAAGAGTAGATCTCTATGGTGTTCAGTGGGCACTCATTTCTGGGATGCCTCTTAGTGCATCTATGGAAAAATGTGGATAGCTCCCTTTTTTATTCTCCTTGCTTTCTTTTAATATGAATATTATCCATCTCCAAGGAAACATTATGCAAAATTTGACTCTTGAATTATTCCAACATACTTCCTATCTCATGTTTGATGGTCGAGGAGGAGGAAGAAGAGTTTACCAGGCCTTGAATGGACCTTCCTCTTTTCCTAACATCTCCGGAATGATTCTTGAATATTGTATTGATGTCATAGGTGAGCTCATAAATATCTCCTCCAGACAACATATTGAGGGTCTCCATTACATCTTCCCTAATCCCTTGGATAAGTACAAGCTTGAGTGATTCAGGGTCAAGGGTACAATTATCCCTCCTATAGATGAGTTGAAACCTTTCATCATAGTCTTCTAAGGACTAATCTATCCGGTTCATATTAAATATTTCTTCTTTTGTTTTCTTAGACCTACAATACTGCCCATACTTTTCATTAAAGGTTTGTTGCATTTGTGCCCAGGTAGTGATTTTGCCTCCAGGTAGGCTCATAAACTAGTGCAAGGCTGCATCCTTGAGGGTGGAGGGAAACAACTTCAACTTCTGTTCATTAGAGGTATAGCCACATGTATTACAAACTACAAAAAACTTAAACATGAATGTGTCAGGGTCCTCACAGACTAGGCCATGGAAATGTGGAAGGGTAGTGGGGTTGATATTACTCATTCTGGACACCCCATTGGTCTCTAAAATAGGAAAGAACTCATTATGCATGTTTTCAGCCATGATGTTTTAAATAAGTGATATAGTCTCTTCCTCCCCTATGGCTTCTTCAAAAATTTCAGGTTGCTCACCTAAAGTATTTTCTAACTCCCTTGTGGTCAGAGAGGGAAGCTCACAATCACCAAAGAAGGGTGATGGTTGACTGCTTGAAGGGATGGGGGTTTTTGGTATAAATTTCCCTTGATTAACCCTACTCTTATGAGGCATGAAATAACTTGTTTTGTTTTGATTTTGTTTTTTTTGTTCTTTTTTTGTTTTTGTTTTTGTTTTTTTGTTTTGTTTTGTTTTTTGTTTTTGTTTTTTGTTTTATTCTAGCTGATTCATGAACCAGTGCTCTTTTCATATTTCCCAGTGATTCTTATTTAAGCCTTGCATTATAATATACAGGCGAGCTTGGAACCCATATAAAACCTACCTCCATCGCCTCTTTTTTTTTTTAACTTATTTTCTAATCAAACAATGTTGATGTAAAACAAAAGATGGAAAATATGGGAACCTTATAAGTAGAAACAACACCTACTTGGACCCCTCCCCAAAAACAGTGCCAAAAGTGATGAGCTCAATATCACAACAAGAATGTTGAGACTCCCAAGGATACCAACTTTAATTATCAACCTTGGGTTCATACAAAATTAAGAGGTGATAGTTCCATATGCATACTAGGTCAAGTTCTACTCATGTCACCTTTAAAAAATGGACCAGATCAAGGCATACAAAGATCAATATTTCAGCTAGCTCTAGAAAGAAAATTGCATGAAAAGAGAGAGTTCTATTCTAATTGCAGGAATGGAAACATTATTCTACTTGTAGAAATGAAAATGTTATTCATCCAAATGTAAAGGCAAACCCTACTTGTAGGAATGTAAATACTATGTTATTTGAAGAAATGAAAAAATACTAATATACTTGTAGAATGTAAACCCTATGCTATTTTCAACAATGTGAACATAAGTCTAATTGAAAAATGTGAGAAGTTGCTTAGAATAAGAAATCAACTTATGAAATAATAATGCTTCTAACAGAAATCCCAAAGAAACATAAATTCAATGAAATAGGCCTAATCTAACTTTGCATTAATAAATCACTCTTTTAATCAATGTTTTCAAAGAAACTTAGATTTAGTAATAGGGTCCATGTGCATTTCATAAGAAAATCACCATTATTATTTAAATTTGGAAATTTGTCCTCTAACCCTAATTGCCGAATTGTGTTGCAGTGAAGAAAAGGAAGGCATATAGTGGTATTTGGTCCTCCTCAGTCATAGGTTCAAAGCCTAAGGATCATTATTAATTCCTAAGAGACAAAATCAAGCTTCTATATAAAATCTGGTCAAGTTTACATGGTGTTATGAGATGTTACACGACTGCTACAACATTGCTATGTGATGCTACAACATTCCCCAGTTTTGCTACAAGATTAGATTCGTGAGCATCCTAAGGGTGGAAAACGTGTTATGAAGAATGGGAAAGGGTAGATGAAGGTTCATGAAGGTTGTATGGGACTTTTCCAAGCCTAGTACCTCTTAGAGGCCCATCTTGCACAAAATAAAACACATATGATGTCCTTCAATGACCTAGAAATATAGTTTCAGTGGCAGAGTTTTGAGGGAAATGGGAGATGAAGAGGAAGAGGTTGATGATGACAGGAGAAATGCAGGATGAGTTATTTGTATGAGATTTTAATTAAATGTCCTTGAGGGTTTGTAAATTGCAAGTTATTAAATTTAGTTTTTGAGAGCTTTTATGTTAATTTTTAAACACATAAAGCATGAAAATAAACTTTAAAATATACAAAAACAACAGACAATTACACCATAAGAATAACCAAAAAAAAACAGATGATGAAGGAGTTCACTCCTCCTGGGCTACGTCTCCTTGGTCCATCTTCCAATGGCTTGGACCTATTTCATTATGCTCAAAATGGTGATTACATACATTTACAGTCCTCAAATGGCTTCAAAACCTGTTCCATCAACTTTTGAATACCCAAAAATGATTTTCTAGCCTCTTTCTGATCCGAAATTCGTCAACCTGAAGAAGTTATGAGCCTCCCTAGTTTTTTTGTTGACCGAACAATAATTTCCACAAAATCTGGACCGGTCCTACAATTTCGCCATGTTTTCGGCTAACAGAGAGATAATTTTATAAAATTCCGGGCGAAATTGTTGGACTGTTAATATGCGCTACAATGCCTAAAGTTCAAATTTCAAACCATATATAATATGGTTGAATAATTAAAAAAAAATCAACAGTTAAAAATTACTTTTTTAATTTAAAAATGGGCGGTGACAGTAAGTGGTTAAGAGTGGTCAGCTCACATGACGCGATGATCCTGGAAATTAGGGTGGTGGTTTAAACCTGGTGTCACAGTAATCGTCGGATCGTCGATGGTCAGAGGAGGTAGTGGTCACCTATTACGGTGGGAAGCTAAGGGCGGTGGTTAAATCCAACGGTCTATACTTGCGCACCCAAGGTTCCTACCTTGAGGTTGCATGGTATGTCATATGGGGAGGTTAGGGCTAAGCCTTGGCCCCTTACCCTCAAAATCTGCCATCATACAAATTAAATATAGTTTTCAATGTATATATTAATAAGCAATAACATTGGCCAAACAGTGAGGGTGTTGCACCGTTATGTCTGAGGTCTTAATGTCAAATCCCATGGAGTAAAGTTCAAACTTTCCAACTAATTTCGGTGGCCCTCGTGCTGCCACGTGGCGGCCTCCGGTTGGGCCACGTGGTAGCATGTGGTTGGCCACGCTCCCAACCAATAGAATCACGCCAACCAACAACCAATAGAAAATAGAAAAGTGGCAAGGCCTAACATGCCTAAAAAATATTACCTTTGGACCAACCATAAGAGGCCACATGGCAGCCTACCATTGGCCCAAAATTTTGCCCTGTTTGCTGTCATTTTTTGAAAAATTTGCTTGTTTGGGAAAACAAACAGAATGCATTTCTGGGATCATACGGTGTATGTTTTCTGCAAAACAAGTTGTACCGGATTCATAACAACAAGATCTATGCGGTCGTTTAGGTTCCACACCATTCTAACAACTTTCATTTTTGAGCAAATTTTTGAGCACCTGATCACACCTCCCCACTGGAAGTTTTTGGACCCCAATTATTTTTTCATTACTGAACATGTGGATGAGGCTAAAATTCCCTTACCCTTCCAGTCTTAATCCACTGGATTTTTCCTAAATTCAACAATTTGAGATTTTCATAAAAACTGATCTTTTTCCTTGATTTTGGAGACCCTGTCTTACTGTTGTAGATACCATCTTGCTGCAATTTCCTAGAATTTGCAGAACAAAAAAATTCCTTGAAGAAACAAACATGTTACCTCCTTGGTTGTCAATCAAAGGAAACTTAAACATCTTTAATTTATTCTCACGTCGAACATTGTCGACATGACGATGTTTAGCTTGTCTTGCCTTGTGCTTGGCTCGACTGTTGACCAAATGTGATCTCCATCGCCATGCAACATTCAAAGAAAATAATTTGTGAATCCCACAAGAAGAAATTTTGAACCCAGTGCCCTCTTTGTCAAATTTCTTTGGCACTTTCTTTTTGATCTTTGCACTCTCTTGCATCAACATCTCATTCACATCACCACTCAACAATGATGCATGCTTTTGCAATTTTACCACATCTTGTTGACCTCTTTTTGAAGGCAACATGTGAGACTCCTGAAACATCTTATCACAAAAATTAGCAACCTCAATGAAAATATTATTTTCATTTGATGCATCACCTTGAAAGGCCTCATCCACAACATCTTCATGCTTAAACATTAACAAAGCAAACTTTTGACTAACATTCACAATTCTCTTCATTTTTCCAACATGCATAAGAGACAAAATCATCTTATTAATATGCGCTCTAAAAATGTATTCAATGCCATTCTTGAACAAGTGATACTTATTCTCATGGAGATGAAATATTTTTCTCCTATCATAAATATATGGGCTACCCAAAACAATACCAAAAATATCAAGCGAAACAACATCAACTTCAACTTCATCAAGAAAGTTTGTAGTCATTGCAAATCTAAGTATGCACTTCCTCGTCACCTACAAATTTTCATTCTTACATATCCAACCTAAGGGATAAGGTATTGTATGAGGAATGGTTTCTAAATTCAACTTCTTGACTAAGTCTTCTGAAATAAGGTTTGCTTGTGAAGCACTATCAAATAGGGTATCAATCTTGGTATGCTTTGAAATAACTCTAAGATGGAAAAGTTCAATTCTTGTTTCATCATCTTGAGTACTATTGAGACAACTTGAAGAAATTGTACTTGAAATTTCCTTACCTTTCAAACCCATTGTGATGATATTTGTTTCATCTCTGGAATCAGAACCTAAATCACGTGTTATTGTAGCATCTGTCTTCTCCTTCTCCTTGTTTTTAAGCTTGTTGGGTATCATCTCTAGATGAAATTTCCATCAATGATTTTCATCATGCCCATCTTTGGAACAATGTTTACATGTGAGTATTTCCTTCTTCATCTTGATGGAAGAATTATTCTTACCTTTACCCTTGAACTTACCCTTTCCTTTCTCTTCAGACTCAAAGGTATCCTCACTTGTATCCTCTGAAACATCTTTCTCTCTTGCCTCTAGATGTGTGAGTTGTACACATAATTCCTCTAAATTTGAAGGATTAAACATGAGAATAATATGTCTTAGGTAACTATGAAAACCTAAAATTTACTTCAGCAAATTTTCTTGATATGTCAAATCTACACCCAAAATTAGTGCTCTTCTCCTAAACTCTTGAGTATAGCTTTGCACACTTTTTCCTTTACCTTGCCTAAAGTTTTTCTTGTCCATTATATCCTTTTGGATGTATGCTAATGGATAAAATTGTCTCCTTAAGGAAACAAAAAAATCATTCCAAGAGGTTAAGACCTTACCATGTTTCTTCATGTCCTCTTAAGTTTTTTCTTCCCACCAAATAAGAGCTGCACTTTCCAATATTAGTGAAGCAAATTGAATCTTTGTGTCATCATCCTTCATTCTTTGTATCCTGCAATACACTTCAATTTGACGTACCCATTGTATAATATTTCAATATCTACCTCTCCATCATACATAGGCAAATCAAACTTAAAATCAATCTTCAAAACTGAAGTCTTATCATGACTTTTTGGAGAATTTGGAGGTGTTTGTGAAGGGCTTGTTGTGGAATCAGATGATGGCACTAGCATATTTGGCCTGATTTCCAATGACCAAAATGTCTCTATTGCGACACATAGGCATCCCCAGAATGACACTTTGAGGTTGGGAAAAATGTTGTTTCCTGTACCGTCGCATATGCAACACTTCTAATAACTGTTGATAGAGTGACACTAGACACAACACATGTATTCATTTAGTCAATCTTTAATTCACATTGTTTATTTTCGCTATTCCGACATCATGTGGAGACGTCGTTATTACGATACTGATGCCTTCCGAGAATGTTTCACAATACCGACAGCCGGTCGTTGCACATTTCGTCGCACATCCGACTCTTTTAGTTTTCCAGCAACCGAAACAACCATTAGAAGTGCCACGAAAATCATTGCTATTCCGAAAACTTGCATAACTTTTTTGTGATGTTTGGGCCATACCAGTGATGGAAACAATCTTTAGAAGTACGACAGAAAAAACCGTCATAATTGTGACACGACTCCTAGAATTTTTTTTTTGGGTGGAAGAAGTAACCCTGAGATGATCATCCAATTTAAGAAGGAACTCACATTTGGCTTATGGCATGATAGCATTAGTTGATATTTAAGGAGAAAGGAAGATGTACGACCTCCCAAGCAAGCTAGGATGCAAGGCAACTGTCTCAACTGTCTTGCATCCTAGCCTAGCTCACTTGGGAGGTCGTCAATATTTGTCTCTCTTTTATCAACTATTGGAATCATGCCAGAAGTGAAAATTGAGTTCCTTCCTAAAGTGGATGATCATCTTAGGCTTACTTCTGCCCCTACGGAGGTATCTCCGGTAAGAATTTGGTACCTTTTTTATAAGATCAAGGACATGTTCATTTAACAAAAATACCTTTTAATAGCCCTTTGTGTGAATTATGTTTAGTTTAAAGATTTCACGTGAACTTACAAATTAGGGGTAGCATTGCTTTAAACTACAACTTTTACATGAAAACAACACTAAACATATGTATAAATTAAAAAATAGTTCATTGAGTTTGCTAAAAACCACATCCAAGGGGATGCCTTAATAAGTACTATTTGGTTTCTATGTTAGAAACATCATCTAAATAAATATGGCACAAATTGAATTCTTCAGTAAATATGCTTATTTTACTTTAAAATAATAAATCAATATAGGAGGGTGTTTGTCCACATATGCAGCTAGTTGTTATTGCTCATGATGCAAGAGGATTTGTACATGGGCTGCCAAGTCATTCAACATCCATAATTATCTATACAGTAAATACAAGTAATATTTGTAGTATTTTTTACTCTAAGATGCATTCTTATGATAATGTTAGAACATATGTTGACAATGTCAAAACATACTATATGTCTTTCTCAAGTCAACTTTAAACATCATGTTTCAAACACATGAATTCAAGCAAGTTCATAAATTCAAACAGGTATTCAACAGAATGTGTATGTGCATAATTTCGTGTTATTTGATATTGCCTCTAGGTATATGTAATTGATAAGCTCTAGTTTGTGTGTGTATATCAGAATCAATGGTAGTTTAGAATGAATCTGTCTTATGAAAAAGGTGAATCCTATAGAAAATTTTAGAGAATTAAGTGAGGGGAGAAACTCTATTGTAGGTAGAGTAAGAATCTAAGTTTCAAGTTGAGAACTGGAATAGAGGGTTTTCATGTATGTGAGGAAATCCTGGAGAAAACGAGAGAGGAACTAAAAAAATGGTGGCGATGATGCATATGAGAATACGTTCAGTGCATATGAAATGTGTGTGTAGCAGTTGAACAAGTTTAATTTGAAAGGGAATTCCTAGAGCTTTTGGCAATCTTGAGTCAGCTTTATTACAAGTGAGCATGAATGTGAATTAATTGTAAATTTAAAATGGTGGATGAAGCATCAATGGATTTAGCTATGTCTCCTCAAGGTGCCTTTTATTTTCTAACTGAGTGGAACATTGCAACAACTTGTGGGAGTTACAATAGGTACAAGTATTAGCATTCATGTAGCATCAAGGCCTAGTGTTATGCTTATCCCAGAAAAATTTCAACTAAAGTGGCCTCATCGAGAAGCAATTTTACAACCTCAACATATTGTATACTGTGGCTTGATAAAACCATCTATGTTGCAATATAAATATCACTGTCCTTACTCTTGGTGGTGGGATAGCCATGTGAGCCCTGAAAATTCAAAATGGCTTCAAGAAAACCTAATAGATATGGATATCAAGATCCAATCCATGTTGAAGCTGACTGAAGAGGATGTAGATTCATTTGCCAAACCCGCAGATATGTTATACAAAATGTGACCAGAGCTTGTACACTTGGTTGAAGAGTTTTATAGAGCATATCAAGATTTAGCAGAATGATGTGACCACATCTCCAGGGAATTGTGCCAAATTCATTATACCATGGCAAAGGCATTTCCAAACCAAATTCAACAACATAATAGATTGATTCATCTTGATGCTGATGAAATTTAAAAAACACTTATGACTGAAAAAAGAAATCACAAAGGTAAATGCATAATAGGCCTACACTATCTTTCGAAGAGGAAAATGATGGAGCGGAAGTTACAAAATTAAAGGGTTCAAAGCATGTGAATGAAATAATTACAGAATAGAGAACCACTAGGAAAAAGGCATCATAGTTGCAAGAGGAGATGAATTGTGTGTAAGAAGAAAGCTGGAAAATGAAAGAAGGGTCATCATGTCAAACTAAATAAATTAGTAAGTTGAAGGATAAAGTATTCTCCTTGAAGAGGAAGAATGGAGAACATGATCAAGAAGGACATGTACTAAGACTGGAATTACAAGTTGAACTAGAGGAACATCAAAAACTTGAAACATAAATTCAAAATTTGGAAGCAGAATTGCAGAAGTTGAAGGGGAGCCTTGGAAAAGGAATCTAGTATGAAGATTTGAGCCCGAAATATAAAGTTAAAGATGATAAAATAGTAAGTATGGAATCGACACTTGGGAAAAGGAGAAAAAGAAACTCAGAAAGATATTTCAAGTCACATGCAAAACAAGAGACAATAATTCTTCAGTATCAATATGTCCTCAATCTTTATTAGACTTCTGAAAATAGGGCCAGGGATTTTCAGGTAAGATTGGATCTTGCACAAGAGGAAAATAGCAAGCTTAAAGGTGAGTTATCATCTGGAGCTCTATATTTGAAAGTTGTAGAAGAGAAAGAAAACCACTTCGAAAGAGACAAGAATGCCCTTGAGCAGGAGATGGAAAATTTAATCAAGAATATGAGCTTGCTAATGGAAGAACTAACTTCTACAAATAATTAGGAACACAGTCTTAGAATAAGACTACAAGAAGAGACAACCCAAAACATGAGGATTGATGCAGCTTTGTGAAGCTTCCAAAAGGCCTTAAATCGATCACAAGAACAAATGAAAGTTCCAACAACAGAAGTACAAGTAGGAACTGAGAGGATGAAGAATGTTGATATAAAGTTTGAAGAATCTCTCTTTTAATTTTGAATCACTCTGTGAGAAAATAATTGTGTTATTTTCTTGCAATCACAACAAATTCATTTCGCATTAAATATATGTTTGGCCATTTTGTGGTGGTGTTTTCTGATACAATGGATCCATTCTTCCTAGATAAATTTGGTACAACTAGTGTGAACAACACTGTGAAAGTTTATATATGCATGAAAAGGAAGAATAAAGCATGTGATATTGGCTTCAAGTTGAGCAGCCAAAACAAGAAGGGTCCACAGGAATCATCCATTTGAAAGATGTATGAAAGGTTGAATTTTTAAGTCAAGATAAGCATTCAATTCCAAATGCTACTCTAGAACTAAACTTTCAAAAACATGCAATTAATAGGGAACACATGGACATAATATGATCTAAATTTCAGAACTTAAGAGAATATAGAAAATAAGAATTGTAAAAAAAGTCCCATATCTTGATGAACCTGTGGTCTTTAGAATGTTCGTATGAAGTTTCTGATTTACCTGCAGGAATAAGGTCTTGATTCTTCAAGAACTTCTGAGGTTCGAGTCTTCAAATTCCTTGAATTAAAAAGTCATAAATGATAGCTCTTGGACACATAGATTACAAAAAAGGAAAGGATGAAAAATTTCCCAAATTTTAATTCCTTCATGGGAAAACAAGTCCCATAGTCAAACTATCAAGCAGTTCCTCATTTAAACTATCAAGAAATGCCCGAACCATATTAAAAAATAAATCCAGCTACCTAGCCAATATTTTGGTTTGTTCACAAATTTGATGTTTCATGGTATCTAATGCGGGTTCAGATTTCATGTTCTGGAAAAAGAAAAGCTAATCCTAGAGAGAAGGGAAAACTTACTTACTATAGGAAAATCTAGTTCCAATCTGACAATTTCAAGTAGCCTGAACCTATCCTCGTTTGGAAAATAATAAATACACCTTGCACATAACCATATCATAACAGTCTTGGGTAAATACACTTTGCTCATAACCATATCGTAACCTTCTTGGTTTTCCTTAACTAATGATATTGTTTGGGGAACTCAAATGCATTTTCTCATTGACACAATATACAATAGTAGTGAATCTGAGAAAGTACCCTACTGAAAACATATATAAACAATTGTAGTAACTCATAAAATTATAGAGTTTCCAAATTAACATTGGTTGAATATGAATATGAATCTTGGGTTTGTAAACATTCCATGATTAAATGACATCTTGGATCATTAAGTTCTGAAAATCCATTTATGTCACATAACATCATGGATTTTTAATTTTAAAAAAATTCTATTTGGCTTGATAATTTTCTTAAAACTACAACCTTTATCAATACAAACATGAAAAAAATATTTTCTAAAAGGTTATCTTTTGAGCATTCTCTGTTGGAGCAAATCAGCCTAAGCTTGATTTCCGTAATCTCTGGTTCTCTCAGTTCTGCATTTTTTTTCTCTGTAGCAATGGCATTTATGGCCAAGAAAACTATGTCCAGATAGGAATACATGGTGAAATATTTGTCCTAGGTGGAATTTTGGAGGTTGGCGATTGAATTGGAAGAAGTTGAGATGATTGGATTGATGACCTCCAGAGTTGAGTTCAACCCCACACAACCATTTAAGTGCACATGGATCACAGGGTCCCTCCATGTGAGCATCCAAACCATTGTGCTCATTGATACCCGCACAACTCTGGGTGCTGAGGTGAGATATTTCTCCTACATCATCTTCTCCATGTACGACCATGCTTCCATGGCTATTTCCCATGAAAAAACTGCACTGTTCTCTTGGAAGGGGGAGTTGTTACAGGAATACCTGTGGTTTATTGAAAGGGCTCTTGATTGGGGTCTAGGTGGTGGCCCTCATATAATTATCGATGAAAGTGGAAATGCAAATTTTTTGATCCATGAGGCAGTCAAGGCCAAGAAGAAATTTTCCAAGACCGAGAAGTTTCTAGATCTAGAGTCTACCACGAATATGGAGTTTTAGAAGATTTTGGAGTTGATCAACGAGACCATCAAGATGGATCTGTTAAGTTACCGTAGGATGAAGGTGATGTTGGTTGGTGTTTTTGAGGAGGAAACTACTAGTGTTAAGAGGCTTTATCAGATACAAGCCAGCGGGGCTTTGCTATTCCCTACTATCAATGTTAATGACTTTGTTACCAAGAGCAAGTTTGATAATTTATATGGATATAAAAACTCTATCCTAGATGATCAGATGAGAGCCACAAATTTCATGATTGTTGGTATGGTTGTTGTCTGTGGATATAGAGATGTTGGAAATGGTTGTGCTATAACTCTAAAGGTTGTTGGAGCTAGGGTCATTGTTACATAAATTAATCTAAAATGTGCCCTGCAAGCTCTTATAGAAGGATTTCACGTCCTTACCCTAGAGGATGTATTTTGAAGTTTGAACTACTGATATTTTTGTTACCATCACCAGCAACAAGGATATCATCACGGTGGATCACATGAGGAAAATAAAGAATAATGCCATTGTTTGCAACATTGGTCATTTTTACAACTAGATTGACATGCAAAGACCTTGAAACTTTCCGTAGTGTTAAGAATATTACCATCATGCCTCAAACAGATAGGTGGGTGTTCCCTAATATCAATAGTGGCATCATTTTTCTTGCAGAGGGATGTCTAATGAACTTGTGTTGTGCTACTAGCTACCCAAAGTTTGTCATGTCTTGCTCTTTTACAAACTAGGTTATTGATTAGTTGGAGCTCCAGAATGAGAAGAAGTCCAATAAGTACAAGAATAAAGTCTATCTGCTACCAAAGCATCTAGATGAAAAGGTAGTCACTCTACATTTTCCCAAGTTGGGATCTAGGTTAACGAAGCTTTCTCCTGAACCTGTAACATATATCAACGTGCTCATTAAGGGAAATTACAAGCCTTCCTACTACTGATACTGAAGAGAAATGACATTTTTGGTGACTTCTTGGGCGATTGGCAAGGCTAACCAATTGTTACTGGAAAAACCATTGTCACATGGATCAATAGTCCTAGGAACAACCTTTGCGAATTTAACCAAGAGCTAGTCATGGGAACAAAAGAACCGTTACTCACCTACCCAAACATATACTCTCAATACCAAAGCTAACTCTACTTCCACATCATCATTAGCCTGCCTACCTTAACTAATTATACTAAACAAACGAAGCAAGTATTTCTCATCCAATTAGTGACCTAACCCAATAAGTTTGGTTTTCACCTCTACCTCTTAACTATGGGGTATGGGTCCACTACGCTCATTCCTACTCAAATATATGAAGGCCACAAATGTGAGGCTTAACATGCCTTCAATCTCTAAAGGAATGCTCCAACCAAATGGTTTCTAGAGATATTGATAATCCTCATATTCTTTATCTGTGGGGCTATGGGTCCACTAGGCTCACTCCTAATCAAATCTATGAAGGCCAGGAGATTAAAGTAACTTATCTCTCGAGGTATCACTCTAGATAATTTTTTATTTCTGAAATCCATCTTGGACAACGGCTTCAAACAACCAATATGTTGATGAACATTGTCGGTGAACTCATTGCCACTAAGAAGGATTTGAAAGCTAGAGAAGTTTCCTATGGATCCGGTGGTGGACTAGGCCTTGTGGAGTCATCAATTTTGCCCCACTTATTAGCAACAAGTCTCATTGAACCCATAAACATAACAATATTTGCATTAACCATATCAATATTTTCATGAAACAAGATAATTGTGGTTTCTTGCTTCATGATATCAACTGTAGGGCCATTCAACAAGCAAGCTTAAATAACTCAGTATATCAAATGTTGAAGTGAGGTTCCAACAATTTGTTGCAATAATTAGTGTGCATTTGTAATTTTTTCATCCCATAGGTTTTGAAGACTATAGAATAATTTAGTAATTTGGATTAAAAAATAAAATTCAAAAATACAGGGAGGAACTTTTGCAATGCTCTCACCTCCTTTTAGTACTGGTTCTAAATAATTGTCTCCAGTAAGACAAAAAGGAAAATATAGTTATACACTGAGAATCATCATCTCTATGAATTAACAAGGCAATAAAAATGGAAAATATAAAACAAAATGATGAAGTGGGTCTCTAATTAAGTAATCCTTTCATTTAGACATGTATATAGGATTTCCTAAATTATAATAGACCCCAAAGAAACGACTGAGAATTTAGAAGGTAAATGATCATGTGTCTTCACAAAGTCTACCATAATAAAAATTTACAAATGCCAAGTGGTGAAGGCCAGTGTAGTCAGAGGGTTCTTCAAATGATATTTATTATTTTTCAACAACTATTGGGATACATTATAATAATTTATAAGTGTGAAAATTCCTCAATTGCTTATAGTTTTGTTACAGTACATAGATTTATAGCATTTGGTATATGTTTACTTCCATCACTTCATAGACATAGCCTATATATTCCTAGTGCACACCCTTGATATATTACACTTCCCATTACTTAAAATCATATTACCCACCTTAGGTCATCCATGGTCATTGTACAAGCTCTATTATATGAAATAGTGCCTTTTTAGGTCTGTCAAAAAGAGTATCTAGCCATGATTTAGGTTAAAATATCTTGAGATATACTTATTGTAATTTCTTTATAGACATAGTAGTAGATGCCTTATGGACATAACCAACATGTGCTTATACATATTCATATTAATTATTTAGATGAGAAACACAGCAGTTCAATGTAATGCTTATGATATCTATTAACTTATTGATAGCCATCGGTTTCTACTTTATCTTCAACTTGTGGATCTTCTAATATTATTGATGATTATTTGTTGTCATCCTTAGATGAATTCTATACTGTGGAACTGAAAGTAAAATCTCCTTTTGTCAGATAGAACAACATTTCCTTCTCAATGCTGACTTCCTTTTGAGGGAGTTGTCGTTACCATCAGTGTTCTTGTAAAAGTATCTAGAATTTTGGTAAATTTACATACATTCCAAACTTTCATACTTTGTCAATGAGAAAAAATGGAAACCTCCCTTTGTAGGTATAGTTTCCTTTCTTGATGTTTAAAATTTTCATCACTCTAGCCTCTTCTTTGTACTTCACTTCCCTATATAGTTTTGCAACCACTCAAATGATACTACTTCCAAAGCAATGTTATAAAATCCAAATTTCTCTGCTCTTGATTCAAGAATTTGTAGAAATTGTCATTCAAATTCAAATTCAAGATCATGGATTCATAGATTATATTATTTTTTGGGAACATGTAACTGATCCCATGCTTTCATTTAGAAAAATCCACTTGTTATATGAGAATGCATTCTAATGGAAGAAAATAACTGACCATTATGCTCCAAGCATGTCCCACTTCAATATAAATTGATTAGGATAAGTTCTATCAATGTAAAGTTTTATTCATACCATATATGCCCACAAATGAATTACCTTGTACCCTTGACGTTATGGTTGTTTATTAGATGGATAAAGATGATGCTTTGAATTTCATATCCGAAATGGGTAGTTTTGCATTTATGTTTTCAATTTTAAATTTTTTTAATGATAAGCAATAATGAGGACTTCAATCTACTTCAGATTCATCCTCCCCAATATTCCTCTAAACGTAAAAACTCAATAAGGGTTTTTGCAACTAATTATTGATAAAAGAAAACAATCATTTTACCTTGAAATCTTACATGTGCAACCCAATAAAGGTGCTTGGAAATCAATTTTTTGCAGAATGAAAGGGGCTGAATTCTTGGCTGTCTAAAGGTACAAGCTATAACATAGTCAAGTATTTATGGAACGTCCACCAGATTCAATGAGATGATTCAGAGGATTACACCAGCATTATTGAATGCCTATAGAAACATTTTTCCAGAAGAGTAATACACATATAGGATACCTATAAAAATAGATTTACTTCATCATCTTGAAAGTGAAACTCTGTATAATGATCAAATCACCACATTTAAGGAATTTGACATCAACAATTTCCTGTAGCATCATAATAGAGCAAGGATTTCGATGCCAGAAAAAATTTCATTTTCAAGAAGAAGCAAAAGCAATACTTACATTTTGTTATGGTTTTTATGGAATCCTTGTTTATATATATATCCCAGATGGAGTTAAGTTGCTAGGCACTGTTGAATTTGGGTAGAACTCTTTATCATCTGCAAGAGAAAGTCAATGGCATGAATTTAGATGAACTGTTGGCTTTGTATGGGCACAAGGGTTCACTTGAAGATTACGAAGATGATAATGGTTGGAACTCTTATGGTGTTCACACTAAAAGGTTTTGCATAAAATACATTATGTCGAATCTTGATAACACTTTTCATTGTGATATGTGTGGTGAACATTGTGAGTCTAGAACCCTCAATGAGAGGTATTTAGCACCTCAATTTTCACCAGCAGAAGTGTCCAGTTCTTCCAAATTATCTTCGGATATGCCTGTAAATAGAAGTGGAGTGGCTACTTGTCTTACACCTACTCCAACAGTCAACCTTTGCAACTAGGGAATCATCAACATTGTCATTACGAGAGAGGTGTAAATATATTAGGTTTGACAAAAGGATGTTGCTTCATTCAGGAGATACCAAAGGGAGAAAAGGTGTTGGTCGCATTACTCTGTTGGCAGATTCTACAACAAAGGGTTCTTCTAGATCTGATTCCAATTGGAAGATTAAAGAAGAATTAAAAACCTCTCCCTACAATGTATCTCCCACAAGTCAAGGGTTAATATGTGGAAAAACCTCCATGGAAATGATCATGAAAGAAAGGAAAGCAGTATTCATTAGCAACAAATGTTGAGGACGAGGATGAGCATTCACCTCAAAAGGAGACAAGGAATCCAAGTTTGATGAGATTGCAGATGGAGTGTTTCTAAAGTGAGAAAGTGAGAATAAGGTATAGGCTAAACCAATTCCGGTAAGAAAACAAAAGCAGTGGGGAAATAAAAAACATGTCCATTGATCAAAGGTAGCAATCATCAATGCACAAAAAAAATTTCAAACTTTTGATCTCACACCATTCAAAAAACACACCACATGTAGCTATGTCGACTTAAAGCTGGCATGCCACAAAAACAAGAAAACCAAGTTTCAACCATCTTGACCTGCTCCAGTTTATAGGGATCTAATCCTTAATGATTCAAAACCTGAAAGGAGTAATTATAGGCACATTTTTCAAAGAGTGTCCCTAAAATGAACTCAAATAGTCCGGCTTACTTTTCATTTCTCTTCAAAATATATTTAGATATTGAATCTTATACAAAGTAAGTAATATTTGTTTCTCAAACAAAAATATAGCAAATCCATCTTATCAAGACATCATTCGACACTATGTGGTTTATTTGTACAATTTTTATGCGGGGAAAAGGTAAAAAAAAAGCCTATATATCCATTAGATTGATTTCCCATGGCTATATTATCAGAAGTGAGAACTCTTAAAGATATAAATCATTGTTAGTTTCATAGTTTTATGTGTCAAGTTATGGAAATCAAAGTTTCTAGCTTACCATATCCCCTTTCCTGCCAGAAGGCACTTTGAATACAAGATCCACCAATTTCCTTATGCCACCTACCTTTGCATTAGCACCCCGAGCAAAAGAAAACAAACATCAAATTCATGTGTTATTTGGAAAGAAGGAAGAAAAGTTGTTATTATTTGGATGATAGAAAAATGAAGCATTATTTAGTCAAACATCCCAGTTTTTTCAATCAATAATGATGACTATAATTTACATTGCACTTCCAATGCATACAATGAGCAGCAACACCACCAACATGCACAATGAAGGCAGGGTGCTTGATAAAGGGGAAAATAAGCATTCACTTTTTCATTTTTAGTTTTTAATAAAAAAATAAAAAAATAGAATATAGTCAACACCTTGTGCTCTTCTCCTACAGATAGGTTCGACAGTCCCCCACAACACCCCCTCAACAACACCTCTATTGGGGGATCTAGCAAGGGCTATGAAAATTCTAATGCCCCCTTCAATTTCAACCGCTTTGGCAACATCTGCATTGACTGATAAATTTGCTATGGCCCGTAGAAGAACAAATAAAATTCACTTCTGGATAACCTGTTTAATCCTTTCAATATGTAATTGGAGAAGTGCTCAAGAAAACCGACTCTCCAACTGTATACAACTAGCAAGTGCAACTAATAACGATGATTGATTTCACATAATCATCCATGGAAAACTAAGTTAAGAAAGTTGTGCAGAATGCAAGGAAAAAAGAGACCAACTAACCAATAAATTTGGAATGTTGGTTTTAAAGGATCAATTATGAAGAAGTAATATTGAAAAATTCATGCAAAGGGAAATGTAACTTTCTTGCATCTGGTTGTACCCCTCTCATCACGACTTTGCAAGATCCAACAAAACCCTTTTACTGCCTTCATCCATTGCAACTTCTTCCCTAGAAAAATCAATAAATACAGTCTCATCATCAAACATCGCAAGTTCAATGACTTCCATCCATAATTTAATGCACACATAAACTTTAAGCTCTCCAAAATCAGTGACTTGAAAGCTGTATCTAGTATTATATCCCTACGCGATACATACACTGCAACCAATTTTGAAAGACTGACCCAAAGTTGCGAATCCATTTTCCACTTGATTTTCTGAGAACCTGCCACATAACCTAAGAGAGTCGCATTTCCTAGCATTGTCTCATCAACATTCATCCAATCAAAGGAGATAAGCTCTGAAATATTGTGGCAATGCTTGATAAGTACCCCGATAGCAACCTCGTCCACGTCCCCTAGCCCTGATAGACAGAGTTACTTAAGCATTAGAAAATAGAGGGTCATAACATTTTATCACACCACTCACAATTTTCTTGCATAAATCTGGCCCTAGTTGCAGGCTCTTGAACCACTAGAGGTGGGCCGCTAGCATGGAAAGCGATGTATCCATGAGGTCACAACACATCTCTGCATTCATCACATTCATCTCCTAGAGTTCCTATGCATCCAGGTTTATGATCATGTTCCCGGAACTCACTCTAGCTAGAAGCCACAATTTGTTAGACACAATGGTAGAGTCCATAGGCATTAAAAAGAGCCTAAAATCCCCTGAAAATAGAGGCGAGGCTATCCCTATCAAAACCCTTGTAAAAGGAGGCGAGTTTTGCCTTGTCCCTGTAATTCAAGAGGGAAAACAATGCAACAACGCTTTGATCGGAAGAGTCGACCATGCAACCTATCGGTCCAATTTCGCGTTATTGTAATAATGACCTGTCTCCAACCCTAGGTTTGTTTACTTCCCCTCTTATTTTTCAGAATTTTGATGCTACTCTTTGAACGAATTGTTTTAATTTCTAACTTAATGGAATAAATTTTCTTAATTTCTAACTTAAGACAATTAAAATAATTTTAATTTTTAAATTAAAATAATTAAAACGATAATTTAGGATTTTAAGACAAAATATTAGTTTGGCTTAAAAAAATGTTGTAAAGTACCCTTATATGCTAGTGATATAATTTTTTTCATTGTTTAATCATTTAGTGATTTTATCAATAGTTAAGTAATATTATTAATTAATGAGGATTATTACTAATTATTTTTATTCATAAGGATCACTTTAAGATATTTGTGCGGATGTAGGTATAAAATAATCCGATATACAATGGTGTCTTTGAGTACAAATTAAATTATGGAGGGTAGTGATGAGTTTCCTAATTAAAATTCCTGCGATTAGATGGAAAATTGGCAAATAATGTCCATCCAATATGAAAGTAAAATTCAAATAAGTGCATTGTAATGGCAACATAATCCTTGTAGCATGATAACATATACAAAACAAACACATGAACTCAAAGAGCTATAAAATAAGTATATTATAATTCATTTGATATGTGAATGAAGTGTTGTAAAGTAAATCATAGAGACCTATACCATGAGCTACCCTATCAAGCTCTCGCATGTAGTGGAAGTGCTCTCAAGTATGAAATGGATGAGGGCAGATGATCAGAAGCCCTTGACACCTATGTAAGTAAATCCACCCTCTAGAATGAGGAATTTCACCTATCCTTTATAGAACATAATAGGAAGAGAGAGAATTTAATCGATGAAATATAAGAGGATCAAGTTGTGGGTTAAAGGCCTATGTGCTAGATCATTTTGGATGTCACAATTCCTCTCTAGTGAATTTTCTCTCCTTCAAAACTAGGTTTTTTGAAAGCACACATCTGCTCGAAACACTTTGTAGCTAATGTTTTCCCTTTAATAGAAAAATGTGTTTATAGTATCTTTAGTGAGGCACATGTATTCTAAAATATGTGTTATTTTAGCACGTAATACTCATGATAGTGCATTAAATGTATGAGAAACAAGTCAACACAACATTGTGGCACTACTTCTCCATGATATCTATTTTTTTCTTATTATGAAGTTCCAATCGACTGGAAATAATTTAGTATGGTGCCCCCTTTGTAATAAATTGTTGTTTTATTTTAGTAACCATATATATCTATTGATTATTGTTTGTATGGATGAAATACAAAAATTTCCTAGAATGATCCTCCTTGAGCACACCCTCTCCAAGACTGTTCACTGTTTGCATGGTTGAAACACGAAATCTGCCAATAATTATCCCTTTTGACTACATCACCTCTCAATATTTACCTTTCCAACTGTAATAATTAGCATGTGTGGATGAAACTAGGTCTAGTTCGACTTCATGAAGAAAATAAACCTTGGATATATGGCTAGGTTGAATTGCAGGAGTTTCCAAGAAGAGGCTCACATGCAAGGTGTGGGAATAAAGGTTTACTTTCTCTAAAATAGTATGATGCCTAGAGAATAAAATAAAAAAGAATAAGGTGTATAAAAATAGCAAAATGCCATCAAGCAAGGCATCACTTCCTAGGCTAGATTATAGCTCTAGGCATCCTACAATTTTGAATGAAATACAATGGTGGAATTTCAAATAAATTGATGCCCTAACTATCACACCAAGCGGGAATTGTTGAAGCTCCTTTGACTTGGGGATTTCCTGAAGGTTTGCACTTTGTAGTTCATCATTCAAAACCTGTTATCTTAACTATAAATGACCATTGGATGAGCCTTTACCATGGTATATCTCCCAACCCTTAGTCTCTTATGTTATTTCTCTCAAAATATTTTTCATGGAAAGTCACCCTAGCTTCTCCCAAAGCTCACACTTTAATTGAATCTTTGCATTGAATGAGTCATCTTTGCTGAAAATGCAGCAAGATGATGGAGCTTAGTGAAATGAAGTCGCCTTCACTAAGTGGGCCCGCAGGCGAATTCTGGCGCAAAGTCTATTTTTAGACTATGTCTATTTTTAGACATATGGAGCATGGTCTAGGGGTTGCAGTATGTTATTCTTGGAGTATTGGTCATGTTGGTAAAAATAGATCGACCTCTATTTTTTGTGACCTATAGGTCGATAGGTCGATGTCTATTTTTAGACTGCCTATCCTAAAAATAGGGAAGTCAAATATTATTTACCCTTAATAGTATTTGGACTCTAAACAACAGTTTACTCTCTTGGAGCACTTCAGTTCGAGCCTTGGAAGTGGCTCATGCATCTGACAGAGGAATTACGCTATTCCTAAGGGTTTGATGGCATCATGCATGGTTGACTTCAGTTAGGACTTCAGTGGCAGAAGTTTGGTGGAGTTAATGAGACAGATAGTGGAGTTGTGTTCTGTTTATTTTAGTTGAACTAGTTGAGATTAGTTTAACTAGCTAATCAATTAGTTATGAGTGGAGTGAATTAAATCTTATTTAATTCATTAATTAGTAACTCATTATTCAACTCAAGAACACATCAGTTCACTACAGTGCATGATCAGTTCAGTGGAGACCAGTGAAAGAGGTAGATGAAAGGGTGGAGTTAGCTATCAGTGGCGACATCAGTTGTGCATGAGATTTGCACCACACTTGGACGAATTTCCCATGATGATTGCGATGTCAAGCCAAGGAGATTCGAACCTTGGATCTCTATATAGACAGGCCATGATTTCGCAATAGAGGCAAGGCAATTGGCGGTGAGTTTTGAACCAGTAACCTGTTCAAAACCAAGCTAGTTTGTGTGTAACTTTATGAGAAAGTACTGAGTACTTGTGAGGAGTATTGTACTGAGTTTGTTACATGATTTCTCCATTATAATATACAAAATAGCTGCGGGGTTTTCAGCTATAAGCTTTCCCCATACATACTGTGTTAATGTGTATGATGATTTGATGTGTTATCGCTTGTTTTATTTCCGCATGTGTGATGATCTGAGTGGAAGAGATTATGTGTTGCATATAAATTCAAATTGTATGTGATCAGGATAGTCTCGGTGGATAATTAATCATTATTCAGCAAATTTCTACATGTTATCGGAGCTATTGAAGCAGATATTGATCATCACAGTGATTACAAACTTATTTCGATAGACAGAGTCTGCATGCGGGCCAGGTAGCCTCCGGATTCATATTTCTTCGGAAAGTGAAAGGTTTGGTAAATGCCCCTTGCAGTCAATCTATGTGCTAGAAATAATTTGTTCTCACAGATCTAGAGCGGTTGAGCTTTGAGGTGGAATTCGAAATTTTGCAGCAGTTTTGTTTTCTTGGTGCCAATGTTGAAAATGTCTTTCAACGGTTTTCGACTCAAATATGCTCTTGAAGGCAGTTCGAATTATGTTGCATGGAAGGATCGCATGGAGGCAGTATTAGAAGATAATGGTCTAAAGGAGTTCATAGATACGGATGTCCAAAAGCCCACTGATCCTGATGAAGTCGAAGCATGGCAAAAGAAGATTTCGAAGTGTCGAAGGATCCTATTGGAGGGCGTCAAGGATCATATTGTATCCAGCCTGCATGGAAAGGCTTCTCCATATTTAATGTGGAAAGCTTTGACGGATCTATTCCAGAGTAAGAGCGACCAAAGGAAGCTGACGATCAAAGATAAGCTCAGGAACATCAAGATGGAGAAGGGCGACAGTATCGCCAAATACCTCACGAAGTTCACTCAATGCAGAGATGAGCTGGGAAGTGTGGGGGTGACTGTCGAAGATGAGGACATGGTCGATCTGGCTCTCCTTGGTCTTCCGAAGGCTTGGCACTCATATCAAGATAGTGTCAATGGTCGGGAGAAGCTGCCGGGATGGGAGCGCCTTTGGGCGGATCTCATGCAGGAGGAGATAAGGAGGAATACTCGAGATGGATCTTCATCAAAGGGAGCTGATGAAGAAAACTGCGCTTTGGTGTCCAAAGCAAAGAAGGGGAAGGGTAAGAAAACCTCTCATTCTGGTGCTAAGGGCAAGAAGCAGGATATGGCGAAAGTGAAGTGTTTTCACTGCCATGATCACGGACATTATGCTGCCAATTGTCCAAAGAAGAAGAAGAACAAGCAAGCGGGAAGATCTGCAGATGGAGAAGCTTTGGCTTCACAGTTCGAGCTTGACTTTTCACTGATCGCATGCTTGGTTTAAAGTGTGATGGGATCGGTATGGTTCTTGGACAGCGGTGCGTCATTTCATATGACGGGAGATCGGGATTTGTTCTCAGATCTGGAGGACAAAGATTTGGGTGTGCACATCGAGATGGGCGATGATGGTAGATACAGTGCGACTGGTATCGGTACCATATCCTTTTAGAGGGAGTCTGGTAAACCCTTTGTATTAAAGGATGTCATGCATGTACCTGGATTGAAGAAGAACTTGATCTCTGTGGCGATGTTGGAGGATAAGGGGTATGATGTGGTCTTCAGCGAAGGAAAAACCTTCCTGCGCAGTAAGACTACTGGAGAGACCCGAAAGATAGGGGTTCAAACCAAGAACCTTTATCAGTTGCAGGTAGATGGCTGTGCAGCTATGGAATGCAAGGCGGGAGAAGTGGTGAGCCGGGATGATGAGGGTGAACTGTGGCACAGGAGATTGGGCCACCTTCACCATGGAGCTTTGAAGATCCTGCAGCAGATTTCTACTGGGCTTCCTAAGGGCACTCTTGCACAGTCAGATCAATGCAAGGGGTGTACTTTGGGGAAGTATGTGAAAGCCACCTTTCACGAGAAGGATAGTCGCGCCACGACGATCCTTGAGAGAGTTCACACAGACGTGTGTGGTCCTTTCTCAGTTGCTTCGGCAGCAAAGCACAGGTATTATGTGATCTTTGTTGATGATTTCTCTCGAAAGTGCTGGATCTTCTTCATGCAGAAGAAGAGCGATACATTCGCGAAGTTCTGTGAGTTTAAAGCACTGGTCGAGAAGGAGTCGGGGAAGAGGGTGATTGCTCTAAGGAGTGATAACGGTGGTGAATTCATCTCGGCTGAATTCAAGGAGTTCTGCAGCACAGAAGGGATTCGGAGAGAGCTCATCGCACCCCATAACCCACAGCAGAACGGGGTGGCTGAGCGGAAGAACATAACGATCGTGGGTGCTGCACGGGCGATGTTGCATGATCAGGGCCTACCCCTTCACTTGTGGGTTGAGGCATGCAATACAGCAGTGTATGTGCAGAACCGTTGTCCTCACAAGGTTCTTGGCATGAGTACACCAGAGGAGGCTTATTCTGGCAAGAGGGCTGATATTTCCCATTTGCGGATTTTTGGTTCTCCTGTCTACATGCATGTGACGAAGGATGCGAGAAGGAAGCTGGATCCAACTGCTGAGGTTGGAATATTTGTGGGGTGCACTGATACACCTCACAACTACCGGGTGTATTTGTCAGACAGTCGAAAGACTGTTGTGCGACGGGATATAAAATTTCAGGAGGAGAAAGCCATGCGGTGTTCGCTTGAGAGGGAGCTACACTTGCATGCAGATGAGGAGCTGTTAGTTCCTAAGGAGGAGCTTCCGGATGTGGATCAGCCACAAGAGGAGGTTCGGGAGGTGGAAGAAACCACCCAGGCAGCGCCAACCATCAGAGGGCGCATGCGCACTACAGAAGCTGAGCGACTGGCTCGGGATGCAGAGAAGGTTGTAGGACCACCTACGGCACAGCGCAGACAGAGACAGTCACCGGATCGGTACACTGGATACATGGCTCTTGTGAGTCAATGTGTTGTGACAGAGCCATCCTCTTTTGAGGAAGCTGTGGAGGAACCCGCATGGGTTGATGCCATGATCAAAGAATATGATTCGATCATCAGGAACAGTGCATGGGAGATTGTCCCAAGACCGGTTGGGAAATTAGTTGTAGGTTCACGATGGATCTACAAGGTGAAGCAGGCGGCTGACGGGAGTGTGGAGAAGTACAAGGCGAGATTTGTCGCCCGTGGCTTCTCACAGATCGAGGGGATTGACTATGAGGAGACTTTTGCACCTGTCGCAAGGTACTCTTCCATACGGACGATCCTTGCTCTCTCGGCATAGATGGGGTGGCACATTCATCAGATGGATGTGAAGACTGCGTTCCTCAACGGAGTCATTGAGGAGGAGGTGTACATAGAGCAGCCTGAAGGTTTCGAGATCTTCAGCAGTGAGTCGCATGTGTGCCAACTCAAGAGAGCACTATACGGGCTGAAGCAAGCACCTCGTGCTTGGTACACTCGGATAGACAGCTACTTCATCGGGCTTGGATTCTCCAAGAGTGAGGCGGATCCTAACCTGTACCAGATTGTGGTGGAGGGGAAGCTGTTGATCATCGTACTGTATGTAGATGATCTGATTTTGACTGGCGATGAGCAGTTTATACTTTCATGCAAGGAGTATCTTGCACGAGAGTTTGAGATGAAGGACTTGGGTATCCTTCATTATTTCCTGGGATTGGAGATTTGGCAGCGCAGCGGAGGACTGTTTGTTTCTCAGGGCAAGTATGCCCGGGAGATTCTGGAGAGGTTCAACATGCAAGGCTGCAAGCATGTTCACACTCCTCTTCCTGGTGGTTGGAGGAAGGAGGATGCTACTTCAGCGGAGGTAGTGGATTCCACTGTCTATCGACAGTTGGTGGGGTCGCTTATGTATCTGGTCAATACACGACCCGATATATGCTATGCAGTTAACCAGCGTTCGCAAGCTATGGTTAAGCCTACCAAGCTCTTTTGGAAGGCAGGCAAGCATGTATTGCGCTATATCAGAGGCACATCGGGATATGGTTCATGGTACAGACAGGAGGATCAGTTGAGGCGGCATGGCTTCATGGATTGGTATCATCATATCAGAGATTGTGTTCAGCGGAGAATCATGATGCTTTCATATGTTCCCACGGAGGATCAGGATGCCGACATCCTGACGAAGGCGCTCACCAGGAGCAAGTTTGAATTCCACAGAGGCAGGATAGGGGTTGCGGATAATCCATATCTTGCTGAGAGGGAGTGTTGAAAATGCAGCAAGATGATGGAGCTTAGTGAAATGAAGTCGCCTTCACTAAGTGGGCCCGCAGGCAAATTTTGGTGCAAAGTCTATTTTTAGACTATGTCTATTTTTAGACATATGGAGCATGGTCCAGGGGTTGCGATATGTTATTCTTGGAGTATTGGTCATGTTGGTAAAAATATATGGACCTCTATTTTTTTACCTATAGGTCGAAGTCTATTTTTAGACTGCCTATCCTAAAAATAGGGAAGTCAAATATTATTTACCCTTAATAATATTTGGACTCTAAACTTCAGTTTACTCTCTTGGAGCACTTCAGTTCAAGCCTTGGAAGTGGCTCATGCATATGACAGAGGAATTACGCTATTCCTAGGGTTTGGTGAGCACATGCATGGTTGACTTCAGTTAGGACTTCAGTGGCAGAAGTTTGGTGGAGTTAATGAGACAGCTAGTGGAGTTGTGTTTGGTTTAATTTAGTTGAACTGGTTGAGATTAGTTTAACTAGCTAATCAACTAGTTATGAGTGGAGTGAATTAAATATTATTTAATTCATTAATTAGTAACTTATTATTCAACTCAAGAACACATCAGTTCACTACAGTGCATGGACAGTTCAGTGGAGACCAGTGAAAGAGGTAGATGAAAGGGTGGAGTTAGCTATCGGTGGCGACATCAGTTGTGCATGAGATTTGCACCACACTTGGAGGAATTTCCCATGATGATTGCGCTGTCAAGCCAAGGAGATTCGAACCTTGGATCTCTATATAGACAGGCCATGATTGCGCAATAGAGGCAAGGCAATTGGCGGTGAGTTTTGAACTAGTAACCTGTTCAAAACCAAGCTAGTTTGTGTGTAACTTCATGAGATAGTATTGAGTACTTGTGAGGAGTATTGTACTGATTTTGTTACATGATTTCTCCATTATAATATACACAATAGCTGCGGGGTTTTCAGCTATAAGCTTTCCCCATACATACTGTGTTAATGTGTATGATGAATTGATGTGCTATCGCTTGTTTTATTTCCGCCTGTGTGATGATCTGAGTGGAAGAGATTATGTGTTGCATATAAATTCGAATTGTATGTGATCAGGATAGTCTCGGTGGATAATTAATCATTATTCAGCAAATTTCTACAATCTTTGCCTCACTTTGAAGCCTAGTATAAACACATCAATCACAAGTGAGGAACTTTGGAAGTTTTGATCTTAGGCATTCATCATTTTTGAATATTCCTAAACTCGAGGTCATCTTTCCCTCAAGCCTTTCTTGGAGAGTCCTTATTATGCTTATAAAACATAAAATCTACTATCTGATCCTCTTCTTTGAATGGGCATTGGAAATCACATTGTGCATCATTATTGATCTCATCATTCTAGTAATTTCCCTATACCGAGACTCCTCCCATCATTGAAAGTTCATAAAGAGCAGGGGACATTGAATGAGGTGACAGTGGGTCCTTGTCCCATTGTTTCCACTTGATCTAGTAGTAGTCCCTTTGGAACCCCTCCTAGGACCCTTCCTAAATTAAGCGTTAACATTTTCAAAAACAAGTATAAAGCAGATTTCTCACTAACAAGAATAAAGCTAGGATTGTGGCAAAAGGTTTTGCATAAAAAGAAGGGGTCGATTATGAGGATACTTTTTCCCCCATAGAAAAATGGGCTACCATCTGGACACTCTTTGCCCTAGAAACTCAAAAATTTGAAAAGTCCATCAAATGGATGTAAAAATTTCTTTCTTGAATGGAGATCTAAAAAAGAATGTTTTTGTGTCCCAACGAGAAGGAATTTTTGTGAAGGGATAGGAACATAAAGCATGAAATATTGTAAAATCCTTGTATGGCCTCAAGAAAGCACCACAAGCCCGATATAATTAGGGGTTAGGGGAATAGGGGCTTAGGGGTTAGAGGTTTAGGGTTTAAGGGTTAGGGGAATAATGAGTTAGTGGTTAAGGGGTTAGGGATTGTGGGCTTAAGGGTTAGGGGATTTAGGTGCATTTAGGGGTTAGGGGATTAATAATTTGGTGGTTAAGGGATAGGGGATTGGGGTTAGGGGAATAATGAGTTAGTGGTTAAGGGGTTAGGGATTGGGGGGTTAGGGGTTAGGGGATTTAGGCGCATTTAGGGGTTAGGGGAATAATGAGTTAGTGGTTAAGGGATTAGGGATTGGGGGCTTAGGGGTTAGGGGATTTAGGCGCAGTTAGGGTTTAGGTGAATAATGAATTAGTGGTTAAGGAATTAGGGATTAGGGTCTTAGTGGGTAGGGGATTTATCAGTTAAGGATTTTAGGGGTTAAGGGTGAGAGGTTAATGGGTTATGGGTTAAGCGTTAACAATTTAGGGGTTTAGGTGTTAGTGGTTTAGGGGTTTAAGGGTTTAGAGGTTTAAGGTTTAGGGGGTTTAATGGGTTAGGGTTTTAGGGGTTTAGAGGGTTAAATGTGTTAGGGGTTGGGAATTAGGGTTTAAGAGGTTAGGGGTTAAGGGTTTAGAGGTTTAGGGTTTAGGGGGTTAAATGGGTTAGGGGTTTGTGGGTATAGGGGGTTAAATTGGTTAGGGGTTGGGAATTAGGGTTTAAGGGGTTAAAATTTTAGGGTTTATGGGGTTAAATGGGTTAGGGGTTTAGAGGTTTATGGGGTTATGGGATTTAACAGTTAAGTATTTTAGGGGTTAGGGGTTGTTAAGGGTTAATGGGGTTAAATGGGTTAGGGTTCTAGGGGGTTAAATGGGTTAGGGGTTTAGACATTTAGGGGGTTATGGAATTTAATAATTAATCATTTTAAGGGTTAGTGGTTAGGGGTTAAGGGGTTAAGGGGTTAGAGGTTTAGGGTTTAGGGGGTTAAATGGGTTAGGGGTTTAGGTTTAGGTGGTTAAATTGGTTAGGGTTTTAGGGGTTTAGGGGGTTAAATGGGTTAGGGGTTAAGGGTTTAGAGGTTTAGGGTTTAGGGGTTAAATGGGTTAGGGGTTTAGAGGTTTAGGGTATAGGGGGTTAAATGGGTTAGGGTTTTAGGGGTATAGGGGGTTAAATGGGTTAGGGGTTGGAAATTAGGGTTTAAAGGGTTAAGGGTTAAGGGGTTAGAGGTTTAGGGTTTAGGGGGTTAAATGGGTTAGGGGTTTAAAGGTTTAGGGGGATAGGGGATTTAAGAGTTAAGGGTTTTGGGGGTTAGGGGTTAATGGGGTTAGGGTTTAGGGGGTTAAATGGGTTAGGGGTTAAGGGTTTAGAGGTTTAGGGGTTAAATGGGTTAGGGGTTGGGAATTAGTGTTTAAGGGGTTAAGGGTTAAGGGTTTAGAGGTTTAGGGTTTAGGGGGTTAAATGGGTTAGGGGTTTAGGGGTATAGGGGATTAAGTACTATAGTGTTGTCGAAAAACATCTTTACAACATGCCCTATATATTTAAAATAAATTGTCGCTATTGCGATGCTAGTTGACCAAGTCAACTTTGACTTTGTCGGTATACTGACACACATAACATGGATGTCGCTATAGCGACATTGTCTTCTATTATTGTCGCTATTGTGACACCCTAGTTGGGTTGGTCGTAATAGCGACACTTTTTTCGTAGTGTCGCAAGAGCTAGAAATTCGACATCGGGGTCGCAAGAGCGACACCGTGTGGCGGGATTTAAAAAAAATGAGAAAAATTGGGGAAATTTCCGAAAATACATCAAAATTGTCTGAAAATTAACCATATGTACTAGTGTGGTGAAGATGGCGGTGAGGATGGAGGTGAAGAGAATGGTGGTGTCAAAGGTGGCTTGTCACCTTTCCCATTGCCTTTTGGAGGCTTGTCTCCATCTCCTTCTTCTTGTTTTGAAGACTTATCTCGCTTTGGAATATTGGAGTTCTCACCTTGCATCCTTGTGCTTCTCTCCTCATAGATAAATTTCACCATTCTTTTCAAACCAAAGAATGATTTCTTGAAGGCTTTTTCATCCTCTGAAATATTTTCAGGCTCTCCTTTATGTGACATACTTGTTGAATCTTCAACTGCAATTTTAGGAAGAATGTGTGGTGGAGTTTGTGGCAAACATGCTCTCCTTGTCCTTGACCTAACTTGATGAGTTGCAACCACAAGCTTTCCTTCTCCTCTCTTGAGCTTCAACCTTGTAAGCATTATATACACTTGCAAATATTAAATCCTCACAGCATCAAAGAAAACCAAAGCTCTGATACCAAACTTGATCTGTATGAGAGCTTAATCAAAATGTGCTTGAGGGTTTCTAAATTGCAAGTGATTAAATTGAGTTTTGAGAGATTTTGAGTTAATTTTTAAACACATAAACCATGAAAATAAACTCTGAAAAAAAAAAAAAAAAACATCAAACAATTACACTATAAGAATAAACACAACACAACATGTGATGAAGGAGTTCACCCTCCTGGGATACGTCTCCTTGGTCCAGCTTCCAATGGCTTGGCCCTCTTTCATTATGCTCAAAATAGTGATTACATATAATAAAGCTCTCAAATGGCTTTAAAACTTGTACCATCAACTTCAAAATACCCAAAAATTCTTGTATAGCCTCTTTCTGATCTGAAATTGGTAAAAAACTGAAGAAGTTATGAGCCTCCCTAGTTTTTCTGCTAACCACACCACAATCTCCCCAAAATCTGTACCGGTCCTACAATTTCTCCCTATTTGGCTAATGGAGCAACAATTTTCCAGAATTTCCAGCAAAATTCCGTGTGAAATTGTAAGACCGTTAATATGCGCTTGTTACACATTATTTTGTCACCATGACATTTTACTGTCTATATGGGTTCATCAATACCTATATAATGCTCCCTTAGAAGTCTACAACCCTAAAGTTCCTAAACCAAGTCTTGAATTCGGAGAAAAAATTATAAAAATCATAAAAACACTTGTACTGTACTTTTCCTTAGCCTTACCTGCGATACCGCACCCTTTTTCTCTAAAAACTGCGAAGCCAACCACACATTTTCTTCATTAAAAGTGCAGACCCCTGTAAAAGGTAAATTGAAGGTGAAAGAAAATTCTAGAAGCCGAGCTGGTCGAATATTCTCCTAGCTGGAAGCTTCTAGAAGGCGTTATCCAGTCGAAGCCTTACTCCCTCCATTCATCATGCACATTCATTCCTTCATAAAAGGAGCCTATTCCTTGGTCTTTGGAACTTAATCCCTTGATAAGAGGACTCTATCCCTTCCATTTTGGAGCTGTAACCACTTTCCTTCTCCTATAAATTGAAGCTTTGGTTTAGTCTCAAGGGTACATACTGATATGTAAAAAAGTACTTGATTTGTACTTCATACTTCATTAGAGAAGAGAATTACTGAAGAAACATACTTTTTTTGCTAGCCATTATCCATGCAAGAACGATTAGACACTCGTATTTAGGCTGGTTCAAAGAGTGGAAGGGTTTGTCATACCAAAGGAAAATGCTTGTTCTGGACCCCAGAAGGACCTGTACGACATCAAGGCGAACACGGTTGTAAGACTCCTTTTATTTAAAGATAATACAAATGGATCATGTTTTCTCAATAAGTTGTTTATGTGTTTACTTGAATGACTTATTTCTTAAATTCCTTGATCATTAAGATATATTTATGATTTATGAATTAGTATATTGTGCACGTGCTTTTGATTCTCTTCCATGCCTTTGATTTTAGGTCTTAAGAAGTGACTTCTTTGGAGCGACGGAAAGAATAATACAACTAGCATTGGATCACAGGTAGGTCCTTTCTTCATCATAGAAAATTCTAAATCATACACAATCTAGAGAAAGTAGTTTACATTTGTCCTGTTTGTTTCTATCTACCCTTGTGATACTAGGGAGATCCTTCTTGTTCGCAAGAACGATTTATCTGCCTAACAAATTGGCGACTCCACTAGGGATATTTTTTGAACTTAGTTTTCTTGTTATCTTTGAGTTTGACTTATGAAAGTATTTTTCTAATTTTGATTAGTCTACACTGGGTTGGGAAATTATTTCAGTAGAATCTCTGAAAATTACTTTAGAATTTTTTCATTTTTCTTTATGTTTTCTGGTCTCCGCACTTTTTCTTTGAAAACAGTGTGGTAACCTCCGCAGTTTCTCTGTGTAAATAGTGCAGTACCGCACCTTTTTATACTGAAACCTGCGGACCCAAGATTTTTTTTTTAAATTTTAAGATTCTCTTTTCTGGAACCAACTTACATGATTCTCTGTATTTTCCCATAATTTCCTTGACTGTCAAAAGCCTTTTGTGAATTTCTTTTCAGCAATTTTACAATCTCATCAGTCTCCGTTAAGTTAATTGGGTGTTTTGAGTTTCTTTTTTGGAGAAATTCTTAATTTTATTTCCTTTGGTTATTACTTCGAGGTTTGTCTTAGTCTCTTAACAATTTTGCATCTTTTTGCTTTTGTTTTTGCTAAATTGAGTTTGAGTGTTAATCGGCTTTGAGTGTTTTTATTTTTTGATCTTTGGAACTCTCACCCAATTTTCTTTACTTACACTTGATTGGTTCTTAGATTACATCAGAATCATCTTGTGTTTGAGAATTCTCTTACATAGGTCACATTTGCATAATTATAATTCTCATTTTCAGAATATGAATGAAAAATGTGCATAGATTACATTTGCATAGTTTTCATGTGAATTGTGCATATATTACAACTGCATAGTTTACATTCTGGAAAAATCAATCGTAGATTTAGATCAGTTTCTTTGATTTGAATTTACATGTTTTTATGCTTGTTTTAAAAACATAAAAATAAAAAATTTGGAATTGATTAGCATTAGTTTTTCTTGATGAAATTAGTGCATTAGAGAATTTGTTATATTTTCTCTTATTGATCAATTTTTGCATTGTTGGAAGTGAATGGAAACTCTCTCCTTACTTTAGTTAGGATTCATCGAATTGAAAAGATTACATTATCATATTCGATTGCATTTAGTTTTGGGTCGGGTCATAACACCATTGGTTTCATATCCATTTACCCTTTTGAGTAATAACAGCCTAAATAACACAACGCTTAATTAAAATTCACCTAGTAATTTTTACATTTTTAGGGCTCTTTCCACCAATCTAGCTTAGGCTAGTGTCTTGGAATAGGTTTTAGTTAACTCTCCAAGACAGTAAAACAAACAAGTAGTCGATCTTGCGGTAGGAAAAATTCCAATTGTTGCATGTATGCTCTAGGAAGCTCCTCCTAAAGGAGTCAAGCACGAGATCATATCTGAACCAGTGAGGTAATCAATCCTTCCTCATTGGGAACGATAGCAGATATACACGTATTAAAAACAGTAAACCTCGGATTGACCATTGTCGAGGAGCCTGGGGTCACTTGTCGGTAAACCTTGGATTATGTCAAGGAGCCTTCAAGGGGATTGAGCTTTGTTACTCTGCCCTTGCATGTGTGTCAGATCGTAGACTGTTCCCCCAAGTATATTTGTTTCTGTTGGTAACCTTAGTGGCCATAAACTTTAGGATTATTTCCCAAGGTGACGGTGGAGGGAAGATCCCACTGTACCTGGAGTAGACATCGGCTAGACTCACTTGGACTCTTTGGAGGGTTCTCTTCACTTGAGATGGCATAGTGGAGAAACTTGCACCGGTCTATTTCATTAAGCAGGTTGTCAGGGAAATTGTTCCAACCACCATTTCTACATTAAAATTCTACGATGTTGGATTTCATCACCAACTAGTGTTTTTAGTGCGGGAATCTACTGTTTGTGTGTGGTTTGACTCCTAGATTTGATAGTGCGTGTTAATTTGTTTGTTTTTACTTTTAGAGACCATAGGTGTGAATTGTGAATTTTAATTGTTAGGTGTGAATTGTGAATTGTTAATTTTAGTTTTAAATTGTTAATAAAATTCACCGAAGTTGAATATAATGGCAACTGTTCCAGAATTTACCAACCAAGGAACCCCTCTTAACGAGATTCCTAGTACTTTTCCTTGCTTTGGAAATGTTGGTCCTCCTTATATGGCTACATTTTCATTACCTGGATTTACAATAGGTTTACCGATATGGTTATTTTCAACTTCGTTGGCCCTGAATACTCAAATTGTTCCACCTCAACCGAATGCTTCACCTCAACAGAGTTCACCATCTCAACATCACCAACCTTTTGTTGACCCTTTACTTTCTTTGCCCAATATTTATTCCTCCCTTTCTTCCTCTTCGCTTGGTAAAAGCCTTGATGCTAGTAACCAGGTGGCTAAGAAGAAGAAGAAAGGGAAGAAGAAGAAGAAACAAGATAAGAAAGAATTCAACCAACCAACCATGGCTGTAAGTCTTAGTAGTGTTGAGGAAACCTCCAACATGCATCGTAAACCCAAATTCCCTTGCAAGATTTGTAAGGGTGACCACTTCCTTATCAATTGTCCCGGTATTCCTAAGGTCTTGGAAGTATGGTTAGAAAAATCTCATCAAATTTCCGTTGATCCATCAACCAGTGATTGTCAGGTTCCTGGGAAAAAAGGTAAAGTTAGGTTTCCTTGTAGGTTATGCAAAGGGAGTCATCAAACTCACATTTTCCCTCACATGGATGAAGCCTCAAAATTGTTGGAAAACCTTACTGTTCCACAACAAAAACTTCCAACCGGTTACTGTCAACTTTCTCCCAACCTACCGTCAACTGACGGAGTGATTGATCTAATTCCACATACAGTCAATCCCACTCTTCCACTGAAGAGTGAAACTCATATCACTCAAGTTGATGATACATTAGTTGATCAAGTGGTCAACTCGATTTCACATTCGGTCGATCCCACTCTCCCTGTAGAGAGTGAACTTCATACCACTCAGGTTCTTCTTGTTACATCAGATTCTTCTACACCAGGGGGCATTTCACTTGTTTCTACAACACCCCCTCCAAGTACTGAGGTCTTTTCCTTTGATTGGAATAGATTGACATAACCTCATCTTCCTTCCTCCATCCATTTCCAAATCATTGTGAAGGTTTGTGGTAAGCACAAATGTAGATGAAGGTGCTTCTGTTAGTATTTTATTCTCAACTGTTTGGAAATATCTAGGTTCCCCTCAGCTTGTGCCTGTTATATGGAATCTGTCAGCTTTTAACAGAACCATTAGTGAAACTTTAGGGATCCTTCCTAAGTTTCCTATTACCTTGGAAGGTAAATCTGTCTGTATTGATCTTATGGTAGTTCGAGGCCCCTTGGATTTCAATTTACTCCTTGGGAGAGACTATGTCTATGCAATGAAAGTTGTAGTATCGACACTCTTTTGCGTGATGTCTTTCCCTCACAATGGAAACATTGTGATTGTTGATCAACTTTCATTCACTAGTCTTGATTCGACTACCAATAATCTGACACCCCTAAATGCTCCTTTTACAAAAGTGGTATCTTCCCCGCCATGGGTTAATTATGTGGCAACCAGCCCCTTGTTTTCAGTTACAGATGCAAGTGAGCCTCTCACTGTTTGCTCGACTTCCTTTGAATTAGATCCAGTAATTGACATGGAAAAATCTATGGGATTATTTGAATGTGATGTTCCTATCCCTTTTGAGTCCCTTGACATGTGTTCCTTCTAGAGAATTGTTCTTCCATCTGATGAAGAACTTTTGGAAGCCATGATCGAGGAGTGTCCCTTGACATGTCTTTATTCCAGTTGGAAGCCATGACAAGGTCACTTAAGATGAAAGTTCCTTTTACTGTGTCAACCTCGTTAAAAAATGAATCAGTGGTTAAAGAGGAAAGTTCCTTTTACTGTGTCAACCTCATTAAAAAATGAATCAGTGATTAAAGAGGAAAGTTGTTTTACTGTGTCAAACTCGTTAAAAAACGAAACAAACCCAAGAGGAAAGTTCCTTTTACTGTGTCAACCTCGTTAAAAAATGAATTAGTGGGTCATATAGCTCACCAGTGGTTCTAATTTCATTAAAATGAACTGGCCAGGAGAGGAAATTATGTTATCATATTAACCTCATAAAAATGAAATATTCTAGACATGAGGAAAATTTTTTTTCTTATGTCAACTTTATTAAAAAAATGAATCAAAGAGGTTTTGAATAAAGGTGATCGACAGATCTGAGGATAGTTCCCGTTATCAAAGGGCGTCAACTCTGCTTAAAAATGAAACCATTCTGATGAGGATGTTTTTTCCGTATCAACCTCATTAAAAATGAATCATTGAAAGCAGGGAAGGTGAGATTGTAGAGAGTAGATATGGAGGGAAAATTCTGTCTCTAGGTCAACTTTTCAAAAAATGAAACACCCATGATGACAATTATTTTCCGTGTCAACTTACTAAAGAAATATGTTAGATGAGGACAATTATTTTACTGTGTCAACCTCGTTAAAAAATGAAACAGACCCATGAGGACAGTTCTTTTACTGTGTAAACCTCATTAAAAAATGAAACAGACCCAGAGGAAAGTTCTTTTCCTGTGTCAACCTCATTAAAAAATGAATCAGTAGGTTATGTAGGTAGATTGTAGAAAGTAGATTGATATATTCCATGAGGATGGTTCTTCTCCTGTGTCAACTTCGTTAAAAAATGAAACAGATACCAAGAGGAAAATTCCTTTTACTGTGTCAACCTCGTTAAAAAATGGATCAGTGGGTAATGAGGAGAGTTCCTTTTACTGTGTCAACCTCGTTAAATAATGAAACATGTCTATGAGGATATTTCCTTTTACTGTGTCAACCTCATTAAAAAATGAAACAGGCCCTTTTGAGGAATGTTCTTGTTACTGTGTCAACCTCGTTAAAAAATGAAACCGGTCCCTGATGAGCATAGTTATTTTCCTGTGTCAAGCTCATTAAAAAATGAAACAAATCCTCTCCTAGTCAAAGTCGAGTCTTTCATGTGATCTTGTAAATGCACCTTCGTTCCATCCAGCTATTAGTAACTAGAAGTTTGCTTAGTTGAATGCAATGAAGCTTGGGGGGCATCTGCTCTAGCAAGTTACGCTTGGGGGGCATTCAAACTTATCTCAAGCATGATTTTTCCTTTGTTTCAAGCTTGTGTAAAAATGAAACAAACCCATTCTCAAGCACAGCTTTCCTACATTTCAAGCTTGTGTAAAAATGAAACCACTTTCAAGCATGATTTTTCCTTTGTTTCAAGCTTGTGTAAAAATGAAAAAAACCATTTTCAAGCATAGTTTTCCTACGTTTCAAGCTTGTATAAAAATGAAACCTATCTTGAGTCCATTTCGGTTATTATTTTCAAGACTCGTTAAACTCATGAAAATCCCGAGCTTCTTTTGCTATTCTTTTCATGCTCGTAAAACGTACATGAAAATACCGAGTTCTTTCCATCTTTTCCTGCTCATTAATTAAATTGAATGTTGACCATATGAGTACACTTTTTATCACTTTTTCGAACTCGTTAAAACTAATGAAAAATCGAAAACCATTAGTACATTTTTATCCCTTTTTTGAACTTGTTAAAACTTACGAAAAATCGAAAGCTATGAGTACATTTTTATCCCTTTTTCAAACTCGTTAAAACTTACGAAAAAGCGAAACAAGATGAGTATACTTTTATTACTTTTTCGGACTCTTGAAAATTACAAAAAAGTGAAACAATGGAGTTCTCTTTTAAGCCCTTTTCAGACTCTCTAAACATGAAAAGGTTGCCGAGTACTTGACTATTCGAACTCATTAAAGGAAATGAACAATCATCCCTTCAGTATAAGTTTACCCCTTTTCCAGACTGAAATGGAATATTTACGAAAAAGGTATACATTGACTAATCATGGTCAATAGAGCTCTCTCCTATATTATTTTATCCTTTTTCGGGCTTGAGAGACTAAAATTATGAAAAAGTACACCCACGGAGTTTCCTTAAGTTTTTATTCTGACTCCCTAAAATTGAAAAACACCGAGTTTCTCCTATAAACTCGTTAAAAATAAACATTAAATGACCTGTCGATTACAAACATGAACGAACCACTCCTTCTTACAGTTAGATTTTATACTAAGTTGGACTCATCCGAAGGATGAGCTTATATAACAAGAAAATGCTATCCTCCTCAAGCTTGTCAAAAATAACGAGGTACTTGCCAGAAATGGTGGGGGAAAAAGAGAGAAAATGGATCCAATTGTTAAAATTTGTTTAAAAGTAGTATACCACTCTTGAACATGACACTTTTTGTCTTGGTTTGGGAAAATCCTTTGCCTATCAGTTAATCAAACCATATTGAAAGTCTTCAGCCAGTTTCTGGGTATTAGCTTTAGGTCAATTTTTACCAAACCATCTGCAGTGTCGTTATGTGTTCAAGAGGACAGTTCAAATAAACCATTCATTGCAAACATTTGTATCCATTCTCATTGACCGTCCCTGAGTTAGTCCTTGAAAAATATTTCTACAAAACTTGATCTAATGGTTTTGTGTCGTGGGTTTTCCTACGACGGGTCACTTTCTATCGATGACAGCTCATCATCTAGGAAGTTGATCTAGAATCCTATAAGTACCTTGGAATCTACATGCCCTAATGGCAGGTTTCTCACCTTTGACGATAGGTTTCATCATTGACCTTCGATCGAATGATTTCATGAAGTGTTAGACTTCAAATCATTTATTCACACTTCATGGATTGTATTGAGTACTTTGAGAGCCATTCTCTTTATTGGTGGTTTCTCTCACACTTGTTAACAGTTCACATCATTGATTGGTAATAAAGTGGTTTCTACCATGTTTGACTTCGACACAATCAATCGCATGGATAGAATCGTACTAGTTCGGGTAGCAGAATCAAGACCCTGGATCTAGTTTCCACCATCTAGGCTGCGAGGAGTTTTATCACTAGAAAATTTGGCCGAATTTCCGATGGCCACTTTGTCGCTATTCTGACACACAATCACTGCAAGAGCGACAGTTCGAGGCGGGACAAAACTTGGTTAGCCATTACGTCGCAATTCCGACGCTTTTCCAAAGTGTTGCAATACCAACACTTTTTCCGAGGTTTCCAAACAATCGTCGCTCTTCCGACGTTTTCAAAACCGTCGCTCGTCTGACATTTATAAATGTCGCAATTACGACGACATGTGTTCTGACGTTTTGAACATCACTCTTTCGACGTTTCTAAACTTTCGCTCTTCCCACGTCTAACCACGCTTTTAAAGCGTCGCAAAATCGACGCTTTGAAGGTGTCGCTCTACCGACGCTTTGTAGGTGTCGCTCTACTGACAAATTGAATGTGTCGCTCTTCCGACGCTTTGAATGTGTCGCTCTACCAATGCTTTGTAGGTGTAGCTCTACAGATGCTTTGAAGGTGTCGCTCTTCCGACGCTTTGAAGGTGTCAGTCTTCCGACGCTTTGATAAAAAAAAAAAAAAAAAAAAAATTAAACAGCTGCTGATTTATTGCCTACTTTTGTTTTACAGTGTGCCAAGCTGATTCCAGTACTTGTAGGTAATGCAATCTTCCAATTTTGAGATTTTTATACTGCAATTGCATTCTGTGCTAAGTTGATTTAACATAAATTTCACGGTCGATTACTTAGATACAGTTAAATATGAGTAATGTTTTTTTTTTTTTTTTTAATTCTCCAGTATTTGCAAGAAATGAAGCTAAAGTCATAACAAATTGACTTGATAGTTGTGATTTCAGAAAGTTAGGCGGTTTCATATTGAAATTTCTAACGAAGAATACTGTTACTAAGGTTGGCGACTGTTAGAGGCCCTTTGAGTACAATGAAACACTATGTGCAATCGGTATCATCTGTATATCACATTTCGTAATTGTTTAAAATGGAAATATAGAATATAACTGATGGTGGGGTAAACCCACAGTCCCAGTTTTCTCATTACTTCAATCTCAACCTATTCTTATGTCGGGGACTGGCAAATTAAAAAAATAATTCTGAGAGCTTTAATATCTCAAATCTCAAAGATTTGAGATATTAATTTCAAGGTTTATTATGTGCATGTATTTCTCATGCAATACCATCAGATTCATTCTTCTTTCGGGGGAGCTCTACTCTCAACCTACTCTGCTTCCTTTTAACTGACAAGTTAAATACACCTGTGTATATTAATATCTCAATCTAAGATTGAGATATTAATTAAATATCCTCTTTTGGTTAAAACCCCGTATTTCATATAAACCCATCACCCTTGGGTGATACATACATACACTTGTTATGTTAATGGTTGGCTGGGATTGGAACACGGTCCTTATTACAATAGTGCTTGACCACAACAAACATATAACTAGGCGGACCACACTAGCCTTTAGTGATACCATTGATTTTATAACCAGGGGCTTTATATAATGTTCAGGCTACACATATATTATTAAACTTGTGTTAATGCAACCAACATGCCATACCGTGGTTAAAACCTTAAACCGTAGTTAGTACAACGACAATCAACATATATATATGCGTGGGGCCCAGCGCCTACGACCCTTCCACATCCAACGATGGATAATACATCACACCGGCTTCGACGATCCAACGATCCAACTGGATATCACGCAAGTTAATTGCACGATCATTAACTCACGATGAGAGTGGTTTTCCAAAACTACTTAAGGCCACGTGTCAGCCCATGGCATTGATCGCGTCCAAATGGGTAATATATCTTATTGTATAAAGGCGGTGCGATATGCCGAAAACCCTTCTTTACTGTGCAGCCCTCACGGTTCCGACCACTCTTGCTCAGGGTTCCACCTGACTTCAAAACTTAATCTTGCCCACAGAATATAGTTCAATATCTACTCTCCCTCGATTCTCGCTCGGCAACCAGGAATAACAATTACCTACATCCTTCATGAACCCTCATCGATTCCTATTGGTCTATTCACACGAGGTTAGAGCATATTCGGGATTTGATTGTCAACAAGTTGAGGGGTGTGGCTTCCATACAAAATCCAACATCGATTAATACATGACTTCGACCTATACTATCTATGCACGCCCTCACTGAACTTACACACACAATTCATATATTAGTTTAACATAGGTTTATCATGTAGTTAAGCACCGAGACTCATAAACAAATCAACACCTCATCAGATACTGAGTACCATTCAAGCCCTCCAATTACACATGACATCATTCAACTCAACTACAGAGATTATTCACACAGAGATTCAAGGCATTCCACACAAAATTTAAATCAATCAATATAGAAACACTCAAGGTATTCTCCCACAGAGTTAAACAACGAATGCACAGTTATACTGAGACAAATTCCTCATTTATACAGTGACCAAACTTACAAGCTTTTAGCTGGCCAGATCTTCAATCGATTGGCCCTTCTCTTCTACCCTGTCTCCTCTACAGTTCTATGCAGCCTATGAAGTTCTCTATGTAGGTCTCCTGACTCTGTCACAGAGGTTTATTTTTATATCAATTAAAATGAATCGATTCGAATTTCTCGATGACTCACAAACTCTTCAAATTCCTACAGTTCCAAATTATACTAACGCTCTGACAGACAGAGACGAACTGCCTCTTCCTATGCCCACTAATCATTTGGGCAGTTACATTTTCCTCTAAAAATTAACTAAATTAGATCAACTATGGATAATTTCATAGGGAAATAAAATATGAGACCCCCCTTTACATTTATTTATGTACAAAATTTGTCTTGGGTCTAATGCCCCTGCATCAATAACATTGTCATCCCTATTGTTTAAATTTCATACTTTATAATCTCCTGAAGCAAGCAACTGGATGCAAACCACATGTACACCATATCAACCATGCAATGCACAACCATGGTGGTATTTTTGATCAGCTGTAAACTTGATGAAATCTTTTCTGAGATTCCCTAGGTCATATTCACTGGCTAGTTGGAAGAGTGCTTTATAATTTGTTTAATAATGGTTATGTTAGCTAGACTCTTTAATGCACTAGCTGATGAAAAGGTTTATAAATACTCTACTGTCATAGTTTTGGATATCCTCATATGCTATTTCAGACTCAATATTCACTCTCTGTTGAGCCCTAACTGTCCAACATTAGCTACACTGTATTTCTTTGTCGCAATCTGCAAAAACTAAATGGCTAATGTATGTGGATTCAACAAATTTAGTTCTTAAGCTTTTGGATCATTTCCACAGTGTTTTTGGACTAGAATGGCTACCAAACAATTAAAAAATAAATAAATTAAACACGGGGTATCATATGTATATCACATTTCGTTAGTGTTTAAAATGGATCTCGATAGAAAGTTAAATGTCTTCCAATTGTTGATTTCACTAGCAAATCCACATACATTTCTATTCAATCAACTTCAGAATTTGCACATGAAATTTAGTAATGAAAAAGGCAGAAAATGGCAGGTCAGAGAAAGAGAGAGCTTTCCACATAAGATGGAAAAAATAATCTATTAATTTACAAGAATGGACTCCAGCAAAATGAAAAACTAAACTCGGAAAACTACCAAGTATCCATTCGGTTTATACACAATTTTGCTAAATAATCCAGGTGATTGAGATGCAAATTAGCAGCTTTACAAAGAGCTTCACGTGGCTAAATTTTCATACCACCCATTGGTCGTTCCCATATCAGCTACAATTCCATCCCTAGTAGTGGTGATTTATAAAAATGGTTCCCTTTGAACGCTTCTAGCCATAGTAGAAACTCAAAACATATTGTGTAGGATTGAAGCTAGCAAGTACCACTAAAAATACAATGCACAAACATATATTGTTCATGTTAGATCGAAAAAATAACACATAACAAACATTGTATATTTAGCAGAACATAAAACTTGAAAGTTCAAAACCAAATTTGAAAAGATTGAAAGAAATATACATTTGCAGGCTCTTTGAATTACTTACAGAATGGAAAGAGAATAATAATAAAGCCAATAGGGTAGAGGAAAAATGTTATCTTATCCAAGAAGGGTAACACTGTAGCACATGCATAGAAATATCTGAAGTATTAAAGATAAACGTATAGAAACAACTTTAAAAATGGAACCTTAATTCAGTTCAGATCTAATAACTTTTATCAAAAGAAACTTACCATCATAGCCTAGAAAGTTCAGGTAATGGTAGTAAGAGAAGGCTACCATAAAGAGAAAATTTGACAGTAAAACAGGAACGAATCCTTGTGCAACCAACATCAATTTTAAGGCAGTTGCGGCACATCTTGCATCAGAAAAATCAACAAAACATAACACTAGAGGTTCTCCACCAGGCTGCAAAGCTCACAAGATCACCAACATTTCATTAGACCTCGTTAAAATAATTTGAGTTTCTATCTATCAATAAATAAACAAAATATACTCTGCTTCAATAGCAAACAAGCATTTATAAAAACTTGACACATAAATTAAGATCCAAGTTATCATTTTAAGCTTAATTTATCAATGAATACTCAAAATTTAGACTGTGCTTACACGTCTAGGCTCCTTTTGTACCAGTCAAACTTCTTTGAAACCAATGAATGGACGGAAAATTTCTGTTGTCAGGTTAAGAAAAAACACTCTAAAGGACAAGCATACATGCATGACCAGATAAAAATCAAGACACTCTACACAACTGAAAGCCTACCTAAAATAAATCAATCTTCATACCGAAGTAGCATATATTCAGTTTCACAATGACCTAATGTCATCATGTACTCAACAAGTCAATTGTTGCAGTGTCATACAACCTCAAGCCTCAAACATATTTACAAGTGAGCATTACAGGTCCAATTTAGAACAAACCTGTTAGAGATTTCACTGAAATCAAGTTACATTCTAATGCTCATTTAATATAGAGATTAAGATTCTGAATCTATGATGTTACTATTGTTGCTAGTATTTTTATTGTACTTGTGCCATACCCACCTCCACTAATAGTAACAACAATGTTGAATCCTGATCAGTCTCCATCCATGGGATTTTAATGGCCCTTAGATGTGAGATTCACATGCCAAATTGAATCATTTCATAGAATGAATCCACTGCATATTACTGCCTTTCAGCTATGGATGAGTATCAATTTTACCAATTTGGCCAGCACTTGAATATAATCCTAATTACATCAAATTTCAAAATTTGAGTCTAACCCTAAGTGCATAAAATTCTGCAAAACCCACTTACGCAACACAATCTAGGAGGGGTTAACATGCCTATGAAGTATTTAAACATTGTTGAGGGCTAAGAATAGTTGTACTTTGCCAACTAACCAAACTCACTTTTGACCACTTCTAGTAACTTTAGCCTGTAGATGCTCTCATAAAAAGAAAGCAGGTGGTCCAATAAAAGGAAGGGGACTGGTTGCGTGTTTCATTCCCTTTTTTTGTCAGCTGAAAGCTTTCCAAGAAGAATAATTCTATTGAAGCATGAAATTGATTTTGTTGCTGCGCCAACTACCACTGATATACATCACAATGTGTCATAGTTTACTGTAAGCCTCTACTGAGAGTGGGCAGCACTAAATCCAAGTAATTCCCCTCATCCCTTAAAAGAAACCTCTAAATATAACTAGAAATTTCAAATAGTTAGTAAAGGAAAAGTACAAAGATATAACAGATATGTGTTGAGCCAAAAACCTGTGCATTCACAACAAAACTGGGATGGATAAAACTTAAAAACAATTATGGAATTTGACAAAAAATCATCTTATGCATACAAAATGAAAGAAGCATTGGCATACTACTATGTTTACAAATTTAAGGACAGGCAGAGTGAGTCTCTGGGCAACACAGTTTCATGTGGAGACCCTAGATCCTTGTACCCACAATATCTAGTGACTTATAAAATGATTGCCAAAACAATGCCTTTGCTATGCATGTAAGAACACCAACTGTATAATGAGGGAGATGTAATATTTTCTGAGAAGAAGATTTATACAGAGTGGTCCAAGATTGTGTATTTATGGAAGATACAACTGATTTTGGCATGAAACATGTATCCAAGATTTCAATGTGGCCTTATTTTAGAGCCCATTGATGATTTACTATGAAACCTAAACTTTCAAAACAAACACATAGAAATCACAGGATCTCCATCACGAATATCATAAATATTAACTGTCTTTTGGGCACTGGCAGTAGATACCATAAGAGGCCCACATGGCCTGTACCACCAATTTTGGGCACTGGCAGTAGATACCATATTAATATTCTTCTTCTGTATCTTCTTGATCTTCATCCAACTGATCGACATCTATATCAACATCTGATTCAGAAACGGTGTTGAAATGATCGACCATGTCATCATCATCATCATCAATTATGTCATTTTCAATAATATCCTCATCGACATCATCATCAATAATTTTTGCCTCATCTCCTATGCCTGGTTCATCTTCTAAGATATCTTCTTCGTCTGTCAATGCATCTTCCTGCTCATCTGCCACTGCATCATCTTCTTCTAGATCAATATCATCTTCTTCCTCTACAGTATACTCTACTGGCCTTCCTCTTGGATCATATCTAATAGCAAATGACCATTCGTTCTCACCTGGAACCTCTAAGTAAAAGACTTGTTCGCATTGGCTTGGAAAAACATAGCGATCTTTTCCTACTTCAAACTGCGATGTTTTAACCATTGGAAATCCATTGTCATGTTGAATAAGTGTTCTATCATCATCACGTACATTCATTCGTAGCCTATACCATTTGACGCTGAACAAAACTATTTTGAAGGAATTAAAGTCACACTCAACTATATCATCTAAGAACCCATAATATCTATTTTCAGATTCTCGAGGATGTATGTCACTCCTAGAGGAAACATTAGTGACCTGGAATACTGTAGCTATCCCACTATCAGAATTTTTCCTGTTATCATCCAACTGTTTAATGCGAAATTTACGACCATTGCACCACATAGCCTTGTGGTGTTTCAACTGTAATATGCCAAACATGAAAAAGATGCATTCTCAATTAATAATTAATCATATAATTTACACATCATGAAAATTAACTGAAAAATCAAACTTGTTGTCACATTATAAATATAGTATAAAATAAGTAATGAATAAAATAGGTGAATTAATTGCTTACCTTTCTATCTTTCAAACCATATGCTAAATTGATTTCCCTGTCCGTAACATTTCCATCTCCACTACGATACGCTTCTCTAATCAATTCACACAGTAGTTGCCATGATAACCTACCATCGTTATGTGCTTTACATGTTTCAATCCATTCACTCATCCACTCAAGATTGTTTGCAATGTATAAAAGTAGTGCCTCATAATCTTGAGCACCTGAATAAAAAAACAATAATTCACCAATATTAATAAATATTACTTATAACCATGGTAAATTATATTAATTAATAAAATATGAAAGAATAAGACCTAAATTAATATAATTATCATATACATGATGTAAAAAAATGAAACATTATATGTATTATACATAATAAATCTTTTACCTCTCACTTTCTTCATTCTACCTTTTCCCAACAGGTGCTCCACTTCAACTTTTTTGATGGAGTTCACATCCCAAATGCAATCCACTTCCTTCATGGCTGGCACAACTAATATAGGAAGATAATGACTAATATACACCATGGATTCATATACCACATATCCCTCCACCATAGAACCCTCAAGTCGTGCTCTTTGTCTAACCAAAGCCTTCAAGGATTTCAGGTGCCTCTTGACCATCCACATTGACCTTGTGTGTACTGGTCCACACATTTCAATCTCCTCAACTTGGTGTATCAAGTAGTGTTCTTGTGCATTGAAAAATGTTGGAGGTAGATACTTTTGCATTTCACACATTAGCCGAGGAATTTCTTTCTTCCAATACTTTATTTCATCTTGATGGATTTCTTTCAATGACAACCATCTGCAAATCATTACGCAAGGTTATTTCAATGAAACATAATATATATTTCATTACAAGTAAATTAATACATCATTTCATTAAGTACAAAAAGAAATTGTAGCAATTAGATTTTGCGTATAAATCAAAACTACTTACCTCATGTATTTACTAAGACCATATATAACTTGTTTGACATTGTTTTCAAAGTCGTTTGGGAGAGATACATGTAGAACATACTATAACAATAAAAAATGAATCGTTATTGGTTTCCAAATTAAACAGAAAAAAGGAAAATTTAAAATATGTATTCAAGCAATAAGATACAAAAATGTATACCAAAAAAATTACCTTAACAAAGGTATGCCAATCATGTGTTTTCACCCCACTGAAGTCACCTTTCTTCGTTAAGATATTATTTATGTTTGAAGCAAAACCTGTTGGAAATTTAATTCTTCTAATGACCTCTTTTACATAATTGCTTTGTTGTTCTGTTAATAACCATGGAATATTATTATAATTTCGACCTCCATTGTTATTTGATCTGTTGATCACACTTTTCATTGCATGATTTGATTTCTCAATGTCAACACAAATTTTGTCAATTTTATCTCTATCATGTGCACCATCTATGGTTCGCCATAACATTTCTGTCACATTCTTCCCGACATGCATTGTATCAAACAAATGAGCTATTTTTAAGTCCTCATAGTAGGGCAACCTCGCGAATTGAGAAGGATAACATTTCATTCCAGGTGGAAGTACAATATTAGTACCTTCACGGCGACGATGACCTTGATATCAAAGAATAAAATAAATCAGAACAATATTAATTATAAAATACAATAAAATAAATTCATTAGTTAAAAAAAAAATTCCAAACATTACATAAACAAATAATATATATATATACACAAATTACGTACCAGCTGCTTGACGATTATTAATTCTGTTATATTCCAACATCCACAACTGAGGTGTCATTCTTTGTGGTTTTAATCCAGTTTCTTCTTTATCATTGAAAATATGTTTTTCAGTAGTATGATACTTATGGTTCCTAGGGAGGAAGTGCCTAAACTCATCAAACACCATCTTTCTTAAGTCTGGCGAATGACGATACTTCATCTTAGGGCCACAAATTGGACATGCAAATCTACCCTTTGTTTGAAGACCTCCAATAGATGGATCAATAGCAATTAATATACTATGTAATCATTTTTAAAACATGCAATATGGTATATCTAATTTATATAATTATGTATTATATTAAAGTGCAATGAAATATTACATACCACAAACATGTGTTAGTCCTGGGGCATCATGAATTGTCCATACAAGCATTCCACGACATTGAAATCTCTTCCGCTTGATTGGTTTAGTGATGTCATACATAGTGATGCCATGCCATAACTGTATTAGCTCATCGATAAGAGGCTCAATATATACATTCATATCTTTGACCTGGTACTTACCTAATTGTTCAAAATTACGGTACATAATAATTACTACCATGATATATGTATATATAAGTAAATAAATAAATAAAATATATATTTATGCAAACGACGAGAGAAATGAAAATGTTACATTCAAAAACATAATGTATCAAATACCTGGAATAATCATAGTCAACATTATGTGCTCCCTCTTTATTGACATCCAAGGAGGAATTTTATTGTTGATAACGAAAATAGGCCACATTGAGTAAGTAGTTCTAAGCTCTCTGAATGGATTAACGCCATCAGCTGCCAATGAAAGCCTGACATTACGAGGTTCATTTTTGAAATCTACATATTTTTCCTCAATTTCTCTAAATGCAGAACCATCTACAGGCATTCAAAGAACACCATCTCCACTTCTATTCTTTGAATAGTAATCCATAAACTGTGCTATGCTGTTACACCTGAACATTCACTGCAAACGTGGAATTATGGGAATATGATGAAGAACATTTTGAGGCACCTTTTTGGTTAGTTGATATGTTCGATATCTACTGGTACCACATTTCGGACATTCTGTTTTCAATGCATGTTCTCCATAATATATAATATTATCCTTAGGACATCCATCTATAGTGTTATATTCCATTCCAAAGTGTTTCATAATAACACGTAGATCTCGATATGTTCGAGGTAAAGTATTTGGCGATGGTAACAAATATTCACCCAATAATCTACAACATAAACAAAAACTAGTTAATGTAAAGATTATTAATCATATATATATATATCATAGTTATTAAAACCGGAACCGGTGACCGGACTGGTGGAGCTAATGAACTGGGTTTCGAACCGGAACCGGTCTAACCGATAGCGGTCAGATCTCAATGAACCGGTTTTAAAAAAAATACATTAAATAATTATTTTTTAATTAAAAAAAAACTATTTTTAAGATTCACAACCATGATTCCAAGCCAATAGAGACAAAATATGAAAATTTTGCTAATTTATATACCATGCAAAGGTGAATATATCAAAATGGTACCAAGTGCAATACATATCATCGAAAAATACATAAGCAAACTTGTTGAAGTAATGTATTAGGTTTCTCTTATATTATTCACTGTGTTTTATTGCTAAGTTAATATTATAATATACAATCTGTCCCTGCTCAGATCTATTATCAATTCATTGTATCAGCCTTAAAGATAATTCTAGGTTCAGTATATATATATATATATCAGACCAACATTTTGAAGATCTTGTATTCTTCATTATCTATGTTTGCTTGGAAGTAAATTTCTAGAAAAACATCTACAACACTTAGAGGTACTGAATTGGTTTATGAAACCCACTATTAGTGCTATTTGTAACAAGTTGAGAGAGCATTACAACTTCAGCAGTCTGCTCACAATGTGTTTGACTCAGTGGCCAATTTAGTGCACTTCCAAGCAGGAATTTTCTAGTGGTCAATTTATTATTGCCAGTCACATTTTCATTAGGTTGTATGTTGTTGTCCCTTGAGTGGCGTCAGACCATTTGCATCAGTCTTGATGCCATGATCAAATTGCTTGTATGCTATGTGAAAGGCTTTTTATTTATGCTACTGCCATGTGTGAGCAGAGAGAGAGGGTCTGATAGTTCCTAGCTGAGTGTGAAATAAGGTTTCTGTTGATTGTTTTGAGAACAGAAATTGTCATCAAGTACACTTGATGAGTTGCATGCTGCCAGGGATTTTATGCTAGACAGCCTTTTATTTATCAGTCATCATGTATATTGTTGCTACTATAAGGTGTTGAGTATGAGTTATTAGACAAGTTTTTTTCTACTATAATAGAGGAATTTGCAGCTCATGGAGGAGACACTAAGGAATTTGCAGCTCATGGAGGAGCACCTAACAGATAGGTTAAATACGGAACCGACTGGTTTATGCATAAACCGGTGGGTTCCGTACTTAACCGGCCGGTTAGGTTTGGTTAACCGGCAAAAATAGGTGAGAAGAGGCTATTGACCGGGTTGCAAGGCCGGTTCCAACCGTCAGCCCTCCTGACCGGCCGGTTTGACCGATTACTGGTTCAAACCGGCCAGTTTTGATATATATATATATATATATAAGCTATTATTTTACACATTTATTACAACTAAAAAAAGGGAAAATAATCAACATTTACATATATGTGATCATATATACATATTGCATACCTTAGGAGTTGTGTCATATATCTGTTCGACAAATTATTCATAACCTTTAAGTTCACCAGCAACAATGTAGTAGAGAGAAGAGTTGCATTTGAGTGTTCAAAAAGTCGTTCACTTGACCTTTCAATCATAGGTACATCATAAATACCGTCACTGCTATCTCCACCATCATCATCTGACTCACCATACAAGTCTTGGAGCATTTGATTTGTCCCATCATTAATGTGAACTGTCTCATTACTGTCATCATGATCTACCTCCATGGGACCATTAAAGTTACCTTCATCATTCGCTTCATGTTCTTCACCTTGTACAACATCATTTCCAATACTAATATTTGCTGCAATATTCTCTTGTACTGGTGCAACATCATCTAATCTACTACTATTTAGCTGTGGAAGCTGGTTGATCGTCTGCAAAAAGTTGGGGGGCAACTGTGCCTTTATGAAAATTACAAACATTAATAATTAAACATTAGTGCGCATATAAAAAATATTAAAATAATATAAAATTTTACAATATAATCAAAATGAAGATAGATAATTAATTACCACGGGACAAAAGTCATTCGATCCACCTTCAATGTGCCCATATTTCCTACAATGCATTGTTGCTATTGCTATTAAAACTCTAACATTATTTCTCATACAAGATTTTTTGCAAGGGCAATAAACTCTACCATCACCCCTTTCACCCTTTTGAATTTTTTTTCCACCTCTAATGTTTTCCTCCATTGATGAAAATTATCCTATAAAGAAAATAATAAATCTCTCTCAATGGTGTAGAAAACCCAAGACTTGTTGAACTCAATGGGAGCTAAATATATAAGCAAAAAGAAAATAAAAGTGGGCTTTTTACAAAATGTGGGCTTTTTACAAAATTGTGGGCTTTTTACAAATTGTTTATATTTTAAATAAAATGTGGGCTTTTTACAAAATTGTGGGCTTTTTACAAATTGTGGGCTTTTTACAAAATTGTGGGCTTTTTACAAATTGTGGGCTTTTTTTATTCTTAATGCATTTTCTGTAGAATACTAAATAGATTTTTCCAAAATTTGAGATGCAAACTGTAGTCTCTACTATGTTTGGAAAATTGGAGGTTTATAAAAGATAAATTGTGAACAAAATTGTACCACTATGATAAGAAGTTGTCAGAAGCATTCCTTCTACTTCACAAACGTGGAACTACCTTAAGAATTCTTATGGTTGATATAAATATTAGAGCATGGCAGTTAAATGTAGTAGTTATGCTAAAATACTGAATAACAGCTTGAGAGTGCTCTTCAAATACTATACGAATGCACCAAATTAAAGTTGTACCATTACTAAAGATAAATGGCCAAAAATAGTCAATTTTGATATCGTGAAGTTATGTCTTTCTCGGTAGCAAAATGGGGATAGGATGGAAAATATGAGAGAACTAAGTTCCAAGGACTAAAAAAGCAAGGCCAACATAGTTCTGCCTTGAATCAGAGACAAAACAAAGCTGCCCAAAAAAGTGTTTGAGAGCACCCATTGAAGCTCCTATATATAGCAGAGTCAACATTTTCCTATTGAACAAGTTTGTATAGTCAAAGCCACAGCAAGATCAGATAGCCATGATCCTAAATGAGAACCAGAGCCAAAGCTAAGACAGATCCAAGTTTAGCAAAACAAGACAGCCATAACAAAAGATTTGACCACAGAACCAGATCGTGAGAGATAGCAAGATTCTTGCTTCCACTGTGGAAATGTAGAAACCGTACAAGGGCTTTTCTTCCAGCATATTTCATTGTGATAGTAATTTCTATGGTGTTGTAAGCGCTCATTAGTAGAATCTTAAAGCCATTCTGGAATTATTTTAACCTGGAGAGGGTTTTCTGTGGTTATAAATCCTCATGTTCAAATTCCATTGTGGATTGGTTGTGTTTGATATTATGTTTTTATTGTCCGCAGTTGAATTTTCGCACAGAAAATTATCAGTCTAAAGCGGAGAAATTTTGCGATGTTTATTTTGCTTCCTATTGTGAAGTATTTCGCTCAGAACTCTACTCGTTGTAACAGAGGTCTTGGGAATAGAACAGGGGACTTGAGGTTTTTTGGAATCAAACTTCAGGTTAAGATGCTCATCTGAAGAATGGCACAGTGAGCCTTAGCATGGAGTTGGGAGTACGAATTTGAAGTGTAGGTAGGGCATTGTACAATAGACCAGTTAGATTTCTGGACCCTAATAAAAAGTTTCTTCTTCTTTCAAAACATGTTTCTCGTTTTCTGTAACCAATGTGGGTCCTGTTCTTGTTTCAATTGGGGATGGATTAGCATTTGTTATTGCTCCAGATGATCACACTCTGGGTAGCCCTGGAGGTTATTTGGGGGTGATGAGTCCAATAGGTCTCAATGAACTGTTGCCCTCACCGGGGAATACTATTGCAGTGGAATTTGATACTATTTTGGATGTTGAATTCCATGATCCTAATGGAAACCAGTACCTTCAGCTCTAGTACCTGTTCACAAAAGAGGGTGCCATAGTCATTCATGCGTGCAGAGAGGGTGAATTGCAGGCATTGCAACAGGAGGTGTTGTTGTTGTTGCATTGGCCACTAGATTGTTTGTCTGGTTATGTTACAAGCGCAGAGTATTGAAAAGGAAAAACAAATTTAGTTCAGATATTGTGAAATTTCCTCGGAAATTCACCTACAAAGAGCTCAACAATGCTCCGAAATAATTTTTTTGAATGTGATTGATAAACGATAATTGCAAGCAAGGGTAATCCCCTTGTGAAACCCAAATTTCTGAGCATTTTCTAAAACCTGATGACGGAGTCATTGTAATGAACAAGTGCCTAGGTCCATATTACGTCCAAATCTACCAAGCACCAAGATCTATAAAAAAAATCTATAGTATCTGCGAACTAAGAAGAAGAGGTAGAAAATATATTCTGCTTACCTGTTTGAATAGTGGTTGGGGTTTACCACGGAAAAAATTTGATAGAGCCCATGTAGCATTTCTTATCATTGAAATTTTGGCAGTATCATTCAACTGGGCAAGCACCTGCATCAGAGCTCCATGACTGAGGGCAAGATCCCTAAATTTTGCAGAGTCTCCAGTAATATTTCCCAAAGCCCAAACAGCCTTACACGAACACCAGTTGAACTCAAAGTTGGGTACTAGTTTTTTAAATCAAATTCCAAAATTACAGACATATAAAGATAGTTGGGAAGAATAATTTTATGCCTCTAAAATAAACGTGCTACCTCTTCTCGAACATTATCATTCCCAGAGGTAAGAAGTTCCACAAATATAGGTAGTGCCCTGTAATCAATCACAACCTTTGTATTCTCAGAGGCTCCAAAAAAACCCAAATAGGGTCAACCCTACTATAGGAGGAAGGGCCTGCAGTAAGAACTTACCATTTTGCAAGAGTTGAGGGAAAATGCTGAAGGCGAATGTTGTTCTGCAAGAGCTGAGGGCGAATGCGCGCGTGATATCAGACGTTAATGTAGTTTTTAAAAAAATCATTTTTTATGTAGTGCGCATTTGATTTTTGCATTTCAAATCATTTTTATTTACATTTGATTTTTGCATTTCTAATACAAGTGACAAACAAATTTCTACAAGAGGTTGAAATTTTTACTAGAAAAGCCATGAAAAACTAATTAAAATGGCTTAAAATGCAAGTGGAACTTCAAAATAAATGTAATTGAAGGTTCTCTCCACTAAATTTTTGCAAAAGTGCTTACATTATTTAAGTTATCTAGGATATTTTTTTGTATTACACAATCTAAATTAAATAATGAAATAGTTGGGTAGTCTTATTGTTTCAAATTAGGACATAATTTTCAAATGGTGATGAAGTTTCATGTGACGATTAACTAACAATATTCTCCTTTCCTATCCTTGAAAAACTAAACAAGGTTCCTTGCTGCCACATGAAACCCTAAATCATGTAGCAACATAGGACCAGTCCTCCATTTTTCCCGTCATAAGGCATTTTGCACATATTTGACAACTAGGATTTGTGGATTCCCGTTTTCCGTGACGTGCTAGGAAGGATAGAAGACTTAATTTTGACGTTTGAAATTTTTTCAAAAACACTAGTCCTCTTCGCAATTGCAAGGTTGTACTCAAAAAGTAAGGAAAGTTACTTTTTTGGCTCACTCAAAATTAAAAATTTAATAAAGGAATTACCACTTATCATTATTGATATTTTAAAATTAGAATCAATTTAGTTTTCCCCTTCCTATTACAGAAAGTTCACAAATCCTTTATTTTACATAAAACACCAAAGAAAGAATAAATCCCATTGCCTTGCAAACTTCCAAGGTTGTGATTAGTGAAGCAGTGAAAAAGTACGGCTATAGCACTAAAAAATTAGAATGCCAATCTGCCCCAACATGAAGTAGTGTTAATATAGCTGGTGGCTTGGCTTGATGGTCAAACAGTGAATTACACGAGCACAAAATAAAAGCTTTAGGCGTCTAGTTCCTTACACTCGCACTCTCAAGGCATTCAGACTTAGGTCGAGCTCAAGATTGGCTCCGAGGAAAATAGATTGACTCATTAACCTGCCATATTTTAATTTCATAAGGTATGTTAAAAGTTTGAACTGCTAGGGTAATTTATTATTGTGAAATCATAGTTCTAAATTATCTCTTATTCTGTGAGCAAAGTAATCTATTAATTGTAAGAAGATTCATTAAAAAAATTCAAACTGATTTTAGCATGAATGATGACAATTTATATATTAATTGGTTTTCAAGAGTATTTGTATTATGTAGGAGCACTAGAAAGAAAAATCAAGACTTCATTTTCTGTTTTCCTTATTTTATTGGGCTGAACTGGAGAAAATTGAATATGAATAGTGAGTTAATTGTAAGATCAATGGGTCAAGGCCATACATCAACATTGACCACAGTGGGGAAGTATAGGTGACTACTTATTGTACTTCTTCTTTATAAAGAAAAATTGGTAGATAATTGTATTATTTGAAATCTATAACAAATCCAGGCAACAAAATTACAACAAATAGAAAATTATGCAAAAAATTCACCAGGGCACTAACGTGTGGATACCCTATCATTTCTTAGATCCTCATAACTTACCAACACCTACTATATTGGTATACACATAATATGGTATTTACCTGAAGTATTTCATATGTATCTAGAAGTAAATAAGTTGTATGACAATTGTTATGGCAGATATAAGATGTGTATTATAGTTTATATTTCAATTTTTCTTAAGTAGCATGCATGTGCGGTTCATATAGTGACTACAATTACCAAATATATTTTAGTGAAGATGTGAAGATGATCTCTCATTAGGTCCTAATTACTTAAAGCATCATTAATTATCTTTCCAAATGAATAAAATATGTTAACAAATTAGTAAAAACTAGGAAAACAAATCATGCTTTAAAAAAATATGGCACAATGAGTCACACTGAGATTTATTTAATTACTCATCAAGTGTCGCTACAACATATATATGATCACCATTACCATAGAAATGGGACATGTGACCATCATTTTGGTTTCGCCAATGACATTCCACACCATGAGCATTGTTTAGGGTTGATTGTGTTGATTTTTTTTAAACAAATCATTTATACATTTTATGGAAATTATAGACACAATTTATAATCACATTACAAGATCATGATGTATGGATATTCCTTATCATTTCTTAGATACTGACAACTTACCAACACCTAATAGATTTATATACACATCATATGGAATTTACCCCCAGAATGCCACATGTATCCTAAAACAAATTAGTTGTATGGAAATTTTTATGGTGCATATATGATGTGTCTTACAGTTTATCTTATAATTTTGTTGAAGTAGCATACAACAATTTACATAGTGATATGAGAACCACTCTCTAGAGTATACATCGATTTTGTACACATGGCTTTTCAGTTGCTTTTTAAGATATATCATTGGTGATGATCACATGATTATATAATGAACTATTAAGTTGAACTATGAAATTATTCCTCACAACACACACACACATATTGATGAATTAATAATTTTTCTCATATAATTTTTTTAATCTATTTTGAAAAAAAAAATTATATATAATTATTTCTAAGAAGAACAAGAGAGAATTCCTTACCATATCTTCGTAAAACATATAATAGCAAGAAAATTAATCTATTGAAATTTCATTTCAAAACATATTCATGGAGTAAAATGAAGATTAAAAGGAGATATTCATGGATTTACCTATAACATCACCTCATAATTAAGAATGTAAATGTACAATATTGATGATACATAGGTTAAGAGAAAATTAATCTATTGAAATTTCATTTCCAAACATATTCATGGAGTAAAATGAGGATTAAAAAGAGATATTTATGAATTTACTTATAACATCACCTCATAAAAGTGTAAATGTACAATATTGATAAAATTTATTTTTATATGATAAATAATAAACTGTTATCTCACATGTATCATATAATCTTATAAACAAACACATTCTATAATATGCAATAAAAGTGAAATTACACAATCCACATGGAAATAAGACTTAGTTCAAGCAAAAGAAAATATAAAATAAACCATAAGTGACATGGATTTTGCAAAGGCATATAAGTGTCGTTTATTGCATATAAGTGTCATTATACCGACGGTGGCCAAAGCGTCGCTATTGTGACAAATGCCTCCAAACGTCGCAATTGCGACACTTAGACATTGTGTCGCAATTGCGACGTTTGGAGGCAGTCGTCGCAATTGCAACGTCTTCCTTCAAACGTCGCAATTGCGACACTTTTCTCTAAACGTCGGTATAGCGACTGTTTCAGGGGGGATTGAAAAATTTTGGGGAAATTTCCGACATTTGGTCAAAATTGTCAGAACCAAGTGTCGGAATTTCCCCCAAATGTACTAGTGTATTATTCATTATGCAATAGACTATTCATAGCAGATGGCTGCGTCCATACTATGTCTACTATTGATGTAATATTAGAATAATTTCTATATCAGAATATTTTAGTTAGTTTTGATCTGAGTATTGGAATGCCAACTTCAGCAATGATATATATATATATATATATATATATATATATATATATATATATATATATATATATATATATATATATATATATATATGTTTGCATTGAATGTTTTTATGTGTTTTAACCTGTTTCCATAAATAGAATTCCTTTTATATTTATAGTTAAATTTCAATTTTGACTATTCTGGATTGAAGCTATTTTCAGAACTACATATACTATTTTAAGCAATTTATCATTTTGTTCTTCTGTGAGTTTGTTTTGTCATCTATATAATGCTCCCTTAGAAGTCTACAACCCTAAAGTTCCTAAACCAAGTCCTGAATTTGGAGAAAAGCTTGTAAAAACTATAAAAACACTTGTACTGCACTTTTCCTTAGCCTTACCTGTGGCACTGCACCTTTTTGCTCTAAAAATTGCGGAGCCGACCACACGTTTTCTTCATTAAAAGTGCGGACCCCTGTAAAAGGTAAATTGAAGGTGAAAGTAAATTCTAGAAGCCCAGCTGGTCGAATATTCTCCCAGCTAGAAGCTTCTAGAAGGTGTTATCTAGTCGAAGCCTTACTCCTTCCATTCATCATAAAAATTCATTCCTTCATAAAAGGAGCCTATTCCTTGGTCTTTGGAACTTAATCCCTTGATAAGAGGACTCTATCCCTTCCATTTTAGAGCTGTAACGATTTTCCTTCTCCTATAAATTGAAGCTTTGGTTTAGTCTCAAGGGTAGATACTGATATGTAAAATAGTACTTGCTTTGTACTTCATACTACATTAGAGAAGAGAATTGATGAAGAAACATAATCTTTTCGCTAGCCATTATCCATGCGAGAACGATTACACACTCATATTTAGGCTGGTTCAAAGAGTGGAAGGGTTTGTCAGGACAAAGGAAAATGCTTGTTCCAGACCCTGGAAGACCCTGTACGACATCAAGGCGAACGCGGTTGTAAGACTCCTTTTATTTAAAGAAAATACAAATGGATCCTGCTTTCTCAATAAGTTTTTTATGTGTTTACTTGAATGACTTATTTCTTAAATTCCTTGATCATTAAGATAGATTTATGATTTATGAATTAGTATATTGTGCAAGTGCTTTTGATTCTCTTCCATGTCTTTGATTTCAGGTCTTAAGAGGTGACTTCTTTGGAGTGACGGAAATAAGAATACAACTAGCATTGGATCACATGTAGGTCATTTCCTCATCATAGAAAATTCTAAATCATACATAATCTAGAGAAAGTAGTTTACATTTGTCCTGTTTGTTTCTAGCTATCCTTGTGATACTAGGGATATCCTTCTTGTCCACAAGAATGATTTATCTGACTAACAGTGCTCCAATGCCTAAAGTCTGAATTTCAAACCATATATAATATGGTTGAATAAATTTTATTTTTTATTTTTAAATTTCGGCAGTCAAAAAATTAAATTTTTAATTTAAAAATGGACGGTGATTATCGGCGGTTAAGAGTGGTCAAGTCACATGGCGCGTGTAGAAATTATATGCACTAAACATTCATATGTCCAATATTCTCTTGATCACACACTATTTTAACTTCATGCACAATATATAATCTATTCCACCATTGATCATCACATGCGGAAATTAAATCAATTGCATGCACACTTTGAAACCATAAAAATTCACACACATTAACACAGTTGTTTTACGGGAAAGCCTGAAGATAAAAACCCCAACTATCTGTATATAATATGTGTCATAGAGATCATGTAACAATCCTCATACAAAGCTTATCACAAGCTCTCAGTACAATCCAATCGCTACACACTAATCAGGCCCGATCTCGCAAATCCATGCACCGATCTTTTCCAGCCTTTAGCCTGCCTCTACTACACAATCCCTGCTGAAGAATGGCTCTGGATGAACTCGAATTTCTCCAGCCTTGCTCACGCAATCCTCATAGGCATCTCCACTGAGTTTTGGATGCAATTAATGGATCACTATAGTCACAAATGATAGTCACACTTGCTCTTTCACCTACCTCTCCACTGGTCTCCACTGAAACTGTCCATGCACTGTAGTTAACTGATGTATTCTTCAGTTGATTAATGAGTTAATATTTAGTGAATTAGTTATTAATTAATTCACACCACTCTCACTATTGTATCAATTAGTTAGACTAGATACAACTAGCTCAACTGTGTCTAACTCAGTTAAACTGAACACAACTCCATCAACTACTTCTACAACTCCACCAAACTCTGTCACATGAGTTCTAACCGAAGTCTCCATGCAATAGCTCCACTTAACCCTTAGAAATAGCGTAATTCCTTCTGTCAGCTCTTGTGCCACATCTGTGCACTTAACTGAAGTGCTCCAAGAGAATAAGATAATATTTAGAGTCCAAATATTATTAAGAGCTAATAATATTCGACATATCTATTTTTAGACTGGCAATCTAAAAATAGATTCCACCTAATATGTCTAAAAATAGAAGTCCATATATTTTTTCCAACTTGATCAACCATCCAAAAATAGCATCCCGCAACTTATAGAATATGCTCGACATGTCTAAAAATAGACTTTGCGACAAAAATCACCTGTGTGGGCCCCACCTAGTTTAGTTGGTCATTTTCCAACTAGGATCAGGAATGATGTTTCAAGATGCCACCTTCACTGTTTCTTGTTGCAATCTTCAAAAGCGCGGTGATCCTGGCAACTAGTGCAGTGGTTAAAACTTGCGGTCACAGTAACCATTAGACCGTCGATGGTCAGAGGTAGCAGTCACATGTTATGATGGGCATCTAAGGGTGGAAGTTAAATCCTGTGGTCTATACCTACGTGCCCAAGGTTCCCACTGTGAGGTCGTATCGTAAAATTTTCAACGTATATATTAATAAGAAATAACGTTGGCCCAACGGTGAGGGCGTTGCACTATTATGTATGAGGTCTCAGTGTTGAATCCGGTGGAATGCAGTTTGGACTTTCCAACCATTTTTGGTGCCTCTCATGTTGCCATGTGGTAGCCTTCGGTTGGGCCACGTGGAAGCATGTGGTTGGCCACCTTCCCAACGAATAGAATAATGCCAACTAGAAACCAATAGAAACTAGAAAAGTGGCGAGGCCTGAAAAAAATTACCTTTGGACCAACTAGAAGAGGCCATGTGGTAGCTTGCCACTGGCCCAAAATTTCTCCTTCTCAGCAATCGTTTTTTGAAAATTTTTCTTATTTGGGAAAACAAACAAAATGCGTTTACAGGAGCATACGGTATCAATTTTTCACGAAACGAGTTGCCCTAGATTCAAAATGACGAGATCTACACGGTCGTTAAGGTTCCACACCATTCCGACAACTTTCATTTTTGATCATATTTTTAAGCACTTGATCAATGAATGTGCCAACAGTGAAAGCCACAAGAAGTACCTGCAGACCAAGAAAAAATCCATTTTTACACTTGAAAATAATGCCAAAATAATAATCAAATTGCAGAAAAATGTACTAAACAAGAAAAGATGAATTTAATTTTATGAAACCAAATAACACAAAAGGATGATATGAATTTTATTTCATCGAAATTCAATCTATCTTGCAACATGGATTTGACCTACATCAATGAAATCTTAAAGGATAATGTGATTTAACTCCTAAATATGCAAAAATAAAGTGTTTAAAAGAGCAATAACATAAGGTCTAGCAATCTGCAAAGGAAAATAACTACTTATTTTTGGCTTGCTACTCCATACTCTTCAACCACACTTCCGACAAGAGTGGTGGTAACCATACCTACAACAACAATTTCTGCAAGAAAAATTATACTAAGAGAGAAAGAGATGTTGCTACTAAAATTAATGCATAGATAAGATACACAAAGAGATACTGGAGCCTCTAGGTTGGGCCCTAACCCATGGGGACTCAACCTTTTGAAACAAACTCAGATGTGAGACAACAATAAACCTTTAATTAACATAAAATAAATTAGAAGTACATCATGCAAAGGAAAAGGAAAATGACAGTCTCAAGCTCTTAGTTCTTAGTAGCTCTTCCCCTGCTAAAAAAATTGAAACCTATTGAGTCCTTAGGTTTGTTTATTTATACAAAGTTGAATGAGGGGAAACCTCCTTGGAAAGAGGTTTGCTTCCATCTAAAATATCAAAAAAAAGTGGATCTAGGTCCCTTAGATCCTCAAAATTACTTGAATGCATTGGATGCTAGTAGACTTTGAGCTATGGATGAGTGATTTTAGGGATCAAGTCAAGTTGAAGGAGAGTAAATGTAGGGGACAAGCCTGCTACATCTCCTCTAGATGCCTCCAACATGAATCTGCATAGTAAATTCACTCAAAAATGTTTTTTTCCCTGCACATTAACCACATTAGTCCACGAAGTATGAAAAACATCCTTTAGTCTTCCTATTAAGCACATTATAGCCAAAAAAATGTTAATCAATGTGAGAAAAGAAGAAATTATAGGCTGAAGGATAGAAAAATGGACCTTATAATATACCTCTTGTTGGAGCCCGTCACTTCAAACCAAGTTAGAATGTGTAATTCTTGGCTAGGCATTTCCAATGGGCTACTAAGTGTGCCAAATAAAGATTGTATGAAAAGTTACGAACCTGGAAAGTTGATGTACCAACTAACCCCATCAAAGCCTACAAAATTTTTGGCATTTCATCTTCTTGGATTAGGTTTTTGGACGTCTAGGATTCTTGCTATGTTAACAGACCATTATCTTAGCTTCTTGTAATAGATTTTATATATGCACATAGCCTCAATCTCTTTTTGTTCAAAGATATCTACCACCATTCTAGCCAATCTATGTCCATAATATTATGTATTTTATTTATTAATATAAGTTGGGTTTTCACCACATTATTATAATACTTGCTATATTTCTTTCTTTCTTTGTTCCATTTATTTTCCTTCATTTCATTTCATTCCTTATATGACATGTATCACATGTTGATGAACCAAAATCAATGTTGCAATTTTGGTGAACAAAAAAACAATGTCATGATGTGATGAACAAATAACAATGTCACAACATAATGAACAAAATATGACATCAAATATGGTGATATGCCTTACCAGCTTTAACCACATGGTTGGACATGGTGTTTATGGGTGACTATCATTTACAAAATATGGCCATGGTTAATCATCGTTTACTATGTATACTATGATCAATCATGGTTGCCCATAATTGGTCATGGTTGACTAAATTTATTCATGGTTAACTAAAATTGATAATAGTCAACCATGGTCACCTTTAATCAATCATCAGCAAGGATGGTCATCTTCAATCAACCATATTCACTATATTCAAACATCATCAACCATGGTCAACTATAGTTAATGTGGTGAACCATTATCAACTATCCTCACGATGGCTGACTATGATAACTATGGTTGACCATAGCTAACTATGGTCACCATGGTCAACCATTGTTAACCATAGTCATCATGGTCAACCAAAATCAATCTTAGTTATCTATAGTCAACCATGGTTAATCATGGTCATCCTTGGTTAACCATAGTCACCATAATCAACCTTTGAAGACCATGATCAACCATGGTTAATATGGGAAAACATGGTCAACCTAGGTCACCATGGTAAAACATGGTTAATCAAAGTCATTCATTATCAATATGGACAACCGTAACCCATCATAGAAAAATATGATCAACTATAGTCAAATTAGTCAAACCATGTTCACCCATGTTGAACTTGGTTAAGTCATATTCTCCCATGGATAAACTATGCTCACCTATAGTCAAAGTTTAAAAATGTTTAATACTATTAATGTTAATATGGTGTAAAACACATTTACTAATATTAATAGGATTTATAAGGGTTATAATTGTTTAACAATATTGATATTAATAAGTTTCAATAGATTAATTTTTTAACAATATTGATATTAATATTAATAAGATTTTAAAAAGATTAATAATCATTTTTATTATTATTACCATAGTCAACCATCGTTAGCAATAGTTAATGTGGTCAACCATAGTTAGTTATGGTCACCATGGTTAAATATGCTTAAATATGGTTGACCGTAGTCAACTATGGTAGGCTGTAGATAACTATGGTTAACGTGGTTAACTATCATCAACCATAGTTGAATATGTTTGCCATGATTGACCATAGTCAAACATGGTCAACAATTATCAACCATCAACTTTAGTTAGCCATGGTCAACCATAGTTAACAATGATCGACCATGACCAACCATAGTCATATTTTGTTGAACATAGTCAACATTGAAAAACCATGGTTAACTTGCTCAACATGGAAAACCATGGTCAACCATTGTTAGAATGATTAAATAGGCTCAACCAATGTCACTGGCTCACTCTTTCTGTACCAGAGAAAAGAAAGAGTTAGGTACCTCTTCAAATTTATATCTTTGAAATCCACGTAATACAACCCGTAGTGGATTGTATAACCATATATATAGAAACTCAAAAACTATCAACAAAACTCCACATAAAGTATGCACGGGCGTTTGACCCATTCCTGCACAAAATTCCAGTCCAATTTAGTAATCACTTAACCATCACATCTTATGTTTTCCAACAATTTCATAAACTAAATTTAGATTTTTTTCTTAACCTTTATTTTATTTTCTTTTTTGCCTTGAAAATGATGAAATTTCTAGTAAAGATTTTAATAAAATACTAAAATAATTTTTGTAAATCTATGAAATTTTAAGTTTTTGGGGACCCAAGAAGTCTTTGATGGTGCTGAATCTATTTATACCATAAAAAACATGATTCAAACACTGCTACTGCTAGAATTTTTGAAATTTTTTTGCCTGCATTCCAACTACTTTTGACCATCGTGACAATTTATCAGCCTCAATAGACCTGTCCTTATTTTATAAAGGGAAAATGAATAAAAAAACGTTTTTTTAAATAAATTTTGAGAAAAATAAAGTAAACTTTAAAAAAACTAAAATGAATTTATACTCTTCCAAATTTAATAAATATACTTTTCTTCTCCTTTCTATTTTGAAAAGAAAAAATATAATTTATTTTGCAAAGAAAAATATAAACAACATTTGAAGTTGGAATGTGATATGGTATTTGGTTAATGTACCTGACAGCTGCAAGCAAGATTTAAACATAATCATGGACGTAGGCTACCCTTGGCTCATCGTTTAATGCATCCTCAAGTCGAAGAGATTCATTGTTGGACCGCCCATATCCTACTCATGGATGTGGACAAAATTTAAAACAAGGTCATAGGATTTTGAATATTGTAGTACAAGCACAAGAAATACCATTTTCATAAATTGTTATAGGAGGATTATCACAGTGTCCCTTGAAGTATTCCAATAATGCTTGCATTCCCCATGGGACAATAAGAAGTCCAGTAGGTGCCAGCTTTAATCAATGGATTTAAAACAAAAATATGAAGATATTAGTCCGCCCTCCATCCACATAAACATATAAAGTGCAAAGATGAATATATGGTCATATGCCTACCTCACCAATAGAGATGTCATTTTGATACACTGCAGTTATGAAATTCTAGATGGGTTAGGGTCCAAATCTAACTTATAATTAACACAAATGTCTTTAATAGTCTCCCTAGGATGAGAGGGAAACCATTAAAATTGGTTTTGGCTTGGATGACAAGGAAATCAGTGGGATACTCCCATGAGACGATAGAGACCATGACATCGTCAATAACTCCTTCAGGGGATACCGTGGATCTATTTGCAAGTTGTAGCAATTTAACAATCTTCCTCAAGGCTCTTGGAGGTTGAGATTTAGCATGGTTTCCTTGGTCATAACATTTTTTGCAACCCCAAGGTCAATCAAGGTGTTAGGGACCACAATGTTATTAATGTGCACATCCACTATTGGGCCACCATGATTCAAATACTTTGGGGAGATCACCCTCCCAAGAATTAGATCAGACAACTTCCCGGCAACATTGATAGTGGGGGAATCTCTTTTTCTCCATCCAGACCTCTTGAAACACTCTTCCCTAATAAAATTGTTGTAAACGGGGAAATATTTGATGGCCTGTAGAAGGGGTATTTTAACACACAAATTCTTCAATTGTCCTAGAAGTTTGGCCTCTTCTAGGGTGTGTTGTTTAGGTTGGGAAAACCTTTTAGGATAGGGAGGTATAATGTATTGAGGGGTACTATATTCCTTCCCTTCTTCAATATATTCAAGTGGAGAAGGTGGGTGAGAATGTGGAAGTACCTTCCCAGACCAAAGGTTTATCTCGTATATTTCCGCAACATAAGTGGGATAAGATGTTTCCCCAATATAGACATGTTGTACCTGCTTATTTTTCAGTTTTAGATTGGGTTGGGAAGGGTATTTTAGGTTTCTTAGGTGGGTTGTTTTGAGGTAGCTATAGTTGAGGTTGAGGAGGAGGCATTAAGGAATGAGGTTGGGTTTCCCAAGGTCTCCATCCTTGTGAAGGGTTTCCCCATTGAGGACACTGAGTTTAATATGGTTGGAAAGGTGAGTTAATAGGCTGAGGAGGGTACTGAGAGGTATAGGACCAAGCAGAGGGTATGTAACATGATGAATGAGTTGGAGGTTACAAAGGCTGGAAAGGTGCACTCTGATTTGGATTGTAAGAAGGATATTGTGCACCCTGCATGCCCTGTTGATATGGCTGAGGGCCTTGCGGCCTCCTTTGGTTGATGAAGAAGAGTTTCTCTAAGAAATTATTTGCCCCTCGGTATACAACCTTTAGGAATGGAAGAGAGGTAAATTTTTCTATTGTATGGTTCTCCTCATAGAAAGAGTAGATCTATATGGTGTTCAATGGGTACTCATTTCTGGGATGCCTCTTAGTGCATCTAGGGAAAAATATGGCTAGTTCCCTTTCTGCTTCTTCTTTCTTCCTTTTAATCTGCATATTATCCATCTCCAAGGAAAATATATGAAAAATTTAACTCTTGAAGTATTCCAACATACTCCTTATCTCATGTTTGATGGTTGAGGGCAAAGGAGAAGAGTTGATTAGGCCTTGAATGGACCTTCCTCTTTTCCTGGTAGCCCTGGAATAATTCTTGAAAATTGTATTGATGTCATAGGCTAGCCCGTAAATATCTCCTCCAAACTTTTGTATTGAGGGTCTCCATTAAATCTTTCCTAATCCCTTGGAGAAGTACAATATTGATTGATTCAGGGTCAAGGGTACAATTATCCCTCTTATAGCTGAGTTGGAACATTTCATCATAGTCTTCTAAGGACTTATCTGGCCCTAAGTTCATCTTAAATATTTCTTCTTTTGTCTCCTTGGACCTGCAGTAATCCCTGTAATTTTCAATAAAGGTTTGTTTCATTTGTGCCCAGGTAGTGATGTTGCCTCCAGGTAGGCTCATAAACTAGTTCAAGGTCGCATCCTTGAGGGTGGAGGGAAACAACTTCAAGTTTTTTTCATCAGAGGTATAGCCACACATCTTACAAACTACAACAAAATCAAACATGAATGTGTCAAGGTCCTCACAGACCAGGCCATGGAAATGTGGAAGGGAAGTGGGGTTGGTATTCTTCATTCTGGCCACCCCATTGGTCTCTAGAATAGGAAAGAACTCATTATGCATGTTTTCAACCATGATGTTTTGGATAAGTGATATAGTCTCTTCCTCCCCTATGGCTTCTTCAAAAATTTCAGGTTGCTCACCTAAAGGATTTTATAACTCCCTTGTGGTCAAAGAGGGAAGCTCACAATAACCAAAGAAGAGTGATGGTTGACTGCTTGAAGGGATGGGAGTTTTTGGTATACTAATTTCCCTTGATTATCCCTATTCCTATGAGGAATGAAATAACTTGCTTTGTTTTTTTTGTTTTGTTTTGTTTTTTTGTTTTTTGTTTTGTTTGTTTTTTTTGTTTTTTTGTTTTTGTTTTTCCTCTTTTTTAACTTCTTTTCTAATCAAACAATGTTGATGCAAAACAAAATATGGAAAATAAGGGCAACTTCTAAGTAGAAACAACACCTACTTGGACACCTCCCCAGCAACAACACCAAAAGTGATGAGCCTCAGTATCACAGCAAGACTGTTGAGACTCCCAAGGATACAAAATTTAATTATCAACCTTGGGTTCATACAAAATTAATACGTGATAATGTCATATGCATAATAGGTCAATTTATACTCATGTCACCTTCAATAAATGGACCATATCAAGGCATAAAAAGATCAATCTTTCAGCTAGCTCTAGGAAGGAAATTGCATGAAAAGAGAGAGTTCTATTCTAATTGCAGGAGTGGAAACATTATTCTACTTGTAGCAATGAAAATTTTATTCATCCAAATGTAAAGGAAAAACCTAGTTGTAGGAATGTAAAGACTATGCTATTTGAAGAAATGAAAAAATACTACTACACTTGCAGAATGTAAACTCTATGTTATTTGCAAGAATGTGAACATAAGTCTAATTGAAAAATGTGAAAAGTTTCTTTGAACAATAAATTAACTTATGAAATAATAATGCTTCTAACTAAAATCCCAAAGAAACATAAATTCAATGAAATAAGCCTAATCTAACTTTGCATTAATAAATCACCTTTTTAATCAATGCGTTCAAAGAAACTTAGCTTTAGTGATAGGGTCCATGTGAATTTCATAATAAAATCACCGTTATTATTTAAATTTGGAAATTTGTCCTCTAACCATAATCGCAGAATTGTGTTGCAGCGAAGAAAAGGAAGGTATAATCATAGGTTCAGAGCCTAAGGGTCATTATTCAATACTAAGAGACAAAAATAAAGCTTCTATAGCGAATCTGGTCAATTTTACATGGTGCTATAAGATGTTACACAACTGCTACAAGGTTGCTACATGATGCTACAAGATTGCCCAATTTTTCTACAGGATTGGATTCGTGAGCATCCTAAGGGTGGAAAACATGTTATGAAGGATGGGAAAGGGTAGATGAAGATTCATGAATGTTGTATGGGACTTTTCCTAGCCTAACACCTCTCAGAGGCCCATCTTGTGCACAGTCAAACACATACGATGTCCTTCAATGACCTAGAAATATAGTTTCAGTGGTAGATTTTTGAGGGAAATGGGAGATGAAGAGGAAGAGGTTGATGATGACAAGAGAAATGTAGTATGAGTGATATGTATGAGATATTAATTAGAACGTGCGTGAGGTTTTTTAAATTGCAAGTGATTAAATTTAATTTTTTAGATCTTTTATGCTAATTTTTAAACACATAAAGCATGAAAATAAAATCTAAAATATACAGAAACAATAGACAATTACAACATAAGAATAACCACAACACAATAGATGATGAAGGAGTTCACCCCTCCTGGGCTACATCTCCTTGGTCTAGCTTCCAATGGCTTGGCCCTATCTCATTATTCTCAAAATGGTGATTACATACATTTACAGTACTCAAATAGCTTCAAAACCGGTTCAATCAGCGTTTGAATACCCAAAAATTCTTATCTACCCTCTTTCTAATCTGAAATATGGTTGAATAATATATATATATATTAATTTGGTGGTAAAAAAATTAAAATTTTTAATTTAAAAATGGGTGGTGACCGTCGACGGTTAAGAGTGGTCAGGTCACATGGCATGGTGATCCTGGCAGTTAGGGTGGAACTTTAAACATGCTATCATGGTAATAGTTGTATCATCGACGGTCAGAGGAGGTAGCGGTCACATGTTACGGTGGTCAGCTAAGGGTGGTGGTTAAATCCGATGGTCTATACCTATGCACCCAAGGTTCCTGCTGTGAGGTCGCATGGTATGTCATATGGGGGGAGCTGTGGCTAAGCCCTAGCCCCTTACTCTCGAACTCCGCCATCATACAACTTATATATAGTTTTAAACTTATATATTAATAAGCAATAACGTTGGCCCAACAGTGAGGGCATTGCGCTGTTATGTATGAGGTCTCAGTGTCGAATATGGCAGAGTACAATTTGAACTTTCCAACCAATTTTGGTGGCCCTCGTGCTGCCACGTGGCGACCTTCGATTGGGCCATGTGGTAGCATGTGGTTGGCCACCTTCCCAACCAATAGAATCCTGCCAACCAACAACACTTAAAAACTCAAAAAGTTGCGAGGCCTGACATGCCTACAAAATATTACCTTTCGACTAGCCAGAAGAGGCCACGTGGCAGCCTGCCACTGGCCCAAAATTTTGTTGTGTTAGCTATAATTTTTTGAAAAAATTGCATGTTTGGGAAAAAAAAACAGAACATGTTTCTAAGAGCATACGGTGTCGATTTTCCACAAAACGAGTTGTACTGGATTCAGAACGACGAGATCTACGTGGTTGTTTAGGTTCCACACCATTCCGAAAAATTTCATTTTTTAGCATATTTTTGAGAACCTGATCATGCCTCCCCACTGGAAGATTTTGGATTCCAAAAAAATTTCATTACTGAATATGTGGATGAGGATACGACCCCCTTACCCTTCCAGTCTCAATCTGCTGGAATTTTCCTGAATTCAACAATTTGAGCTTTTCATGAAAACTGATCTTTTTCCTTGATTCTGGAGACCCTGTCTTGTTGTTGTAGATAACATCTTGCTGCACTTTCCCAGAATTTGCAAAAAAAAAAAATGTCCTTGAAGAAACAAACATGTTCCCTCCTTCTTCGTTAATCAAAGGAAACTTAAACAACTTGAATTTCTTCTCACCTCGAACACTTTCAACACGACGACGTTTAAATTTTCTTGCCTTGTGCTTAGCTCGATCCTTGACCAAATGTGATCACCATCGCCATGCAACATCCCATTTCAAAGACAATACTTTGTGAAACGCACAAGAATAACTTTTGAACCCAATGCCCTCTTTGATCTTTTCACTCTCTTGCACCGACATGTTGTTCACATCACCATTCAACAATGATGAATGCTTCTACAATTTTACCACATCTTGTTGACCTCTTTTTGAAGGCAACATGTTAGAATCGTGAAACATCTCATCTCAACCATTAGCAACCTCAATGAAATCATAATTTTCATTTGATGCATCACCTTGAAAGGCCTAATTCACAACATCTTCATGCTTGAACATTAACAAAGAAAAAAATTGACTAACATTCACAATTCTCTTCATTTGTCCAGCATGCATAAGAGACAAACTTGTCTTCTTCATATGCGCTCTAACAATGTACTCAATCCCATTCTTGAAAAAGTGATACTTATTCTAATGGGGATGAAATATTTCTCTCCTATCATAAATATATGGGTTACCCAAAACAATACCAAAAATATCAAGCGGAAAAACATCACGTTCAACTTCATCAAGAAATTTTGCAGTGATTGCAAATCTAGGTAAGCACTTCCTCGTCACCTGTAAATTTGCATTCTTACATATCCAACCTAAAGGATAAGGTCTTGGATGAGGAAAGGTTTCTAAATTCAACTTCTTGATTAAGTCTTCTGAAATAATGTTTGCTTGTGAAGCACTATCAAATAGGGTGCCAATCTTGGTATGCTTTGAAATAACTCTAACATGGAAAATTTCAATTATTGTTTCATCATCTTGAGTACTATTGTGACAAATTGAAGAACTAGTACTTGAAATTTCTTTACCTTTCAAACCCATTGCGATGATCTTTGTTTCATCTCTGGAATAAAAACCTAAATTATGTGTTATTGTAACAAATGTCTATTCCTTCTCCTTTTTTTTAAGCTTGTTAGTTCTCATCTCTGGATGAAGTTTCTAGCAATGATATTCATCATGCCCATCTTTGGAACAATGTTTACATGTGAGTTTTTACTTCTTCCCTTCTTCTTACCTTTTACTTTTTACAAGCATTCTTCTTACATTTACCCTTGAACTTACCCTTTCCTTTCTCTTCAAATTCAAAGGTATCCTCACTTGTCTCCTCCAAAACATGTTTCCCTCTTGCCTCTAGATGTGTGGCATGTACACATACTTTATCTAAATTTTAAGGATTAAACATGAGAATAGTATGTCTTAGGTAACTATGCAAACCTCCAATGTACTTTAGCAAAGTTTCTTGAGATGCCAAATCTACACCCAAAAATAGTGCTCTTCTCCTAAACTCTTGAGTATAGATTTGCACACTTTGTCCTTTACCTTGCCTAAATTTTTTCCAATCCATTATAGTGTTTTGCATGTATTATAATGGGTAAAATTTTCCCCTTTAGCCAAAAACAAAATCATTCCAAGAGGTCAAGACCTTACCATGTTTCTTCATGTCCTCTTAAGTTTTTTCTTCCCACCAAATAAGAGCTGCAATTTCGAATCTTAGTGAAACAAGTTGAAGCTTTGTGTCATCATCCTTGATTCTTTGTATCCTGCAATACACTTCAAGCCAACTTATCCACTTGTCTAATATTTCAGTATCTACCTCTCCATCATACATAGGGAAATAAAACTTAATGTCAAGCTTAAAAAATGGAGTTTTACCATGACCTTTTGGAGAATGTGGAGGTGTTTGTGAATGGCTTGTTGTGGAAGAAGATGATGGTGAAGATGGCAGTGAGGATGGAGGTGAAAAGAATGGTGGTGTCAAAGGTGGGTTTTCACCATTCCCAATACCTTTTGGAGGCTTGTCTCCATCTCCTTCTTCTCCTTTTGAAGACTTATCTCCCTTTGGAATATTGGAGTTCTCACCTTGCATCCTTGTGCTTTTCTCCTCATAGAGACTTTCACCATTCTTGTCAAGTCAAAGAATGCTTTCCTGAAGGCTTTTTCATCTTCTGACATATTTCCAGGCTCTCCTTTATGTGACATACTTTCTAAAGCTTCAACTGCAATCTGAGGAAGAATTTATGGTGGAGATTGTGGCAAACTTGCTCTCCTTGTCCTTGACCTAACTTGAGGACTTGCAACCAAAAGCTTTCGTTCTCCTATATTGTGATTCAACCTTGTAAGCATAGCATACACTTCAAACAATTAAATCCTCATAGTAGCAAATAAAACAAAGCTCTGATACAAAACTTGAGTTGTATGAGATCTTAATTAAAATGTGCTTGATGGTTTGTAATTTGCAAGTGATTAAATTGATTTTTTGAGAGATTTTATGTTAATTTTTAAATGTATAAAGCCTAAAAATAAACTCTGAAATATATAGAAACATCAGACTATTACACCATAAGAATAACCACAACACAACAAATGATGAAGGAGTTCACCCCTCCAAGGCTACGTCTCCTTGGTATAGCTTCCAATGGCTTGGCTCTCTTTCATTATCCTCAAAATGTTGATTACAAGCATTTAAAGTGCTCAAATGGCTTCAAAACATGTTCCATCAGCTTCAGAATACCCAAAAATTCCTGTATAGCCTCTTTCTAATCTGAAATTGGTCAGAAACTGAAGAAGTTATGAACCTCCCTAGTTTTTCTGCTAACCGCACCACAATTTCCCCAAATCTGTACTGATCTTACAATTTCGCCTTGTTTTCGGTTAATGGAGCGAAATTTTTCCAGAATTATGAGTGAAATTCTATGTTAAATTTTCAGACTGTTAATATGTGCTCCAATGCTTAAAATCGTATTTTCAAACCATATATAATATGGTTAAATTTTTTTTTTTTTTTTAATTTCGGCTGTCAAAAAATTATTTTTTAAATTTAGAAATGGGTCTTGACCTTCAATGGTTAAGAGTGGTCAGGTCACATGGCGCGGTGATCCTGGCAGTTAGGGCAACGGTTTAAACTTGCGGTCACGATAACCGTCAAACCGCTGACGATCATAGGAGGTAGCGGTCACATATTACTGTGGGCAACTAAGGGCAGTGGTTAAATCCGGCGGTCCATACCTGCGTGCCCATAGTTCTCGCCGTGAGGTCGTATGGTATGTCATATGGGGGGGAGGGGGGTTTGGGGATAAGCCCTGGACCCTTACCCCTGAACTCCACCATCATACAACTTAAATATTGTTTTCAACGTATATATTAATAAGCAATAATGTTGGCCCAACGGTGAGGGAGATGTGCTATTATCTATGAGGTCTCAGTGTCAAATCCGGTGTAGTGTAGTTCAAACTTTCCAACCAATTTTGATGCCTCTCGTGCTGCCACGTGGTAGCCTCAAGTTGGGCCACGTGGTAGCATGTGGTTGGAAACCTTCCCAATGAATAGAATCACGCGAACCAACAACCAATAGAAACTCGAAAAGTGACGAGGACTAAAAAATATTACCTTTGGACCAACCAGAAGAGGCCATGTGGCAGCCTTCCACTAGCTCAAAATTTTTCCCTGTCAGTTGTCATTTTTTGAAAAATTTGGTTGTCTGGGAAAATGAACAAAACATGTTTCCAGGAGCATACGACATTGGTTTTCCATGAAACGAGCTGCGCCAAATTTAGAATGATTAGATCTATGCAGTCGTTTAGGTTCCACACCATTCCAACGAATTTCATTATTGATCATATTTTTGAGCACCTGATCAATGAGTGTGCCAATAGTGCAAGCCACAAGTAGTACCTATGGACCAAGAAACAATCCATTTTTTCACTTGAAAATAATGCCAAACTAGTGATCAAATTGCGGCAAAATGTTCTAAACAAGAAAGGATGAGTTGAAATTTATGAAACCAAATAACATAAAAGGATGATCTAAATTTTATTTCATCAAAATTCATTCTATCTTGCAACATATTTTACCTACATCCATGAAATCTTAAAGGATAATGTGATTTAACTCCTAAATATGCAAAAACAAAGTGTTTAAAAGAGAAATAATCTAAGGTATAGCAATCTGCAAAGGAAAATAACTACATATTTTTGGCTTGCTACTCCATACTCTTCAACCACACTTCCCACAAGAGTGGTGATAACCATACCTACAACAACAATTTTTGCGAGAAAACTTATACTAAGAGAGAAAGAGATGTTGCTACTAAAAGTAATGCATATATAAGATACACAAAGAGATACTAGAGCCTCTGGGTTGGGCCCTAACCCATGGGGACTCAACCTTTTGAAACAAACTCAAATGTGAGACAACAATAAACCTTTCATTGACATAAAGTATGTTCAAGTACATCATGCAAAGAAAAATGAAAATGACAGTCTCAATCTCTTAGTTCTTAGTAGCTCTTCCCCTGCTAAAAAAATTGAATCATATTGAGTCGTTACCCTTGTTTATTTATATAATGATGATTGAGGGGAAACCTCCTTGGAAAGAGGTTTGCTTCCCTCTAAAATATCGAAAAAAGTGGATCTAGGTCCCTTAGATCCTCAGAATTATTGGAATGCATTGGATGCTAGTAGACTTTGAGGTATGGATTAGTGATTTTAGGGATCAAGTCAAGTTGAAGGAGAGTAAATGTAGAGGACAAGCTTGCTACATCTCCTCTAGATGCCTCCAACATGCCTCTACATAGCAAGTGCACTCAATTTTTTTTCCCTGCACATTAGCCACATTAGTCCACGAAGTATGAAAAATATCATTTAGTCTTCCTATTAAGCAAATTATAGCCAAAAAAATATTAATTAATGTGATAAAAGAAGAAATTGTAGGCCGAAGGATAACAAAAGGGGCCTTATAATATACCTCTTGTTGGGGCCCATCACTTGGGACCAAGTTAGAATGTGTAATTCTTGGCTAGACATTTCCAATGGGCTACTAAGTGTGCCAAATAAATATTGTATGAAAAGTTACGACTCTGGAAATTTGATGTACCAACTAACCCCATCAAGGCCTACAAACCTTTTGGCATTTCATCTTCTTGGATTAGGTTTTTGGACGTCTAGGATTCTTGCTAAGTTAAAATGCCATTCTCCTAGCTTATTGTAATAGATTTTATATATGCACATAGCCCCAATCTATTTTTGTTCAAAGATATCTACCACCATTCTAGCCAATCTGTGTTCCATAGTATTATGTATTTCATTTATTAATAGAAGTTGGGTTTTCACCACATTATTATAATACCTGCTATATTTCTTTCTTTCTTTGTTCCATTTATTTTCCTTCATTTCGTCTCATTCCTTATATGACATGGATCACATGTTGATGAACCAAAATCAATGTTGCAATTTTGGTGAACAAAATAACAATGTCACGATGTGATGAACAAATAACAATGTCACAACATAATGAACAAAATATGACATCAAATATGGTGAAAATGCCTTACCAACTTTGACCACATGGTTGGACATGGTGTTTATGGGTGAATATCATTTACAAAATATGGCCATGGTTAATCATGGTTTACCATGTATACCATGATCAATCACGGTTGACCATAATTGGTCATGGTTGACTAAATTTATTCATGGCTAACTATGACTGATAATAGTCAACCATGGTCACCCTTAATCAACCATGAGCAAGGATGGTCATCTTCAATCAACCATTATTCACCATAGTCAAACAGCATCAACCATGGTCAACTATAGTTAATGTGGTGAACCATAATTAACTATCATCACCATGGTTGACTATGATAACTATGGTTGACCATAACTAACTATGGTCACCATGGTCAACCATTGTTAACCATAGTTGACTGTAGTCAAGATGGTTAACCGTAGTCTTCATGGTCTATCAAAATCAATCTTAGTTATCTATAGTCAAGCATAATCAATTGTAGTCAACCATGAGAAGCTTAGGTCAACCATGGTCAATCATGGTCATCTTTGGTTAACCACAGTCACTATATTCAACCTTTGAAAACCATGATCAACCATGGTTAATATGGGAAAACATGGTCAACCTAGGTCACCATGGTAAAACATGGTTAATCATAGCCATTCATTATCAATATGGACAACCATAACCTATCATAGAAAACTATGATCAACTATAGTCGAATTAGTCAAACCATGTTCACCCATGGTGAACTTGGTTAAGCCACATTCTCCCATGGTTAAATCATGCTCGCCTATGGTCAAAGTTTAAAAATGTTTGATACTATTAATCTTAATATGGTGTAAAACACATTTACTAATATTAATAGGATTTATAAGGGTTATAATTGTTTAACAATATTGATATTAATAAGTTTCAATAGAGTTTTATTTATAAGGATTAAATTTTTTAGTAATATTGATATTAATATTAAAAAGATTTTAAAAAGATTAATAATAATAATAATTATTATTACCATAGTCAACCATGGTCAACTTTACTGTTGTTATCCATATACAATGTGGTCAACCATGGTCAACCATCATCAGCAATAGTTAATGTGGTCAACCATAGTTAGTTATGGTCACCATGGTTAACTATGCTTAACTATGGTTGACCGTAGTCAACTATGGTAGGCTGTAGATAACTATGGTTAGCATGGTTAACCATCATCAACCATAGTTGAATATGTTTGCCATGATTGACCATAGTCAACAATGGTCAACAATTGTCAACCATCAACTTTAGTTAGCCATGGTCAACCATAGTTAACGATGATCAACCATGACCAACCATAGTCATGCAGGAGCATCGGACCACCCTTAATCATAATTTAAATTCAAAGATGCGTAAGGAATGACGTGGACAACCGTTTGAAAAGGGGGCTAATTTCCATAAAATTTGGTTAAAATTATAAATTTATTATCTCAAAGGTGGAATCGATGCATCTAGAGGATATGATTAGTTTTAAAAATCTGCCATGTAATTAAAATGAGTGATTCTAGGTATTAGTTAAGTGATTTATGGGAGGAAATCATGGATCCTAGATGATCCACTCTTTTGTAATCTCATTAAATACGAAGTTTGTGTTTGTGTGTGGAGGTGGAGGTAATGCAAAGACCAGAATTGGCCTTCATGGCCAATTGTGTCCAAACTAGCCCAACCATGGTGCCATACATGATTATGTAATTTTCTGAATTATTTGAAATAAAATATGGATTGCAATTTTGTGCATTTATGTTTATTCCTTGAGTTATTAGAATTCATTAATAAATTTGTAGATTGTGCTAGAATTTGGGATTTGACAAAGCCAGAGGGGAAGTTTAGAAAAAGCACGACTTGTTCAAAACCTGTGTTTTGGTTTGAAGCACTAAATATTTGCGGTTAGAGATCGCAAATCGCCATCCCAGTGGAATATCGCACATCGCTAAAGGAAGCACAATTCACAATGAGCCGAATGAGTTAAAGTGGTGAAATTGCGATAAGGTGTTGAGGTTGTGATGCGATAAGAAGTGGGGTTTGCGATGCGATCACATATCGCATATGATAAGAGGAACCTTGATTTGAGATGAGTATATATTTGCGACGGTGCGATAGTGCGATAACCCGAGATCTGCAATGGGCTTAATTTTGTGAAATAGCGATGAAGCCTCGGTTGCGATATTGCGGTATTGCTTAGTACTGCGATTTTGTGATAAAATGATATGGTTAAAACTGCGATATTGCGACATTGCCTGGGTTCTAAGAATTGTGACCTGCCATGCATATTGGAAAGTTTATGGGCCATAACCCACAGGTCTACGAATATTGTGTAAATTTGCAACCTTGCTACATCTCATAGTCATATTTTGATGAATGTAGTCAACATTGGAAAACCATGGTTAACATGCTCAACATGGAAAACCATGATCAACCCTGGTTAGAATGGTTAAACAGGCTCAACCAATGTCAGTGTGGTCGAAAATGGTCAACCATGGCCATCTATTGTCAACATGAACAACCATAATCTATGATAGAAAACTATGGTCAACTATGATCAGATTGTACAAACCATGTTGACCATGTTCGCTCATGGTCAACATGGTTAACCATGGTTAACATACCCAACCATAATCAACCATCGGAAACCATGGCCAACCACTGTCAAACTTTAACAACTATGGTTAACCATTATCAATCACAATCTATCATAGCCAACTATAATTACTTGCAGACAACCATGGTTATCCATAGTTAACTCTATATTGACCATAGTAACCCTCCATTTAACATTAGCCAACCATGTTCTACTTATCTTTCCCATGCACACTAATTGTCAACTAACACAATCATATTAATAAATGTGTTTAATATACATTAATCCTCATTTTTTACCTTTTATAAATCGTTACATACCATATTACTATCTAGTTTCAACTAAAGGACAGACATAAGCGAAAAAGATACACTGATAGAAAATGTTGAAGAATTGCCATGATGAAGTCTCATTTTATAATTTCCACAAGCAGAAGCCAGACTTACACTGGATTCGAGTGTAACTCAAAACAAAATCAAATTAAATGTTTCTGATCTCGACGACAGTTAAGCCAGGTGTGATTCTAATTCCATAAAGTGAAAATATTGAAAGCCAGCCGTGTGTCCATTCTGAAAGATATGAGAAACATATAATTATGCGCAATAACCTGCATTATTCACAGGATTCGTATCGATCCGTTGAAGCTCACTTTCTAAATTGCTTCATGCAGTGGCTGTTCTTTCCCAAAGGATTGGGTGTTCAAGAAACTGTGAATACAGTTTGCACGGTCGTAACAAGATGATAAGACAGGCAGATGATCTGTGTATTTCTGTAAGAAATGAGTGTACCAGCGGACAGAAAGCGTTGGGTACCTCTTCAAATCTCTATCTTTGAAATCCACATAATACAGCCCGTAGCGGATTGTATAACCATATAGAAACTCGACACTGTCAACGAAACTCCACACAAAGTATGCGCGGGCGTTTGATCCATTCCTGCACAAACTTCCTCTCCAATTTGGTAAGCACTCAGTCATCGCATCTAATGTTGTCCAACCATTTCATAAAATAAATATAGATTTTTATTTTAATTATCGAGTATCTTGTATTTTTTCTGAGAATTATATAATTTTTTGGTAAGATTTTAATAAAATTCTGCAGGAATCTTTGTAGAAATTTTAAGATTTTGCAAGTTTGAAAGGTCTTTGATGATGCAGAATCTATATCTACCATCAAAAACATAATTCAAACACTACTACTACTGCTAGATTTATTGAAATTTTATTTTACCAAAATTCCGGCCACTTTGAAATATCCAACCAATTTCTCCACCTAAATAAACTTTTTTTTATAAAAAAGATGAATAAAAAAACATTTTTTAAATAAATTTTGAAAAAATAAAATAAAATTAAAAAATATATCTAAAATGAATTTATAATATTCCAAATTTAATAAATATACTTTTTTTTTTCCTTTCTTTTCTTTTGCAAAGAAAAATATAAACAACATTTGAAGTTGGAATGTGATATGTTATTTGTTTAATGTACCTGACAGCTGCAAGCAAGCTTTGAACATAATCATGGAGGTAGGCTACCCTTGGCTCATCGTTTAATGCATCCTCAAGTGGAAGAGATTCATTGTTGGACCGTCCGTATCCTACTCATGGATGTGGACAAAATTTAAAACAGAGTCATAGAATTTTGAATACTGTAGTACAAGCATAAGAACATACCGTTTTCATAAATTATTATAGGAGGATTATCATAGTGTCCCTTGAAGTATTCCAATAATGCTTGCATTCCCCATGGGACAACAGGATTTCCAGTAGGTGCCAGCTTTAATCAATGGAATTAAAACAACAATATGAAGATATTAGTACACCCTCCATCCACATAAACATATAAAGTGCAGAGATGAATATATGATCATATGCCTACCTCACCAATAGGGATGCCATTTCGATACACTGCAGTTATAAAATTCAAGATGGGTTAGAGTCCAAATCCTGTTGTGAAAGTTTTTTTTTTGGGGATCAGTATAAGATGTCTAACTTATAATTAACATAAATCTCTTTGGTAGTATATTTAAAAAATACAGACCATTGTATATTTAAAAAGGACAGACCAACATCTAATGGCTGAGTTTTGAATATATGACAACTTAATATAAATGATAATCAGATGTTTAACATCTAATTGTCAAATTTTGCATGAGAGTGTTCAGCTCGATTACAATTGTTATTGCCTGATACAAACAATACATAATAGTTTTATTTGTTTGTAGAGCATTCGATCAAAAGAGTACTGGCTCTAGTTTTTAGTTTTGAAAGACATTAGACGCAGGTATATACCTGAAGTGGTTGCCAATGAATCTTCTAGAAAGTCTCTTGGGGTTAAGTCCCTGTAACTAGGAGCATCCAAAGCATAACTAGTAGTATAATGGATGAGACCAATGAAATCGAAGGAGCCCCTCAGCTTTTCGGATTCTTGTTTGGTGAAAGAAGGCAATCTGGAGCCTACAATCTTCTTCATAGAAGCAGGGTATTCTCCATAAATAACAGGCTCTATAATCCTGCTCAATCAGAGAATGAATTCACACATCTTAATAATGGAATTTAGTGAGACAAACGATGAGTGACTTTATCATAATTTGTTGTGTTTTCTGGTTCTGCCATTACTAGCCATACATAGAATCTAAGATTCTTTGAGTCGCAGCGCTGTCTTCGGACGAGTTTGTCATTGGTACAAACCATTCGGCAAAGATCGAGATGCCGATGGTTAAATGTTGTTAAACTAAATCAAAATAAAACGTGTGTTACTGCTGTAAAATACCCATTTACTGGCAGTTACCAAATAAAAGGTTTATGTAAGTTAATGGATACACTGCAAAAATTAAACACTATGCAGTAAGGTAATGATGGGCACACCGTTTTTACAATTAACTTGTTTGTTCGTTGTATAAAAATAAAGTGGTATTTAATAAAAAGATGGAAATGTTATAAATTTGACCCAGTGATTAACTTACTGCATCATACTTAATGTTTACTCTAAATAAGTTACTAATCGAATCTCAACTTTAATCCTTAATGCAAAGATTACAGAGATGGAAGAAATAAAGAAATCTTCAGATAACCTCTGGCAGAGGTGGATTAAAATATAGGACCTGGAACTTCTCCCTGTAAAGCTCTACGGTGGCCGCATGGGATAACAAAATGTGCTGACCAACAATGTATGGTTCCACTGTGGAGTTTCCAGCACTACAATTGCCAAACGGATAAGAACATCGTTGAGGTGGCCATAAACCAAGATCATAACCCATGAAAGGAAATACATTAGCTTCGTTAAAAGTAGTCCAATACTTGACCCTGTCACCAAATTCTCTAAAGCAAACTTCGGCATATGCTTTGAAGTCCTTTCTGCACACAACACATTATCATGTCATTAATTGCGTCGAGGCCTGTTTTACAGCACACTATGCAGTGGATCTATATGATATGCATTTTGCTTTACAGTTCTGAACATAAAACATGATTAGCTCATTAGTTGCGAGGAGGCCTATTAGCGTCCTGTACAGAAGCCTAATGACTTGGTTTAGTAAACACAGGAAATACAAGTCACTGCCATTATATCATATGGATCATTTGGAGATGTAGGAATGCCTGTATTTTGAACAGAAATTGGTTATTGTTAGGGAAGACATAATCAAAATTGTTGCCTTTTTCAACGAGATAGGGCCGGAGATAGGGCGGGTGATAAAACTAACAGAAATAGGAAATGCAAATACAGAGACATATGGGGCTAATATCTAGTTGGGTTTTTGGGTTTTTTTTATGGGTTAATAAAAAAAAAAAATGTGGATGTGGAGCTCTCATTGTTACTAAACTGGGCATGCTCTATCATTTTTGGTGGGAGAGAGGTATAGGTACTCATAACAAGGGAGAGATTACAGCGTTGTGGGGAGTCCTAATCGCAGCAAAATGGCTCAGGATAAATAAAATACAGATTTTTGGGCATGCAAAATGAATAGTTGATTGGGCTAATAATCATTCTAATTTCAAACCCATACTTACAAACTGGATGTCGAAGATTTAGAAGCTAAAAAGAACTTTCAGTTAAATACACTTTCACCACATCTACAGAGAGCAGAACTGGACAGCAGACCTCTTATCTAAAAGAGGTATTTCAGAAGAAACAGATAATTTTTTTTTCACCTTTTTCCAGCACTGAATTTTGGTAAATACAAGCAGCATCAACTATTCATAGGAGATAATTATATATAAACCTAGAAATGAAGTTTTTTTTTTTTAAATAGTTATTAGAAACTATACTTTTTGATACAGATAGACAATGAAGTTTTTTCTTATATAATCTTAGACACTAAAGTTTACCACACAGAAAATGTAATGGCATGCTCCACAAAATAAGTAGAAAGTTACATATAGCTAAACAGGACATAGACTTTCTAATGAAAACAGGAGATAGAAAAAGTAATACAGGTTGATAGGTTGGAATGTTTTTGGAATATGTACTATCCTTCCTTTTATAATATAACGAAAACATTTTTTTATTTATAATATAATGAAAACATCGAAAAAAATAAAATTAAGGTATATCTATCTGAGCGGAATTTGATTTGGCACACTCACTTTTTTATGAGGGTTATGAGGGTTTTGATCTTTCAAAGATACTCGATAGATATGAAGAGTGTAATTGACTGTTATTGAAAAAATCCTACGTTGCACTGGGGTCTGGTCGATCTAGTTAATATGATTTTTCATATTGCATTTATAGTCAAATATGTTTATAGTGATATGTGGAAACCCTCGAAGAAGTAGCCTATAAGAATTCTAATTTAGGGCAATATTGAACATTTTAAAGCTCGGGGATATTTGAAACAATCTCAGGGGGGACAGTGGAAACAATCTCAGGAGGGTCTCTTCCAAAAGGGCTGTTTTTACTATATTAATCTGTTCCATTGGAGTGTTCCAGGTTCCAACTGCAGGATTTTTAAATCCAGGCAAAATTTCTGAAGCTCTGTCTTGTTTTTTCAAACAAGTCTGACAGCTGTTGTCATGTCTTTATTGGCAAAACTAACAGAAAATGGTCGTGATGAAGGATACTGTCTGGTTTCGATTTTTTTTACTGGAAAAAGGTCACATGCAGCTCAATTTTCGAATGAATTTCATAGGAATGTGTGTGTTCGACAGAGTCTATAAATTATATTTGGCTTGTGAACACTAAATAAACCAATAATAAAATATTATAGGTGTAGTAATTCTGTATCTTGATTTCTTTTTAAAATATTTTATATACAAATCCTTTTCTTAAATGATTCTTAATTCCCCATATATCAAGTTATTTGCAAACACTATAAAAGTAATATAACATTACACTATCTGGCGACTGAGCCATCCGATATAAGCATCTTCCAAACTTTGAGGCAGATCGAAGTGATACAATGTGATATGTGGCTCAATACCTGCAAGATTTTGACCAATCAATAACCATGCATGTAATGACAGTTGGTGCAACAACACAAAAGTCATTGGGCAGTTAATGTGCAGGGTTGTATATGTTTATTGTTGAATAATGTACTTTGCTTAAATCTAACAATAAACATATGCAGCCATGACAGCTTTGACACTATTTGCATTTGGCTGGAAAGCTCAAGCTTCTCAGTTATCATTTTACCATGGTGGATAAGTTCGTTGATAAGATTATTGTAATATTCAAGCCCCTTGGGATTGACTGCACCCCTTCCATCTGCAGTAATGGGTTAAAAAGAATTATATTAACAATATACTGCTAGGTTTCTAAGTTGTGCATGAAGGAACATATGTGTATGTGTTACCAGGTATAAGTCGAGACCAGGAAATGGAGAATCTGTAAGCGTCCAACTCCATTTCACTCATGAGAGCAACATCCCCCTGGCAATATCATCCATGAGCGCAAACACTAATTATAAATAATAAGCTCTATGGCATATATATATATATATATATATATATATATATATATATATAAAATTTAAAATTTCAATTTTCAATTAGTTAATTATCACAATCACATTTTCCTAGGAGTTAAGTCTGGCTAACATAGCATAATCTTTTGAGAATGAATCTTTTTAGCAAGGAGATTTTGCCTGGTCAGCAAAGCTATCCAGGATCAAATTTAGCAAGGGTGGTTGTGCCCTGTGCTAGGGGAGGAGACATGCTAAAAATCCAGTCTGTTAAAAGGCTGGTGTGGTCCACCCAGAATCAAATTTCACTGAGGTGGTTGTGCCCTGTGCTAAGGGAGGAGACATGCTAAAAATCCAATCAGCTTAAGCTAATGTGACCCAAGTTGAAAAAGTAACTGTGACAGATTAAATACCCCTAAATAACCTCCTGAAACCACAGATCAAACCTAAAAAATAACATACTACTTTCCAGACTAAAAAGAAAAAATAAAAAATGTAAAAGTTGCTTTTTTTTTTCAGAGGAAAAAAAAACGCTGTTTTATATTAGAATATAAAGCAGTACATAATCATTATGTTCTCATCTGTGAAAACAGTAAGAATCCATACATAATAACCCATTTGGATGAACTCATTAATAGGAAAAATGAGCCATGTAAGTGAATCAGCATTCATATCTGGAGGCAATGTTCCTTCCCATGATTATATTAGCGCCCTGTGTGTATTGGGCAGCTATCCGTAACATATCAAGTAACAGAGAAAGGCGTTCATTACAATTGATAATTCATACCAATGACCGTCATATCATGATGACAAGCATTATATCGTGTGACAAACTCTGACAGTTCATCTCAATTATTTCAGATCCCATCATCAACAGAAAGGATGAAGTCCCTGTTCTGGATTATGTCTATCGCCTGTAAATGTAAAATGAGATAATAATTTAGACTGATAAGTGCCTAAATCCCCATCACGCTCGCTTGTCATCATCCGGCTCGCTTGATGCTGTTTACAGGCTCGCTTGTCGAAGTCCTTGTTAATGATACGAGACATACGAAAGATAGAGCCGATTGTGTTGTAAGAACAAGTTTTCCTGGTATGATGTGCTGCCCCTTGCCTTTCATATGCGGGTCGAATGCAAACATTGTGACCCCATATCCTGTAGCATTCAAAATTGGTAATATCTACCTGTGTGATTCCAAAACCCCCAAGGACACCTTATTACCTATATAAAACATAGCAACAGAAAGGGAAAATATGTCAAAAAACTATGGGATGGGGATCGAATATGCCCCAATCAGCCGGCCCTCCTTTAGATGTGATACCTCCATATTGCCAAATCCAGCTGTCAGACCCCTCTTAGATAATTTATCTGCCCTGGTATTGCTTTCACGATATATATGGTTGATGGGCGGGCAGCCTAATCTCTGCCATAAACTCTGTGTCCTCTCCACCCAACCCTGAAGATACGGCGACATCATTTGATTCTTGTTGGTGATCCAGTTTATGATGAGCAGTGAATCACCATATATACTTACTCCCTGTACTTGCAAATCTTGAGCGATATGAAGGCCCCCCCACAATGCCATAACCTCCGCCTTATTATTTGTTCCAGGACCCCCACACCAATACATATGATAACGCTCCGAATCAGATAATTTGATCCATGCCCCACACCCGGTCATACCATCCTCAGATGCCCCATCAAAATATAAAGCCGGGAGATTGATCTGGTGAGGACGAATTCGAGCAGAATAATCCGGAAGACGAGGCATAGTAATGGGGCAATCATCCATCCACTCCTTAATCACTGAGTATGTCTGTTGTATATGGAATGGCCGGTCTTCAAATATAATCCTGTTTCTGGCCAGCCAAATCTCCCATGTGAGATAGAATGGAAGCGATCGATATTTACAATTTATCTTGTCCCATTCCAGTGCTGTTGTCATGAAATCAGTTGGCCTCCATGCCGAGTCAATATAGTGATCCCCAAATAGCCGCCAAAGTCGAATAGTAATAGGGCATGTAATGAAGAGGTGCGTGGAAGTTTCCTGCTCCTTGCGGCATAGAACACAGATGCTGGGACCCATGAATCCTCTCTTTATTAAATTCTCCCAGGTCAGTGCCTTTCCTTTCCATATCAACCAGCCAAAAATAATAATCTTCGTGGGGATATTTCGTTGCCAAAATGGTATAAACAATTTTGTAGCAGGATTCTGTAGAGCATATGAAACATTGTGCCGGTATGCATCTTTGACTACAATCATTTGATTCAACATAGGGCCATTCCATATCATTATGTCGCCACCATTGGCATAGCATAATCCCGCGCATCGCAGGTGATCCCTGAATACATCCCATTCCTGCGCCAAGCCGTCTGCAAGTCCGAGTTGATTGGCATCCTTGAAAATCGGTGCATCATTTGACCACTGGTGTATGATTTGTGAGTAATACATTATTCCCCTACGTGTCAATGCGTGCAGAAGTCTATGTGAAGGACGACATTGAATCGGCAATAGTTGAATGTTTGTCGCCCCAATTGGAATGCTGCTTCCCACCCTAAATTGCCATACCATACGAGTTGCCATCTGAGCCATTACCATTTTAAAACTGCGCCAGATGCAGGATGAATTTCGAGGAGAAAGATAGTTGCCACATGAGATCTGGAGTAGGATATCCCCTTGATAATATTTAGTTCTGTTAATCTCGTGCCAAATGCCCTGTCTTTTTATAGCCCTCCAAAATGACTTCATTAGAAGCGCCTTGTTGAATTCATTGGCGTCTAAAATGCCCCATCCATCCATATCTTTTGGTTTGCAGATGGTCGATAATTTGCATAAAACAAATTTCTTGTTGTTTTCTGATCCGCCCCATAGAAAGTGTGTAATGATACCATTTATCTTGCCAATGATCCCTGCAGGAATAAGAAGAAGGTGACCCCAGTACACCAGCATCTGTGACAGCACTGATTGAATCATAATTAAACGACCACCCTTTGTCAACCACCGGTGTGACCATGTATGAATCTTGTCCCTGAATCTGTCCATTATCCAATTCCAGTCATTATTCCTGTACCCTGATGGCTTAATGAAATAGCCCAGATATTTGAATCCCTCAGTTGCCAGTCGAACTTCCACACTTAGAAATTCAGCAATAAACCTGATCTCCTGAATGTTCCCATGTTCATATATAAGAAAGGACTTGTTGCAGTTTATGGCCAGACCTGTAGCTGAATAAAAACGATTAAAGCAGATATGGATAAAAAACCAGTGATTTCTAATCAGCTGACCAAATATAAGTAAATCATCAACGAATAGTGAATGTGATGTAGATACAGAATTTGAAAAAGTGTAACCCTTGATGAAGCCCTTCTCTTCAGATGATTGCATGATCCGACTGAATCCATCCATGACCAGGATGAATAGAAGAGGTGACAGAGCGCAACCCTGTCTCAACCCCCTACCCGCCTTAAAAATTTTTGTGGGTCTGCCATTTATCAAGACTGCATAGCTAATATTGGAGACACAGGACATCACCCATCGGATGATACGCACGGGAAGACCAACCTTGAGAAGGAGTATCCTGATAAATGACCAGTCGATCGTGTCATATGCCTTATGAAGGTCAACCTTCATAATCAATGCCTCCTTTTTCCCCGAATGCATGGAATGCATCACCTCTTGTGCAACAGCTATGGCATCATGTATAGAGCGATTTTTCAAAAATCCATATTGTGCAGCAGAGATATGTTTAGATAAAACTGACTTGGTTCTGTTTGCAATGATCTTCGAGGTAATCTTATAAATTAGATTACATAACACAATAGGCCTGAACTCCGTGAAGGCTTGAGGGTCGGCAACCTTAGGAATCAACGCGATGAATGTAGAATTCAAGTTTGCAGGCATAATGCCTTGGACACGGAATAGCTCCATCATGTCCGTCAGTTCTTTGCCCAGCATATCAAAGAAAAATATGAAAAATTCTGCATTCCATCCGTCCGGACCCGGACATTTGTCCTTGTTAAATGATTTCAGAACCATCAATACTTCATTCGGGCTTATTACTTCATCAATCACTGATATATCCTCATTGTCAAAGAATCTACAACAATTATCCAAAACCCAAGCCTGATGATCAGCAGATATCATAGTATTCGCCCTGTAAAACATAGAAAAATGCGAATACGCTTCATATTGTATATCAGAATTGGAGATTGCATAGCTACCGTCGGCCTTTTTAATGCGCCATATGGCGTTCCTGTTCCGCCTTGCACTTGCAGATTTATGAAAAAATTTGGTGTTATGATCACCCTCTTTGAGCCATGTAATCCTGCTCCTAAGTTTCCATGTCACTTCCTCTATCCGCAATATTTCCTTTCTTCTGTCACCCAACTCCTTCAATAAGTTTGTGACCAATACATCCGGAATTGAGGTCGATATGGAAGAATATAAATCATCCATCTGTTTAGTAATTCCTTTCAATTCATCCTTAAGCGCCGCCTTCTTCTGAATCTCCCAAGCCTTCGTGGCATTCTTAATCCTTTGTAGTTTATGATGAAATAGATCCCATTCCTTGAGAGCCGGATCATCCGCCGGTTGCGACCACAGATCAGATACCATACCTGTGTATACATCGTCTTCGAGCCAAACCCTGTTAAATTTAAAAGGGTGGCCACAAACAAAATCATTGCTTCGCCATGATAATCTGATCGGCATGTGGTCAGATATCTCAGATACAATAATATCAGATCTCGGCATACCCCATCTGTCAATAAGATCACTATGTATTAGCGCCCTATCCAGTCTCTTTCCTATGAATTCCTCATCTGCCCTCCTATTTGTCCACGTCGGCAGTAGTGGAGATGGACGAATGTCCACCATGTGACGATCATGAAAACCAGTGCTGAGAAAACCTGATAATGGATCCCTGTGAGCTGATCTCCCCCATATTTCATCAGCCCGCATAGTAAAGTTGCAGTCCCCCATGATTATCAAGTTTTGTAAACTGATAATGCCGGATATAAACATGTGTTGCCAAAATGCAAGTTTGTTGGCGTATGGTGCATATATATTGATGATGTTGACTTGCTCCGCGTACCCTCTGCGATGCCCTGTTAATAAGATACCGCCAAAGAATTTATAAGCACGAAAATTGGCATATTCTGGGTTCCATATTGATATAAGCCCACCCGATTGTCCAACAGCATCAACTGCCGCCGCATGCCAGCCCTGTCTCATATTTAGGAACATCTTTATAGCCTTCTCCCTCATACACATTGTTTCCTGAGCCATGAAAATGATGGGCATTTTATCCAACAGCAATTCCCTCAGACAGTTTGTTTTGGAGGCACTGCCCAGCCCCCGAATGTTCATTGATAGGATATGAGTCATGACGAACCTGTATCCGGGCAATTCGCTCTAAGCGCCCGAGAATTATCCATTGTGCCATCACTGATTAATATAGGGATATCAGTCAGATTACCCTCGTCTTCTGTAAAAAGGGAGATTGCTTTAAACTTCCCCCTGGAATATTTATTAGCCCCCTTTGTTTTTGCCTTGCCCCCAGACTGTGGAACAGGTTCAGTGCGAAGTAATGAATCAGGAGTCGTTGACAGAGGAGGCCTATCAAAAACTGTAAGAGCGGCTATGTCAATATTTGAATCTGCCAGTAAAGACTCGATATCACAACCAATAGTGTTCCTGGGGGATTCCGAGTATCGTGCACCTACATTCTGGTCATTTGTATAATCAAATGTGCATGATCCATCAACTGAATCCCCAATGAGTTGGCCTGATGACTCGCCAGGAAAGAAATTGGATGTCCGATCGCCCGTGTGGATGTTACTGTCAAGTAGACGACAATCGACTGATCTAGGCATGCCATGACTGGAATCATCCAGATATTCTGCTGAGAGACTATTATTAGCCCCATCCCCACCAATAGTGACATCTATGCCCTCAGATGAATTATCCCTTCCCGTCCCAACAGGTATATCAATTGATGGTTCCTTACTCATCTCCGGGATCAAAACACGGCAGTCATCAAAAGGAGGCCTATTATAGTCATTAGCAATTATATCCCCACCCTTACAATTAACTATCCCATCCGATTGTTCAATAGCCGACAAAAAAGCATCTTCCTCATAGATTTGGATATTGGAATTACCTGGAGGTGAGGGCGCAGTAGTATCAGCCTCTTCAGCCGCCCGATTATCAGCGTCCCACGGCATCTTAATTCCGTCCGAGCGATGAATTCGAAGACGGAAAGGGCAATGCTCCCTTAGATGTCCTGTCCGATGACATAGAAGACAACGGAAGGGGATTCCCCAGTAATCTATCCTCTGGCGATGTTTCCTGTCACCCCAGAGCAGATCAATATCCCCTGGAAATCCACCAGAATAGTCAAGTTCCACTAAAATCCATGCTATTTTCTTATCACTTGAACCAATAATAGCAGGGTCAATATACTTTGTAGTCCCGATCGAATTGCCAATCGTCTGTAGTGCCTTTACAGTCCAATATTCAAGAGGCAAACCCGGCAACTTGACCCATATGATCCGGCTTCGTGGGGCTTCCAGAACCGGGTTAAATCCTAAATACCATGGGATTAATTGCATAAAACTCCTGCCTCGGACCCATGTCCTGGTGATAACCTTCTGAACGTCTTTTTCATCCAGGAAGTGAATGCTAAACCAGCCATTGATAAGATTACTGACCACCGGGGTGTATCCTATGAGCAGATTCCAGTGTTTTTTAATCCAGCTTGTTGTATCAAAATTCTCCTGATCCGGAAATAGCCACCTTCCGATGACCTCCCTCTTCTGCAAACTCGCAATTCTAACACAAATATCCTCGTAATCAAGTGACACCTCCTTGATCTCCATGTCCTGTTTAATAAAAGTTTGTTTCTTCCTACGTTTCCCGCCTCTTCTGTGTCTGTAATATCGGCCAGCCCGTGTATTATTACCAGCTGAATAAACCAGGCCCTGTTTGATAATTTGGTTATCTGTTATCTCCACCTTCCCCTGTATACTCCCCTGCGATAGAGCAACGATTGTTGGATGCGCAAATCGATGATTCAAAGGTCCCGCCATAGGCCCAGATGACCCCGCCATCTGTTGTACCAATACCATTTACTATACCCCTATCATCGTAGATGTCCGCCACCCCTCTTACTGATATTTGTCAGGAGAAATTAAAGATGATGTCTATCTGGGGATATGATCCTACGATACACCATAAAGAAGATGATTGTCCATCCTCGGCCAAAAATGAGGTGCACATGGGCACGCAATCGGATTATGATCACCCCTGACCGAGTACCATGCTATATGGTCCAGACCAGTACAGTGTTCCACTGTATTAGGGGTGCCTATATTGATGATATGGCTCCTTGTAATGCCCCTAGAATATATTTTTTATATCCCCAACCTTGTCCGCGTTGCTTCGGGAATTGAGAATTTGCCAGATAATCAAAACAGGAGATCAGCAGAATATCATTTGTGTATACCCAAGAAACGCTCATAAATGGAAATACAATTGATATGGAGTGAGAATCCATCTATTGGATATGGTAGGTATACTGATCCATCGAGACCCATTCATTGTGCATTGGAGAAGATGCCAATGTCTTCTCATAATTCAAAATCCCTATAGACGTTGAATAAAATCAGAGAAGATTTGAAAGGACTTCCGGGCCATCAAGCCACTTTCCATCATCTCATATGGAAGCTAATTGCCACCACCAGAACTGCACATACATCAAATTAGACCAAGATAACCTGCCAATTCAATCTCCCTTACTTATGCATTGCCGAGAAGCTACAATGGGAGCCCCAGAGCCATCACTGATTATGATCACTGATGAGTATGAATATCACCATCTGCAAAGTTCTCATATGGATATGACCTTTATACACGGCCGAGAAACAACCATGAGATCCTCAGATCCATCACTGATAATGAAACCTGATGTAATAAAGATCAATGCATCCTTTCCCTGTAATGCCGATGTGAATCATCCTGAACCCTCTAAGAATTGATACCTATCAGGTGAAGAACGATTAGATGATACATAACAATAGCAGATCTCAGATACAAAAACCTCTGAAAGCAACAAAAACCACCATAAGCAACAATGATTATCCCACGGGGTACCAGTTATAGGATCCGCATAGAAAACCACCTAAACCAACATTACTTTGTCGTTGCAGGGTTCCAGCTTCTATGTCATTCAACAATAACCACCCATGCGCATCAACCAATTGTTCTCAATGAGTACCAGCTCTGAGGTACAGAAGTCCTCGTTCCCTCGATCTGCCTGCTCTGCACCAACACCTCGACTTCATTCAGTGATCACCATGTCACCCAAGCCACCCTCACTATGCCACCTGTGTTTATGGTCCCATATGTCAACCACTCAGATGAGACAGAAACAAAATCAGATCACAGATACAATAAACCTCTGAGTACAACAGAACCACCATATGCAACAGTGATTGTCCCACGGGGTACCAGTTAAAGGATCCACATAGAATACCACCTAAACCAACATGACTTTTTCGTTACAGAGTTCCAGCTTCTAAGTCATTCAACATTAACCACCCATACCAGACAACCATGTGTTCACAATGAGTTTCCGGCTACGGAATACGAGATGTCCTTGTCCCGCGTTCTGCACCTTTCTGGCCAACATCACCACCCCCAATCACGGTTCCCTCATCTCTGGTAGTCTTCAGCTAGGTTGTCTTCTGCCTGAACCAGCTTCCAGCAAGAATCCCCTCCATATCAACGCCACATGCCAAAGCTTAGAAATCCTGAGAGGTCAAACTAGACGTGGAAGCCAAATGCGATTCCCGAATAACGTAACTTTTGATTCCCCCCCCCCCCCCCTGACGTTAAAGGGTCTACGCTGCCTGAGATTGCCGCAGAGACTGTTGGAACCGCGAAACAAGAGCTGCCGAGATTCATGCCAGCCATCAAGTTCGGGATCGAGAGCTAATCTACGCTTAGACCATTCGAATCCGAAGCCAAATTTAACGCGCCATTGTAATGGTGATATTGATCTGCTGCAACATCTCCTGTGCTTTTATCGGGCATGTTACCTGTAGATCATTCAATACTTCATATTAATCTCCAAAAATGAACATTTTGTTGAGGAAGAGAAGGGTAAGGGGCGACCTGCGTGGGTAAAAGTATCCCAAATGCTGGGTTTCCGGCCTGTTGGAATTTTGCTGAATTCCAAAACAATAAGACTGCCTTCTTCAACACAGAGAATAATTCAAAAAAAAATTCACTGACAGACAGAGTTCAACTCAGAAAAATTTATATTTCAATATATAAAAAAAAAACTGCTGTTACAGACTTCCTCAAAAGAGGGATTTACAAAAAAAAATTATGACTGCTGCAAACACAGTTCAGAAATATCACTCTGTTATTCACTGGAAAACGTATACTGTTGTATATCCTCTGTTTTCCCAAAAACACTCTCTGTCTTTTTCACAAACAATACACTCTGCTGTGTATTAAAAAAATTGCTCTGTGTTTTTCAAAATACGCTGCTGTGCATATATGAAAACATTACATTACAAAACAATGGCTCTGTCTCTACATATTACAAACAGAAATATCTTCAGCCATAAATTACTTCAACCACTAAGTTCACCGCTTGGAAAAACATTAATGGTTCATTACTCCTGTCAGCACCACTCTAATCTGCATTGATAGCAAATTGACTTTCCGGCACTGTGATATTTATCCCAGCACTGCTGTGCTTCACAAACTCTGTTCTGTGTATTAAAAAATAATACAGCAACCCTTTGCTTTCTTCCGCACTGCTGTGCATTGCAATTAAAAATTTACTATGCTGTGTAATAAACAAAACATTCACCTTACGACCTTTTTAATATATGATGTGCATATATTAAAATAAAACACACAGCATTTAAAACTGTTTTAAAACATATACGATGGGTAAATACATTAACCCAAATCCTTTTAAATGTGAAATGTATGTGGGCCAATTTGCTATTGACGTTAGCAATTCCGATGGGCTTTACAACTCCAGCCACGAGCCTTCAACAACCCCCGCGGAATTCTGTTGTTACCATATAACATATGGCATATAATATATATATGGGCCCCTCCTGTGGTGACATCAGCAAGTCCGATGGTGTGCGGCCCCGCTCGCTTATCTTGCTTTTCTGCATCAATTTCTTATCACTTCTATTGTTCATCTCTTTGCTGTCCGGGTTGAGTCAAGTAGCTTGGAAATTAATTCCAACACTCCCCCTTAATTTCAACTGCTGGGTTTTCCTGCATACCCATGCATTTCCTGAAATATTAAAAGCTTTTCTGCTGAAGTGGCTTTGTGAGGATGTCTACAAATTGATCCTCTGTTCTGCAATGCTTCAAAATAATCTCGCCATTGCTAACCAATTCCCGTATGAAATGAAACTTGGTGTCAATGTGCTTTGTCCTTTTATGAAAAACATAATTTTTAGACAATGCAATAGCTGAGCTATTGTCACAATCACCCACCTGGGTTCCTTTGCACTGTTTCTTGACATAAGCTCTCAGCCATTTTCCGCATCCAAATCACAAACAGCGCCGCCGCCAGAGAAGCAACATATTCTCGCTTCTGAGATAATGCTACAAATCGTCGTTTTTGTAGTTCTATGAAATGTCTAACCGATATGAAAATTATAACCGGAAGTGTTTTTCCGATCATCTACACTTCAAATTTTCAACTATCACCAGTATCAAACTAAACCGACCTTCGAAGTAGTATAAAAATACCTAAACTTTTTAAAATTTTTAAATGATATTCTCAATTCTCTTTGCTGCCTGCCAATGTGCACCCTTTGGCTTCTCCATAAATCTGGAAATTAAGCTAACAGCATGCATTATGTCGGGCCTAGTTGCAGTCAAATACATGAGGCTGCCAACTATGCTCTTATACAAGCTAGGATCAAAATCCTTGCTGCTGTCCTCTCTGCTGAGTTTTAATCCCATCACCGTGGGAGTGATCGCTGATTTGCTCTCCTGCATATTAAATCTTTCCAGCACTTCATTAACATATTTTGCCTGTGAGATAAAATCACTTTCATCTATAGGTTCTTCACTTTCGGTCTTGGGCATCTCAAGAACTGCAATTACTGGCTTCAAATTCTCTTTCATGATCGTTTTAAAATGTTCAATAAGGCAATCACTGCCACCGTAAAATAACATCGTTCTACAAGACTATAATCAAATGCCACTAGTTTGTTCTTTTGGCTAGTAGGTGGTTCTCCTCACATTTCAAACTACTTTTCTTAGATATGAGTCTATCCTACTGTACCACGCTCTTGGCGCTTGCTTCAGCCCATAAAGAGCTTTCTTCAACTTGCACACTTTGTGCTCTTGGCCTTTCTTCTCATAGCCGAGAGGTTGATCTATGTAAACCTCTTCCATTAACACTCCATTTAGGAATGCGGACTTCACGTCCATTTGGTAAACTTTCCACTTGTTTTGTGCTGCTATGGACAACACTGCTCTCACGGTTTCCATTCTGGCAACCGGTGCGAAAGTTTCCTCATAATCTATGCCATGCTTCTGCTTATAGCCTTTGACAACAAGCCTTGCCTTGTGTCTCTCTATCTTGCCTTCAACATTACTTTTGGTCTTGTAGACCCATTTAACACCAATGACATCTTTACCTTTTGGGAGTTCAACCAAATCCCAAGTTTTGTTCCTCTCTATGGCATTAAGTTCCTCATCCATAGCTTCTATCCATTTCCTATCCTTGATAGCTTCTTCGAAATGAACAGGATCATCAACATGAAAATATAAAGCAAACAAAGAATTGATACCTTCATTAGCTATATCTTGTTCATAAATATCTTTCAAACTTCTGAATTTCTTACCTCTTTCAGTAGGTGTACAAGTACTTGAAGAAGCACTTGAATTTCCTCCTTGTGGTGTGCTTGAAGAAGCACTTTCATTTTTCCTCAAGGGTGTACTTTGCGGTGTTGATGCTGCTGTTTGGGGATGTATTTCAGCCAACTCATCATCATTCTCATCATGAGATAAACAATGTTTAACATTCACTGTTTTCTCTATGCTTCCATCCCAAGCTTCCTCTTCAATGAACTGTACGTCCCTGCTCACAAGAAACTTTTTGCTGGATGGGTTATATAACCTGTAGGCCTTGGATTCCTCACTGTATCCAATGAAAATACACTTCTCCCCCTTGCTGTCCAACTTCTTTCTTAGCTGATCCGGAATGTGTGCATAAGCTACACATCCAAAAACCTTCATATGTGTGACACTTTGCTTTGCGCCACTCCATGCCTCTTCTGGCACTTTGTTCATAACTGCTTTTGTAGGGCACCTGTTCAAAATATACGCTGCACAATGTAAAGCTTCAGCCCAATAATCATTAGGCAAATGCTTTGCCTTAAGCATACTCCTCGCCATGTCCATTATGGTTCGGTTCTTCCTTTCGGCTACTCCATTTTGCTGCGGAGTATATCTAGCTGTAAACTGCTTATGTATTCCATTTTCTCTACAAAACCGTAGAAAATCTTTAGATATATACTCACCTCCTCTATCAGTCCTTAAGACCTTGATATGCAGCCCACTCTGATTCTCAACAAGTGCTTTGAAATTGCGGAATTTTTCAAACACTTCACTTTTCTTTTTCAAAAAATAAACCCAAGTTTTTCTTGTAAAATCATCTATGAATGTTAAGATATAGTGGCTGCTAGCAAGTGATGGAGTTTGCATCGGTCCACACACATCCGAGTGGACAATCTCTAAGGGTGCTTTCGCCCTTATGCTTTTCCCAGAAGGAAAACTTTCTCTGTGTTGTTTCCCAAGAATACAACCTTCACAAAGGCTGTCCGGTTTCTCTATCAATGGTAAACCACTTACCATCCCTTTTCTGTTCAACAAATTAAGACCTCCAAAGTTGAGATGTCCAAATCTCAAGTGCCATAACCAATTATCATCCTTTGGTTCGCTTTGGAAAGCCTCCTGTGCAACTGCTGCTTTCTCTTCGCCATTCTTCAAGTCTGCTCTCATTCTGAGAGGGAACATCATGTTTCTTGTCATCTTCACTTCAACAATACACTGCTTGCTGGGTGGTTTATCCATGATGGTACAAACATCATTATCAAAGAAAACATTATACCCCTTATGGACAAGCGGTCCAACACTTAAGAGGTTACACTTCATTCCTGGAACATAATAAACATCTGCTATGGTTTTCCTTGCACCTAATCTTGTTAAAACATTTACATCTCCTTTTCCCATAACAGAAACTTTGCTATCAGTTCCTAGTGTGACTTGTGATTGCACACTCTCATCTAACATAGAAAACATTGCTAAGTTTCCTGTCATATGGTTACTACAACCGGAGTCTAGAAACCATAAGTCTTCATTCTTTTCTTCAGCCATATTACAAGCTAAAAACAAATTACTTTGACTGTTGTTTTCTTTTGTGAAATTTGCACTAGTTTCACTTCTCATATCATTCTGTTTCTTCTTTCTACATTTATTAGCATAATGACCATATTTCTTACAATTATAACATTGGACATTGGATTTGTCATACCTTTGTCCTTGTGCATTCTGCTGACCATTCTGCTGGCTGCTGCCTTGGCCTTGATGCTGATTTGGATTGCTGCCCCTTCCTTGAGCATTTGCTGGACTGTTCCTTCCACCTCTGTTCTGGCTTATGCCTCTTCCTCTTCCTTTGCCTTGCCCTCTTCCTCTTCCGAAAGACATCTGGGTCTTAAAGGCTTGCTCAAGAGATGAGTTTTCACTCCTACCCAATCTTTGTTCATGGGTAATCAGTGATGCATGTAATTCATCCACTGAAAACTTTGTGAGATCCCTTGTCTCTTCTATGGTGGTGACAATCACATCGAATCTTGAGGGTAAACTTCTCAAGAGTTTTTCCACAATCCTCTTGTCTTCAAGAGTTTCTCCATGTGATCTAATTTGTGTAACCATTCCAATCACATGAGTGAAGAATGAGTCAATGTTATCTGACTCTTTCATACAGAGAGTCTCAAAGTCTCTCCTCAGCAACTGAAGTTTTGCTGTCTTCACTCTCTCCAGTCCCTGATAAGCTGTCTTGAGAGTTTCCCATGCTTCACTGGATTTCTTGGCTGCTGTTATCCTTGGAAACACACTCTCATGCACTGCTTGATACAAGAAGAAAAGAGCCTTGGCATCTTTCTTCTTATTGTTCTTCAACTGTTCTCTTCCTGCTTGATTTAACATAAAAAACTCTGCTTCATCTTTTGGCTCTTCAAAGCCATCCTCAACTAATTCCCATAACTCTTGTGAGATAAATAAAGCTTTCATAGTTATTGACCAGTAGTCATAATTCTTTCCATTGAATTGTGGGAGATGGACACTTCCCAAACTCATACCTGTGCTGGCTGCTCCAGCCATTCTGCACTTCTAACTATGATAAAAAACACTGGACTGTGTTTTAAAATAGCTCACTGTACTGCTACAGTAACACAACAAATTTTATAGAGAAATACCTTCGAATTCTTCTTGGCTGAACCTTCACTCTGCTGGAGAGGTTGCTGCAAAAACGAACTCTGTTCCTTCAGCTTATTTGACCTTCAAATAGCCTGGATTGGCTTTGATACCATGTTGGGATTTTCAGAATTCCCAAAACAAATAAAACTGCCTTTCTTTAACACAGAGAATAATTAAAAAAAATCACTGACAGACAGAGTTCAACTCAGAAAAAATTTATATTTCAATATATAAAAAAAATCAATAAGTATACATTTCTCAGTGAGGGACTATAAAAATTATCATTTTGGGTTGAGAAGCTCTAAATAATTAATTATATTCACCGGAAAACGTATACCGTCGTATATCCTCTCCGCGTTTTCCCAAAAACAATGTCTGCCTACAAACACATAATCACATTGTATTAAAATTGCTCAGTGTTTAAACATGTCATTATATATATATAAGTATTACATTACAACAATGGCCTGGCTTATATTAAATAGAAATACTCAACATAAATTATTTTTAAACCACTAAGTTCACCGTTTGAAAAACATTAATGGTTCATTACTCCTGTCAGCACCGCTCTAATCTGCATTGATAGCAAATTGACTTTCCGGCACTGTGATATTTATCCCAGCACTGCTGTGCTTCACTAACTCTGTTCTCTGTATTAAAAAATAATACAACAACCCTTTGCTTTCTTCCGCACTGCTGTGCATTGTAATTAAAAATTTACTATGCTGTGTAATAAACAAAACATTCACCTTACGGCCTTTTTAATATATGATGTGCATATATTAAAATAAAACACACAGCATTTAAAACTGTTTTGAAATATAATATGGTAAATAATAATCAAACTTTTAAATGGAATATAGTTAACTGCTATTGACGTAAGTAATTCGATGTATTTAACTCTGCGATTACTTTCAAATAACCCCTCTCAGTTCTCATAATAAGTCATATAACCATATATAATATATATATGGGCCCTCCCGTGGTGACATCGCCAGTCCGGATGTAGCAGGTATGCTCTCCCGCCACGATTCTGCCAAACACTTTCTGAATTACCTTGCCGCGTTCATTCTTTTTGCTGTCCGGTTTATACGGCAGTTGGAAATTAATTCCAACACGGCCATCCAATGCTGCAGCGCCTTCAACCTGCACATAGCCCGGCAAAGCTTAGCATTAATTATATACACATTGTGTATATAATGTATAAGGCAGAGTGATTAGAACAAGCTGCATTAATTATATACACATTGTGTATATAATGTATAAGGCAGAGTGATTAGAACAAGCTAGGGAAGTAAGTGAAGTAAGCATTGGCGGACCTGGTACGCAGAAGTGCCTGCGCCAAAAATAAAATCTGAAGGAAAGTCATGTCTGGTTATCATCGACTTACAGTCCACTCCATAAATGTGAGGAGTAGTGAGAAAATAGAATCCAATTAACACCCAAGATACGAGTGCCGATCTCTCTGCCATGCTAATAATAGCATACCAAATATTTGGTGGAACTCTGAGAAACTAATAATTGAGGTGTGGATGGAGGAGAAACAAAGAGCATGGAAATGAGATGTTACACGAGACGACACAGTGAATGATATTGAAAGGAGAAGATTGGAACCGCATTAGAAGGATCAGTTGACTTGGAACGTTCTGATAAAACTTGATATTGCTAATATTTTAATATGTTTTTAAATTTAAAAATGATGGAGTCGTGGTTTCTTTGTAATATTGAGAGTCCTGGAAATTGTGGACGCTCATTCTATATACAAATTTAACCATTTAAAATAAATTGATGTAAATTGTTTAATTATATATATATATATATATATATATATATATAATCTGAACTTTTCTATGTCTTCTTAAAAGAAAAGATTTAATATTTATTAGAAAATAATGTTAAAAAGGCAGAGATTTAATATTTAATAGAAAATAATTTTAAATTAAAAATTATAGAAAAAATAAATAAATTAATTAATTAATTAAATAAAATTTATAAAAATAAGAAGACAAAAATATATAATATTTAAAAAATATTAATAAATTTTATCATAAATAAATAATTTTTCTTTGTTATATATGTATACACTAGAGAGAATATATATGTATATATATTTAATACTTTAAATATTATTATTATTAGCTTTATATAAAATTTTAAAAATATATATTAAAAACTAAAAATATAAATTATTTAGAATAAGTTAAGTTAATAATTTTTTATAAAAAAATAAATTATATATATAAGTAATATTTGGTTTTATGAGTGGAATTAAGAATAAATATTATTAATTTTTTTTAAGAGATAATTCCACTAATTATTATAGGAAATATTAACTATATTGCAATAGTTTTTATTTATTTATTTCGTGAATCAACATTTTTTATTAATTCAAGTTCATAATAATATATAGTGAGAGATCACATATCACCAAATTATGGTCCTCATTTTGACCACACTTGAAAATAGAATGACATTACAAACAAGCCAAGAGAACTAGACTAGCTAGAAATACATAATCCAAAATAACCAAAAAAACTCCCAAAACCTGAAAACACCCAATCTTCATCACTGATGAGAAGGAAGATCGGGGCACGATCACCTTGCTCGATACCAGGAGTCGAGGGATCACGAAAATCTTTGTCAACATGAGCTTTCATATGCTCCATTCGGCCTTCCAAGTGCACTAGACTTTCTAAGATCCTTTTTTCCCCCACAATGCAACAACGCCACCTTATCTAGCATACACCACTAGTTCTGTTGAAGGTTATTCATGAAATGATAACCTCATTCCTATCCTCATGTTGAACCCATCCATTTTATCCAAAATCTTTGAAATATACCAAAGTCCATCATCCAAGGAATTGAAGGGAGGCAACATCTCAATTCTGCCTGGAGAGTGCACACCGAGTTGATTAACCTCCTCCCCTAGACTGTGATTTGCTTCAGGATGCACTACTCCTTGGACTCATGGATCAACGCCCCGATAGACTCGACCTTGTTGTCTAAACATGGACCTAGGTTTTACTCAATTGCACCAACAACCTAGAAAGTGCCACCCTCCATGTTCCCCCAAAACATTCATGACAAACTCGTCGTCAACACACCCCACACCATGTGGACCAAGGAGAATTCGGGTTTCCTCTGTGTCACTCTCCACTATCAGAGGGAAATTGTCGTACTAGAATATACCTTGTCTCTGCAGACCACAAACCAAACACACCAAATCTCCCCTTTACCACCTTGTAGAAATAACTCGAAATTTGTAGCTACTAATGAAATCAGACTGAAATCAATAGAAAAATTTCTTCTACTCAATCTGCGGAAGGGAAAACATACAATAGAAACACATGCAATCATTCAATCATAATGAACATTGTTTTTACTGGTGAAACCAACTGGGAAAAACCCCTCCTCTGTTTGTATTATATCAGATGAGAAAAATTATCTATTACAATGGCAACCTCAATCCTTGAAGTTCAACCTGCACTGCAATACTAATCTCCTCCTTTTGACTCTGATCTGCCCAATACTTAGGAAAAATAGGCTTCCTGCTTCCTCCTATTTCCTTATGCAATTCATGCTCCTAAAGAATAAGGAAGCTCCTATTTACTTGCACAATTCCTAAGAGAATTATCTCGCCTGCTACATGCAAACACTGTATGCTCACTAGTATACAATAATGATTACAGTTATGCCTTTTTCCTCCACTCAACTAGGTAATTCAAATTGAATGCATGACTAGGGAATTTTTTAGTAAATTGACAATTTAACTGAGAGATCAGTGAGTTAACAACAATTACAACTACTCAACTGAACTCATACTAACTCTATTCTAGACTAGAGCTCAGATAATTGAGTTTCACTAAATATAACTCCACTAGATTTCTAGATCTTAGAATTCAACTCATGCACAACTCTACTCATTTCCCACAAACTCAACTTGACTCACTTAAATGAGTGGCTTGGCCATGTTAGTCCTACTAACTGCAACTCAAGTCATCTTGCTGAAGTGGAAATTTGAATTTCTCCATTTGAATAAGGCACAAGTCAAATGAAGAATTTTCTTGCTACAATTTAACAATCCCTCTTAGCAAGAAAAGGGTTATGAACAACCCCAATCCTACTCCAGTGGAACTCGAACTTGCCTCTTGACAAAGCCTTTGTCAAAATTTCTACATATTTCTCCTCTATAGGAATGTACTATATCATGACAATCCTCCTCTACACACAATCTCTCAAGTGATGGTACACGATTTCTGTATGATTGTATGTGGAAACACTACTACAACATTATCTAGGTGAATTGATATGGCTCTTGAGATGACTAAAAGACCAACTGATCTTAGATATCCAATAACTGCATGTTTATGGAAAGCTATGACCATATGCTGTCTCATTTTGAGTGTTACAAATATGTATGTTCACAAGGGTATGGGGTATGTAAAAAATAACATTTGACCCAACATTGCAGACGACTCCCAATGTGCTCTTCCTATCTTAGGGACGCCCTGTCCAATATACATCTATGAAGCTATACACCATTAGTCTGCTTGTACCATAAACCAAACTCCGTTGTGCCTCTGAGGTATCTGAGAACATGTTTTGTTGTTTTCCAATGAAGCTTGGTAGGCTTCACCATAAAATAACTAAGATGATTAACTACAAAACAAATATCAGGCCTTTTTTTCACTAAGTACATCAAGGACCCCACCAACTATTTGTAGATAGTGCCATATATTACCTCACCTATAGAAGAATCCTCTTTCCTCCAATTACTACCAAGAGGAGTATCCATGGATTTGCAATCCTGCATATGGAATCTCTGAAGGATTTCAGAGAGTACTTCTCCTGTCCAACAAATGTCTCTCCATCTCCCTGCCATACCTCCAAGCTTAGGAAATAGTGCATAAAACACATACCCTTCATCTAGAACTCTCTTGCAAGGTCCTCCTTGCAAGAATGGATCAACCTCTCATCTCATGTCAATATCAAATCATCCACATAAAGGAATAATATGAGAAGACTACCATCTACCATAATATAGTAGAGATTGGCATCTACTTCACTCTTAGTGAATCCCAATCCACTGAGATAGGAATATATGTGAGCGTACCAAGCACGAGGTGCCTACTTGAGACCATAGAGGGCTCTCCTGAGTCTACACACATGCATCTCCCAGTCAAATGTCTCAAACCCCTCAAGATGGTTAATGTAAATCTCTTCCTCAACCACTCCATTGAGGAAGGAAATTTTAACATCAATTTCACGCATCCTCCACCCTAATTGTGTTACCAATGCAAGAATCATTTTGATAGAAGAGTATCTTGCCACAGGGGAAACTGTCTCCTTGTAATCAAATCCCTCCACCCGTAAGAAGCCTTTGGCCACAAATCTAGCCTTGTACTTCTCAACAATGCCATTAACTTTATTTTCACCTTGTATAACCACCTGGAACCAACATCTGACTTGTTCCCAAGTCTAGGTACCACATCCTAAACATTTTTCTTTATGATGGAGTCATACACCATCATGGAATCTACCCACATCTGCTGAGAAACAACCTATTCAAAGGAAGATGGATCATAATCAATCAGTTATATCATGAGTATTGTATATCCTTTATGTATGTCTGGTGATCTCCTTTAGCTTCGCAAGAAGATAAAAGCTCCAACTCGCTCTTGAAATTCCTACACAAAATTGTCAAGCATCTTGGTCCTCTTCCTCCCTTCTCTAGAAGGTTGTGTGTGAGTGGGTGCCCCCACTCAACCTGCTCTCTACTCCTCCACATGTTGCTACTCCACAACCTCCTCCTACAATGTCTCATTACCTTTGATCAAGTTCTCTCAATGGATCTGATTGAGGCTCCTCCTTTGATGGTATGCTCAACTCTCGCTTTAGAGAGATCCCCATGACTTTCACCTCATCAAATATCACATCCCTCCTCATCATAGTCTTCCTAAGTGGGAATGTACAAGCGATAAATATGAGGAGTCTTTGTGTATCCTACAAAGCTCTCTCTCTCTCTGCAGTGGGGTCCAACTTTTTCCTGCTATATTTGAAGACATGACAATAGACTATGGATCAAAAAATGTGAAAGTGGGAGACATTTGGCTTCCTCCTAGAGAAATATTCTTCAGGTGTAATCATTCCAATAATTTTGTGAGGGCTTCTGATCTGAAAATAAAAAGTTGTATTGCAAGCTTATGCCCAAAAGGATAGTGGAAATCCCTAGTCATGCAAAATTTCTCTAGCATCTCCTACAATACTTCTATTTTTCCTCTTCGCAACCCCATTTTTCTATGAGTTGTGGGATGCAATTAACTCCCTTCTAATACCCTCTTTGGCATATAATTATTTGAAGGCATTAGACACATACTCTCCTCCATTATCACTTCTTAGGGATTTAATTTTCTTTCCAGTCTTATTTTCAACTAAGGCTTTATGTTCATTAAACTTTGAATATACCTCATCTTCCTTATTCATAAAATAGATCCAACATTTATGGGAAAATCATCTATGGATATCACATAATAATTGTGCTTTGCAGTTGAGATTGTGGAAAATGGTCTACATACATCAGAGTGAAATCGCTCCAAGATGGATCCCATCTTTGCTATCTTGGCCCTAGAATGATGATTTAATATATTTTCCAAGAGTGCATCCCTTGCAAACATCATCTTTATCAAGGGTGCATTTTGGAAGTCTAGTGGTGATATGTTGCATTATTTTCAAATCTTCATGGTGTAGGTGTCCCATGCACCTATGTCAGATCTCTCCAAAATCTCATTCGTGAACATGTTCTGCCTTGCTACTCAATGCAACACATGCATCCACCTCTAGCTTGTAGATATTTTTAACCTAAACACCAATTTGTTTTACTTATCCAGTAGAAACACCACATCCTATCCTTTGTCTTCAAGTATGACTACAAAAATTAAATTTTCCTTCAGACCAGACACATACATTAAATTATTTAGGTTAATATGGGAGCCTGACTACCCCTTAAAGGTGATAGTGCCAATAGCTTTGGTACTGTACCTTCCATAATCACGAATCTCTATGTGTAATTGTAGGTCCTTCTCCTCTAAGTTTTTGAAGAACTTGTTATTTCTTGTCATATGAAATGAAGCACCGGAGTCTAAGTACCATACACTAACTCGTATAGTACTTTCCATGCAAGCAATGCGGGTGAAATCCAATTCAAATTGTGATGTGAAAGCATCTCCTCATGTTCTCGTTGCAGGTTTCTTACTGGATTTCTTGTGTGGACACTTGGTTGCATAGTGTCCATACTCATGACAATGAAAGAATTTAATTTTATGGAGGTCTTTCTTCTTGCCATGGTTCTTGTTGGATTCTACCTTGCCTTGGGCCTTCTTTCATTTAGCTTTCTTTCCTTTTCCTGCTAAATATTTTTTTTTCTTTCTCATCAGTTATGGATGTGACACCATCTCTAGCGTTTCTTGTATTCTCCTCCTACACCAAGTCAGACCAAAGTCTCTTCCAATCTAGGAGTTTGTCTCTTCCATTAACTGAATCCTAATAGTTGTGCCAGGGCTTCAAAAGGCCAAGGAGTGCTAAGCTCACAAGTTCAGATGATGGCACATTTTATCCAACTCCTCCAAGTTCATCGCTCATCTATGTGAACCTAGATAGGTATATTACAACAATTTTATTTTTATTCGTTTGAAGGTCACTGAGTTTATCTTTCAATTCCATTTTCCTAGCATCACTGCTGCTTTCAAATAACTCTATGAGGGTTTCCACATAGCATAATTAGTCTTCTTCCCATGCAAATTCAAAACCACATGGTATTTGACTCCTTCCAGGATAGTCCTCTTGGCTTTTGTTTCCATCTTTCTTCCATTGAGCCAGCTACTATGCATCTAATATTGTTTCTTTTGGAATATCAATTTGTGTGTACTCTAATATCCTATTGTCATCCAACACAACTTCCATGATGTCTTTCCAAGCACTGAAATTTTAATTTCCCTCCAATGCATACTTAAGCCTCAATCAATTGAAAGACATTGTTCCTGCACTCAAATTCTTGCATCGAATTCCCGCACCACAAACTATGCTATTTGAAATTTCTCTTAGAGATGATCAAGAACCTAGTCTCTATGTAATTTTCAATAGCCCTGATACCATGTAAAAATAAATCTAAATTTTCCATTGTTAATGAAATTAGAATTAAATCAATAGACACAAATTTATTCTACTCAAGTTGTGGAAGGGAAAACATACAATAGAAACACATGCAATCATTTAACCACAATGAACATTGTTTTAACTAGGGACCCAACTGGGAAAGAATTCTCCACAGTTTGTATTATATCATATGAGAAAAATGATCTATTATAATGACAAATTCAATCCTTGAAGCTCAACCTGCACTACAATACTGATCTCCTCCTCTCGTGTTTGCTCTGCCCAATACTTATGAAAAATAGGCCTCTTACTTCCTCATATTTCCCTATGCAATTCATGCTCCTAAAGAATAGGGAAGATCCTATTTCTTTGTGTGATTCCCAAGATAATTAGCTCACCTTCTACATGCAAACATTGTACACTCACTAGTATACAATAATTGTTACAATTATTCCTTTTTCCTCCACTGAACTAGGCAATCCGAATTGCATGCATGACTAGGGCTATTTTTAGCAAATTGACTAGTTATATGAGATATCAGTGAGTTAACAACAATTACAACTACCCAACTAAACTCATACTGACTCTATTCTAGACTAGAGCTCGGATAATTGAGTTTCACTAAACATAAGTCTAGTAAATTGCAATATCTTAGCAATCAACTCACACACAACTCTACTTCTTGCCCACAAACTCAAATTGAATGAATTGGCCAATATTTCACTCCTGCTAACTCTAACTCGAGTCATCTTTTTTTTTGTTCGAGAAAAAATTGAACTTCTTATTAAAGATAACAAAAAGTTACATCGTACATGCCATAGCATTCCATATGAGAGTAACACCCTGTGTAAAAACAAGGTAAGGGCATCTTATGAAGCCGCATTTACACTTTTCCAGAAACATTGGACTTATCTTTTTGCCTTTTTTCTTTTGAATTTTTTTCCAGCCATCCAGTGAAGGAGTAGAGTGCACTATGGCCAACTCCATGTTGGGAGAGAGTTGGACGTCTTTTTCAGAATCAGAACTATCAAAAACATGCGCACGTTTGGTATCTGCAACACCTTGATCACCAATCTACACATCCTGATGGAGGTCCACCACTGAAGGCGAAGATGTCTTCCCCTTGGTTTCCACTTTGTCATCCCTTTTTCCTTCATCCTCCTCATGTGCACCTTGTTGATTTTCTTGCTGATTTTCTGTTTCTGTTTTCCTTTGGTTTACTTCCGTGTCTTTTTCCTCGTCATCTGCTTGTGGCACATCCGGGAACTACCAACCATTCTTCTTTTGTGGCTTCTTGGTTGGATTTTTCTTGGATAATGTACAGAAGCCCTGTAAGTTCCCAGTTTGGTGACACGCTCTACATCGGAACGTTGTGTTTTCGAAGTCTAATGTTTGAGCCTATTTGAGGTCTTTATGAATAAGGTTGATGCAGTCAGGCAGACCCTTGCTTAGGTCCATCTCCACATAGATACCTGCGAAGGTGAATATCCCCATATCCATTCTTTGTCAGTCTAGCTTTATGAACCTTCATAGAGCATTCCCAATCTTTTCCAGAACCTGATGGTGCCAGAACGGGAGCGGTAGATTGTATAATCTCACCTAAACAAGGATTTTTGTAACCGCCATTGTGTTTGCATCAAAACCAGGGAAACATGGGGTTATAAAGAGGCACTTCCTTCCCCAGAACCATGGTCCTTATGTAGTGGAAAAACTGTAGTCCTCTATTGTGTAAAATTGAACCACGAAGAATCCTTTTGCACAAAGGAATATATCACAGTTCTGGGTCCAGTTTTGGTATATCCATGCATGTAACTCTTAAGGTTTTGGCCAGTATCCATTGAAGCGGCAGATAACTGCTTTTGATAGCATTGCATCAAACAACTCAGTGACCTCTGGTATTTCAACTGCCAGGTCTGGACTGTTCTCTATTTTTTCTACAATGTACGGTCCTGGAAGTGTTGGGTCTAGATTTTTTTTTTCCCCTGTGTGGGGGCCTTCCCTCTCAGGATATCATTGAAGGAGTGCATTCCTTTTCTTTTTTTTGTTTCTCTATTAACTGATGTTGTTCTTGGAGCACCCCCTCTGAGCCTTAGGTTCAGGAAAATAGTAGAGTTTCTCTGAATCTGATATTATTTTAATTTAGATGTTTCATGTAGTGTGCCTTTACCTGAGAATATCGGTCTTTGTTTAAGAGCTAGAATACTTGTGATATTATGGATTTTTTCCTTCAGCGTAGAGACCGTCTCATTTTCCCGCACCCAAAGGATGAAAGACCTCCCATATATGGACTTGATGAAAATTTGGTGCTGAGGCAGCTTTGCATAACTCAACTCGCCCAACCCAATGCAATGTTGATCTGTGTCTATCCCCCGCGAGTGTGGACTCCCAGCGAGGTTCAAATCATGTCCTATGGGAGTTATGTCGACAGCGAGAAATGACAGCAATAGTAGCAATGCCTCTCGCCATGATAGCGGCAGAGGAAGGAAGAGAAAGGTCGACGCCCAATCTGCCCTCCCCCGCTACTGAAAGAGGGCATTGAAATTGTTAAAAAAAGGTTTGTAAACAGAGTAAATGAATGGATGAAACATACCCCGAGCTCCAATAAACCAGGCAGTGTTGGTCGATAAAGTTGGAGTCACCGCAGAGGACGCCAAGCCTTGCAGTGGGTCGAATGTATGGGCTAATGAACCACCTTCTGTCACACCAGGGAGGCCGCTGACTGAGCATGTGTAGTAAGCGTTGCCATGGGAAAACCCCAGAGCCAGCAATCCAGGTTTGCTTTTGCCAAAAGAGCCTGCACTACGTCCTATGGAGGCCTCCATAACCAAAAAATGCACCCATCACTCCAAATGTTGAAGAAAACCAGTCTCCGTAAGCTCGACAAGGTGAGGGGAAATAAGCCATTGACTATCAACCATACCATTTCTGGTCACACCATCCCAATAAACCATCTTTTGACCCCTTCCATTGCAATCTAGTACATGAGCACTAAGCATGTTTGGAGACAGCAGAAAGGGAGCATAGAAACAGGGGAACAGTGTATTGGAACCCAAATCCGCCGTCGCCCCACCCATGGACATCGATAAGCCACCAATTTGCATCCATCAGATGTGGTGGCCATTGTTCCCTGGACAGAGTCTGGGACCTTCAATCAATCCAAACCTGATTTTATTTGTAGCCTCCGTTCCAAGAAACCCTAGACCAAGGATTTTCCGCCTCTTCGCTCCATCCTCCCTGGTCGCGCCCCGAAACTTGAGTCATCGGCTAAAGTAGAAATTATAATTTCTCCATTTGACTAAGGGACAAGTCAAATGAAGGCTTTTATTGCTACAACTTAACACACCCAAATGCTTTCCCAGGGAGCTTAGCTCTCAAGACCCTCTCCACTTCTCACTATTTAACTTATTGATAAAAACCTAACAAAATTTGACTGGCCAGCCAAGCAAAGAACCATTCAACCAAGAAAAACTAACAGACCTTCTCTTAAGAGCATGATAACTAGGACTTACCAGGGTATAAGAAGTCACAATAAACCCCCAATTTCCCATCCTTCCAAATTACCCTAGCCGTTGGTGGACCACCCAAGAAAATACACCACTGCAAGACTCAAGAAGTTACCACCTCAAACCTTGATCCCACAACTTCTTACATTTTGCTTCCTTGCGAACATTACCACATGCACCTAGGTCAACTGAAATCCCTCTATCGATCATCACAGCATGGCAAGCAGGGGATGGCATAGCCATAATCCCACCCTCTATTAACCAATGCTAAAAAATACTACCAACACTAGTCCCATTACCCTCAACATTCAACACAACTCAAAACCAAACTCTTGCAATGATATATTCATCCACATCTCTAGAAACATCAACCGATCCATGCTGAGAGAGGCATTCTTAGCACAATGTAGTAAACCCTTTGACATGTGGGTGAGGGTGGAAATTCCCCCATCAAACCCCTTTTGTCACCAGTTTTCACCCCCATCCAGGAAAAAGGGAAAATATCTATGATTAAGAATCTTGTTAAACATGTTTTTTTTTATATTATCCTCCCTCTCAACTCAAGGGCTAGAGTGAGACTATTAGTACCAAGCCATCCCATATGTATAGTCACTTAAGAGTTCACAAGGCATGAAGCCATTAAAACAATTATCATCATGTAACCAAGTATTTGAATGTGGGTCCGGGATGTAACCACCCTCCTCCCACATTTACCCAAGTTAACCAATCCACTGGGGTAAAGATGTGATGAAGAGTTACTATGATATGATTTGACTCTCCATGTAGAATTAAGGAAGTGGAACCAACAAAAAATACCAATTTAACCTTCCACTCATGCTATAGAACCTCCAAGAGCCAACAAACCTTTCCAGATGCTTAACCCTTGAAGCAACTTGTCTTTCACTAACCAAACACCCTAGTCGCTCCCATGACAAGGCAAAAATACGAATGGAACCCTCTAGTGGCTCCCACAACAAAATCATCGCAATGCCTGTGGAATTTTTCAAGTAGTCCTATGCCACCGACCTTGGATTCTATGCCACTTTTTCAGGGCCAAGACTTAGGCCATTTCCCAGAACTCTATGAGACTTCCATAAATGATAAATAACACTAAAACAAAGCTACTAATTCAAACATTTGATAAATGACTTGATTAGACCCTTACTAGCCATGACAAACATTTCATCAAACATGTCACAAATATGTAATCTACAAGTCTCAACAATAGATCTGAGCATATGGGGTCTCATACTTATTTGAGAATAGTTAAGAAGAATTAATGTCTTATCACAATAGCTGCATTATCCACTAATAGGTAATATATTCATTTTTCATCCATTTACTAATCAAAACATGATGAGAACCATACATCATCACTATTATAAAACATACTCATAACCAACATATAAACAACAAAAATATCAAGGATATGATAGCCATATAAACCACATAATAACAAGTAAATTTACCCATCAAATAAAAGAGGAAAGAATATCTTATTAACATATGCAACATGAAACAAGGTTTTGGACTTCCACATACCACCTAACCATAAACTAGGTTGAACCAAATATCTCTTTCATCTAGTCACCCCCATGCCATATTCCAAGCATGAATGTGGGATCTCATGAAACAAATCAATCAAAACCAAACCAGGGCTTCCATAGGCCAAACCACCTCAACCTTCAACCAGTGATTCCACCTCACGGTCAGACATCACTAACCATCACTAGATTGCTCTCCACTAAAGCTGTCCAGGGCTCTAGAGCGTTTGTTCCAACTAGGGCTTCCAGGACAAGTAACCCAACCCACAACTTCCGCCAGGATTCCAGAGCGTTTGTCCAGCCAGAGCTTCCAGGACTAGTAAATCAACCCACCAAGGGCTTCCAGAGCATTTTTCTAACCAAGGCTTCTAGGACTAGTAACTCAACCCAAGTTGTTACAGGAATTCCAGAGCATTTTTCCAATCGAGGATTACATGGACCAATAACTCAACCCACAGCCAAAGGAACATGAGAACTAACCTGGAAAAAAAAAGGAACACCCACAACACCATGGATATCCAGGAAATGGCAAGGGCAATCAAAACCATTATCAATCCAAGCAATCCTCCATGCCAATGATAGATCATAAACAAGAAATCACATGCATATGTCATGCATGCCAAAAATATCAAGGAAATCATACATGCAACTTGGTACTTGAAAGAAAAACCCATTGTAGCTGTTAATCCCAATGTCCTATGGCAATTTCCTTCTCTTCCTTTGTCTTATTGCTCCAAATCCCAAGTATGACACACTCCTCCAAGAGTGCTCCAAGAAAACTCTAAGTGTCCAAGAGTATGAGAGAGAGAGAGACTAAGAGAAAATGAAAGCTCCAAAACTAATGTGATCAAAAGCCATGAATTGGTCCTCATAATCCTTTTTATTAATGAGGGCTCTATTTTTGTCAATTTTCCATTATTTTCCTTCATTTTCCTCCTCACATGCAACCTGTGACCTTTCACCTTCCTTTTCTCCTATTTTCCATTATTTCATAAATAAAATGTCAATAAATTCAACTTTTCCTTTCCAAATCCTTTTCTATTGCCTTTTCCAATTTACATAGCCATTAATTAATCACAAGTGATCTCCATCACTATGGTTTTTACCAAAATTCAGCTTGGAATACATGTCCCATAACCATGGTTATTATTTTACCTTTATTAACTTTATTACATGGATTTTTGACCAATGTTGTTATAGGGAAGGTACATTGTAATCGGTTTTTTATCCTGAAATAAAATTTAAAATTGCTTTAGCTAAGATATTATTTTCTTTGATGTCGAGGAGGAGCTAAAGTCTACCCTTTCCAAACTATTCATGGGTTATTTTAAATGGTTTTGTTTTCCTTGAATAAATATGATGAGTCAATGGTTACATGGTCTAACCTAGGTCTGTCGCCCCTCCCTACTCAACCTCTGAGCATGCAGACCTACCCTGCGGCCTCAGTTGCCGCCGACCCTGCATGAGTTCCCCCCGGACTCCCACAGTGGAGCCGGATGGAGGCTCGCTGGCTCCATCCTTCAGAGACCTCATGGTAAGAAACTCTTCCAAAAAATATGTTTCATTCTTCACTCGTTTAACCAATAGCTCAACCTTTGCTCAGTCGAATTATACATATGCTTGCCCAAAATCTGCAACAGCTAACACTGTTTCACGACAGGACAACAGAAAATAATTGTTGGATCATTCTGCGAACCCTTCTTCCACCACCCATGCTCCCCACTCTACGAAGACAAAAGAGAAAGTTGTAAACGAGGAGGCTATTCCTAAAGAAGATTCAAAGAAGTAGAACACATGTTATCCTAAAGATAAAAAAACTCGAGAGTAATCATCCAGGACCCCAATGTAGTTGTCTATAGGGATTACATGCAGGAGCATGTGATCATCTACAAATTCATGGGAATCTAGCCCACGGAAAGAGCCCTAAAAGGATGGTTCCATTCTAAATGGAACCCAAAGGAAGAAATATAACTGAAACTCGGATCCAAAGGCTTATTCACAGTAGTCTTTGGCCTTTTGGAAGACTGAGAAAAAATATTTGAAGGAAGCCCCTACTTCTTCAATTTGGCAGGCCTCTACATGAGGTTTTGGAAGGAAAATTTTACCCCAGTCAAAGAGGATTTCTCTAGAGTCCCTGTGCGGGTAAGGCTATACTCTTTGCCCATGGATTATTGGGCACCCTCTATCCTCAAAGCCATAGGAGATGAAATATGAGAATATATAAAGATGTCTGAGGGAACTAGAATTGGGCACTACATCTCCTATGCTAGAATCTATGCATACATTGATGTCTTAAGATCCCTATCAGAAGAAATCAAGCTAATATATAAGGATGAAGTCTGGACACAAAATGTTGACTACGAGCACATACCCTTCAGATGCAGGAAATTCTACGAGCACAGACACATTTTCTATGACTGCCCCCAAAACAAAGCTCTAGCAACAGAAGACCAGACCAACAAGAAGGGCAAGCAGGGATATAAAAGGGTAGAAAACAAAACAAAACAAAACAAAAGAGCATACATAAAAAAATATCCACCCAAGGTCACTCAAAAAAACAATTTTGAAGTTCTAATACCATGCAGGAGGAACAAGGCTCTCTCAGCACAAGGGAAGAAGAACACAGGCAGTGTGAACATCCCACACAAAACAACAACATGGATGCTAAAATCCAAAAATTCAGCATGCCGGTAACAGAGACAAACTAAAAAGACACATAAATGGAGCAGGTTCATGAAATACCCACACCAGAGGGAAACACGATTGAAGAAGTTCTGATGGGAGTAGATCTCCAAAAAATACCAAAGGAATGGAATAAAAATGGGATAGATGCCATCCGACAGGAGCAAATTAATAAAATTGGAGAGGCATACCTCTTACAAGAGGGAATGATTCGAACCCCAGAGCAAAGAACCATGGGAAAAACAATAGATAGTGGTATTGTTTCTAACCTAACTGCATGGAAATATTTCCCAAAAGGGAAAAATAGAAAAAGAGGCCGGAAGACCTCCAGCTATCTACTTCAAGAGCTAGGAGCCCATCTCATAAATGAAGGAAAGGTAAGAGCCATTACCCTACCCCCAAAAATTTATCAATGATTTGCACTTATTGGAACATAAGAGGAATTAACAGTCCCAGAAAGAAAAGAATTCCGAAAAATAGATTAATTTCGGATAAGCCAGATATAATGATGCTCCAAGAAACAAAAAGTGACTCGGGCAACATGGAGTTGATTCAGAAAACCTGCTTCAAAAACAATTACAGCCATGTAGCAATATCTTCCATTGGAACATCGGGAGGTCTCACTACCCTATGGAATGATTCTCGCTTTGAGCTCTCAGAATTTGCAGCCTCTAGATATGCTCTGACCATTGTCTTGAAAATTATCGGCACCTCGGAGAGCATATGTGTAACCAATGAATATGCTCCACATACCACTGCAGAAAGAATTGAGTGGTTAATTAGTTTTGAAAAACATCTCAGCTCCTTCCACCACCCCCTCAAAGTCCTAGTAGGTGACTTCAACATGATAGTAAATCTGGGGGAAAAACGGGGTGGTCTAAGGAAGCTGGACAAAGAATCTGAATCCTTTCAGGCTTTCATTGACGATCTAAAGCTCAAAGATATCCCCACCAAAAACAACACTTTCACCTGGAACAACACGCAAGGAGGAGATAGGTAGATTGTGTCCAAGCTCGACCGATTTCTCCTCTCGAAGGAAATATATATCAACTCTCGGGAAATAGAAGCCCGCATCTCCCCTCAATTAGGATCTAACCACTGGCCCATCACTCTAAAGGTCTAGATTTCTGATGGCCCCAAAAATAAACCATTCATATTTGAGGCTTTCTAGCTTGACCACCCAGAATTTATGGATAAGATGAGAGAATGGTGGGCTACTCCCCAATCCACTCAAGGCAACAAAATGTACAAATTTCAGAAAAAACTGAAACATATTAAAAATGAAATCAGAATTTGGAATAAGGAGACCTTTGGAAACATCATTTTCGAGAAGAAACTGTTGGAACTCAAATTAGAGGCCCTACAACAACAAATCATTAGCAATGGCATGAATGCGTAGAGGAAGCAAGAGGAGCTAAAACTTCAAAAAATCTGGGAAGAAAGGGTAGCCCAAGAGGAATAACTATGGCATCAAAAATCATGTATAAATTCGCTGAAATGTGGGGAGAAGAATACTGCTTTCTTCCATCGCTCATGATCTAGCACAGAAGGTATAACAGAATCCTGTGCCTCAAGGCCACGTAGGGGAAAATCATCAATACTCATAAATATTTGGGAGTAGAACTCAATCAATAATTTGGTGATCTCCTCACTGAAACCAACAATGCAAGGTAGGATGTTATAAATAAAATAACAGAGCACATCCCAGAAATTATCACAAAGGAGAAAAATCAAATGATGATAAAAAAGGTTTCTCCGCAAGAGGTCGATGAGGTTGTTATGACCATGCCTAATGGAAAAGCACCCAAACCGGATGGCTTCACCATTGACTTCTTTAAAGCTTGTTGGTTGATTCTAAATAATGAGGTTCATGACCTTGTGGAAGAATCCTGAAGCCAAAAGTCGGTCTTAAAAGAACTAAATTCCACTTTTCTCACTTTGATCCCGAAATCCGACAAGGTCGACTCCCCTGATCAATTCAGACCCATTGCGCTATGCAATGTCATCTACACAATAATCTCCAAGGTACTGGCTAACAGAATAAAACGAATCTTACCCCTCCTCATCTCTCCTCATCAAACTGGCTATGTTGAAGGTAGAAAAATCCTGGATAGCATAATACTCTCTCAGGAAATCATTCACTCTCTCAAAGAGAAAAATAAACCAGGAATTCTCATACAGCTGGATATGTCCAAGGCCTTCAAAAAAATTAGTTGGGTCTACATCAGGGCAGTGCTGAAAGCTTTCAGATTCAACAAGGATTGCATTAAATGGATCATGGCCATGGTCTCTGGAGCATTCTTTTCCATTCTTCTAAATGGCTCCCCCTTGCCCATTCTTAATCCCACACGAGGCATAAGGCAAGGTGACCCCATCTCCCCCTTCCTCTTTGTCCTTATGATTGAGGGCCTCAATCGCTCTATTATGGAAGCTTACTCAAGTGGTATCCTTGTCGACATCAAATTATACAAATCCACTCCCCCCTTCACCCATCAACAATTCATTGATGACACCTTTCTAATGGGCACCCCATCTATAAAATAAGCCATAGCATTCAAATCCATCCTCGCTGACTTCGTTGAATCCTCTGACACCTCCATCAATATGACAAAATCCAAACTTTTCTTCATGAACACCTCTTTACCAATCCAATTACATATTGCAAATATTATAGAATTCAAGCTCATCTCCTTTCCTTCAAAATACTTGGGAGTCCCCCTCACTGGAAAACCTCTTTCCAAATCAATATGGGAAACAATTATAACCAAAATAAAGAAAAGGTTTGCCAACTGGACCTTCCGTGCCCTAAACCTGGTTGGGCGCTTAGTTCTTGTCAAATCTATTTTGTAAGCCATTCCCCATTACCAATACTTTGCCATGGTTGCCCCCAAATCCATCTCCTCTCAACTCAAGACTATCCAAAGAAACTTTCTTTGGCAAGGAAAAAAAGAAAAAGGAAAACTAGCATTGGTTGCTTGGGATAAATTATGTAAGTCCAAGCAAGAAGGAGGATTGGGACTAAGAGACCCAGACCTAGTAAGAAAATCTCTAGGAGCCAAAACATGGCGGCCTTGGATCACAAACTCGCAAACCTCGTGGGCGGCTTTGTGGAAAGTTAAATATTCTCCTTCCCATCAATATGAAACTCTTATCTGTTTAAGTGGTATAATAAAAGGCTCTGATCTATGGAAGCATGCTTGGGTGAACAAAGCAATCATCCAAAATCACTGCTTGTGGTAAATCAGAAACAGAGAGACAAACCTATTCTGGAACGATGAATGGAAACAAATCCCTAGACTAAATCAAGAGTAGTATAGAAAAATTAGAATACATATGGAAAACGAAAACAAATTGCTGGTAAAAGACTATTGGCGGAACAACAATGATAACGCAGGCTGAGAGAATGGTTGGAAGCCTCCGAGTGGGATCACCAGGAATAACCCCTGGCCTAGAAGAATCTTACCAAAGAGTTAGACAAAATATTTATTCAAAAGGATGGCGAGAACGATAAGCTAAGATGGGGTAAAAATGCAGCTAGCCAATTCAATATCAAAGAGGCTTATGGATATTTGGCCTCTTTCAACCCCATTCCAATGGATAAGAAATGGAAAAATATATGGAATCGCAAGCACTGGCCCAAAATCTCAAATTTTCTGTGGCTAATCATGCACAAAAAAATTATGACCTGGGACCACCTGCTCAAGAAGGGCTTCATTGGCCCTTCCATCTGCATGCTCTGCAAGAATGAGGAAGAAAATCCTAACCATCTGCTTAATGAGTGTCCCTTTGCTTCCAACATCTCAATCTGGGCCTCCCTGGTTTTCAGAGTCATTGACATGGACCCCTCCTCTATTCTTCTCTCTCCGGAGGAATGGCGCCCCTCCTTCTCTTCCCATCCGTTGATCAATCAGACATGGAATCTCCTTCCAGGCATCAGCTGCTGGTCCCTCTGGAAATAACAGAATGCCAAAATCTATAAATATCAGCAAAAAAAGGAGGAACAAATCATCTCTACCATCAAACAGTCTCTCTAAGAAATGGTTGCCATCTCCAAGTTGCATGATCCCACCAATTGCCCCTCTTGGGAGGATCTCCGCATACTGTCCTTGTTAGACCTCTCCGTCTCTGTCCCCCCCTCGACCTCTCACCTCTTCTCCGCCCATACCTCTGTTCCCAAATGGCAACCTCCAGAACCTAATTTCTTCATGCTAAATTATGATGGAGATGCCAAAGACAACCCTGGAAAAGCTAGTTTTAGAGAAGCATTTAGAAATCACATAGGGCATATTATATGGATCTATAATGGAAATCTTGGTCACTCCACAAAAAATGCAACGGAGTTACATGCACTGGAATAGGTTTTATTAATTTCCAGAGAACAAAACTTTTGGCTGCTAATCGTAGAAGGTGACTCGATGGTCGCTACCCAAGATTGCAAAAAGCTTCAACAAGGAAAAATTGCCTTGCAAGTCTCGGATAATTGGAGACTTAGCAAAATCCTCCATAGGATAAAGCTCCACATTAACCAAGCCAAAGGAGCTTCTTTCCATGCTGTAAGGCGTAAAGCCAACCAATTGGCAGATACGCTGGAAAATGGAGGGGTTTGTGGTAATCTTCGCCTCCTCTCCACAGCTTGGGAGGATCTCGCACATACAATAGATAGAGAGGCATGCTCAAACATAATGAACAAGGAATTACGGACTGGCATAGCCAATCCAATTGACGGTACACGCCACCATCAAAACCATAATGATTTGGATCATCCATCACTCTGATCCCTATGACGTTGGTACAATCACTCCTAGATTCATCTCTATCAGCCGCCATTTGGGCCTCCCACACTCAAGGAGCACCTGCTATAATTACTCCTCTCTATTCTTGGAATGCCATCCCTTCCTTGTTTTCCACCTTACATCTCATTGTTTCCTTCCTTCCTTCGCATATGTAAACCCAACCCTCATCTCAATCGCCTCATCCTTCCGTGAGCTCTTTGGAATTCGTTTTCGTTTCCCTTTCCCCTTGCTGCCCCGTCTCAATTCTGCCCCCCTGCTATGTTTCCCTCATCCCTCCTATCTAATCTATCCCGGATCCCTATATCTTCGCATGCAGTTGGCTAGTATGGCTCCTCGTTGCTCTAATTCATCCACTCAAGAAAGGCGTGACAGAGGTCATGGATCACGCTGAACCACTCCAAATAGACATCCCACCATGAGAGCAGAAATAATGGTAAGAAATGTTGTGCTAGTTTATGAAAAGGAAACCAATCAGTCCACTAAAGATCAAATTGAGAGGCTGAAAGATAGGGTCAAAACGTTTTGTGGGAGAGTTACCAGAGAGGAAGTTGATGAGGCATTTAACTGGATCCATGATCCATGTTTAACTCGAGCAAGAGAAAACTTATTCAGCAAAGCCATTGAGATGAATTGGCATACAAAAACTCTCATGGCTATGGCCCTGCAAGAACAGAGGGACAACAACACTTTCTTGGAAAAAAAATATTGATGCTCTAACTGCAAAATTTGTAATTTATGTGGGCAATGTTCATCATCACAGATTCATTGAGAAAAATTGCTTCCACTACGCCCTCCTCAAGCGTCGCACAACCAGTCGTCGAAAAAAATTGCATCTAAAAGAAGAAGCAGGTGGCCCATCCACCAGCAGGCCCCTCCATGAGCAGTACATCCCTGCATGCACATGCCCCTCTTTCAGTAGAAAAGCTCAGTTTTCTTTAGACTATGGCAGCACTCCGGATTACCCTATCAACGTCGACGACCACTCAAGGGATGATCTGGACTAACTCGACCCTTCTCTCTAGGTTTTTTGTTTAAGTTTAAATCTCCTCTGCTTACTCTAAAAAATCCAATGCTAAACTTCAAAAGCGAGGCAGATATGCCTTTTTTCTTGGAGTTGTGTCTCCGTTTTTTCTGTTTCAGTCTTTTCCCCTCTGTATTCTCCCCTGTAAAATCACTCCTAGAGGGAAAAATGAAGCCAAAGCTGTGGGCTTGGAAAAGACTTTCGATGATGAATCTCCTCTCACACCAGTCTTGTTTTGAACATTGATGTAATCTCTGGTTCCATTGTTAATAGAAATTTTTAAATTACAAAAAATAAGATGATGAGTCAACAATCAACTCAACATTCATAGGTAACACTCAGTAATAAGTGACAAAATATATCTTAATTCAAGTGTCACCAAATTCTTTTCATTAATGTAACATGATTAGACATCATTATTTAAGAAAAACCACACCACCTAAAAAAAAACCTACCCTTTTCTTTTTTATTTTGGGGAAGACTAACCTTTTTCCTCTTTATTTTGGGGAAGGTGATAAAAATTTAGCTACTAATAAACCAGGTCACAATAGGAGATTTGAACCATGGATCTCTCAATTTAATTAAAATATATCCTTTATAAAAAAATAGTTTTAATCATATATATATATATATTCCAAAATTTTATAGTTGCTTCTATATGCGTCTCCTATTAGAAGTGGGCAAGAGTAATCTTTTTGTTAATAGTATGATTGAAAATGAAAAATACTAACGTATTCTTGTTGTCTCCCCTAAATCAATAAATAGAGTTCCAAATAATAACTTCCTTATATATCTAAATTATATATTTAAACCATATTTAAATTAAAAATTTATTAAATATAATTAATTAACCACTTATAAAAGTTAATAAAAATTAAATTCACTTGCATTACAAATTTGTAAAACATGTATATGTTTAAATACATAACTTTATAAAAAGTGCAAGTGGACTCAAAACCTAACTTACAAAACCTCTCTTCACTCTTAAAGACATATTGGACTATGAAGCGTCTCCTCTTATCATTATCGTATTACAATTTCCATTTTCGTATAACAATAATATGACACTGAGATTGAGCACTCTGTAATTTAGCATTTTGTTTTCAAGTAACTATGCTAAATGTAGACTAGTAATTAATATTAATATCGTATTTTATGATGTAATCTAGATATTCGCCTCTCTTTTTACAGAAAAGCAAGACCATCGAGACAGTAATCTTCTACTTTTAACCGTAACCTTGAAGAGATAGGTATGAGAGGAGGAACTTCCTTCACGTTATTCACGTTAGGGGTAATGAATTTCATTTTATAGTTTTTTTTTTTTCTAATTTAGTCTACTTCTATTATATTATGTCTATTTCTATTATATTATGTATGACAAAATATTACAATGCTTGTTTTTCAGATTTGGCAAGCTAATTTCGGAGGGAAGTGTCAAGATCTTGATAAAAAAATAAGGATTGTCCCAAATGGGGGAAACCAGTCCACAAGTAGCAAAAATTAAAAGCTGCCCAGGATGGGAAACCAACATATACAGTTTTGAAACTCAAACCGAAACATAACAAAGAAAAGTTCCAAAACAAATTTAAATTTGAGAACGCCATAAGGTAGCTGGAGTGAGAGAAGAGCACCCAACATTTGGAATTAAAGTAAACCGTCATTCTTCTCAGGAGAGTTGGGAGCTTCTTCCACAATCCTGCAAACATAAAAAGACTCATCATCCTCCTTGTTCGGCGCGTGGGCAGAAGTCGGAGACAGAGGTAACACCTAGGCTTCTCGCAGGTTGGAGGTGGTTGCAAGTGCGCTGGTGTCTTCATCCTTGCCGCCCTCATCGTTGTTGGAACCTCGACCGCTGCTAGAACCCGAGCCACTTCTAGCGCAATGGCTGCTGCTGGAAGCACTCTACACAGGTAGGGATTTCATCTTGCAAGGAATCGAGACCGGCTGGGACTGAAGAGTGGATTTACGCGGGCGCTTCTTGGGATGAATTCTAGAGGATTCAGGGGGGGAGATAGGGAGATGAAGGGAAAATTGAGTGAAGAGGTTGATAGGGTCGAGCCTGCTCGGTTCTTCCCAACCCACAGAGAGGTTCACTTCCCTGCCCATGGCCATCGACAATGGAGGTCTAGAGGGGAGGCCTCGCCCACCTGCACGTCGACATCTCATTCTGTGGCGCCTTGGCATGATGGGCGAGGAAGCAGAAGCACGAGACAGGGAGGGGACGCTCTTTGGAACAAGGGAGGAGCTCCCACCACCAGACTTCACTGAGGGGTAGCTGCACCAAGACTGAGTAGGGCCAAGAGTCGAGGGCTGAAAGGAAATGCAGGAGGCAAACACAGAGAGTTGGATGGAGAGCTGAATGGAGGCCTGAGGAGCACAACCAACCGAATTAATAGCCATTGTAGCAGGACGAAAAGGCATTAATGCTCTGCAACAAAAGGGCGTCTCGTAAAAGCTGGCGGGGAATGTAGTTAAGGTAGGCATGCTTCTACATTTATCAGCGGGCAGACGACCATGTGCGGGCGCGTGGGGCGGATAGGGGCCCTGCCACATGGCGCCCAAGTGGCCCTAGATCTTATAGTTAGGCACCGACATCCGAGGATGTAATAGTTAATTATATAATAATTAGATATATATTAATATTTGTATTAGGTATATCTATTTGAATCATGGAAGCTAGCTTTAAGAGTGTATTGAGAATGGAATCTATGACTTCCAATTAAGTCGTGCGCTAACAACCTAACACTATTAGTAATAACAATACTTTTATTATTATTATTATATCATTCATAATATTATTAATAATTGTTGTGTTGAGAGGCACTCTAAACTTTAATATGATAAAGATCTTGTCACATAGCCTGACATTTAAAAATAATAAAATAATACTTGTATTAAAAATAGTAATAAAAAAATTAATTTCCATCTTAATTTTACATCATCTTAATTTAGAGAATTAAATAATTGAAAAAAATTACTTTTTAGTATATGAGGTATATGCAATACCTTCTATACTTAATACGAAGTAAATATATGATATATAAAATAATATTATTGATATTACTTTATGTGTAATTGATTCTATGTTGAGTTGACTTGTAATATTTGAAACAAAGATCTATTAATAATAAAGAATATGTCATTATTAGCATAAATAAAATATTTCAATGTTAGTATTAATTAATATAATTTATATCAATTTTATATAGAGAAAAATAAAGTAATTTAAACTAAAAATTTTCTTATATTGGTATTTTTTTATTGTGAAGGAGATGTGTAATTTATTTTATTCTTAATATGGAGTTGATATGTAACATAAAAAAAAAATTAATAACAAAAAAAAAAGTTTAATGTTGGTTATAAATCAAATATTTCAATATGCATGTTGAGTAAAAGATTTTAACATCAAAATATATGTATAGAAAGAAATAATTAAAGAGTTCATATTCTATTAAAAGGCTCTTTTTAATTCAATGTATGAAAGAGAATTGTAATTCCTTCAATGTTTGGTATGGACTTAGACACATAACATTCTTTTTTTTTTTGTAAGCTTGCTAGGACTACATCTTCAAAATGTCTAATATATACTTCACATCAAGTCCCTTAATAGAGCACCCCATCACCATCTAACCAAGAAAGTGTGGACAACATTTAAAAAAATATTAATTTCTTATTAAATAACATAATTTTATATAAAGAGAAAAATAAAGTAACTCACATTAAAAAAAATATTATATTTTTATTTTTCATTGTGTCTGTGATGTGTAATTTATTCTATTCTTAATATGGAGTTGATATGAAACATTAAAAATATATTAATAACCTAAAAAATTAATGTAGGTTATAAATCAAATATTTGGAGATACATGTTTGAATAAAAGATTGTAATATCAAAATATATATGGAGAAAGCACTAGAGACTTCTTATTCTATTAATAGGTTCAATTAATTCAACGTATGACAAAGATTTGCAATTTCTTCAATGCTTAATATAGACTTGACATGTAACACTTTAAAAAATATTAATTTCATATTAAATAATAGAATTTTTATATCAAATTTATATAAAGAAAAATAAAGTAAATTAGATTAGAAACTCTTTTATATTTTTATTTTTCATGTGAGAGATATGTAATTTATTCCATTATTAATATGAAGTTAATAAGTAAGATTTAAAAAAATATTAATAACAAAAAAGTGTTTAATTTGGGTTATAAATCAAATATTTCAATATACATATTGAGTAAATATTTTAAAATCAAAATATATAGAGAGAAGAGCTAAAAAGTTCTTATTATGTTGATAGGTTCTTTTTAACTCAAGGTAGGAATGAAATTATAGATAAAGTGTTAAATTTTAATCATTAATAACATATTTTGATGTCAACCATATATACATTGTATAAAGCAAGTCAAAAATTGTGCCGCTCAAAACGAGCCTATATTCATTTTAGCTATGTATTTATCAATATTTTAGAGGAACCAAATATCTAAAGAGCAAAACTTTCCATCAAATTTTTAATCAAAATTAGGTTTGCATTTTAAGATGGATCTATGGTTCCATGTAAATGAACTAGTCTCAACCATAACTAAAATATTTTAGTGCCAATATTAAATAAAACATTTTATATAAGAAAAATAAACCAATTTAAATTATTATTATTACTATTTTTATATTTTTGCTTTCCATTGTGAGAGATATGTAGTCTATATATAATATTTAAAAAAATATTAGTAACAATAAAATAAAATGTTTAATGTAAGTTATAAATCAAATATTAATAACCATAAAAAGTTTAATTTGGATTATAAATCAGATATTTAATTGACACCAAATTGACTAAACTCTAGTGAGGCATGCATACTCTAGTCCCTCTAGTTTTGAACGAGTGATCTCTTAAGAGAAAACACATGCTCTTAACCATTAGGCCCACTCAACTTGTGTAGAGAGAAAGAGTTAGAGGGTTCTTATTCTATTAATAGTTTTTTTTTTCTTAATTAAATCTATGAAAGAGATGTGTAATTCCTTCAATATTTAATATGGACATGACTTGTAAAATTTATTTAATTTTTATTAATTTCTTATTAAATAATATACTTTTATATAGAGAAATTTTTTTTTATTTCAAATTAAAAATTTTCTTATATTTTTATTTTTCATTGTGAGGGAGATGTATAATTTATTCCATTGTTAATATGGAGTGGATATGTAACATTTAAAAAATATTAACAATACAAAAATTTAATGTGAGTTATAAATTAGATATTTAGATATGCATGTTGAATAAAAGAAATATATATAGAGAAAAAGAGTTAGAGAGTGAAGAAGATTTGCAATTTCTTCTATGTTTAACATGGAATTGGAATGTAAGGTTAGTATTAAATAATAGAATTTTATATCAATTTTATATAGAGAAAAATAAAGTGATTTATATTTAAAAATTTATATAGAGAAAAATAATGGTCCACTCTCTTCACCATGGCCAACCTTGTTAACCATGGTCAACCCTGTCAACCCACTTTAATCACAACGTAAACATTTTTGTAACATTGATATAACATTAACATTAATGTAACATTAACAATTGTCAACCATAGTTGACAATGATCAACCATGGTCAATATCAATAAAACATTAATGTAACAATGGTCAACATTAATCTAATATCATTAATTTAATGTAACATTATTATATTTTTACATTAAATTTGACCATGGTCAACCATTAAATTAATTAGACTATAGTATAATCATTTAAATTATTTTTATGTTAATATTAAGTTATTATTTTAATATTAATTTTAAATTATAATATTAACAAATATTTTTACTAATAATAATATATTAATATTAATAACAATATTATTAATTATTATTATTATTATCCAATTTCATGTAACATTATTTTATTTTTACATTAAAGTTGATCATGGTCAACCATTAAATTAATTAAACTATCGTATAATCATTTAATTTTTTTAATGTTAATATTAAGTTATTATTTTAATATTAATTTTAAATTATAATATTATTAATTATTATTATTAACCAATTTTAAGACCCCCTTGTTTGTGGGACAAAGGACTCACTGCTAAGTCTATGAAAACATACATACTCTACCCCTGGTGTATGTGACCCCCTTGTTTGTGGGACAAAGGGGCCACTTCCTATTTGACTGCTAAGTCTATGAAGACATATATACTCTACACCCCTCTGGTTTTGAACTTGTGACCTCTTAGGAGGAAACACATGCTCTTAACCATTAGGCCCACTCAAGCTGTATCATTCAAAATATTAATGATATTGATCTATAAGATTGATACATTATGAATAATTACATTAACAATATTAATGTAATAAACCATGGTAAGGAAATCCACCCTCCATACGTGTACTATCAACTAGAACAACCACATTTACACATTAGTAAATGTGGTTGATATATGTCGATTATCGATATTTTCCATTCAACACATGTACTAATGTGTAAATGTGGTTATGTTAATATTTAAAAAATCAAAATCTAATAATTAAAATAAAAACATAATTACATGAAAAAACGAGTGCATAAAGATGAAGGAAAAGACGAATGAAATTATATAAGAAAAGTGAGTGGACAAATCTAGTTAAAGGAAAATATAGCGGAAGGGCTTGTAGCCAAAACTAAATATAAAGAATACAAAAGGAAGAGATGTACATTTTCTACAACGTAGATTGAATATTTAAAAAAACTTTTATAGGGATAAACCAATATAGATCCATCTTAAACAAGGATCTAACATGAGTGGAGAGGGATCAAATTTCCTTAGGTGCAAACTTCTTTTAGAGTAAAACTTACAATATGTAATTTTTCATTGTTTAAATTGTATTTTTGAATGTTATATAGAGTATATAACTTAAACTTGTAAGTCCAAAAAGTATTTGTTGGATTTTGACAAAAAAAATAAATTTATAAAAAAGACCAAACTTTAAAATACTAAGATCACTTCAAACGTTTTAACCATACAACTTATTTTTTAAATATTGTAGTTCCCGCTCTAGTTGACTGACCTTTATATGACATTAACATTGATTTAGCCCTAAGGCACACACATTATTCTTTGAGGAACTCAAGTTCAGGATCCAGACACTTTATTCTACTATTAGTGGCTGCGATGGATGTTATTTTCCCTAATCAGTGTTAGAATGGTGATAGATTTGATGGATATGCATGTTTTCTATTGATGTTATGATGATGATAACCTTGATGGATATTTATGTTTTCTATTGATGTTATGATTATGATAGATTCAATGGATATTTATTCCTTCTATTGATGTTATGTCGATGACAACTTTGATGGATATGTATGTTTTCTATTGATGTTATGATGATGATAGCTTGATGGATATGTATGTTTCCTATTGATGCTATGATAATGATTGATTTAATGGATATGTATGATTTTTATCGATGTTATGATGATGAAAATTTTGATGGATGTATATTTTCTATTGATGTTATGATGATGATAGCTGTGAGGACTCTAGTTCTACAATTAGATTGTGGTGTTTCATGCTTTTGCCCATAGATGTAATGTAAATCATTGATCATGCAACATGGCTCTTGTTTCTCCCACTATGGTCATGTTCTTCCTTTTGGCTACTCCATTCTGTTGTGGGTTATGGGGTGCTATCAATTCTCTTCAAATACCTTCTTTAAATGGTACCTAATTTAAAAGAGGACTCTGAGTCCAAGTTATTAAGTGTCAACCTATGGAGTCTAAATCTGAATTGTTAAAACCTAGCTAATCACACTTCATCAGATGTTGAAGAGGTGAAAGAGGCTAGTGTCACTCCCATTATGCTACAAGGCACACATCCTCCATCCAATTGCATTCCATCGCATCATCATGAAGTCAACTAGGGGTTGGAGTTGGTGATGACCCAATGGGCTCATGACTCTTGATCTCGATCGTATCCACCAGAAATATTTCCTCCAATAGCTTCATGATTCATCACTAACCAGCTTCCATACAATGAAATAAATGGCCACAAAGAATAACTCATTGATACATTGCCGTCTATGATAATCCATTTTTCAATCCCTTGTTTAAGACCAAGTTTTATTGTTGCATCAAGTGCAGACGAAAGGCTAGTCATTGCTTTTTCTTCATGAACGAATGAATAAATGGTTATAATAGAAGAAACCATTTGCTCCACAAGTAAATTAGACTTAGTGTGTTATGCATGCATCTTTCTCATTATCATTATTAGCATTAGACCATAAACAGCCTGGCTACGACCAAAAAATGGGCTAGAGGCAGTGTCACCAACAGCTAACCTCCATGACAAATAAAAACCAGTTGTATAGAAAGCATTGAAATTTGACAAATTCAAGATGAATTGGGAAGTTGAACACTCTCCCGCGGGAGATATATTGGAATCCACCCAGTTACAAACATTGAATGTACATTAATCAACATAATTGGATTTTTAACCAAGAATCAATTATTTTAACTTGTAATATGCATTTCTACTTGAACTGTATTTTTGAGATGGATGGATATGGAGTTGGACCTTTTCATTAAACAACAAAATTACTGATATAAATTTTGAGATTCAAACTTCAAAGCCTCAATGTGAACGTGCATTAAAGGGGTTGTAAAAGAAAAATGAAATAGAAAAAGGACATTAGACATATAGCTTATATTGGATTGTAGAGTGTTTTTAAGAGAAAAAATTGCATATAAAAATTCAAAGAAAAACGACGCTCAAGAATTGACATAAAATGTAAAGTGAATTATCAAAATCTGTGACATTCATCAGTCCAAACATTTACATCCGTTTACCATAATTAAAAAAAAAAAATTACTATACCCATAACCTTATTTTCTATTAACTTACTATTCTCATTAAATAGCTAAAATGACATTATAGCTATAACACATTAATATTTCCACCCTAGGAATCGAACTTGAAAACCTAATGTGTTATTCAACTATTAAAAACATACCAAATTCTTGGTTTCTTTATAGTTCTGGGTTTGCGCTTAAATCGAAAAGTGTATCCATTGTGATTCTTGAGTGAATTGACATTTGTACTTGGCTTTAATTCCAGTACTGGCTTATTTATGTTTTCGGTACGCACAGCTAATAAACGTCTCCTCGAATTTATTACAATCCAGTTGATCGGCGTGTAGGCCACTTGCCCATACCTACATCGTCTGATCAACTCATTAATCGACGGTGGCGATGGGTTGGCGAGAAGAGAAAGGGCTCACCCTACTTGGCCTTTCACTTGAAAATTAACTCTGTCATTTTCTCATTGGACTTAATCTGTTGAATTTTTCTCTTCCAACATGCGACTACCACGGCTCTTCCTCTTTGCGGTGTTGGGGTTAACCCTTCTGAATCACTCCGTGCGCAGGTGCTAACACTTGTTTTCTTTTTTATTCAATATACACAGTTCTTGTTACGGTACTATTAAGGATTGAGCAGGAAATTTGCTAATCATTCTCCTTCTGTTGGTGTTACAGCAGTCTCTGGCTTCATGCGAGCAGCTCTATGGCCATCGGTAAAGAATTAAATTCAATCCCTACTCTGACTTTTCCAATTTTTATTGAGATAGTTATTACAGATTTTTATTCTAACTCATTTCCCTCCATATGAATCGGGTGATGTAGGTAAAATCTCTCTTTTACACAAAACTTTGGGTGCCTCTCCAGTTGAAAATGCATAGCTAAATCCCTTATTCTTTGTCTTGATACCTTACAGGTAACCCAGTCAACTACCTTGGGTCTACAATTGTTTACCGTCAAGGTTAGCTCACTGTCAGAGCAACCAGAAATATTTGGAAACCCTCAAAATTTATTTTATTATAATATTTGATACAGGCGGTTCTGTAATAAACATTTAGCTTGAAGTTTTATCAGATTTTAAGTCTTGGTTCATTCCTTCAGACTTAGTTAAAAACTGGGTATATCATTTTCTTAAAGTTTATTTGTAAAAAGATGACCCTCCGGATTTTTTGACTTAAGACCTGGTTCAGGAGCCCTGGAATAAATAAAACTTTGTGGTTATTTTATTTCACTGTTCTCTTCATTCGTTCTAACCTCTTAGTCGAATGGGAACTTATATTTTTTTTAGAATGTATTTTCGCTAGTTAGTACAGAAGCTTGCTTTAGCGAATCTAACCGGATTAAGCCTTGCATTTTCTTTCTTTCCAGTGAGGAATACAACTTCAGTCTTGTTTTTAATTTAAGGGCATGAGCCGTTCCTATATATATATCTGGCTATGCGCAGAATTTCATTGCTCTTCTTATTTACTTCTAAATGAAAAAGGAGAGTTCAGTCTTACCATTTTTCGAGCATATTATTATTCTGAATTTACTTCTTGAAAACTACCTTCGTGGCTCTTTATAAACGGAGAGTTAATAGATGTTTTTACCTCGTCATTTAAAAACGTAAATTTCCAAGTTTTATTCTTGCATTTGTAAACTTGTTGTCTTCTACAGTAATTACTTATTCTGGTTATAGAGTTTTCTTTGCTATATAACAGTCCTTCTGGCTAGTTTTCATTATACGAGCCTTGGTAGAATATGGTGACCAGACCACCTCTCCACTCCGTCCGCGTACAACATAATTCTAAGAAAACGACAAGACTTGGTTTAGGGTTTTACCCATAACCTCGACTGACGGTTTTCTCTCTTTCTATATTATACCAATATTTTATGCAACATTATTTACATTACAGTCTTTATTCCTAGCTTGTTGCTACTTCCATGGTCTTTCCAACTGTAAAATTTCCTTATCTAATTGTCACATGAATATACTAAACGAATAGAGTCATGTATTCAAGATTTCGATTTCTATTGTTCTTTTATGGCACTTTTATCACAGGGTTCGGTGGCATGTTCTTACTTATAACTATTCTTTGCCATTAACACACAAAAATAAAATACACCCTACAGAATTTAACATTGTTACGCATTTGTCTATTCATAACACAATTCCATAGTATATACAAAATAATCAGTTATCTCTCAAGTATATTCATTGATATCGCATCTATGTATAAAATGTCGATTCTGATAACTTAAATAAAAGAGAGAAAAATGCAGAACTTATGCTTCCTCCACTATGCTGTCCTTATTTCAGAGCGGGTATATATATTAACAAGTCTGTCTTAATAACAATATATCTGTTCAAGTTCTGTCTAAACTTTATACACAGTTTACATCACTATCCTATAGATACATGTACAACCACAAAGCAATAATTTCAAAATGAATAGTTACAGAAACAGTACAGTTACTTATCTGAATCTATAGGTTATTATTGTGGTCCTCCCAACCTTCAAGAGAGGCGATTACATCCTCCTCTTACCCCCGAGCTCCAATCCTGGATGGTACAGGTTAACAGTAGAAATTTTTGCTGTGACCTCAGGATGACCAATCCAGTCAGTACTAGAAATAATTTTCAGGATTTGCTGAGCGTTTTCCACTGGTCTCTATCAACTCTAGAAAATCCACACTCTTCCTTCCAATCCTCACAGAACCTCTACTCCTCACTGGGATAAGTATTTTATCCTCATAGGAGCAAGTAACTGTTTCCAACTGTGCCCAACCACTTTCCAGTTCTTGGAACCATTTTACCATCAGCTTTTACTTTTCTTAAGTTAATTCTCTTAACTGATTTATTATTCATAACTTATTACCAATGAAAATAACTTTTCAGACAAATAACATTAATGCCAGTCTTTTTCTTGAAACCATAAATAAAAATTTCTTTTAACTAGTTAACACTAGTTATCCTTAATGAGGCTGTCACAAAATCAAATGACTTTCATCAAATTTCCACTTAACTCACAAGACAATTTTGAAATTTCAGGCCTTCCTTGTTTATGGGTGGAATTTCAAAATCCAATTACCATAAATATCCAGTTTAAATTGGGTTGGAAGTACTTATAAATCAAGCTTACCTTAGTTGACTAGAGAGTTAAATTTTTTTGATTAGGTATTGATTAATTATTATATCACTTGGAGTTTTTGGTTAAATCTTGTTTTTTCTTATTTAAAATGAGTTTTTTATTTTATATGTGGATTTAGTATAATATTGGAATTGTGGAGAGTTCAAAATTTAAACTTGTGATTTCAACACATTCTCCCCAAATTCTAAATTAATTAGACCAAAAAAATATACCAAAAAACCTTTTAAAACTTATAAGAATAAACTAATACTTTTGAATTATATTTGACAATCAAATAGATTATAATTTGATTATGAAATTGGATTTTTATAACCAATCATCTTACACTTCGATAATTGTAGATATTATTTACCATTCACTTATTTTAAAATATTTGTTTTTAGGTAATTTTTGTTTTTGTTTTTTATTTATTTATATAAATAGAAAATTTAAGTCGTAAATATTAAAATTATTTATATATTTAAAATAATCTAAAATTATAATTTTATTAAAAAATATTATTATATTTTAAGGGAAATAAGAAATAGACGGGTAAATACAAATGGTAATGTGTACAGATAACCCATTTTTAAGTGCTTTATGATATATTGAGAATATAATTTTATTAAAAAAATTATTATTATATTAAAAATAAATTTATTAAAAAAGTTATTATTATATTAAAAATAAATAGAGTGCAAATATAGATGGTAATGTGTCCCAGATCACCCCCTTTAAGTGCTTTATGATATATTGAGAATTTTTATATGATATATTACTGATAAATTAAGTATCTTGTTTGTACGGACGATACTAGTCAAAGCATATTTCCTCTATGTATGCTAAGCTTTATCCACTTGTTTTTGAGATGCTCTTTTGCTATTGAGGTTTGGACCAAAGTCTTACATTCTTGATAGATGTTGCTATTTGGATCATTAATGTTTTGGAAGATTGTTTTATACACTAGTTTGAGTTATATAAAGATTTATGCATTTTGCCTTTTTGTTTTTGGTGTTACAGGAATAGAAGGATTTTTAAACATTTATTTCTCAAAAATTGAATCTAAGCAAGAAAAAAAAATAGAAAGATTAAAAAATGGATATATGTAAAATGTTTCTAGTTATATTTTTGATTGATGGCGTTAATATAAATAGACAATGTGGATGTGGAGTTTTCAATGTCATATAGTCTAGATAATGTGGATGTGGAGCTTTCATTGTCATAAAGCCTGGAAACTATTATCATTTCTGGTGAGAAGGTGGTAGGGGCATAAACAATATGGTCGAAATTATTGTTCTTTGGGGTGTCTTTATTTGTGTTAAATGGCTTGGTATTAATGACTTACAATATTTCAGGGACTCCAAAGGCATCATTGACTGGGTTAAAGGACACTCACAGTTTCATCCTCCTCTGTTAACAAATTGGATGAACCACATACTTACTCTGGAGAGTTTCTTCCAACATATCACTTTCAAGAACATTTAGAGGGAACAAAACCATATTGGAGACATGATATGAGGACATGATTTCTAAAAGAGGAATTTCCAAAGAGCCACGTGTCATCTATTTTGCTTCTTTTAATCAAGATACCCTTGCTATTAGTAAGTAGTGTTAAATTTCTATAGAAGTTTTTGCATATTCTGTTTAACTAAAAGGTTTCAACCTACTAATAGATTTCATTTTTGTGATGATGTTTGCTTCTTTTAATCCAGATACCCTTGCTATAAGTAAGTAGTATTAAATTTCTGTAGAAGTTTTTGCATACTCTGTTTAACTAAAAGGTTTCAACCTACTGGTAGATTTCATTTTTGTGATGATGTTTGAGTATATGATTGTTAGCCAATCTGATTTTTCTGATTTTGACTAGATACCTTAGTTTTTGGTTGTGAGACCTTAAATAAAAATATATACTAAAATATGTGAAATATGGATCATCATTTAGAGATATTATAGCTATAGATCAAAATCACATCTTGAAGAAGTCATATATAATTTGTACTCTCTTTTATAATATAAAATATTGTGTTTTTTTCTACTTAAAAAAATCACTTGTATCAACTAACTTTTATATAATATATGGATGTGAGGTTTGGGGTTGCAACATCTCTAGAGAATCGTGGAGAAAGATTGAGAAAATCCAAAAGCGTTTTATAATGTATAACCTTAAAATTAAAAGCAATACACCCTATCCTATTCTCCTTATAGAAGTGGGTCTTTCCCCTATTGAGAGCCTAGCTATGACTAGGCTTCTGTTGTACAGGCACAAGCTCAATAACATAGGAGACCATGGACTTCCTAAGATAGCTTTAAATTCCAGCCAAAACCACCTAAGGCTTAAACGAGGTTAGTATAAAGACACTAGGGCCTGGTTAAACCATTGGGAGATCGACGAGAATGTTGCATTGAAAAACATCCATAACATTAAAAAAATTGTTTCTTCTAAGTTCAAAGAAAAAATGTGGTGTGAGAAAGATCTAGCAACTAAAAGAAAATTAAGGTATTATAAGGAGGTCATCAACCCCACCTTATAAGATCAAAAGTATCTCTTTGTTTTAACTAGCTCAAAGAAGAAAATTAATATAACCAAGATTAGAATGAACTCTCATGAGCTCCATAGTGAAACAGGTCATTGTACAGTTCCTAAAAGGATGGAACATTAGGGGAATTATGAGGTATAAAATAGGCCTCCTAAGGAAATAATAAAATAATAGCTAAACCAATAAAATAATATTTATGAATTTTCAATTCACTTTTTTCACCACAATCCATGTAACCATACTTAAATTCAATTCAAAAGTTGTACCAAAATAAAATTAATAAAATAATTGTATTGATGTGACTATAAATAAGAATGAACTTTTTAAGAAAAAATCATTATCATTTAACAACTAATGCATTTGTCCTTTGTACTTAAATAAGTTAAAATAAAATATAAATATAAATTTCTAAATTATTAATTATATTATATTCTATTAAATAAAATTTATATTATGTAAATTGTATAATAACATGTAATTAATATACTATATAAAAATAATATAATATATTATAATATAATAAATGTATAGGGATATGCATCGTTTCTTTCAAAAAATATGAAATGACAATAATATATTTTTATTCAAAAAGTGTGAAATAACATTTATTGTGAGTATTTTGACTTTAAAAGTACTTAGAGCACTACCATGGTTAACCATGAATTTTTATCCACCATTAAGAATGTGACAAGTAGGTAACTTTAACTCAAGCAATGCCACCTCAACCATTATGGATGATGTCACCCCCTAAAATGTGATTGGTTCTTATAAAGTGAATTTTGATTGTACATTTTCCTTAGGAGGCCCATTTAGACCTCAAAATTCCCCTAATGAGGATCCGCCATCTCTGTGAGAATATGAATATCGAGGATGAAAATCACTTCCTCTTAGAGTGCCCCACGTACAACCACATTAGAGCTCAATTTCATAATCTTTGTTGCAATATTGACCTTCCTAGCCTTTTAATATGTCAAAATTATAGTGAGCTCGGAAGGCTTCTCTCCAAGCTTTTTGAGCATAGGAATAAAATCTTAAATCAAATTAAATAACTCTTTTATTTAGGTCCGATAGACCAAAGATTGGTCTAAGTGGACGTTAACCATCATCATCATCATCATCATCATCAATACTTGTGTGCACATGACACTACTCGAACCAATATCTGCACTCGACACTGCTCAAATCAATACAAATTTTTACACAGGACACTGCTTGAACCTGTACACACTTTAAAACCTGGTATATATATATATATATATATATATATATATATATATATATATATTATGTGGGTGAGTATTAGTAAATGGGTATGGAAGTATTTTGTAGTACTGTCCCCAAAGAGATGTTGATTTTTTCTTCCCATGTTCATGTTATATATATATATATATATATATATATATATATATATATATATATTATGTGGGTGAGTATTAGTAAATGGGTATGGAAGTATTTTGTAATATTGTCCCCAGAGAGATGTTGATTGTTTCTTCCCATGTTCATGTTCTCATTCTGGTAGTTGAACTTTTCATATATTTTCGACTTGCTTAACGTTCCTCTTTGACGAGGAAGAGTAGCCGAAGTCTTCCATACGAGCATTAATAAGGGGAAGTTTCCCTATCCACAAAGTTCTTTTTAGCAGTGTTACCCATTTTTGATGTTAGACTTTATTTGCCTATTTTGTGGTTTCAAATGAAAGCTCTAGATCAAAGAAGGAACAATCATGTTATATATATATATATATATATTTTAGTAATATGGATTATTACTATTATTATTATTAAAATTTAATATATATATATATATATATATATATATATATATTCCACCATGGTTTTTTCAAAAAGATATCCTAGACGAGAGTAGAACAATTGACGTGTATTCATCGAATCATGGTTTTTTCAAGAAATCTCTCCTATATGACACCGTCGATATTCAACAAATCGTATGATATGGTAGAAATTCTAGTGAATTGATTCCAGTGTAATAGAGTTTCTATTCCATGTAGCTTCAATGTTTTATGCCTATCACTATTTAGCTTTTTTTTAAGAATGTTGGTTTTTCCCTCAGTTGAAGATACTGTATTAGGAATACCAATGATTGCTTGCTTTTTAGGTTATTCTCTTTATTATGGTGAGTTGCAATAAAAATCTCTTTGTTAGCTACTAAGATAATTTTTGGAGGAGAATGAAAGTTTCCTGGGATGGGGACATTTGAAACGATTATTTCTCTTGGATGGGAACATTTGAAGCGATTATAGATATGTTAATATGTTCAACTTTTTTTAAGCTATCAAAGACATTTGAAGTGATTATAGATCTTTTCAAATTCGTTAAGGTTGTGGTTGATATCTCTGAAAATCAATGATTTTTTTCTATTAGGTGAGTTTATTTCATTTTAGTGATAGCATTTTTTTTATTTGTGTGAGTATGGAAGTGTTTGTATTTCTATCTCCAATGTGCTTCTCCTTGTATTTGATTTTTGGTGGACTTTGATTTGCTTTTCTTTCCTCTTTAAGGGGAAAGTGTAAACCAAATCCTCCATCTGAGCTTGAAGTAGGGTATGTTTTCCTTCCACCAAAGCATTTTGGTAATGGATCAATATTTAGTATTAATCTCAATTAACCATTTTCTGTTTTCAAATGAAATCTCAAGAGCAAATAAATTTAGAGGCAACAATTAGATTGTTGAAATATTACTATAAAAAACTACAAAATCCACCTAAATATGGCAAAATTTGAAGCAATTAAATTTAGAAGAAATCATTAGATAATTAAAATATGATCATAAAAAACTACAAAATCCACTCAAATAGGGAAAATTTTTAAGGGAAGGGTTTCATAAATTTGAAAATAACTTTGTTTCTAATTTTATCACAGATTCCAAGCATAATTGAAATGGCATCAGGAAATTGTTCCACAGGCTAGGGTGGTTAAGATAAACTTAACCGGGCCAAGTTGTTAGTGGTTTTCATGAACTAATTTATTTTTACCCAAAGTATTATTCTCCAATATAACCTATTTATTTAAAATTCAAACAAATTCAATATTAATTTGTCTTAGTGGCCATTAAAATCAATCAAAATATGCCTTCAAACACCGCAGTTATACTAACAAGTGATACTAACATTTGGTATGAGAGCCACAATAACTTATGGTATTAGAGCCACAATAATGATTGTCTTGAGTGATTATGACACAGTAGCCCGAGCAACCAGAAGTGTCGAGTGGAGAAAAGAAAGTTGTTCAGTCAATAACTCAATTGTTGACTATCGGTTTATTAAAACCTTTGTTGTAGCGGTCATTTAGTTTTGTTGAGCCCTTATAGGTTTTTTTGGTGATGGTGAGCGTAGTGTCAAAGACGAAAATATTGGTGCTTGTGTTCAACAGGACACCCAGAGCTTATGTATTGAAGTGGGACGTCATCACTGTGCTTGGATTCGTGCACGGGGAAGCCACTGAGAAAGAATTTATAGGTTGCAGAGAATTTGGATCTGACCACGTCGCTCGTAAGTGCAAAATTAGAACAAGTGGATTAGCCTTCATATAGCCAACCAATGATTTTTTCATCGCCATTTCTTGAGCGCCACATATTTTTAGCATCAATAGGATTTCTCAACTCGTATAACCAGTGGTTGTTGGTTATATATTGGGATAGGGTAAGGAAGCATGTGAAAGGATGGAGGCACTGGTCTCACTGGCATTGGAGATGTTAAATAGAGGGGGCGAGTGACGATGAAGACAAAGACGAGGAAGAGCAGATTCCAGAAGGTTGCGGTCATATGAGTTGCTATATGTTGGGATGAAATGCAAATAAATTGTTGAGCAATGGAGTTAGAAGGTGCGCATGTCAAAGAGAAAATCCAGAGGACAGTGTGTCGGGTGTGCTAGGTTTAGGCATGTGAAGGCAGCTGACAAGAGGAAAGAAAAGTGTAGAGGAAAAAGGCAAATCGATTATCAATCTTTGGAGTGGTATAGAGTGAAGCATCTAGTGTGAAGGGTTTTGGTCAAAGACATGTGTATTTTTATAAGGAGTTGTATGACTTGATGTTCAGGCATACATGTTGTGCAGGAGCACATTGTTGTAAGGCTTTAAATTTTCATGAGACATACATGTAGTGCACTTGCACATGGAGTCATCAAGTTGTGGAATTGATGCCAAGGTGGTAGGTGTACTGATATTTTGGCTTGAGTCGGGGAATGTGAAATCTCAGATAATATGCTTGATGAATGATTGTTAGGGTGGTTGACGTACCAATGGTTTTCATGCTCTAGATTTATGACAACCCATGGTTTTACCCATGGAATTATTCTCCAATGTAACTTATTTAAAGGCCAAACAAAATCAATGCTAATTTTTCATAGTGGCCATTAAAATCGAGTAATGATGTCTTCAAAAACTACCACTTCTCTTTGTATTCCATCATCCTAATACCACTTTGTAACCATCTACATTATTAAACTTAAGATTGAAGAGTTTGTTACATTTTATATTAGTAGGGTAAAAATGCGAAGGTGGGTTACACTTTTGTGAGAATTGCGGGTGGAAAAGTCATTTTCCCAACAGTTTGACCGAACTTTCGAAATTAGTTCGGCTGAACTAATTCTGTTGTTTAGATTGATGGCGTACTGACGATATGGACAAACAGATTTTTGGCTGGAGATGGGAAAAATGACAACCAAAGTTCAGTTGAACCACGGCCGAACTAATAGTCTGGACGAACTTTTAAAATAATTCGACCGAACTTTTTCTTATAAATATACCAGCTCGCAAACATTAACAAGTTTCGAGCTTATTACCATTGTCGGATTTGTATGTCATATGTATGTATGTTTGTTGTGTGATCTATGTCATCTGTTTGCAGGGGCTTGTTATGTGCCACGACAATGAGATGAGAGATCTTTGTCATCTGTCATCTCATTTGATCTGTGACGAGGCTTGTTCGCTGTGTGATCTCTGTCATCTGTTTTTTTTTGTGATTTTATTTTTGCTGACTTTAATTTTATGGCTCTATTTTTTTGTTCACAGGGAATCCTCCATGACGTCTTCTCGTTGCAGCCTCATCTCCCACCTCATCTTCTCATTATGGCCTCGTCTCCCACCTCATCTTCTCGTTGTGGCCTCATCCTCCTGTCATCTCCGAATTTCCAAATTTCTAGGTATGCGTCATCGTAACCTCTTTTTTTAGCAAGTTAAAAAAATAAAATTAGTCGTTAAATTTAAATAAAAATATTCCTTGTGATTTATGACTGTAGATTACAGATATTTCTTCTGCTTATCCTTCAGTTTGTGCTTAGATGAGGTGCACTCAGTCTTGTAGGAATAGGAAAATGGAATGACAATAATGACAAAGGCATCGTCATCTTCCCAAATATGCCACCACCCTAGTTACCAAAAACGAAATGGGAGCTTTCGTTTCCCATAGAAAACGTACAAGAAACAGAACATGATGGGAAACATTGTTTTGTACGACCGTTTTCATATCAAGGTCTGTGAAACCGATTTCTCCAAATACACATGGTTTCTGCAAACATTTTTAGTATTTTAAAATAAAATACAACAACCTTGTTTAACAACAGTGTCTGCAGTAAATTCGTTGTCTTCCACTTCAATTTCACGTTACCACCAGTAACTAGCCACTGTCCTCTACCACTAATACATTTCATAAAATTCAACAACCCTGCAAACATTTTTAGTTTTTTAAAATAGAATACGACAACCATGTTTAACAACACTGTCTCTAGTAAATTCATTGTCTTATGATTCAATTTCTCATTACCACCAGTAACTAACCACTTTCCTCTACCACTGATACATTTCATAAAATTTAATTTAAAAATTATAAGTTTAATTTCTTATTTTTCTAATCAATAAAAAATACCTTAGCTTTATATTTTAAAAAAATGAATATCATGGTAACTTTTTAATTTTTATAAAAATTTCATTATTAAATTTTAATAATACTAAATATATTTTAATATTAATATACAATATGTTTTTTATATTTTCTTGTCATATTTTAATGTTTATTTTTGTTTTATATAATTTATTATTAGTATTTGTTTATCATATTGTAAGTTAATCATGATGTTAGTATTTGTTTATCATGCTTTCCCATGGTTAAATATGGTTGACCATAGTTGACTAGGATTGACATTATTAATTATAGTTGGCCATGGTTAACTTTAATCAACCATGGTTTCACTATTGGTGGACATGGTTTGACCATGTTAACCATAGATAACAATTTTTTGGCCAATTTTATTTTGTTACAAAATAAAAGTAGAAAAGAACATATGGACAAGAGAAAAGGTCAAAACCTTGCAGAGTAAAACACTGGTGGCGACAAAAAAAGAAGCAAGTAACACTAGTCTAATGACACTTATAAACCATGATTGTTGGATTACATCAATCTATCGCCACCATAGATTAGGAATTTCATATGAAAAAGGTGTTTTGTCACATGCAAATTGTTAAGGTGTACTAGTCACATGGGTGGCAAAGCCCAAGGACCTCATGCTCCATGCGAGTGTGCATATGTGTATAAGGTTCAAATCATAATAGTAAATAGACTAATCTAAATCAAATGAGTCCACATATACATCAATCCCTACTAAAAGGGCCTTGTAACTACAATAATATTCATTTAATAGTATTTAAAAGAAACACAAAATCATGGTATAAAATACAAATAATGTCTATTGCATATGTCATAAATCCAAAGCCATACAAGATGAATAAAAAAGAAAATATTATAAACCAGTATATAGAATTAGAAAGGTGTGGTGAGCTAAAGATCCCCATGGTCAACTTAGGGGCATTGCACGTTAGTATGCCTCCAACTCATAAAATTCACATGGATTGAAAATGGTTGCAAAAGGGTTAAGTGTAACCATATCACCCAAGTTTTCCAGGGTTATTTTGAGAAATGGTTTTTTGAAACGGTTTGTTTTATGTTTTTCATATTTTTCTTGTTTTTTCTCTCTCCTCGTTTCTTGAATGCGAAACCTCTAAATTATGTTTCTCGTATCATTTTCGTTTCTTGTTTCGTTTCCCATTTCTCGTTTCTGGTGACATAGGCCACCACAAAGCAGAGCCTATGCTACTCAGTTATATGAAATTTTAAGTGGTTTCAAATCACTTTTAATAATCATATTAACATTATTTTTGCCACCTAAAACAAAGTTTGATACGTTGGTTGAAAAATTGTTTCAACCTTTCTAGATATCCTCTACACACAAGTAAACTCTCCACAGACTGGAGATGCCTACATTTTTCTTTTCCTTTTGCTTTTTCTTCTCCTTCGGTTTGTGCTTAGATGAGGTGCACTCAGTCTCGTAGGAATAGGAAAATGGAATGAAAATAATTACAAAGGCATCGTCATCTTCCCAAATACGCGACCATAAAGCAGAGCCTATGCTGAGCCTGTGCTACTCAGTTATATGAAATGTTAAGTGTATTCAAATCACTATTAATAATTATATTAACATTATTTTTGCCACCTAAAACAAAGTTTGGTACGTTGGTTGAAAAATTGTTTCATCCTTTCTAGATCTCCTCTACACACAAATCAACTCTCCACAGACCGGAGATGCCTGCATTTGTCTTTTCCTTTTGCTTCTGCTTCTCCTTCGGTTTGTGCTTAGATGAGGTGCACTCAGTCTCGCAGGAATAGGAAAATGGAATGACAATAATGACAGAGGCATCGTCCTCTTCCCAAATATGCCACCACAAATCAGAGCCTCTATTGCTCATTTATATGAAATGTTAAGTGGTTGCAAATCACTATTAATAATTATATTAATATTATTTCTGCCACCTAAAACAAAGTTTGGAACGTTGGTTGAAAAAATGTTTCAAACTTTCTAGATCTCCTCTACACACAGCTCAACTCTCCACAAACTAGAGATGCCTACATTTGTCTTTTCCTTTTTTGGCTACATTTGTCTTTTCCGTTTTTGGAACTCATCGCTAATAAACCATGCATGGGAAAACAAGTGGTCCCCTGCATAATTATGAATCAATTAAGGGAGAAACAATGGCCCTATGCATGAGTATGAATCAAGGACTGGACACGAAAGGCAAATAAAATGAGCACTTAAATTTAAAAATCACTTAAATTTAATTATTTATTTTTAATCATTATTTTTAATTTATTAATAAATGGAAATAATTTATATTTCTCGTTAGATAGGTACATAATAATTACTTTATTGCTAGGCACATAAAGGTTATGCCCTTGAATACTTGGCTGACTGACCCATCCCTCCCTTCGGTACCCCCCATCCGCTTCTAAGAGCTCTAGCAAATTGTCTCCATTCTTGTAATTTGAAAGAAAATAAACGATACTTTTTTTAGTCTCCATTCTTGTAATTTGAAAGTATTTATTTGGAACATGACAAGTCTTTCTCAACATCTAGATTTCGTTATAGCATATGAATAAATACTTATTAGTCTTAGAAATAATATATGTTTTCTTTTCTTATCTACCCAAGTATTCTTAGTATTCAACAAACTATAAAACAAAAGAGAAAAGCACCTCAAAGAAATTCACACAGAATACAGCAACATAATGAACATAAATTCACACAGAATTCAACAACAGAATGAACAGAAATTCACACATAATTCAACAAAAAAATGAATAGAAATTCACACAGAATTTAGTAACAGAATGAACATAAATTCACACAGAATGAACAAAATTAAACACCACAAATAAATTAACACACAGAATTCAGCAACTCAAAACACTGGTATCTTTATTCAAGTTCAAATACTAATAGCAGTTGCTCATGCTTACAAATTTACTATAAATACCACAAATGAAAGTGGAGATACATCAACCTTTATGTATTGAAACCTGATGTTATATGAAACAAAAATAAAATGTTGTGAGAAACAAAAACCAACATTAGTATATAAACAACAGCTAGTATGCTCAAATGCCAATACTAGGAAACATAAGAATCATTAGGCATTTCTCAATCTTCCCCAAATTTGCTATTGCATTTCAAGTTGATTGTTGATTTTCTGGACTGGTATAACTTATTATGCATACGAGCAGATCAATCATCTCACGATGGATTAAGAAGATTAGATATTCCAATAATTCATCATGCATGTCATGCATTTCTTCTAAATTGTCCTTTACAATATTGGTCCAAGCTATAGATATAGCTCTAGTACCTTTGCTATACAATTTTCTTTTTAGAAATATATTAGCACAACAAACTTACCTACCCAAACAATGTTATTTGATTGTTGTTAGCTGTATGCAATATCCTCAAATGTTTGCATAGATTATACCTTCAAAATATACCGCAAATTGTGAAATAGTCCACCCTCCATTTGTTGCCAAGGAAATGTTTCTTAGCATTGTCTTTCATGTTAAGAATAAAGGAAATCAATTGTGACTTTATATCTCATTTTGTACCTTGAGTACCTTCTTTCTTAATTGTAGCTTTATCATTGGTCTCTGCTTCTTGTTGTAATATTTAAATCAACCCAATGTATTTTATTAATTTACCTGAATTTACACCTTCCATGATGCTTCTAATCTTGTAAAATGTTAAAAGTGGAGTGTTTTATGATGTAATGGATGTTAATAATCTAGATTATGTATGTAGTGATATGATGATAGTGTAGGTTGATTTTCAAGTTGTAAAATTCTTTTACATGTCAAGGATGAATGATAGTACAAGCCAAAAATGACATTATTATAAATTATTAAACAATTTGTTAGGTGTTAAATCATACTTCTTATTAAGGACATAACTAATGCAAGTTGAAATTTTTATTTTAATGTTCTTAGCCTATTTATATATGTCAAAGTAAAGGTTTCTAGATGTGATTTCTCCCATAAACTTCAAGGAAAACTAAACTTTAAGGCAAACCATGTACATGTCATTTCCCCCACAAACTCATCAAGGTGTGAATTTTGACATAACTTCATCAACCACTACCACTAGTTGTTTTAGTAAGTGCATAAAATAAATTTTCAAACCAAGTACATGTCATTTCTCCCACAAATCCATCAAGGTGTGACTTTTGACATAACTTAATCAACCGCTACCACTACCACTAGTTTTTTAAGCAAGTGTAAACCACTACCACTTTAAGGCAATCCGTGTACATGCGTCATTTCTCCTATACACGTGTCATTTTTCCCATCAAATTTTAGGAAAAATTTAAGGCATGTGTCATTTCTATGTCATTTCTATCTTAAACTCTAGGCACTTGGGAAAACTTTAAGGCATGTCATTTCTAGATGTGATTTCTCTTTTTATGTCATTCCTATCTTAAACTCTAGGCACTTGGGAAAATTTAAGGCATGTCATTTCTAGAGGTGATTTCTCCCATAAAATTTAAGGAAAACCATGCACATGTCATTTCTCCCACAAACTAAAGGCTTTCTACCATTAATTCAAGGCAAACTTTAAGGCTTAAAAACTGAACCTAAAGTCGTTGAACTCTCATAGGATTTTGAACTTCCATAGGATTTTAGTCTCTCTATTGAGTGTTAACTTCTACAAGTTCTAAAGGAAGAGTCTGTAAAAGACCAGGTAGCCTTTGGATCTCATCTTTTCTCAAAGGTGACATATCCAGTAAATGCCCGTACATTCAATCTCTGGAACAAATCTAAATAGAAGTTCTTCATTTTAATATCCATAAACCACTACCACTTTAAGGAAAACTATGTACATGTGTCATTTCTCCCTTCTCCCATAAAATTTTATGCAAAATTTAAGGCATGTGTCATTTCTATTTCATTTCTCCCATAAACTATAAGGCAATTTGACATTTCTCCCACAAACTCATAAAGGTGTGACTTTTGACATAACTTCGTCAAGCACTACCACTAATTGTTTTAGTAAGTGCATAAAATAATTTTGCAAACCATGTAAATGTCATTTTTCCCACAAACTAAAGGCTTTCTCCCATTAATTCAAGGCAAACTTTAGGGCCTAAAAACTTAACCTAAAGTGGTTGAACTCTCATAGGATTTTGAACTTCCATAGGATTTTAGTTTGTCTGTTGAGTGTTAACTTCTACAAGTTCTAAAGGTAGAGTCTGTAAAGAGCCGGGTATCCTATATATATCATCTTTTCTCAAATGTAACATATACAGTAAATGCCCCTACAGTCAATCTCTGGAACATATCTAAATAGAATTTCTTCATTTTAATATCCATAAACCACTACCATTTTAAATATAAGTTCTTCATTTTAATATCTCATAAACCACTACCACTTTAAGGCAAAAAATGTACATGTGTCATTTCTCCCATACATGTGTCATTTCTCCCATAAACTTTTAGGAAAATTTTAAGGCATGTGTCATTTCTATGTCATTTTTGTCATTTCTCCCATATACTATAAGGTAAACTTTAAGGCAAACCATGTACATGTCATTCCTCTCTTAAAATCCACGCAAGGCAAACTTTAAGGCATGTCATTTCTAGATGTGATTTCTCCCATAAACTTAAGGCAAACTTTAAGGAAAACCATGCACATGCCATTTCTCCCAAGCAAACTTTAACCTAAAGGGGCCGAACTTCCATAGGATTTTAGTTTGTCTGTTGAGTGTTAACTTCTACAAGTTCTAAAAGTAGAGTCTGTAAAGGGACAGGTAGCCTTTGGATCTCATCTTTTCTCAAATGTGACATATCTAGTAAATGCCCCTATAGTCAATCTTTGGAACAGATTTAAATAGAAGTTCTTCATTTTGATATCCATAAACCACTACCACTTTAAGGCAAACCATGTACATGTGTCATTTCTCCCTTCTCTCATAAAAATTTAGGCAAACTTTAAGGTATGTGTCATTTCTATTTCATTTCTCCCATAAACTCTAAGACAATTTGTCATTTCTCCCACAAAATCATAAAGGTGTGACTTTTGACATAAATTCATCAACCACTACCACTAGTTGTTTTAGTAAGTGCATAAAATAATTTTGCAAACCATGTAAATGTCATTTTTCGCACAAACTAAAGGCTTTCTCCCATTAATTCAAGGCAAACTTTAAGGCCTAAAAATTGAACCAAAAGTGGCTGAACTCTCATAGGATTTTGAACTTCCATAGGATTTTAGTCTGTTTGTTGAGTGTTAACTTCTACAAGTTCTAAAAGCAAAGTATGTAAAGGGCCAAGTAGCCTCTGGATCTCATATTTTCTCAAAGGTGACATATCCAGTAAACTCATGGAACCATGTACATGTCATTTCTCCCTTAAACTCTAGGTAAGCCAATCTTTAAGGCATGTCATTTCTAGATGTGATTTCTCCCATAAAATTTAGGGAAAACCATGCATGAACCATGTACATGTCATTTCTCCCTTAAACTCTAGGCAAGACAATATTTAAGGCACTTCACTTCTAGATGTGATTTCTGTCATTAACTTGAAGGAAAAATTTAAGGAAAACCATGCACGAACCATTTACATGTCATAAATCTCCCTTAAGCTCCAGGAAATGCAATATTTAAGGCATCTTATTTCTAGATGTGAATTCTCCCATGAACTTTAAGTCAAAATTTAAGGTAAACCATGCACATGTCATTTCTCCCATGCATTTGCAATAAATGTTAATTTAATATATTTTATTGAATTTGTTTTTTTCAGGGATAAAAATAACCCACTAAATATGGTTGAAAAATGGACATTATGCATAGATGTTTCTTGCTATCCCAATCCAGGGAAAGAAGTGATTACATATGTGCCTTGCAATATTGCGACTAGCAAGGTCCTCCAAAGGAAAACGAATATACCACGAATAACAAAAAACAAGGAGGCATATTATATTGTATTGATAGAAGACTTGGGAAACGCTAGGGAGTATGGATCAAATGGAATTGTGGTTTTCACCAATTATGAACTTGTGTGCAACTAGATGAAAGGTGTGTACCAAGTTAAGAAGGAGAGGCTAAAACAACTACATGGAAAAGAAAACAATATTGTTAGCTAATTTCAATTTTTTAGTATAAGACATTGTACAAATGTTAATAGGATTTCTGTTGTTCTATTGCATGGGGCAATGCCAATTCAAGATTCATCTATCAAATATGAATTACTAGATGAATTAGTATTATACGGGGCAAAGACAATTCAAGATTCATCTTTCAAAGATGAATTAGTTTTGAGACGCTCTTCTTCAAAAATTCAAGATTCATCTCTCAAAGATGAATTAGTGTTGAGATGCTCTCCTTCATAATTTATTGATGGACATTGTAACATATCTTTGATATGTGTGTGTTTTGTACTTATAAATGTGTCTTTTTTAATGACCATGTGTTTTTTTCAATTACATACCAAGTGTGCTCCCACTATGTAAAGCGCAACTTGGTGAACTTCACATTTGCAACTTGGTCAACTTCACATTTTTATAAAATTAAAATGTGAGGTCTTCAACAAATTTTTGTTTAAATGGAATTTCATGCTTCTTTTTTAATGACCATGTGCTTTTTTCTATTATATACCAAGTGTGCTTCCACCATGTAAAACATAATTTGGTGAACTTAACATTTTTATAAAAAAATTGCTTAAATTGAGTTTCACACATCAATTAATGCTTTGAAAGTTGTGTTTTACATAATTTGTGTACACTAAATTACATTAATTTTTTGAAATTTATTTTGAATTTATTTTAAATATTAATTTAAAAATAATTGTAAATGTCCACTGTAGATATATATCTACATATATATATCATGGAGAATGAAAGGCAAATATAAACATAATCCCATATCTCTATAAGAGAGGGGGATCAGGGATCGAGGGATGTTCATGGTATTTAAATATAATCTTATCTCCATACATATACATATACATGTGTGTACATATGGAATTTATTTTTTATTAATTTTGTGAGTTAAATTAGTTGTTAATAAGTTTCATTTTTTATTTTTTAGGAGGTAGGAGGACAAGGGTGTCTACTCCATCAATGATGCATGGTCATGGTTCACGCAATTGTGGTATGGTTCATGTAATTTAATCAATGAATATGTACATGTATTTATATGTATGAATGTATTTTTGAATTGATTATAAATTCATATTTTTTTATGAAGCTTCCATCTCGTCTTGTGAGGTTGGTGGTAGTACACATTCTTTTGGAGGGCCATTAATAGGTGCATGCGAATTGCGTGAATGTGGTGATATGTATTCCCCCAGAGGCCAATCAACGAATGGTCGTGTTGGTTTTCAACCAATTTGTGGTATTTCTTGTTCTCAACTATCTCAGGGTGGGCAAGATGCTAGCCAACCATATCGTGGTGGCCATCAATATGAATATTACTTTCATTCAATTTTTACAAATTTGTTTACATGTTTTTTTAATATACAAAATTTTATATATTGATGTAGAGGGTGAAAATGTTGCTCCAAATGTTGCTCGAAAAAGACGTAGGACAAAACACGTCATTCAAGAAGAAGGTTGTATAGCAACCATGACTTATCCGCTTGACATTTCTGATATACCTTGGGAATAAAAAATGCAGCAATGCACCTTACAAAGGTGTCAAAATTTTCATACAAAATTGAAGAGAGATCTCGTGGCTTTGACTCTCCCTGTTGAGAGTCGACAAAGGTTGGAAATAGTTACTCACTCTTTAAGCAAACTAGTATATGTGTACCTAAAGCTTGAGCCAACCATTGGTATTTTTGTAGAAGTGATGAGAAAAAGAAAGGAAACAATGATGGGTCCCGATACATGGGAGGTTGTTAAACAAAGAGTTACAACAAAAATGACGTTTATGTTTAATTTCAAAGAAGGTCTGAAAAGAAAGATGCTAAAGGTGCAATATTTCAAGTACCCTCATATAGCTCGCTATTTGTATGATAGACACCTTGTGGCCTATGGAAGACTCCCATGGAACGACGAGGTTCCACTTTATTTTGAAAAATTATTTATGCAGAATTCTTTTTGGGAATGAAACCCATTACAATGACCTTCCCTCTGAATTTTTTGGTTCTGGGAAAGGTCGATTGTGTGACCGTAGGGGCGCTAGGAATGATCTTGAGTTGTCTCGCCCTGAGCCACCATTGGTTAGTTGACCTCTTCGTGTCGAAACTTTGTGGTTAGAGATGGATGCCACTTCTCAATTAGTCGAGAAGCAAGGGATGCCATCATTGGCAATGTTCAGAGTGGATTGGGTGGAGTTGATGTTTTTCTGAATCGACAAAGAGCACATGAGAATGCATGCGCTTATTTTGTGTATTATACAGATGAAGAGATAGATAACATGAGTGTTGAAGATCTCAGAACATATGCAAAGAATTTACGCAATGGTTGGCAGGACCTAATTATTCATGATCAAGAGGGCATGAGAACAGTGTGTGTTAATGGTTAGGGTGATTATTTTAACACATGTACAATTTGTAATAAATACATATATACATGCACATTTATTTTTATACATTAATCTAACAAAAATGTATCATTATATGTTCATACCATTTTCAGTTGTCATGCTTGATGAATGAAGAAGATGTTAATATCATGGTCGAAGCCTCCAGTTCAAACAATCAATATGGGTCTCACCATCAATCACACAATCAAGATGGTTCTCACCATCAAGGTATGTTGGCAATTGTTACTGTTTTTTAAGTGAACATGATGATGTACAATTTGATCTATTATTATATATATCGAAACATAATGACATATTTTTAAAATAAATAAATGTGCACACATGTACATGTGTATATATATAATAAAATGTTTTAACAGATTCTGATTTCGTCCGATGTTTTTGGGATGGCGGTGCCTTCTTCTTCCTTAGGGAGATGTGCCAAATCCACCATTGCAAGTATGAACAATTTTTCACTTTTAAATATGTTTTTAAGTTATATATTCCAGCTCAAAGAGTTCCATTAAAAAATGAGATCTCTAGATCTTGAGTTATTTTAATTTTTTTGAATTTTAGGTTTTTGGAGATTTTCTTTCGGAGCCTCTCTTAGGAGATGTGCCAAATCCACCAGCACAAATATTCAATTTTTCACTTATATATATGTTTTTAAGTTATAAGTTATAAATTGAAGTTTAAAAGTTTTATTATAAATTGAGATCTAGATCTTGAGTTATTTTATCCTTTTAAATTTTTTGAATTTTAGGTTCCTAAAGAGGATTTCTTTTCTCCACAGACTCTAGTGATGGAGTGTATGATGGAGATAGGAACATCCATACCATTTCAACCATTTGAACAAGTTGTCTAACTTTTTTTTTAATATTATTGAAAATTATTGGAATGTGTTCCTGTGGGGGAAGTTTTAATAGACACGCAACAAATGGAGAGGGAACCTCATGAGGTTTACATGAAGTTATATATTCTCATTCAATTTTAAAACATTAAATTTTAATGTTTGTACACATTGTGTACAGGTTTCCCATGCTTCGTAGGATAGCTCGAGGATTGTGACTTTGTTAGGAGAGACACTACATCTATTTGTATTTCATGGATGATGCACATGCACGTGCAACATTATATTTGATAGATTTAGTCTTAAATTTACTTTTTTATATATAGTCTTATATAGATGCAGTCATATATAACTTGATACTTTTAACACTATACATTGAACTATATATATATATATATATATATATATATATATATATATATATATAGTTAGTTAGTTAGTTAGTTAGTTAGTTAGTTTTAAACTACATTTTCTTGTCAGAATGTGATTTTAAATTTTGATAGTTACAAGTGGCAATGATCACATACAGAAATAATGTTTTGTTTTTAAAACTCAAGTTTTGGATGGTTGAACTACATTTGGCATGTGAAGTATTGTTGTGATATATAATGTTTTTTTTTTAAACAAAAGTTTTGGATGGTTGAACTACATTTGGTATGTGATTGTGATATAATGTTTTGTTTGTATTCGATAGTTGAACTAAATTTGGCATGTGAAGTAATGTTGTGATATAATGTTTTGTTTTTAAAAATCAAGTTTTGGATGGTTGAACTACATTTGGCATGTGAAGTAATGTTGCGTTATAATTTTTTTTGTTTTTAAAACTCGAGTTTTGGATGGTTGAACTACATTTGGCATGTGATTGCACGATATAATGTTTTGTTTTTATTGGATAGTTGAACTACATTTGGCATGTGAAGTAGTGTTGTGATATAATTTATTTTGTTTTTAAAATTCAAGTTTTTGATGGTTGAACTACATTTGGCATGTGATTGTGATATTCGATGTTTTATTTTTATTGGATGGTTGAACTACATTTGGCATGTGATTATGATATAATGTTTTGTTTTTAAAACTCAAGTTTTGGATGGTTGAACTACATTTGGCATGCACGATTATGATATAGTGTTTTTTATTTTTATTTATTTATTTATTTTTTATTTTTAATTCAAGTTGTCGTTTTACAAAAAAAAAAAAGTTCACATGAATATATGTACATAGAAATCATTTAAGTACATGTTTGAATATATGTTAAAACGATTGAATTACAATACACACACACACACACACACACACACACATATATATATATATATATATATAAACAATTATAAGATTCTAGGTGTTCTTAGATATGTCAAACAATCATAAAATTTTAAAATTGCATTCTAGAATATATATATCCAATACATGCAACATTTTTCATCGATGCGCATAGAAAAGCTACTTTTAGTTGATAGTAAACTGGAAATTACAAAACACGTACCACACATTTTGCATTCAAGAATGAATATTATAATTTACTTTTAATAGACACGCACGTCTAAAACAAAATTGTGCAACTTCAAATTTGCATTATATCAACTATGATAGATACACAGATATGTACATTTTGCAATAGTGACATTATGACAAATTGTACCAGAGAATGTATGAAATCATTTAGACCAGATAATCTAGACATGTTTATGTGTACACTTGTACAAATTACTAGTGTGCATGTACCAAAACAATGTGCATGTGCAAACACTTGCACATATAACATAACAAGGTAGTTCAATTTTTAGTTGAGTTCTGGAAGTTCTAAAACATGAATCCAAAGAGAAGAAATTGTTGGGTAGTTCAATTAAAAAAATTCCAATGGAATGCCATATTCAATGATCCGTTCATGATCGAATTTTGACATTTTCCATTTCTTAATTTTCATTTTTTTCTTTGATTAGACCTCTATCAACTTTATGCATGCTGCACGCACCAAGTGACTATATTGACAACTTATGACATCAGGCTCATAGTCTTGAAAGTAAAAAAAATCCCCACTTTGATTAGTTTGTCTAAAAAAATAACCTTTCAGTATAATTGACCCTCTGTCATATGGAAACTCGTGATCATTATAGTTTTCTAATAATTTCATCTTTCGTTCAGTGCAACGCATCAAATAATACTTCACATTTTCATCGTTGATAGTAGGTGCAATTACAACAAAACATCTCCATACAAAACAAACTTATGTATTTAAATTAGATCATAATTAACATAAAAAATTAAATTTAAAATAAATATACATAAAATTTATCTTATTATTCATTTCAGACTTTATCATTTGAAAGAAATTCAAATGTTACCTTCTCTCATTAAGATCAAAACTCATCACCATTGCATGATATTGTAAGTCTCCTCTCGATTGCATTTCTTCAAACATCGTAATGGACATTTTCCTTTGTATTTAGCTTTCAGGTGTTGCCAATCTTTACATACATTTTGTTTTCTTTCTTTGTAAACATCATTGGATCTTTTATGGTTGTCTATGCAAACATGACAAAAACAAGAATATTTTCTTTTATCCAATGCAAACACATTTGTGGACAACTTTGTTTTAATTGAATGCAATTTGCAAGTCCCTTTTATTGTTTCAATTTCATTTCCAATCAATCTATCTACATCTTTGACCCTAATATGCCAAAAAAACCTATATGGAAAATTCAAAGAAGAATATAAATATGATATCAAAATACCATCAAATATAATCATTGTGATAAATGTACATTGTTTAAAATTGGATATCCAATAAAAATTAAATTGAATGCACCTTCACACTTCCCTTGATTGGTTAGTCTCATGGCTTAGTGCATCAATGCACCATTGAACAACTTCTTTGGTGTCCACAAGTCGGTTTGAAGAGGGGTCCATAATCATTGTGATAAATGTACATTGTTTAAAATTAGATATCCAATAAAAATTAAATTGAATTCACCTTCGCACTTCCCTTGATTGGTTAGTCTCATGGCTTAGTGCAACGATGCACCATTGAACAACTTCTTTGGCGTCCACAAGTCAGTTTGAAGAGGGGTCCATTTGATATCTTCAAAGTGCTCGTTTTATGCATGCCTCTGCACCATCGTGTTCTCCTTTTCCATGACCAGTCTCAAAGAAATTCCAATAATGTTTAATGTGGGTTTTCATATGAAGACAACACAACCAACAAAATTATCGTGAAGATTTGAATTGACCTGCGCATCCATCTGACCATATCCAATGTTCATTGAATTTTATTCCACGACTTTTCAAGGAGTCATAAATCTTTCCAAAACAGTGTTGTACAAAATATGTATCATGTGTACGATCGTCACTGATATAAAAGTGATATTCTTTAATAACATGTTGATTTTCATTAGTGCTTTCTATATGATCAACATTTTTTTCAGCATGTCTATATAGAATATGGACGAGCATGGAGACTTGGTCAGAATGATAGTATTCACTCTGAATTTATTTTTGTGGAACAAATGTGTAATTTTCTACAAAATCAATTACTGACAAAATGGTTCCTGGTGGAAAAAAATCACGGTATTTTTTGAATTTCAAGTCCTGCCATCGAGATCTATGGGAATTCTTGGTGTATTTATAAATTTCTGCCTCAAACTTTCTCAAAAAATCTATCACAAAAATTTCTTATTATTGTAAATCAATTGTTTTAGCACTTGTAGTACTACTTGAACCTTGAATTGATGTATGGATATATTCATATCTCTTCTATTTCACTTTCATGTTGAAAAATGATTGACCATTTATATCAGTATGATATTTTTTTTGAAATTTAGTCAAATTTCCATAATCATTGCATTTTTTACCAACAACACATTTCTTTTCGTAAAATAATTCATGGCTTTCTCTTCCACATAGAATTTTAGATATGAAATCATGGATAGTGGAAGGAGGTGAATCTTTCTAAAATGTTCTACAAAAATTAAGGAATGTGTCATAATATAAATGATCCACATGATAACGACAACAACAAGTGTCGTGTACAATGATAGGTTTTACATACCATGGTTTTTGTTGCACAAAAACACTGATTGAAACATCAATTTCATGATTATCTTCTTTGAACTTGTTGAAAAACTCTATCTGAGTGGTGTCCAAGAAATGTTTTGGATGTACTTCATACTGATTTCATGTTATTCTTCTTCGCATCACATCCCTTGCATTTGGAAAAACACGTGAATTTTTCATCCAATATTAATATATTATTTTTTTAAAATTTTCTCCAATTCTATCTTTGTATGGTTTCTACAAATAGCTCTCCAATAAGAGAGTTCATCATTTACATCTATTTGCAACCGAAATTTCTGATGTTTGTGCAAAGTTTTTCGTGAGGTTTCTAATGCTCGTGCAATAGATTTTACCAAGCGATTCTCTTTAGTACTTGATGAAACCACTGCCATATGTATTGCTCTACGTGCAACTGAAACATTTTTCTGTCTAGATCTTCTAATTGAATTTATAGCACTACTTATATTTTGTATCACATTTTCCTTCATTTATTTATCTTTTTTTTTTTTTTTTCAAATACCCAATAAAGTCACAGCTTCTTTTAATTTCCTTAATGATAGGAGACCTTTCAACATTTGGGCTTGAACTGCCACATTTTCCTTTATGAAGTAAAAATAAAAAATGTGATTAACACGATATCGTATAACATGGTCAACTTTTTTATCTCCATATGTGTGAGTGTCAACATTTTCTAACATCTCATCATCCATATTGATTTCATCTGTGAAGTTGGGTTAAAACTGAACTCTAAAGATATAATAATGAGAGTAAGAATTGTTTTATGAAAAAGGAAGGAATCAAGTTTAATATTTCCACTACATATACATATATTGTAAAAAATTTCATATAGAATTGGAAACAATGGTTAAGTTCATGTTTATTTGACTCTACATTGAAAAGAAACGTTATAAACTTATGCAAAATCCATTTACCATGATAGACAAAGATACAAAAGACTATTAGCAACCACAAATGAAACTAGAATATCATCCATATATATCTAATCTATTAGAATACCATCCATATATATATATATATATATATGTATATATATATATATATATATATATATATATATATATAATATATATTGAGTAGCATATGCATATAACCTTGCCCAACACCTTCAATATTAACCTGTAAATGGAAAACCCGAAGATGTTGTGTATTGCAGATATGTAAGTATCAATTTGATGTTTTAAAAAAAAATGATGCATAGTGATACAACTTTGTCGAAAACTTTCAATATTCACTTGTACAAGGTAAATTGAGAGGTGTTGTGCATTGCAAACATGTAAGTATCAATGTTATGCTTTTTTAAATACATCTCTAAAAACTTGTTTGCAATGTGTTTGATTTATTAAGTAGAGGTTCATAGTAGTATTCATTGGGATATGATCTATATGGACTCAAAGGGATGCATATAAATTTGTCCAATTCCTTAAGGAAACCCTTTGGTAGAGCCCCAAAATGGGCTCTATCTAAAAAACTATTATGATTAATGATAAGTGTGATAATTTTTACATTAGTTTTTTATTCGTAACAATTATTATAGATTATTAAAGACAAAGACTAGTTGTTTTCCTGGTTGTTTACTCTTATAGTAAATTGATTTGATTTGGATAGTTTATTGAAGGCCCAAATATTTATTTTTTCATTTTTAAGTATGCATATAATTAGTTATAATTTCATGTATTTACTTATTTTTATTTTATTTTTCCTTCCTTTAACATTGATTTTGTGGTTAAAATTTGAAGTGTTTTGGGATATTTTAATTGGTGTTATAGAATGAGTATTTCTTTCAAAGAATGTCTATCTTCCATATTTTATAACTTTATTTTTAAATTATCATTTTAATTGAATTAAATGTAAATTTTCAATGTAGAAAAATGTAAATAAGAATATAATTCATGATTTACTTATCTATTTCCCTTCTTATTTGATGATCTAATGGAGTTATAGGGAGAATAATCAAATGTTGTTCTTTGTTCTCAAGCTAGTTATGGGAGTTATGACAAGGAGTGGGGATTAATTCCTAGCACCAAATGGCAACATATGGAGGATGGAAGGCTCTTGGAGTTGGATTGATTGATCTCCCGGAGTAAGTTTTAGGAATTATGACAATTTATAGCAAAGGACACCAACTTGGAATCTAATAAATGGTTGCAACACTAAGGATCGAGGTGATATCATGAAGAGAGATTAGACATGATGGAATAGGAAATGAGGCCTCAAAAATAATGATCAGGTTATGTAGGAATGATGATTCCTAAATTGCATTTAGAAAATGGCTATTTTGGTTGAAAATTTGGTCTAGTCCCATTGTCTACTCTTTGGCTAGTCTAGTTGACTCCCTCTATTTTAAGCCTTGGGAAAGAATAACTTATTTCACACATACATGATAGGGTAACTCCTTGGGAGATTTTTTGTTTCAAAGGGTTAGCTAGATGCATTATGGAAAGATGTGATGCAGTTTGGGACACGATAACGTGAGGATTGAAATATGGGGGAGGAGGTAAGAAATACGAGTTAAGAGGGATCGTTAAAGATTCATCATGCCCCCACCCATCCCATTTGATGCACACAACTGAATAGTTATGGGAGGTAGAGCAATGATACCACCATTTTCAATTTAAGGCAGCTCAACAACATATGGTGACATTAGAAATAAAGGTGGTAACAATCAAATAATAATATTCCCCATATATTATCTTGAAGGAGATGTAGGATTAGGTCAAAAAATCGATGTATTTTTAGATTAGGGGAAAAACGTTCTACAAGCCCATGGAATTGAGGTGGTCCGTGAAGACAACTATGGCTCTAATTTAAAAAAAAAACTTAGAACTCCCAATAGGAAACCAAGCAAAATCTCAAGATATTTGAAGCCAAGTTTGAGCTCCTATGTAAAGGACTCTATAGAGTGGATTTTGTAGTTTCTTTAGTGGAAGAGGATGATTGAAACAAGGGTCACCCAATCAATTTTTGGAGGTTCAACACATAATCCCATTCTATTGGACAAGGAGGAACCATATTCAAACCCAGTAGTAGTAACAAAGGAACCTACGAAACTAGTTAAGGCACACCACATAGAGGAGACAACCCCAATAAATATGGACCTTTTGCCTCATGTGGGCTCTACTTTTTTTTTTATATTATTCTTAATAACCAATATGATGCATAGTGATAGGCATGTAGTTGGGTATCAACCTTAATATCCTCTCTTTTCTTTGGACATATGTGATGATTATTAATGCTTCCCAAAACACATTTTGAAAAATAGGGACCCAATAAAAGCAAATGGATGCTTACCACATAAATTCATTCTTTTAGATAAGGAAGAACAATATTAATGCTTGGTGGTAGTAATGAGGGAACATGCAAAATTGTTTAAGGCTCAACACATATTGGAGAAAATGATGATAGATATGAATCTTTAGCTTAATATGGGCTCAACTTCTTTTTTTTGTGTTCTCCTTAATGGTTAGTATGATGCATAGTTATAGTTGGGTATCAACCTCAATCTTTTATTTTTTGTGTGGATATATGTGATGATTATTTTTGAGAAATAATTAGTTGAGGAGTGACTTGTTTTCCTAGGTGTATAGAGTGTGAAATATGATAGAATGTTAGTGTTTTCTCTCTCTTTCTCTCTCTCTCTCTCTCCTTATACACACACACACACACGCACACACTCACTATCTATTCATTGTAATAATTATCTTATTAGATTTGATTTTAATACATAAAATAATAATATGATTACTTGTATTATCATAAGAATTATTTGATCAAAATTATTAGCTTCAGTGGTTGTGAGAAAAAGTTGGTATGCCTTCACTTATAATCTAGACTCATGAACTCCATGCTTTTTTTAAAGGTTTTTTATTATTATTTAGATTATGGACATCATTAATGAAGATTACATGCTATTGAATCCATACTCAACTTGTATCCAAGGAGTGAAATTAAAGAGGGACCAAAGAAATAGGAAAAATGTAGGTATCATTATATAGGTAGTGCATTAGTCTTTTATCCAAGTATGGGTGATATCCATGAAGGTTAAAAGATATACAACAAATTGTGGATGTCACTAAATGAGAATTGTATGTTGTTGGAGCCGTTTGGAATTGTATTTAAGCAAAAGTTTCAACATGAATACATGGGGATTACATCTTAAAATTAAGTTGATGGAGAATAACGGAAGAAGCGAGACAAAAGAGGGATTAATGTTGTACGAAAAATTGTGAAACTGAATTGAAACGTGTATCTAGTAAGTGGTGAGATCAATGAGGTGTGTAAGATGTAGAAAAACAATATTGATTCCAAGGGATGGGATGAGGAAGAGGAAATATTTGTATTAGAAATTGTGGAGACCATTACATGAGGATTGCAACACTCAAAATGATGTTGGGTACATGCATCCAATAAGGGGCGAGGCTAAATAAGGTTAGAAAATGTTAAGGGAAAATTATGGAGGCCATTACATGAGGCTTGCATGTTGTTGACACTAGATTGAGATCTATATCCAATAATGGGTAAGTTGACTAAAAAGGGGTGGAAGATGTAAGGAAGATTTTGAAAATAACTACATAAAAAATTAAGTGTTAAAACTAATAAAAAAATTGTATTTATTAATATGTATAAAAAAAGTTGTGAAATTTAAGATGAACTTTAGAATTTGTCACAAAAGAGTAAATTGGGTAGTGGTATCATATATCATGCATTGCATATTAATAATCTAGGATGAAGTGAAAACAATATTACACTAGAAAATTCTAGATGTGGTAGTACTTATTATTACTACCTCCCTTGTTCTAAAAATGTCTGTCTCCAACTTGGTGTGCATCAATAATAAGGGACCCATCTCATTCCAATCAAATTTTGAGCACATGTAACTTAATGGAAAAAACAACAAACAAACATATGTCAAAAGGATATGAAAAATTGTTTCTCCAACTAGGTGCACAATAATAACAAGGGACCCATCTCATTCCCATCAAATTTTGAGCAGATGTCACTTAATGGGAAAAACAACAAATAACCAAATGTCAAAAAAAAGAAGAAAAAGGTAGACAATGTCTAACCTGACCAATTTCAAAAAAGAAAAAAATAAACAATATCTAACCTAATCAATTTCAAAAAAAGACACCTTACATATAAAAATGAATTACAAAAATTAAAAAAAAAAACCTATTTTACGATAAATAAAAAACATATTTATTTATAATGAAATCAAAATAATATCAAAAACTTATTTATTAAATTTAAATTTTACATTTATAAATTATATATACTTAATAACCAAATAATTAATATTAAATTAAGTTTTATACTTTAAATTAAATAAATAATTTTTCATTATAATAATATAATGGAAAATTGATAATATTAATTACTTTTGTGCTTATTATATAGAAAATAATAGTGCTGTCAAATCCTGCTAGAGCGGCTGCACAAATTAGGATTGCTGAACTTTCGAATTTGTCACACAAGAATAAATTGGGTAGTGCTATCATATATCATGTATTGAATGATAATAATACACTATGAAGTGAAAAAAGTATTGTACTAGCAAATTTATTTTGGATATAGGAGTGGTTTTTATTATATTATTATTTTGGATGTATGCAACAATAACAATGAACTTATTTCATTTTAATATAATTTCGAATATATGTTATTTAATAGGTAAAACATTATTTAGATAGATGTTAAAAGGAGATGAAAAAGGTAAATCATGTTTAGCTTCGCTAATTTAAAAAATAAATACATTTCGTGAAAAAATTATAATTATATAAAATTTACATATTTTTGAATTAAATAAAAATTTATAAAAAATAAAATATGGAATATGAAACGTGTGAGAAAACAAATAATGTATTTTAAAAATCAAAATATAATATTTTAAATTATATTGTTAATAAATATATAAAAATATCAATCTATAATCAACATTAAAACACTTACTTCATAGTACATGTTACATTGCTAAAATTTTAAAAAATTACAAAATCTAACAAAATAATGACTTTATTTTAATTTATTATTAATGTTATTTATAAAGATTAATATATAAATTAAACATATATACATTAAAAAAACATGGAACAAGATATTAACTAGAGAGATTTATCATGGAAATTTTTAATTTATAAATGAGTTTTGTTACAATATCATGTGTTAATATCATGACTTATCAATACAACATGTCCCAAAAAATCATAACTCAATTCACTCTTATTTATATGATATTTTTTTAATTAATCAATTTAACTAAAAGAATAAAAATGATATAATACTTTAAAGATAAATCTCAATCTCTAAAATCCTTGATTTATGTATATTAATATGAATATTTTATAATATTCTATAGAAATTAACTTCTTATCATTTCTAATAATTATTAATAAATTAATTAAAATTATGAAAATTAAAATTATTAATAAATAAATTTTTTAAAAATTATCTCAAAATAAACACACTTATCTAATTAATTAAAATTTAAATCTATTAATATTAAAAAAAATTAATTAAATCTATTAATATTTCCAAAATAACAATGTAATTAAAGAAAGAGAAGCATGCAAAACATGAAATTATTACACTAAAGTTCTGTTACCATATTACGATTTGTATAAGGTTTCTGATACCATATTATGATTTGTAGAAGGTTCCAACTAAGGTTTCAAAAAAGATATATGGTTAGAAAATGTTGAAGAATTTATTTTGATGAATTCTCATTTTATAATTTCCATAAAAACAGAAGTTAAGAGTGCCTCTTCCACATAGTCCACGCATACAGAGGTTTAAGTTTTCCATAAAAACAGAAGTTAAGAGTGCCTCTTCCACATAGTCCACGCATACAGAGGTTTAAGTTTATGTACTTAAGGTGGCACACTAGAGGAAATTGATAGATACCTAATGCATGGAACTCAAAACAAAATCAAATTACATATTTCCTGATCTAATTAAGAAACCTATGATTCTAATTCCATAAAATGAAATTATTGCTGAAATTATTGCAAATTCTGAAAGATATGAAAGACATATCGTTATGTGCTGCATTTTTCAGAGGATTCGTATCCATTGTACTCTATATGGGTCCGTTGAAGCTCACTTTCTAAATTTCTTCAAGGAGTTGCTGTTCTTTCCTAAAGGAGTTGCTGTTAACATAAATGTATTTAATAGTATATTTAAAAAGAACATACGAACATCTTATGGCTGAGTTTTGAATATATAACAACTTAATATAAATGATAATGAGATGTTTAACGTATAATTGCAAAATTTAATGTAAATTTTTGCATGACCCTATTCAGCTTAATTACAATTGTTATGGCTTGGTACAAAAAATATTTATCGTAATTAACCATCTTTTAATTAATCATAGAAGAAAAATTATTTCTTAAAATTGATATGCTCAGTACATAACATTTTTATTTGTTTGTAGAGCATTCTATCAAAAGAGTACTGTCTCTAGTTTTTTGTTTTTAAAGATATTAGAGGTAGGCATGTACCTGAAGTGGCTGCCAACGAATCTTCTATGTAGTCTCTTGGGGTTAAATCCCTGTAGCTAGGAGAATCCGAAACATAAATAGTAGAATAATGGATGAGACCAATGAAATCGTAGGAGCCCCTCAGCTTTTCGGATTCTTCTTTGGTGAAATAAGGCATTCTAGAGCCTACAATCTTCTTCATAGAAGAAGGGTAATCTCCATACATAACAGGCTCTATAATTCTGCTCATTCAGGGTAATAATGAAATTTAGTGAGATAATGGTGAGTGACTTCATCATAAGTTGTTGTGTTTTCTGGTTCTACCATTACTAGACATACATGAAATCTAAGCTTCTTTGAGTCGTAGCACTGTCTTTGGACGAGTTTGTCATTGGTACGTACCACGGGGCATAGATCGCGATGCAGATGGAACCCTTTTTCTTGTTCTGCAAATAGGTTAAATGTCGTTAAACGAAAGAAAAAAAATGTGTTATACTTCGAACTCTGCTGTAAAGTCAATATTTATAAAGGTTTATGTAAATTAATGGATATATTGCAAATATTAAACACAATGTATTAAGTTAATAATTAGGTTAGCTCACTCTCTCCCTGTGGCTGTGAGAATAAACTGATATTCATCAAATAAGATGAAAACCAATGATTACTCCAACTAATTAGATCTCAACTGTACTCAACAATGCAAAAATTACATAGATGGAGAACCTCCAGCACAGGTGGGTTAAAATATAAGACCTGGAACTTCTCCCTGTAAAGCTCTACGGTGGCCGCATGGGATAGCAAAACATGATGGGAAACAAGCAAGGGAAAAGGAGGATAGTCAACATGGCAAGGGAAAAGAAGCTATGGACCTTTCAAAGGACCACACTCCAGGCAGAAAGGTTAACTATGCCCCTCGAACAACAGGTGATGCATATGAAGACGCTATTGTGGAAGACAAGGAAAAAAGGCAATTAAAGCAGACCAACACATATCACCCAAAGGCCAAAAAGACACCGGATCTATTCATCCAAGACCAAGATATAGCGCTCTACAGAGAATACATGCAAGAACATGTAGTGATCTGTAAATTCATGGCCATTTGGCCAATAGAAAGAGCCCTCAACAACTAGATCCAGTAAAAATGGAAACCAAAGGGAGAAATCCAATTGCGACTGGGCTCTAAGGGATTTTTCATAGTAGTCTTTGGCCTCCTCAAAGACAAAGATAGAATTTTTGAAGGAGGTCCTTACTTCTTCAACTCAACTGGTCTCTACATGAGATTATGGAAAGAGAGCTTCACACCCGAAAAAGAGGACTTCACCAGAGTCCCTGTATGGGTCTGGATCTACTCCTTGCCCACAGACTACTGGGATCCCACAGTCCTCAAAGGTATCGAAGAAGAATTAGGAGAATACATAAAAATGTTGGAGGGAACAAGAAACGGGCACTACATCTCATATGCTAGAATTTGTGTCTATATAAATGTCTCAGATGCCTTACCGAAGGCTATCAGGCTCCTCTATAGGATGAAATCTAGATGCAAAGCATTGACTATGAGCACATCCCTTCAAATGCAGGAAGTGCCATGAACATAGGCACATCTTCCAGGAATTCCCTCAAAACAAGGCCCCCTCAATAGAAGACCAACCCAGCAAAAAGAGGGATGAGCAGGGTTACACCAGAGCTAGTAACAAGCATAAACACAACAAGTAAATACTCACAAAGAAGATCAAACCAAGGTTACCCAACAAAACAAATTTGAAGCTCTGAATACACAACAAGAAGAAAAAATCCCTCTGAGCTCAGAGGAGGAAGAATACAAGAAAAATGAGTAAGCCTTAGAGAACAACAGGCCAATAGAGGGAGGACAAGATTATAGCATGCATGAAAACAAACAACCACAGAAATACACAGAGATGGAATAGGTACAGGAAGAACCCACTTCGGAAGAAAATGATATTGAAGAGGCACTGGAAGGAGTTGACCTTTTAATGGTTGCAAAGGAATGGAAAAAGAATGGAATAGAAGAAATTCCAAAAGACCAAATCCAAAAAATCGAAGACGCATACCTCCTACAAGAGGTACTGATACAAAATTCAAGACAAGCGCCCAAGGAAAAAGGAGCAGACAAGGGCATTCTCGCAAATCTAGAGGCACACCAATACTTCCCAAAAGGACAAAACACGAAAAGAGGCCAGAAAACCACCAGTCAACTCCTTCAAGATCTCAGCGCTCATCTCATCAACGAAGGAAAGGTAAAATCCCTAAACATACGCCCTAAAAGTTCTCAATGACTTTCACTTCATGGAATATTAGAGGACTCAATAGTCTCGGAAAGAAACGGGTCTTGGAAAATAGACTCGCTATAGACAAGATAGATATCCTTTTGCTTCAAGAAACCAAGATTGATTTGGATAGCATTATCAAGATCCAGAAAACATGCTTCAAAAACTATGGCCACATGACAATCTCTGCTACCGGGACTGCAGGAGGCATAACAACTCTATGGAAGAGCTCGGTCTTCGAGCTTACAGAATTGGCTGCCACTAAACGTGCTTTAACGATTGTTCTAAAAATCACATGCACAAATGACAGTATTTGTGTCAATAACATTTATGTGCCCCACAAAGTGGCAAAGAGAATCGAAATGGTACATAGTCTCAGCCAGAATTTAAACTCTTTCCACCACCCCTACAAAATCATCGCAGGGGACTTCAACATAGTGGTCAACCTGGGGGAGAAAAAGGGTGGCCTTCGGACACTGGAAAAATATTCTATGGAATTCCAAGCAACCATTGACGATCTCAAGCTGATAGATATCCCAACAAAAAACAACACCTTTACTTGGAATAATAGGCATGGAGGAGACAAACAAATTTATTCAAGGATGGACCATTTCCTCCTCTCCAAGGAAATATACCTCACCTCCTAGGAAACCGAGGCTAGGATTCTACCACAGGTAGGCTTGGATCATTGGCCCATATCTCTGAAAGTCCATATCTCCACTGGACCCAAAAAAAGACCATTCATATTTGAAGCTTTCTGGCTTGACCATCCATAATCCATGGATAGAATGAAAGAGTGGTGGAATACCCCTCAGCCCCATCACAGAAACAAAATGTACAATTTTCAGCAAAAATTGAAATTCATTAACGCAGAAATCAGGACTTGGAACAAGAAAATGTTCGGTAACATCACTTTGGAGAAAATACTATTGGAACTAAAATAGGAGGCCCTCCAACAATAAATCATAAGCAAAGGAATCAATGAGAAAAGAAAACATGAAGAACTCCAACTCGAGCACAGCTGGGAGGAATGGTCAACTCAAGAGGAAAAATTGTGGAAACAGAAATCCCGAATCAACTCGTTGAAATGTGGGGAGAGGAACTCTAAGTTCTTTCACCGCTCCATGATCCATCATAGGAGACACAATAGAATTATGAGCTTAAAGACCAATGGGGTAATATCATACATGCTCATGAAGAGATGGAAGAAGAACTCAAACAATACTATGGCACACTCCTTATAGAAACCAGTCAAGACAGGTCTGGAGCAATATAGATAGTAACCAGGAACATTCTGACCATATTGACAAAGGAGCATAACCAAATTTTGTTGAGAAAAATATCTCTATAGGAGGTCGAAGAGGTGGTTATGTCCATGCCCAACGGAAAGGCATCGAGCCCAGATGGATTTACGACAGACTTCTTCAAGGCATGTTGGCCCCTGCTTAAGGAAGAGTTCCACGACCTTGTTGAGGAATCTCGCATTAAAAAATCGGTCTTAAAAGCTCTGAATGCCACTTTCCTCACTCTAATACCAAAATATGAAAGTGTTAATTCCCCTGACAAGTTCAGACCAATATCTCTTTGCAACATCATCTATAAGATAATATCCAAAGTATTGGCGAACATGATAAAGACTATTCTACCTCTCCTCATCTCTCAGCATCAATCAGGATATGTATAAGGTCGACAAATCCTAGACAACATTATTCTCTCACAATAAATCATACACTCCCTCAAAGAGCAAAGAAAACCAGGCATTCTTATACATTGGACATGTCCAAATATTTTGACTAAATTAGTTGGGACTATATGAGGAAAGTCCTGGATGCCTTTGGATTCAACAAGGATTGCATCAAATGGATTATGGCTCTAGTCTTCGGGGTGTTCTTTTCTATCCTTCTCAACATATCCCCCTCCAAAACTTTTAGCCCTTCACGTGGCATCAGCCAAGGGGATCCCATCTCCCCCTTTATCTTTATTATCATGGTGGAGGGGCTCAACCACTCCATCTTCGCTGCCTCCTCTCAAGGTTTCATCTCTAGCATCAAGCTTTATAATTCTATACCCCCTCCACCCACCAACAATTTTTTTATGATACCCTTCTCATGAGTACTCCCATAATCAAAGAATACCACTCTTTCAAATCCATCTTGGCTAAGTTTTTTGATCCCTAATCGAAAAACCTCCATCAACGTGGAGAAATCCAAAAAAAAATTCCTAAACACCACCTGAACATCCAAAGAAACATTTCCAGGATTCTTAACTTCAAAATCTATAATTTCCCTTCCAAATACCTGGGATTCCCCCTCACCGACAAACCTTTGGCCAAATCAAACTGGGAGAACCTCACTGTTAAGCTGGAAAAAATACTTGCCAATTGGACCTTTAAAACGCTACACTTGACTGGCTAGTTCGTTCTGGTTAAATTTGTTCTACAAGCCATTCCTCACTATCTATACTCGGCACTGGCGGATCCTAAATCCATCTCCAACCATCTTATAAGAATCCAACATAACTTCCCCTGGAAAGGCTCTGAGAAAAAAGGAAAATGGGTGTTGGTTGCTTGGAAAAATGTTTGTAAACCTAAATCTGAAGGGGGTCTAGGCCTCAGAGACTCAGAAATTTTGGGAAAATCCCTAGGGGAAAAAACGTGGTGGAGATGGATAACCAACCCTCACTCCCCATGGGGTAGGTTATGGAAAGCAAAATATGCCCCATCCCACCATCATGATATTCTTATCAGATTAAATGGCACGCTCAAAGGATCGACAATCTAGAACCAAGCCTGGGATAATAGAGAAATCATCCAAAACCATTTCTTCTGGAAAATTGGCAATGTGGTGAGAAAGCTTTGTTCTGGGGAGACGAATGGAAATAGTTCCCAAAGTTGAACCAGGAACAGTTTAGCCAGATTAAAATAAATATTGAAAACACTACTGGAAGACAAACAACAATGAGATCATTTGGAGGGACTGGCTTACTGATGAAGACTGGGATCATCATGACTACCACGTTGCCTGGAAATAATCTTCGAGGAACTTAGGAAAATACAAATTAAAATAGACAATGACGAGGACAAGCTCAGATGGGGGAAGAATTTGGTTGGACACTTCAACATCAAAGAGGCGTATGGCTATGTGGCATCTCCCGACATCATACCACCTGAGAAGAAATAGAAGATTCTATGGGATCGAAAGAAATGGCCTAAAATATCTATATTCCTCTAGCTCATAATGCACAGGAATATCCTGCCCTGGGATAATTTAAAAAAGAAGGGCTTCATCGGCCCCTCCAGGTGTATTCTCTATGGGAACAATGAGGAAACTACCAACCACCTTTTAAATGAATGCCTGTATTCCAACAATATTTGGAATTGGGCTTACTTAGTCTTCAAAGCCTCTGATAGAGATCCCTCCTCCATCCTCAACACCATCGAACTCTAGTGATATTACTTCTCCACTCAGCCTTTGATTAATAGGGCCTGAAATATGCTCCCAGGGATTATTTGTTGGTCTCTATGGAAGGAAAGGAATGGTCATCAAGTTGCTAGAACATTTAAGGGATTGATAAAGCTGGAAGAAAGGGTCATCTCTATCATCAAACAGATCATAAGAGAAACTGTGGCCTATTCGAAGATGGATGGTCCCATTAACCCTCCATTTCGGGAGGACCTTAGAATCCTGTCAATGCTGGATATCCCTATCTCCATCATTCCCTCGGTTTCTCATATATCTTCCCTGTACTTCCTTGATCAATCCTGGCTCCCACCGGAGTCTAGCACAAAGAAATTGAATTACTGTGGGGCGGCCAAAGGAAACCCAGTGATGGCAGGCTTCAGAGGCGTTTTCAGGAACTCCGAAGGGCAGATCATCTGGGTTTACGCCGGGAATATAAGCCACTCTACCAATAATGCTGCAAAATTACAGGCTTTGTAACATGGCATTGAGATTGCTCGTGCTCAGAATTTCTGGCCTCTTATCATCGAAGGGGATTCAACAGTTGCTACCCAAGCTTGCAGGAAAATTCAAAATGGGAAAAATTCCACGCAAGTCTCCGACAACTGAAGGTTCAACAAAATACTAAACAGGATTAAGACTCACATTGAACACGCCAACGAAGTGACCTTCCAAGATGTTAGATGCACAGGTAATGAGTTGGATGACAGGTTGGAAAATGCTGGCGTGGAAAAATACTAAAGGCTTCTCTCATTAGCATGGAATGAGCTCGTTCAGGGCACGTTAAGGGATGAGTATGCTTCAATCATGGGAAATGATTTCCACAGACCAGAGAGCAAGCAAGTGAACAAGGATTCCTCCCAAGAAATTAATCATGATTTCAATCATCGTAAAGCTAGATCTTCGTAGAGGGAGTATGAATGCCTCAATGAAAATTACGTCAAGCTGCCCAAATGGCCTCTCCACCCTCTGGCGCACCTGCAAGCTCAACCTCCCTCTGAACCTCACTCGCACAATCATTATTCCCTACTCCCTGTCAATTAACCCAAACTCCCCTACTTGTGGCTATGTATACATGTTCCTCTGCTTATTCTCATCGCTCTGTAGTTGTATTCCTTCTAAGATACCCTCTTTTCTCCGTTCTTTTGTGCCTCCGCCCACCTCCTTCCTTTTCAGCCATCTTCCATATTGCATCTGTACGCCCTGCAACCCCAATTCCCATCTCAATATGACCACTCACCAAGCCAGTTCCTCTTCTTAGCGGGGGAGAGGTCGAGGTCATAGCCGGGGAGCTCATGCCTCTCGTTGGTCTTCCCTGAGTATGACTCCCACCAACAGGGCAGAGTCTGCGGTGAGGCAAGCTGCCAGGAACTATAAAATTGCAGTTAATCAAGATACCCGCGAAAGGGTCGCCAATTTGCAGAACCAGAAAAGGATGGTACGCCAATGCATTGCAACAGAGGAGGTTGGCGAAGATTTTGACTGGATTCCATACCCTGGCTTGACAAGGACAAGGGAGAATATTTTCAACATGGCTATTGAGCTACACAGGCAGACCAAAACAATGTTGGGTCTCGCCATGCAGGCTCACCAGGAACACAACAATTCTTTGGAAAAAAAGATTGGTGCTCTCATAGAAAAAATTATGCTATATGTGGGAGAGGTCCATCGTCGTCATGTTGTAACCAAGGATTCAATGCATTATGCTCTACTTAGGAAAATGATGGTCAACACTAAAGCCATGCCAATTTCAGGGGAGAGGCAGTAGGTGCCACGACCAGTCAGCCTATTCAGGACGCCATCAATGACGGAAGCACACCAAAGAGGCCTATCAGCCTCGAAGTCAATTCGGCGGAGGACATGCCTTAATCACTAGCTCCTCTCAGGTTTTTTGCATGGTCTTAATCTTCCCTCATGTTATCTTCATATATAATTATTGTGTTCATGTTTCTCAGCTCATGAGGACCCTCAATTCAACCAAGGCTGGACATGTCAATTTTTGTAATAGTATTTTGCGCCTCTGGAAAAACTTCACTACACAAATTTTGGGGGTTTTAGTCTCTGTTTTGACTTGTTTAGGAATGTACAAATGCATACACTAGCAAATCCAAATATCAACTATTTTTAAATCTTTCTAGGCTTGGATGTTGAAGCATGTTGCTCGCACCAACCCTCCATGGATGTAATTTCTCGTCTCTTTTGTTAATAGAAATATCTTATTCACAAAAAAAAATACGTATTTATCCCTCACCATTATCTTAATTATTAATTTACATTTAGTAACCTATTAATATTACTATCAATATATTTTATGCATAATGATAGCTTTATTAACAATTCCAACATAATAATATTAAATCAATTATTATAAGTTCTAATATTATAAAATCCAGCATTAGAAACCCTAAAATTAATATTATATCCTTAATTTTGACATTATAAATCCTACAATAATTATTTTAAATCATAGGATTAATATTATAAATGACACTATTAATATTATAAACCCTAATATTAAAAAACCCAACATTTCAATTGTGATACTAAATGCAATATTATAAACCCAACATTTAACACTTCAATATCACAAATCCAAGAGATTAATATTATTAACCCACGGAAAAATAAACAGAAGGGTTTAATATTATAAATCCAAGGGAAAATAAACACAATGAAAAATAAATTAAATGAAAAAGCACTAAACCTAGGATTAAAATGTTAAATTATTAATAAGAACAATGTGATACATCATGATATTAAAATTTAATCCTAAATTGAATATTATAAACCCTAACACCATCAAATATAATATCATAAAACATACAATTAATATTATAAACCCTAAGATTAATATTATAAACTCTAATAATAAACCTCAAATATTAATGATATAAACCAAACCTTAAGATTAGTATTATAAACTCTAATAATAAACTCCAGATATTAATGATATAAACCAAAGTGATTAATTTTAGAAACCCTTGGGAATAATAGACCTAATGGATTAATATTATAAGCCCTTAGGATTAATAAACCAAATGTATTAATATTAATTATAATATTAATATTACAAACCCTAAAATTATAAAGCTCATATTATAAAATTGGATAGTAAAAATTGAGCATTTCAAATCTTTATACTAAATGGGATATTATAAAAGCTAATATTATAAACCCAAAAGATTAATTTATATTATAAATTAAATGGATTATAAACTTAATATTATAAACCTAAGAGATGATAAACTTGAGATTAGTATTATAAACATTAAGATTACATACTTTAAGATTATAAACCCAAATAAATAATTTTATAAATACAATAATGTGATATTCATATTAGTCACATAAATATAAATAAAAATATTTATAATTAATAATTAAAATTAATATAAATATAAATATTGATAATTATTTATTATTTATTATTTATTATAATAATGATTAATTATAATATTTATTAATTATTAATATTTATAACTTATTAGTAAGTAATAGTTAATAATTATTAATAACTATTAATATTTATAAATTATTAAATATTAATTATCAATAATTATATTTATTATTAGTAAAAGGGATAAATATTATAAACTAAATGGATTGATACAATAAACTAAAGAAATAGATGTTATAAACCTAAAGGATTATTCATATTAAAAATCAAAAAAATTAAGAACCCAAGAGATTAAGGGATTAATATTAAAAGTCCAATGGATTAATAAACTCAACTATTACCATTACAAACTCAAGGAATTATGAATATTATAAACCCAAGGATTGATATTATAAATTTTGGGGATTACTAACAGACATCAATAAACCCAAGGGATTAATATTATAAACCCAAGGGATTAATGAACCCAACTAATTATTAATATTCTAAACTCAAGATATTAAAAACCCAAGGGATTAATGAACCTGACTAATTATCAGTATTATAAATCGAAGGAATTAATAAACCCAATGGATTAGTAACCCCAACAGACTATTATTATAAATCTCGTGGATTAATATTGTAAACCTTATGAACGATAATAAACCCTAGGAATATGAATCCTTAAATTAATAAACCCAAGGATTGATATCATAAAAGCAAGGGACTAATAAACCGAAGGGATTATAAACCAATGAGAATAATATTAAACATAAGGAATTAATATTATAAACCCAAAGGATATAAATCCTAAGGAAAATATTATAATCCCTAAAATAAACATTAAATCCTAATATTAATACTATAAACATTAGGATCAACATTATAAATCTATTTAATTAATAAACTCAAAGGATTGATATTAAAAACCCAAGGAAGTAACATTAAACCTTAAGATTAATATTAAATCTTAGGAACATAAGCCCTAATATTAATAATCCCAAGGGATTAATATTATAAACCCAAGGGATTATAAACTAAAGGGATTAATACTAAACCCTAAGATTAATGTTATAAACCTTAGGCTTAATATTAAATCGTAAGAATATAAACTTTATGATTAATTTTAGAAACCCTAGGAACAATATTCTAAACCCAAGGGATTACTGAACCCATTGGATTAATATTAAAAATCTGAGGAAATATGAACCTAAGGGAATAACATTAAACCCAATGGATTAATGTTATAGACCTAAGGGATTGATAAACCCAAAGGATTAATATTAAAACCCTAAGAGATTGATATACCCAAGGGATTCATATTAAACCCTAAGATTGGTATTATAAACCATAATATTACAAATTATAAATCCAATATTAAACTAAATAATATTATAAGTATACTATTAAAAGGCCCTAATATTATAAACCTTGTATTAAATCCAAGGTTTGTAATGTAACAATCCAACATTAAATAAATTACAATGTAATATAACATTCTGATAATGATTCTCAAACTTACTTTCATATTGAGACAATTTTTATCACAATGTGATGTTGGATACATTTTTTTACCATTCGAATGTTACAGTATTAAACCGTTGATATTATAAGCCCAATGGATTAATACTAAGAGCGATTATAAACCCAAGGGAATAATATTAAACTCAAGCGATTAATATTATAAACCCAAGGGATATAAATCCCAAGATAAATATTATAAACCCTAAAATAAACATTATACCCTAAGATTCATATCATATACCTAACGATTAATATTATAAACCCAATAGATTAATATTAAAAACCCAAGGGAATAAAATTAAACCCTGGGATGAATATTAAACACTACGAATATAAACCCTAAAATTAATAAACTCAAAGGATTAATATTGTAAACACTAACCTCAATATTAAACCCTAGGAATATAAATCCTAATATTAATATTATAAACCCAAGGAATTTATATTATAAACTCAATGGATTATAAACCCAAGACATCTAGATAAAACCCTAGAATTAATATTATAAACTCTATCAATAATATTATAACCTAGGAATATGAACCCTTAGATTAATAAAGCGAATGGATTGATATTATAAACACAAGACACTAATAAACACAAGGAATTAATACTAAAAACCTAAAAAAAAAAGGATTAATATTGTAAACCCAAGGTACATATAAACCCTAAGATAAATATTATAAACCCTAAAACAAACATGGTTAACCATGGTTGATTTTCATATTGAGACAATATTTGTCACAATGCGACGTTGGATCATGGTTGACCATGATTGATTTTTGTATTGAGAGAATATTTGTCACAATGTGATTTTTTACCATGGTTTAATATTAAAAACCCAAGAGAATAACATTAAACCCTAGGATGAATATTAAACCTTAGTAAAATAAACCCTAAAATTAATAAACCTAAGGGATTAATATTTTAAATGCTAGGCTTAATATTAAACCCTAGGAGTATAAACCCATTCATATTATAAACTCAAGAAATTTATATTATAAACTCAAGGCATTTATATAAAACCATATCAATAATATTATACTCTAGTAATATCAACTCTTAGATCAATAAAGCGAAGGGATTGATATTATAAACACAAGGCACAAATAAAAACAAGGAATTAATACTAAAAAATAACCCAAAGGATTAATATTGTAAACCCATGGTATATGAATCTTAAGATAAACATTATAAATCTTAAAATAAACATGGTTGATTTTCATATTAAGATAATATTTGCAACAATGCAACATTGGATTATGGTTGACCATGATTGATTTTCATATTGAAAGAATCTATGTCACAATGTGACGTTGGAGCATTGTTAACCATAATTGACTATGATTAACCATAATTAACCATGATTTATTACATCAAAATATCTTATAATTTTATAATTAATTTTTTACAAGAATTGAACTTTCTCTAAAAATAGAAAAACTCTTTAACTATAGACCATTAAATCTAACTTTTTTTAAAATAAATTTAATATAAAAAAAATTATAAATTAAGAAACGAATAAAATAAAAACATGAAATTTATATTTAAAAAAAATATAATTGAAAAACTTCAAATGTTTCATGTCAATTGAATAAACGATGTCAATTAAATGAACGGACTACTCCAAGTTATAAGATGGAAAAAACATGTTATCAAAGGAAAAAGATTTAAATGAAATTTCTCTTAACAAACTATCAACAAAAATTATTAATGTTAGGTGTATCATCGAGAGACATGTTTATCAAGAATATATATATATATATATATATATATATATATATACAAATAAATTAACTGTCTTTTCTTTTTAAGAATATAGGTTTCACAATAAGAAGGGTTATCATTTCTGATGTAAAAATAGAATTCATTTTATACCTAAATATTATAGGTAAATATTTTGGAAAGAAATAAAAAATTAATTTTAAAAGATTTAAGATGGTGATCTCATTCCATAAATAAATATTTTGAAAAATAATCAGAAAAAAACTATTTTTTATTGTATTTTTAATTTATACTTTTATTATTTATTCAAATTTTATAAGCAATTCCACATTTTATAAAGCATGCTCGAGGGAAGATAGTTGAACTCAAGTTAGTTATCCTTGCCCTGGACAGCAGAAGTTGCCGTCTTATTTTATTGCTAAAAAATCTTATTTTAACTCTGGTTATTTTTCTTAACTCATTTTATATCTCAAAATTCATCAAAAACAATAGCAAACAAACCTCTTCCAAAAGTATCTCCTTACCATAATTATCTGTTCCATTAAAATGTTGGGGTTCACATTCCAACTGCGACATTTTTTGGTCTGTTATAATGTTTTTATTGGCAAAACATTGGTTATTTTACTGGAAAATGTCATGTGTAACCAGTTTTCTAATGAAAATTATAGTAACAAAATGGTGACTTTTGTTTTAAAAAGTGTTCCTCTAAGCTTGCGAATATTAAATAAATTAATAATAAACCTCGTTTTTATTTAAAATATCTTATATAAAAAAAAAAGCACTCAATTACCGTATGTCAAATTATTTAATAACATTATAAAAAAATAAAACATTACACTATCTAGCTATCGAGCCATCCACCATAAGCATCTTCCAAACTTTGAGGCAGATCGAAGTGATATAATGTGATATGCGGCTCAACACCTGCAAGATTTGTACCAATCAATTACAATTGAATAACAGAGTCGACTCAATTTGCATTTTACTGAAAGACTGAAAAGGAAGGTAAAGGGCGACCTGCGTTCGTGAATGTATCCCAAATGTTGGGTTTCCTGCCATCCACTGCTGCAGCACCTTCAACCTGCACATAGCCAGGCAAAGCTTAGCATTAATTATATACACATTGTGTATATAATGTCTAAGGCAGAATCATTTGATTAAGCTAGGGAAGTGAAGTAAGCGTTGGTAGACCTGGTACGCAGAAGTGCCTGCGCCAAAAATAAAATCCGGAGGAAAGTTGTGTCTGGTGATCATCGACTTACACATGTTACGATAATCATAAATGTATTGATGTATATGACATGTTACGTGTATTTTTTAGTCGAATTTGATAAAAAAAGGTGATATTGTTTTATTTAAATATATTCTTGAATTTAAAAAATGATTAGAGTCATGATCTTTTTTCAATAAATATCACGAGTCCTGAAAATTGTGGACACTCGTATCTTCATTTTAACAATTTAAAATGGTCATTTTAACATTTTTTTAATAATATTTGAACTTGCTATAATTTATTTAGTAAAATCTATTATATAAAAAGAATTAAATATCAAGTTGAATTTCAGCTTGATGTAATTTATTTAATAAAATATATTATATATAAAAAAAAATTCAACTTTTCTATATTCACCTTATTCACCTTATAAAGTAAAAAATTTTATATATATATATATATATATATGGTTAAATTTTAATTAAAAGTATCAAATTTTTTTAGGAATTATATATATATATATATATATATATATATATATATATATATATATAATCATTTGGAGTAGTATTTGATTTTAAGTATGGAATCGAAATTAAATAGCATTAAAAGTATTTTTTTTAAAGAGATATTAAAGTCCACCTTATTACTTTTTTCCAAATTATTTATGCATTATTTTAAATGGGGTGGTTTTCTTTAAATAATGATGATGAGCCAATTGATACTATTAGATAGAGACTAGTCATACGTGATACCTATCGTGACTGAGTGGTCACTAGAGGTTATGCAAGAAAATGAGCTAACCATTAATGAAAGAAAACCATGCCCTCAAAAGAAAATAATTTATTTTTCTTTCTTCTTTTTTATGGTGGTAAAACTAGATTGGTTAATAGTTCATTTATGTCAAATGTAGGAAAACAAGTTAATGGCGCAAGGTATTTGGAAACAATGGAACTCTCGCACTTTGTTGATCATCCACTAATCATTTCAAGTGGCATGATTTTCCTTAAATAAAAATAATGATTCAGCCTAACATTCATAGTTAACATTCAGTAATAAGTGGAAAAATCTATGTTAATTCAATTATTATTATCTGCTTATCACTAATACAACCAACTAGATTCAACACCATTATTTAACTAAAAGCATACCACCTAAAAATAAAAATAACATGTTCTTTTCATTTTCGGGAAAGTTATAAAACCTATCAAAACTTAGTGATCAAGGAGAAATTTCTAGATTGTTAAGGGACTCATTGCAGTAGGTCACTAGTTAAAATCCCCCATAAGCGCTTACTTAAAAAAAAAAAAAAATAGCAATTTCTAGAAATTATATTTTAATGTATATTAACTTATCATTGAATAATTATTAGTCAAGGAAAAAGATTGCATCATGTGTAATAGTGGTCTATTAAACTATTATTTATGTCCAAAAGAATAATGATCATGTTGTTGTTGTGACAAACACCCTCCAAAAATTTTCCTACTCTTGAATTTTGGAGCCTACTGTGGATCTTGTGATCGGTCGTTTTGTAGCAACTTCTTGGCAGGTTGATGTTTTATTAAGTCTTTGAGCTCCCTTCTTGGATTGTAAATGTCGAAGCCACTTGCCCACACATGCTCAGTCCACAACAAGTTCATGAGAGCATGCTTTTATGGAAGCTTGAACAGGCCAATAAAATTCCATCAAGGTAGTGTATGTGCAATGTTCAACCCATGTTGACAATTAGTATGCATTTTCATTGACAGTATCTCACTTTTCGTTGTGTTTGTACTCCTATTTCGGTGAGTTTTTCAAATTGTCACTTTCACAAGTGTCATGTTCATGTTTTCGAGTTGTTCTTTTGCTTACTCTCACTCTAATTAGTGTCATTTTCATGTTATATTCACTTTGGCATGTGTTTATTTCATTGACGTTCACATATCTTAAGTGTCGTTCACACTTTTATTTTCATATTGCAAGTGTCATCTTTTAGCATGTTAAGTGTCACATATTGTACAAAATCTAGTTTTGGTTGTTACAAGGGGTAATAATTGTGTTAATGAGTTTTCCTTATTATGTAAACATGTATCACACTCATTTCCAAAGTCTCAAGCACTGTCACACAAGTGTCCTCACTATCGCCGCACCATGTACCTTTAGTGTCACACTTGGAGTGAGCTATCACAATGTTGTTGCATTGAGGAAATTATGTTATTCATGTGTTTTAAGTGTTTCATTTTGTGTCTTCAAGTGAACTAGGTATGTGGTCATGTTCAAGTCTTGATTTTGTTCAACTTCCTCTCATTGATCCAACCCTAGTCAAAACTGAGAAAACTCCCTGACCAGGCTACTCATCCTCATCCATCCCTCTCGAATTACGCACTACGTAGTCTCAATCCTCAAGAAGTAGCCTTGCCTCTTGGAATTACGTAATGCACAATCTCTGCCTCCTAGAACTATGCACTAAGTAATCACAGTGCTCAAGCCCAACCCCTAAGCTCCAAAATTGTGCATTTTTATGCTCCAGGCAGTCCTTCATTGCGCATTATGAAACCTCAGTCCTCAAGCCTGAACCTTGATCTCCTAAATTGCGTAACTACGTAGTCGCTTGGATTCCTCTCCTTCTATAATTGAGTAGTGGGAAAAATCAGTGCTCAAGCCCTGAGACTTCCTCCTTGAGTTCCCCAACTACGCAATTGATGAGCCTAGCCTAGTGTGAACGGTACATTGTGCAGTATGAAGGCTCAATCTAGAACCTTGACTTCCTAAGTCCCTCAAATATGCATTTACTTAAGTCTATCCTTTCATAATTATTGTGCATTGGGAAACCTCAAGCCTCAAGCCCCAACCTTGAGATCTTGAGCCCCTTAATTGCGCAATCCTTTAGACTTGGACATCTTGAACTATGCATTGTGCAGTCTTAAGCCTCATTCCTAAACTTTGGCATCTATAACTGCGCAATCCATTATTCAATCACCTAATCAACCACCTAGTTCCCACCCTAACAGGTGATTTCATGAAACATGTTAGATTAAGAGTTTTTGGACTGATGTCATCTTGTCATGAGTTGATTTTAGTTGTAGGTAATCTATCTGATCATGACAGGATGATGATGGAGGAAAAGGAGAAGGATACCATGCTAGAAGAAACCTATGGAGTTGAAGAGATAAGATGATCATCAGGTGAAAAGATAAAGGAACCCCAAAGTACAACAGAAGATCGAAGATCAAGATCACAATGAAGACTCCTTAGCTTCATTCCATGAGGAGGAGGAAGAGGAAGAGCATATTCCACCTCTCAAGAAGAAAAAAAGAAAGCATCAACAAAGAGGGGCTTGACATTGCAATGTCATTATGAAGCCCATGTCACCAACATTATGTCATGAGTCATCATGTACCACATCATTTTTTGGATCATGTAAATACAATATTGAAGGAATGCGATGTAAATTGGAAGTTCCAGAGTCATCTATGTAATGTGAAAAGTCATGTAGCAAGTCGAAAGGTCATAGAGAAGTCAAACAGTCATGAGGGTAGTCCAAGGGTCACAATGGAGGTGGATGATCACCCCATTTGTTATATATACACCCTCATAGCACATGCAAAGGAATTTTCACCTTGGTTCCTCCTACCATTCATTCGAGAGGAAGATAGTTATTTTGGAGGAGGAAGTGACTGCTCTAATGGCACACTATTGCGGCTAGTAGTGTTAATTGTCTTGATGTATCTTGGAACTTTCACTTAATTCAGAATCTCTTTGATCTAACACACTTTCATGCATATGTCGTGAATATTGTAAGACTATTCTTTAAATGTTTGTGATATATGTCATTTTCATATGTACTAAAGAAATTAAACTATTTTGGTGGCTTTGGTACTTAACTTATTGAAGGTGTGTTTTATTTTCTTTAACAATCATTGCTTCCTTTTGAAATATTTCACTAGTTGATCAACGATTCATTCATATGTATATTCTCGTGTGCCTTTTCCAGATTAATATTATTACTTGTATTTAAAGTGCTAAATTTTCTCTACCCTTTTGGAATAAGGACCTTAATACTTTCCACACCTGAAAATATTACAAGGAGTACTCACTTTTTGATCTGAACATACTTGTGTATTACTCTCTTGTGTTGAACTTTTTAGCCAAGGAAAATCTACAAGAATACATGGCAGTTGGAACAATACTCCAGATAGGGCTCCTAGTCCAAACGGTGTGAGGTCTAATTGGGACTTCACACTGGGGAGACCCCCTTGGTTGAAAAATTTCTAGCACCATCAACAAAATTGTGTTAGAAGGAGGGCCAGATGACAGGTTGTGTGTTATGCAACCAACTCCCAAAATAGAAGAAAATATAGATCAACGACTTAGAAATCATCCTCTTCAAGGGGGAAACCCCCGTTACATTACATAAATGAACAATTATTTGATGAGTCAAATGAAAAAACCTCCTTTCTATACACAGGAGTCCAAGGGGTCACTATATAATTAGAGTCGACATAACAATAATAATGTAAGGGCACAACAACAACAATAATGGGCTTCTATGGGGCATAATAATAGAAATATGGGGAATAAATGAGCACAACAATAACAATAAGGGGGATAAAATAATAATAAGAATAAGGGGACACCCTAGTATTATAGGGACCTAACATGCCCCTCTCCTTCAAAAGAGTGTTGTCCTCAACGCTTGAGTAGTTTTGGATGCTTCTGTATAAAATTCTCATCCTCCCATGTCGAATATTCAATGGTTAAGTTCTTCCACTTTATGAGATACTCTGAAATTGATCGATTTCGTAGTTGTCAATTTCTTGTTTCCGTGACTGCTTCAGGTTCCAATAATATTTTTCCTTCCTTGTCAAGTTCTGGAAATATTGTCTGAATGGGAAGATTGCCACTTATAACCTTATTTAATCATGAAACATGGAAAATTGGGTGCACTCGAGAAGATGCAAGAAGCTCCAATTTGTATGCCATAGTTCCAATATTTTAATGCAACACTTTGTAAGGACCATAGTACTTTGGTGATAATTTATTATCCTTCTTAGCTTGCTTGAGGGACATTCATTTTTATGGTTGTAGCCATAAAAATACCCAATCTCCTACATCAAAACTTCTTTCGCTGTGATGCTGATCTACCTGTATTTCATTCGATTCTGCACCAAAGTGAGGTTATCCTTTAAGAATTGGAGAACTTGTTATTGATTCTCGATGTGATTTTCCACTGCTTGAACCTTAGAATTTTCTCTTATAGATGATGTGATGGAAGGTGGATGATATCCACAAAGTTCCATAAATGGGGTCATTTTTGCTGCAGTATGGAAGGAAGTGTTATACCACCATTCAGCCAGAGGTAACCACTTTACCCATTTTTTTTGTTTATCAAATACAAAGTAATGAAGATATCCTTCCAAACATTTATTCACTATCTTAGTTTTCCCATCATATTGAGGATGATAAGATGAGCTATGGGCTAATTGAGTACCCAGAAAAGAAAATATTTTAGTCCAAAAATTTCCTATAAAAATGGGTTCTATGTCACTTACAATAATATTTGGGTTTCCATGTAGCTTTTGAATTGTTTCCATAAATGCAGTAGCAACAATGTTGGATTTAAATGCATGACATAATGCAAAAAAATGTGCATACTTAGTAAGTCTGTAAATTATCACTATGATGACATTTTTTCCTTCGGATTTGGGTAAACATATGATAAAATCCATTGAAACCTCCTCCCGACATTGACTTGGTATGGATAAAGGTTGTAATAGACTCAGGGTATTAATTTTCGCAACTTTATTTTGTTGGCAAACCAAACATTCTGCCACAAACTTTTGAATATCATATTTAAGGCCATCCCAAAAAAAATCCTTCTTGACCCTGTGATAAGATTTTAAAAATCATGAGTGCCCTCCTAAGGGAGAGGTGTGTAATTCCAACAAAATATTTTGTTTGAGTTGGGAATTATTACAAATATATAAGCGATCTTTGTATATTAATGAATAATTTTTCCAGCTAAATGTATCAGATGTATTGGGATCCTGCTACAACTTTTGAATGAGTGTCCACACTTTTTCGTCATTCTTCCATTCATCCCTTGCTTCGGTTATCGAATCCGGTTGGATAATAGAAATGGTACAAATTAATGTTTCCACATCCTCATCATTTCTTGAGACTGCAACTGCAACAACATTTTTCTTCCCTTTTTTGTAGATGATTTCAAATTCATAACCTAACATCTTTGTGATCCATTTTTTCCGCTCTTTTGAAGATGATATTTGTTTAAAAATTTATTTAAGAATATCATGATATTTTTTTACCTTGAAGTATCTTCTCATTAGGTAAGGTCACCATTTCTTTAGTGCATGTGGTATTGCCAACATTTCCTTCTCATAAATAGCTTTGTGTAAATAAATTCCTTTGGTTGGACGAATTTCAAAAGAAATGGGTTTTCCTTCTTACATTAAAATGGCACCAATTCCATTTCCTGAGACATCACATTCCACAATAAAGGTTTTTGTGAAATATGGAGTAGCTAATACTGGTGCATGTAACATTGATTCTTTAATATGTTCAAAGACTTAGTTGCTTCTCGAGTCCAAGAAAATGCATCTTTCTTCAATAATGTTGTTAGAGGTACTTCTATTCTCCCATAATTTTTAACAAAATTGCAATAATTCCCTGTCAAGAAATCCTCGCAGATGCTTTACAGTTGTGGGTATTTTCCATTCCTTAATGGATTTAATTTTGTTAGGGTCTACCTTAACACCCTTATGAGATACAATATGATCCAAATATTCCACCTCCTGATCTCCAAAGAAACATTTGGATGTTTTTGCATATAATTTTTTCTCCTCTAATAGTTTGAGAACCCTTTCAACATGTTAAACATGATCCTTCAAAGACTTTTTGTAGATTAGTATATCATCAAAAAATAATAGCACAAATTTTCTTAGGGAGGGTTTTAAAATGGAATTCATCAAACCTTGAAATGTATAAGTTACATTGGTAAGGCCAAAATGCATGACCAAATATTCATAATTACCCTCATGAGTTCTAAAAGTTTTTTTTGGAATGTCTTCAGTCTTCATTCTAATTTTATGATATCCTGAACGAAGATCCAACTTGATGAAGTAAATTTATCCATGTAATTCATCCAATAATTCATCAATAAGGAGAATGGGAAATTTATATTTAATAGTGAGCTTGTTTAGTTCCCTATAATATGGACACATGCACCATGATCCATCCTTCTTCTACACCAATACTACTAGAGCAAAGAAATAATTTTGACTAGGTTGAATTATACCAACCTTTAGCATTTCTGCAATCATACGTTCAATTTCACTCTTTTGGGAATAGGGATATCTGTAAGGCCTTATGTTTATAGGAAAAATTCCTAGAATTAAATGAATAGAATGATTATGATCACGAATAGGTGGAGACCTTTGGGAGTCTCAAATAACTTGGAATGATTGTCCAAGACTTTTTGGAGATCTAGAGAAATAGATGATTTTGATGTTTGAACCTCTAGTGAGCATAATTGTGCAATTATGCCACGTTGTTCTTTATTTAGAATATTTTTCATTCCATTAGAGTTGATTATATTTCTTGGTTTCCCTGTGATACCCCTTAATTCAGCTTATTTTCCTTCCCAAAAAAAATTCAAGAAAATTTCTTGAAAATTAAAAGCTATCTTACCCAAAAATTGTAACCATTGGACTCCTATTACAATATCAGCACCACCCATTGGAATGGAAATAATTGGACTATTCAATACATATTACCCCATGGTTAGCTTGCTATTATGGAACTTTCCATAGGAATTTACAGTTCCTCCATTGGCAACCATCACTTGACACTCTGGTGCTAGATATAGGAAGAAATTCAATAACTTGGTTATGTTACAATGAATAAAATTTTGGGTAATACCTGAATTAATAAACATTATTACCTTTTTCTTCTTGATATTTCCTTCTATTTTGAGAGTTTTAGGAGTGGTAATTCCTGCCAATGCATTATAAGATATGGTTGGATTCATTTCTTCTTTATCTAGGGTTGGTTCCTAGTGTATATCCTCTTATTTTGAAGTTTCTTGTTCATTTTCTTCCTCCTCTTCACAATCTATGTAAAATAATTTATTCTCAGCACACTCATGAAATTTAGTGTATTTTCTATCACAACTGTAACAAAGCCCTTTTTCTCTTTTTTCTTCCAACTGTTGTGGTGTCAACCTTGTAGGTTGTGGAAGGCTAGGAGTAGCAAAACTTCCATCTTTATAGTTGTGAGTGGTAGGCTTCCTTGTCGCCATAATTTTTCTTTCATTTTTTCTTTCCAACCTGAATGCCTTCTCCAATGAACTAGCTTCCTAGAGGTTAACCTCATGTTGGATGTTATCCTTTAATTTCCCTTTGAAGACATCAATCCTATGCTCCTATAGAATATAATTTACCCTTATATTCAGTTTTGAGAAGTCCTCAATGTGTTCCACCATTGAATACTTTTGTTTGAGATTTATTAATTGGCTTAAGAAGGTGTTGCTCTTTTTATCCCCATAATGTGCTATAATTTCCTCTGTAAACATTAACAAAATGAAAATTTGTTTATGAGAGAAAATGCATCGATATTATGCAAACCGATTGGGTTCTAAATATAAAGTTTCACATTATGGAGATCAAAATATTTCTCCCTTTGTAGTATCCATGTTACAAGATCCTTGCAATCAAACTTCCTCATATCGATATTTGGAATATCGTCTTCAATCTAATGTTAGAGCATATGAAATCATGATTAACATTTCTTTTGTTCTAATCATGAGTTTCCTCTACTACCTTTTCACCATTAGGAAGCTTTTCTTGTAGCAACTTTGTCAAAACTTCATTCAAACCTTCAAGTTTTGCTTCTATACCATCGATCTTAGCTTCCATGCCATCCATATTAGCTTCCATGCCATCCTTTAAAACATCCATCTTAACTTCTATGTATGCTTTTAAATCATCCATGTTTCCTTTTAAACCATCGATGTCAAATTTTATTTCATATTTCGTTGCTCTTTGTGAGAGCGAAATTTGTTGCACTTGGTCCCATAATTCTGGTATATCATGTTGCAATTCTTCCTCTTCATTTGTCATAGTAGAGATTTATGAGGTCTTAATGGGTGTGTAATTATTTTTTGGAGGAATTTTAGAACCCAATACTAATATATATGCTTCAATATGCCCTTGGAATCACTTCAAATTTATTTTTCAAACAAAAGCTATGCAATTTTTAAAAAAAATTACACTCCTTTTTCTTTCTTTTGAGGAGCTCAATATCGAACTTGATGTATCTCTATGATTGTGGATCCTTAATATTTGAACTTTGGTCCTGTGGTATTTATCTAAGTCTTCTTTCCAATGCCATAGGTAAGAAAAAAGTTGAATTCTTCAAGATACATTTATGCCCAATCACCCACGATGACTTGATTATGGACTGATTCCGTAGAGGGAAGTTGTAATGGATGACACGTGTCATTGTTTCAACATTTAGCTCTGAAATTGATATAAGAAAAAATATAGTCCATCCATTTTCAGACACGTTTTAGAGAATTCAAATCCGATTTCTGAAACAAAAGTTATGACGATTTTCCCTTGGTCACTAACTTGAGATGAAATTCTATAGCCTACAAAAACCCTAACTTCCTCAGATCATATCTCTGAAAATATAGCAAACCAAGATCTAAAATTTGTACATGAGGTTCATCAATATTTCATCTCTACATGGTTTCAATTTGGCACGAAGCTTTGTAAAGAAATATATATATATATATATATATATATATATATATATATATATATATATAATTCCAAGATGACCTATTTGAAGAAGCAAAACCCTAGAATCCAATGCTCTGATACCAAATGTTATGAAACCAACTCATAAAATAGAAGAAAAGATAGATCAACGACGTAGAAATCAGCCTCTTTGAGGGGGAAACCTCCTGCACATTACATAAATGAATAATTATTAGATGATTCAAATGAAAAAATCTCCTTTATAAATTCCAAGGGGTCACAAAATAATCAGAGCCGACATAACAATAATAATGTAAGGGAACAACAATAACAATAGTGGGCTTCTATGGGGCACAATAATAGCAATATGGGGACTACATGGGCATAATAATAGCAATAAGGGGGATACACTAATAATAAAAATAAGGGGATACACTAGTATTATAGGGACCTGACATTGTGCCCATTAAGTCTGCTTTGTATCTCTCATAAAAAATGGCTCTTTCCCAAATCATAATCCCGAGATTTTTTTCTAAAGAGCTTGATCTTACCATCCCCACAAAAGTTATACATAACCTATCCCAATTTAAGTTTGATGGCGCGAGTGAATTAAATCTTCATGAACATCTCTTTCAAGTTGTCCTTTTTTCCCTTTATAATGGAATACATTGCAACGACGTCATGGCTAGATTGCTCTCCCTCACATTTGAATGTCATGTTAAGAGATGGTGTCATACATTATATGTTACTTCTATCCATTCATTTGAGAAACTTGCGAAGGATATTCATAAATAATTTGATAGGTATGATTATCGGGATGTTCTTAAAATAATTAATAAACTATGTGTGAAGCCTAATGAATCAATTGAGGATTTCTCTTATCGATTCCTTCACCTTTTTTATGAATTTCTTGGAGAAGACACAGATTGGGTTTTCTTTAAACCCAAGTTTAAGCATTTGGTTCATATATCTCTACATGGTGAATTTGAACCTACTATTGCTCTTGTTCCTTATCCTCCTCCTTTTCCGATAGCAATTTGGGTTCCTCCTTGCAAAGATAATAAAGTTTGGAAACTTGTGAATCAAATTACTAATCCATATTCTCATCCTCCTTCCATTTTTCATGATCTAGATCCCATGGAGGAAATCCCATAATGCTTCATGGAGACTATGGTGAAGACTAACTCCCTCCGCAAGATGATATTAATGCTCATCGCTTAAGTCTTGAATATGATTCAAATACATGTCATCCTTTACCATCTATTTTTCACTATCCGTTGTCCCTTGATCGGCCTAGTCATACTTTTTCAAATCTAAGTAGTGATCAAGTAAAGGGTAGTCACATTTTGCAGGTAGAGGAGAAGAAAGGTGAAGATTCTTTCAATATTTCTTCTCTTTTTCAAAATCCTCCATTTGAAGATGGTGTTTCCTAATTCTTTGATGATATTGAATCTAGTAATCTCGGTAGTTAATCAAATGTGATCAGTTTTCTTAATCAATATAAAGTCTTGGGCAATAATAATTCGGATGAGGATGAATTCATTGATACATATGATGATGAATTCCCAAGTGCACTAACCAATATTTCAGTTTCTCAAGAATATTCTATTTTGAAAGATTGAGATATTTAATGTGTTTCAGTCAAAGAAGACTCTCTTATGAATACTTCTTCCTCTTCAACTCCCTACCCTTTGTTCTCTACTCTTTACAATGCATCAAATTGAAATGGTGACTCTTAATGCTCTTCAAGTTTGTTATCTCGTGAGTTGAATCTTGAAATGACATAGGACAGTGAGAATATCCATGATGAAGAATAAAGTGATGAAACTATAGAGAATCCATTCCATCTCTTATCATATTTGGTTTTTTATGGGGGAACCGGGTCGAGTGGGTTCAAACCCTATCAACCCTGTTATAATACATGTGGTAATAGTCGGTGGGTTGGACGGGTCCTCCGATGGGTGGCCTGCCCACCACATTATATATATACATATATATCTGTGTGTGTGTGTGTGTTTTCCGTTGGGTAGGGGTGGCATCCTATTTTTTTTAAACAACTTAGACAAAAATTTCTGACCAGATTTTTGGGGTCACTGGTTTCTTCAAGTAGGAAAAAATTTCACCATTTCCAACTCCCAAAAACTGTTTTCATAAAATTCAAAATTGTTTCCTTGTTAATTTCTGCCAATTTTAGCAACTCCACCAAATTTAGCCGACCTCTAAATTTAGTTGTCTCTCTGCTAACTTTAGGTAAGGGTCCTAGTTTGACCAATAATTTGACTGGAAATAACTTTCACATACGATTTCAGATTGAGGAGTTGTTTCCAGCGTTGAAAAGCTTGTGACAAGCTATTCGATCTAACCTTGGTTTCACTGTAATCCAAGTACTTTGAGTTTTGAGCCTTTCCAGAGCCCTCTTTGATCATCGAGTGTTTCTATAGCCACCTGATCATTCCTCCCTAATGAGGATATTTTGGTCCTCAAAAAGCGTGAACCTAATTTGCAATCGACGCTGCTACCTTATCTTCACATCAAGAGCCCTAAAATGCCACACTTTCTCCTCCCTCACCTTTTTTATTCAGAGCCATAAGTGATGATTCAACACCTCCATCCTCTGTAAACCTGTAGTAAAATATTTTCAAACTGCATGTTCAATTACATGACCAATCATGACCCAAGCATCCCCATACTTTCGAAGAGTTTATAACACACACTCTTTGGTCAAGTGTACATCATAATAGAAACCCATGCCCCAACTATCAAAAGAGGCCAAAACATCATCATTTTGCTTTCATAAGTGATGGAAAAAACCTCATCACTTCTACAATCATTCTTAATATGTGAAACAATCTCTCAGCCAACGAAGTGAATGACTCATCTCTTTGCGACGTATTCACTTGTTGAACATCTTTACTAGCTAGTTCCTTCATAGGTGCTTTCTGGTCATGAAGTACCTGACATGTGGCTCTCCGATATTCGTCCTCGTTGCAGTGACTGCAATGGTTCTTCCTCCTCTAAAATTTCCATACCTTCTTTGAACGCTTGTTCCTCATGAGACTCTGATGAGGAGAAATTCTTGTGAAATTATCACTGTCACTAGAATGATGTGATGTGCTCCCATCATCCATCGTTGATTAGTCACTAGTTTTCTTGGAGCATTTTCCAACCTCTTTTTTGATATAACCAAGTCCTGCAAAATGAGGCAATTCCTCCACTTTGATGGGATTCACATTTCCTTGGTCATTAATGTTGATGCCCTTTCCTTGATACCCCATTTTCTTCAAAAATATTGATCCAATTCTTGTAGTATGTTTCTCAAAAGAATCAAAATCATCATTATAAAAAGAACATGAAATTGAAAAATCTCTCTTTACCTCTGGCTTGTTATACTACAACTTTTCCAAGGCTACTGCATTTGCTTATAACTAATGTTGCAACCTTTTTTTATCCTCCTTTGCTTTTGTAAGAGTCACTTTAGTTCAACATTCTTCGCTTGAATTCTTTAATTGATATCTTCGAGTTCTCAGAACCATGATGTCTTTGGTGTATTTCTCATGTGTGGCACAACATCTTTTAAAATCTTTGTCTCATGACTTGAATCAGAACCCAAGTCAATAGTTTCATCTTCTACAAACCCAATTGTTGTAATATTAATCTCATCACCTGAGTCTAATCCCAGGTTAATTGGTCCAACACTTGCAAATCTTGCAACTATGATCTTCTCATCATCCTCTAATTTAGATTCTTGGTCTTGTTGCATAGTTGCATTTCTCTTTTGCTTCTGTTTTCACTCGTTCCTCTTAGGACTCAATTCTGGATGCAATTTCTAGTAATTCTCCTCATCATGCCATTCTTTCTCACAATGCGTACAAAAGGAATTTACTTATATTATCTCCGTTGTTGTTACCCTCTTTGGGTGGTCATCTTGCTCATGCTTCCCCTTGCTTTCAAGATGTACAACCTTCACACTAGCTTCATCAATAATTTTAGGTTCAAATAATAACAATGAATGACACAAATAACTATGCAAAGATCCAATATATTTCATCAACGTCTAAGGAGTGTCTAGTGCAACATTCAATGCTAATGCTTGTTTCCTAAAATCCTTTGTAAAATTATGTAAAATTTGACCTTTACTTTGTTTCAAATGTTGTCATTCCGTCATGGCCTTTTTTCTATAACCCAATGGGTAAAACTGCCCCTTTAAAGAAAAGAAAAAACTCAAACCAAGATGAAAGAAGTTTAGGAGTATTCTTACCACCTTTCTACAACTTTCCTTCCCATCGGACAAGAACAATGCCACTCAATTGAAGGGATGCTAGCTAGATCTTGGCTTCATCTTCTTTGATTTTTTGTATGTAGAAATTTACTTCAACTTATCTGATCCAATTATCTGGCTTCTCTGCAATAGATTCTCCATTAAACATGGGAAAATCAAACTTGAAATCCATCTCGAAAAAGGGCTTTTTATGAGTTCTTCTACCTCTAGAATGAAGAGAAGAGGAAGAAAAAGAACTTTCACTGGAGGATGGAGAGGGAGGTTCATGAGGTTATTTTCCTCCTCCTTCATGATTCACCAAGGTATGATAATTTGGTCCTTCCTTCTTCTTCATTTTCTCTATTTTCTTCTCATACTTTGCAAATAATTTTTCTACTTTTTCTACCATGGTGTAGAAGGCCTTGTGATAATTTCTCTCTTCCTCTTCGTGTTTGACGCCACACTTCTGGATCAAAAGACTTAATTTTTCCTTAACCTCTTTAGAGCTTTGACTTAGTTATCATAAGCTTGCAATTCACATGAACAGAAGACCCTCTTTGATACCAAACTTGATCCAGATATTTTTACTTCAAAGATGCATACATAATTGCATATAAAAGAGCATGTAATCATGAAATCATATCACATAAAAGGAGCAGAAATAAAATGAAACCATGAGAAACAAAGGAACATAACAACTTTATAGCGGCATTCACTCAGTCTGGGTTACATCTTCGATCCATGCTTAAAGTGGGGGGGCCTCTTTCATTAAAATTTAGTGAAATCAAATTACATGCATGTAAAAAATGCACCTTATACCTCCACTTGCGGGGATGGCCTGAAAATGCACACCTTTGATGAAGAAATGAAATGCACCGTTGAATTCCAGGCACAAAATCATGTCAAATGACTATAAAATCAACTTCTTTATGCTTTGGTAAAAAATCTGGACCCTCAGTAATCTCAAAGATTCACCGAATATTCCCTCTCACTCGTTGACTGGAATTTTGCTGCTCATATGATAAATATGACTTCGCCACCTCTGCTCCTTGCGAAAACTGAGTAAAATGAGTATAAATTTGGCCTAGTTCTTAAACTTTCAAAATTTTTCCTTTAGGGTATCTCCAAGATTCCTCAATATTCCATAAAGTTTTTTTGTTGCAGGTTGACTGAAATTTCACTACTCATATGAGGAAACAGATTACACCATCATGTTCCTTGCGAAAAACTAAGAAGAATGAGTATTAACTCGGTATAATTATGTTATTGTGAAAATTTGGCTCTAAGGGAATCTTTTAGATTCTTCATGATTCCCAAAATATTCCTTCTTGCATGTTGACTCAAGATCTGCTACTCATATGAGGAAATGAATCACACCATCACGTTCCCTGTGAAATTTTGGTTCGTTTGAGAATAGATTTGGAATGAATCTGACATTGTGAAATTTTGGCCCCAAGGGAATCTAAAGATTCCTCACTGACTCTGCATAAGAATATTCCTTGGAATATTCCCTAGGCGAATATTCCTGGCATGAAAAATGTGCCTCGCTTGGGCTGGGTTCCATGTGTTTCACTCTATCCTCCCTTAGCGAATGGTGGATCTGAGTTTAAAAATAAAGTCACAGGCAGAAATATCAAGGTATGGCCCATTGGGTCGTTGGTTGGGCGACTAAGTTCGGAGGGGGTCAGGCCTAGGTTCCAACCCGAGACTTCCTTGAAATAGATGGCAGTTAATTTTCGGTTAGCGGAAATCTCTAAATGAGTTGGCATTGTTTTATTTTGGGCACGTTGTTGCTTTTTGGTTGTTCATTGGTGGGTCAGCCCACCAAGCCAAGCGAGGGTTCAAACCTCGTTGGCCACATTATAATACATGTGGTAATAGTTGGTGGGTTGGGTGGGTCGCCCGCCCACCAAATTTTATAATATATATATGTTTGTCATTGGGTAAGGATGGCACCCTGCGACACCTTTTTTAATATATTTTTGTTTTGTTTAAACAACTTAGACAAAAATTTCCAACAATTTTTTTGGGGTCACCGTTTTTTTAAGTAGGTGACGATTTCACCATTTCCTATAGCCAAAAATCAATGTCATAAAGTACCAAATTGCTTCCTCATTAATTTTTTCAAAATTTAGCGGCCATGTCAGATTTAATGGACCTCCAAATTTACTTGGCGCTCTGCTAACTTTAGCCAGAGGGCCTAGTTTGACCAAAACTTTGATTGGTCATAACTTTCACATACGATGTCGGATTGAAGTTTCATTTGTGTCATTAGAAATCTTGCGACCAACTCCTCGATCTGACATTAGTTTCTATGCAATCCGAGGATTTTGTGTTTTGAGCCTTTCCTGACCCCTCTTTGATCACTAAGTGTTTATGGAGCTACCTACATCAATGTTTGGTTCAAGAGCATACCCCTCTTTGATCACTGAGTGTTTATGGAGCTACCTACATCAATGTTCGGTTCAAGAGCATAGTAAACAATGGGATCAAGTTGTCCCACAAGATGAATTTTCCTATAATAATTCCCCTCGTGGTCATTCTCAATAATCAAAGTCGAATCACAAGCGTGACATTTGAAAGTACATCTGATTTGTGAAAATAAGGATATGGCAACATAAATGTCATTGTGAAATAAGACTCGACCTTTAAACCAACTAGAGCCTAAATAAATAGAATTAAAAAGTTTTTTTAAATAATTTATTTTTGTTTTGTAATGTCCACTTTTCAAATTGTTTGTTTAATTTTTAGTCAAAAGTGGATTAATTGAAGGGTGAACACAGATCGAACGTTGGCATGGATAATAATAAAATTATTTGTAAAGATATAATTTGTTACGTTACTTAAAAAAAAAGGTCTGTGATATTTATTTTCATTTTATTATTAAAATTTACAAGAATATAAATATACTATTTTGATAAGTTTAATGGTTTGTGTAGGGTGTATTCTCTACCAAATCTTAGGTTCAAACCTTATGGCAGGTATTGAGCACGGAAACCACCTTTGAAGAAATTAAACTATCCAAGGGGTGTTTAAGTTTGATTGAAATTTGTACGATCCTAGTAATAACATCCCACCTATATTAAACCTACTCAATTCATTAACTCTCTCTCTCTCTGTATATATATTAAATTGATAGTATTATATATAACTATAGTTTAATTTTTTAATTTTTTATTTAATAAATATAAAAAATAAAATAAATATAAATACAAATTTTGTTTTTATGTATAAATAAATTGTTTGTTTAATTTTTATTCAATAGTGGATTAATTGAAGGATCAACACTTATCCAATGCATTATGCCTTGCTAGCTACATGGATAATAATAATAAAAAAATTAAACATATTATTAGGTTACTTCAAAAAGGATGTATGAGAGATTTATTTTAATTTTATTATTAAAATATACATGAATGTAGGGTTTATTTCTCTACCAATTCTTAGGTTCAAACATCATGGGAAGTATTGAGGATGGAAGCCACTTTTGGAAAAATTAAACTATATGAAGGGGTGTCTAAGTTAGATTGAAATTTATACAATCCACTTAATAACATCCCTACTTAATTTATTACCTCAATAAATATATATTTGCATATTTTAAAAATAATATTAAATTGATATTTTTATATATAAATGTAATGTAATTTATAAATTTTAGTTTAATTTTGTATTTAATAAATGTAAAAAATTATAAATAAATATAAATATAAATATATATATATATATATATATATAGAGAGAGAGAGAGAGAGAGAGAGAGAGAGAGAGAGAGAGAGAGAGAGAGAGAGAGAGAGAGAGAGAGAATATTTATCTAAATCACAGATGTACTCAATCACTTATATTAAAAAAATCATTATACTCAAGTGAATAGTCATTTTTAAATTATGAACTTTAGGTTCATATACATTTTTTTTTTTTGTAAGCTTGACAAGAGTACATCTTCATCATGTCCAATATATCACACTGATTGGGGTAAGGAATTGAACAAATGACTTCACATCAAGGAGTGTCTTAATATAGCACCCGATCACCATCTATCCAAGGCCCCATAGACCATATACAAATTTTAATTTTCAACCGTGTTTAAAATTAAAAAAAGAAATTATTTAGTATGGTCTAAGATATTAAATAATTAAATATAAATTTTTAATATAAAAATAGTTATAATATATTGTAATGAAAATTTTGAAATATAATTAATAAAATATCTAATTTAAAATATAAATAAATAAATTATTCCATATCATCCCTGATCAGGGTGCGAGCTGGAAGCTTTTGGTCACACCACCAGTTAATGGATATGTGGATCCCTAGGCAATCCTTCACCACCCTCGACATGCACGAGGCACCTGAAGCAATGGCCTCACACATGGTCACAATGAATGTCATTACTGAAGGTGGCAACAACATTATTATGTAGCAATTTTTCAGCCTTTCTGCTGGTAAATTTGCTAAGTCTCTTGTTTGCGATTTTTGATTGCATAAGGTTTGGTCTGATCAAATTGGAAGCCTGGGGAAGGAATCCTTTGAGGTATTTCGTTGGGTAGTGGTTCATTTACAGTTGGTATAGGGCACTTGTATCGAGTATGTTCTCAATCCCATCATATGTATCTGTTTTATGGCTCGTTATGCTTGTCTGTTGGTTTAATGGAAGAAGGGATACACACTGAATTGGTTAGTTTGGAAGCCATAGTAACATGACTCATTTACTGTTGTTTCAGAATTGTTTGAAGGGTTTCTCATTTTTTATATTCTGGTGTCTATTTTCTTTGGAATTCTGTTGGCACGCATGGGTATTTGTTGGTTAAGGTCTATGGGCCACTCCCAATATCTTTGTTTTTGTCAATGGCACACTAGCTTTGTTCCTCTGGAAATTTATGGTCTCGAACCTGAATTTTCAAATTTTCAGCATGGAAATGGTTTTGTTTATATTTATATCCCCAATTGTTCGGAGTTTAGTTGGCTTCATGTTTATGACCCATGGCACTATTTATATTTCCAGCTCCATGGATGCAAAAGGAGACAGATTTGTTTTCTGTTGTGGCTCTCGCATTTAAGTACCTTGGCAGGTCCCCTGGTTTTGTGCGAGCCCTAGAAGCACTCTTCTCTTGGGTATCAGCTCGCCTTGGGTCAACCCTTAGGTTTCAAGGTAGTTGGCTTCAATTTGCTTTATTTTCTACATCAGTACAACACAATGGCTCGTGTTTCTTTGGGGTAATGAAAGACAATCCAAGGTACTCATGATCACAGAAGAGGTAGCCCAAAGCGGCCACAGAGTTTTGTAACTCCAACACCTCTACAAGTAAAACTCGTGGGTGTAAGTCCACCTCTCGTATTATTGATGAAGCTGCTTCTGCCTATCACGTGGGCTCAGCCTCGGTGGCCAAATCATAGCACAATGGAAAGAGGAGTTGAACTGTAAAGTTGGCTTACTATACATCAATTTGGATGAATGACAAACCCTGGTGATTTATCTTGGGCACTCTCGGGGAAGAAATTCCTAGTATAAACAAACTCTTCCTAGTAAGTTGTTGATATGCTTTCAAGGCCTATTATTAGTGCTACTACTTAAGAATGGTAGATTTGTAAATGAGAGCTACATAGAACATTATGCATCAGATGTTGATTTTAAGGATGTGTATGCTATGTTGAGTGAATGGAATCATGTTGAGGAGAATGATTATCATTTGCATAATAATTTGCTATTTCATACGGGCAAGTTATGTATACCAGAGGGAGAGAGACTAAGCATCATGAGAGAAGCTCATTCTTCTCTTATTGATGGAAATTTCAAGGTAAGAAAAACAGTGGCACATTTACAGAGTTATTGTTATTGGCCTCGCATGGTAGATAGTGTTTCACGTTTCATTAGAGGTTGTTCATTATGTGCTACAAGCAAGCCTAGCAATAGGAAACTTAGCTTATATATGCCATTGCCGGTACCTTCTAGACCATGGGAAAGTGTTTCTATGGATTTTGTTGGAGGTCTACCATTATCTAGAAAGTAGAATGATTATCTTTATGTAGTAGTTGATAGATTTAGCAAGATGTGTATTCTTATGCCATGTAAGAAATCTATAATTGCTGAAAAAACTGCTAATTTATATTTTCAACATGTATGGGTTCATTATGGCTTGCCTACTTCTATTGTTAGTGACAGGGATTCTAGATTTGTTGGGAATTTTTGGTCCAATCTATGGAAGATGATGGACACCAAGTTGAATAAGAGTACTGCTTTCCATCCGCAAACAGAGGTAGTGAACAGAAACATTGTACATATTTTGAGAGGTTATTGCAGCAAGCATCCCAAGCTTTGGGATGAGCACTTGCATTATATTCAGCATGCTTACAACCGGGCCAAACACTCTTCTACAAATACTTCACCTTTTGAAGCTTGCTTTGGGTATTTTCCTAAGTCACCTTTAGATTTCATTCTTGAGAAGGATGTTGCCATTGATGGGCATAGTGACATTGACAAAGCTCACATGTTCATTGAAATAATTTAGCTCATACATCAGCAGGTTCAAGAACAGCTTGAAAAAAGTCAAGGAAATTACAAGGAGAGGCATGACAAACACAGAATTGATCATAAGTTTCAAGAAGGAGATGAGGTATGGCTGCACATTAGTAAGGAAAAATTGAAAGGAGAAGGTAAAAAGTTGAAGCCTATTTGTTATGGTCCATTCAAGGTCCCTAAATAAGTTGGAAATACTGCTTTTCAACTAGATTTTCCTTCATATATGCAAATGTATTCCGTTGTGAATGTGGAAAATTTACATTTGTATGAACCTCCTTTAATTGTTGATTATGAAAGTGACATTCAGTTGCCATCCATATAGGATTTCTTGACATAATTTTTGAATGACCTGAAAGAGGATGCTATCCTTGATAGAAGGACATGCACTTCGCGGAGGGGAAATGTTGATTATGTTCGGGTTGGTCTAAAAGGCAGCAAACCAAGTAAATCAAAATAGATGGAGGTGGAAAAGGTGAGGGATCTATACCCTCATCTTAGTAATAGGTAATTGAAGGCTTTTGGGGTCCAAAATCTTCCAAATGGGGAGGTGTGATCAGGTGATCATGTCCAAGAGGAAAAAAATGCTCAAAATTGGAACTCCTTAGAATTAATTGCAACCTGAACAACCGGATAGGCCTCGTCACTGCGATTATGGCACCGTGAACATGACTCAAATCCGATGTCGTATGTGAAAGATATTGAAGTTTGAAGTTTCCCAATAACCTTCAAAACAGGACTCTTGAACAAAAAAAAATTTGTCATTTTCAGAAAATTTGTGGGAAAATTTCATTTTTTTTATTAAATTTTTTATGGGCCTATTATAGGGCTCCACGTGGCCTTCCTAGAGGTTGCCATGTGGCCCCAGGCCATTAGGTTAAAATGTGTTTGCAAAGTTTGATGGCCATGGGTCTTGAACCCCCGACCCGACCCCTCAGGCAGAGGTCGACCCGACCAACACGGCAGAGGGCGGAAGTTTGAACGCTAAGTCAGGTCATTATTTTTTGAGTCGACAGAGCAAGGATTTAAGCCCCAGGGCTTAAGGGGGAAGACCTTGTGACCATCATACAGAACCGAGGGCTCAAGCTATTGAAACTGGCAGAAATGTATGGCTAGCCCCTTAACGCTAGCCCACTCGGCATGCAACCATACTCCATAGCTAGGCTTTAGCTCTAGGGGGTTATCTAACCATTACACTTGGTGGCTAAAATGGAAATGTGACCAACACTTTATCTGCGCGGTTAATGGTACGTTATGGTTATCGTTTATTTCGCCAGTGGGTTCGACCTCACATGTGACCACATCATCCGGCTTTAAATGTTACCGTTGAAAGTTACCGCCTGAATTGGCGTGTTCCTCTAATTCCGGCACTTGTGCCATTTCTAGCGCGTCTAACTGGAGCTCATCTAGATTTGGTGGAGTTTCCAAGGGACATTGAGCAGAAAATTGTGGAGGTTATAACTTCTCCAATATTGAACCAATTTGGACAAAATTTGGGTCAATTTTGGGTATTTTGAGCATTATAGAGAGGTTGGGACAAGTTTCAGAGCCAACAGAGGTGTTTTTCAACCATGTTTGCTTCAGGGAAGCTTGGAGAGCCATTAGGGCCATGAGGGTAATGGAGTTGCATTGGGCTACACTTCACTGTTTGAGGTGAAATAAAAGCCATTCTTAGCTTATTTCTGTCTTCTAAATTCAATTTCATAGTTTTTTCATCCTGTTTAGGCTTATTTCTTACTGTAAAACCAATTTGAGAAACTTAATAGAGCAAGGACATGCCCATTGGGAGCCTTGGACCCGGCAGATGTAGCCCATGAGGGGTCAACTGCCTCATCATGTTGTTGTGTTGTTATGGTGAAGTTATGCTACTGTTTATTTCTGATTTAAGATGTTAAAAAGTAATTTTAATTAACATTCCCTGACACATAAACTCAAAAAAGTTACCGAAAACACTTTGTTTAATTTGCAAGACATGATAAACACTTTGCACACTTAATTAAATGGAAATGGATACTTTGAACAGCAGATAAAAATAGTTTCATTTTCAAATCAGTCGGTATAAGAGCTAGAGTTTTACTCTAAATTTTTTTTGTGCAAAGATATAGTTGATTGTTTGCAAGTTTTGATGCTTACTAGGCTTAAACTCAAAAGAGGGGAAGGAAAATTGGTTAGAGCACAAGATAATCCTCAACTAAGGAGGGCCAGAGAGCCATTGCGTCCACCATATATTACACCCCTAAGTGTTATTGAAGAAGCCTCAAGCATGTATTCAAGAGAGGGAGAAGCTCCTGAATACATTGATCCCAAGGAAGAAGAACAGGTATTCCAGAAATATTTTTTGGACATGACTAAGATGGTGAGGATACTCTACCAAGAAAGGAATGATAGGCTTGTTGTAGACGGGTCTAAACATTAGAAAGAAGGAGAGGGTTCTTCAAGAGGGAAGAAAAGTGATGACAAGTCAAAGAAAGGACACTGAGGAAATGGTGATCCACCATCCCCATATTCATCCTCTTCCTCTACATCGTCATCCTCAACTTCGGTGAATCAATCTCACAAGTCTAAAACAACTGGTAAAAGTCCATTTTTAAAGCTTGATGTTAAATTTGAGTTGCCTATGTTTAACGGTGAAGTCAATGCAGAGAAACGTAACAATTGGATAAGACAGTTTGAAGTTTACTTGAGGATACATAACCTTCATGATGACAACACCAATATATAGTTATCCTCTTTGAGAATGGATGGAGCAGCATTGGTATGGTAGGAAGCCAAGACCAAGGATGAAATTAAAAAACATGGTAATATCACTTAAATATCATGGACTGAATTTATTACTGCAATTAAGAAGAAATTTTATCCATTAGCTCATTTACAAAAGGCTATCCTGAACTAGAAAAACTTCAGACAGCTTAAGGGACAAAATGTACAAGAATACACCCAAGAGTTTAGGAGAAGAGCACTCTTATTAGGGGTAAAATTACAAAGTCAAGATACTTTGTTGAAATACATAGGTGGTTTGCACAGCTACCTTAGACATACTATCCTTATGTTCAATCCTACTAGTCTAGACGAAGTTTGTGTACAAGCTACGCATTTAGAGGCTAGAGGGAAAAACACTTTTGATGAGGGTAGAAACAAGCCTTTTAAGGGGAAAAACAAAGATAAAACCTTTAAGGGAAAAGGAAAAAAGAATGCATCTGTCAAACAAGAGGGTGAGAAAGTGATATGTAAACACTGTTCAAGAGAAGGCCATGAAGAGAAAAACTGTTGGAAATTACATCCTCAAAAAAGAACTCAGTTTAACAAAAACAAAGGAAAGAAGAAAATTGCAGCTACTACAACTACACCACAACACTTAGGTGATGATTCAGGTGATGAAACCAAAATTGAAGCCATGGGTTTGAAGAGTATAAAGGGAAAGGAAACTGAAACTAAGCCAAGCACTAGTACTTCAAACTTTCATTTACAAGCTCCAAATGAGGAAGAAATAATTGAATTGTTCCATGTGAAGGTAGTCTCAAAACATACAAAAATTGACACACTGTTTGACAGTGGGTCACAAGAAAATCTCATATCAGAAGACTTGGTAAAACATATTAAACTTGAGACCATTCCACATCCCAAGCCATATCCACTTGGATGGATATGCAAGGATGCAAACTTACAAGTCTCAAGAAAGTGCATATTGCGATTTTCAATTACTGCACACTTTATTGACACAGTTGAAGTTGATGCAGTACTTCTTGATATATCAGGACTTGTTTTGGGAAGTCCTTACTTATTTGATAAGAAAGCGATCTTCCATCGCCATGAAAATAAGTATCATCTCTTTAAATATGGCAAGGAGTTCATTGTCAGAGCACATCGCAAGAAGACAAATATAGTGATGGTAAATGTGAGACAGGTAAAAAGGCTAGTGAATTCTAGTAAGAGTTTTGTACTTCTTATGGTTGAGCCCAAGGTTGATGTGAATCATGAGTCATTTGAAAATTTTGATTATTCATATTAAAAACCAAAAAGATTAAGAACCCAAGGGATCAAGGGATTAATATTAAAAGTCCAAGGGATTAATAAACCCAACGATTACCATTACAAACCCAAGGAATTATGAATATTATAAACTGAGGGATTGATATTATAAACTTTGGGGATTACTAATAGACATCAGTAAACCCAAGGGATTAATATTATAAAACCTACGAATTAAAAACCCAAGGGATCAATGAACCCAACTAATTATTAATATTCTAAACTCAAGATATTAAAAACCCAAGGTATTAATGAACCCAACTATTTATCAGTATTATAACTCGAAGGGATTAATAAACCCAAGGGATTGATATCATAAAAGAAATGGACTAATAAACCGAAGGGATTATAAACCAATGAGAATAATATTAAACACAATGAATTAATATTATAAACCCAAAGGATATAAACCCTAAGGAAAATATTATAATCCCTAAAATAAACATTAAATCTTAATATTAATACTATAAACATTAGGATCAACATTATAAATCTATTTAATTAATAAATTCAAAGGATTAATATTAAAAACCCAAGGGAATAAAATTAAACCTTAAGATTAATATTAAATCCTAGGAACATAAGCCCTAATATTAATAATCCCAAGGGATTAATATTATAAACCCAAGGGATTATAAACTAAAGGGATTAATACTAAACCCTAAGATTAATATTATAAACCTTAGGCTTAATATTAAACCGTAAGAATATAAACTCTATGACTAATTTTAGAAACCCTAGGAACAATATTCTAAACCCAAGGGATTACTGAACCCATTGGATTAATATTAAAAATCTGAGGAAAAATGAACCTAAGGGAATAACATTAAACCCTAGGATTAATATTAAACCCAATGGATTAATGTTATAGACCTAAGGGATTGATAAACCCAAAGGATTAATATTAGAACCCTAAGAGATTGATAAATTCAATGGATTCATATTAAACCCAATGGATTCATATTGTTTGACAGATGCAAAAAGAATGCATTTGTCAAACAAGAGGGTGAGAAAGTGATATGTAAATGATGTTCAAGAGAAGGCCATGAAGAGAAAAACTCTTGGAAATTACATCCTGAAAAAAGAACTTAGTTTAACAAAAACAAAGGAAAGAAGAAAACTGCAGCTACTACAACTACACCACAAGACTTAGGTGATGATTCAGGTGACGAAACCAAAATTGCAGCCATGGGTTTGAAGAGTATGAAGGGAAAGGAAACTAAAACTAAGCCAAGCACTATTACTTCAAACTATCATGTACGAGCTTCAAATGAGGAAGAAAGAATTGAATTGTTCCATGTGAGAGTAGTCTCAAAACATACAAAAATTAACACACTGTTTGACAGTGGGTCATAAGAAAATCTCATATCAGAAGACTTGGTCAAACAACTTAAACTTGAGACCATATCCACTTGGATGGATATGCAAGGATGCAAACTTACAAGTCTCAAGAAAGTGCATATTGTGATTTGCAATTACTACACACTTTATTGACACAGTTGAACTTGATGTAGTACCGCTTGATATATCAAGAATTGTTTTGGGAAGTCTTTAATTATTTGACAGGAAAGAGATCTTCCATCGCCATGAAAATAAGTATCATCTCTTTAAATATGGCAAGGAGTTCATTGTTAGAGCACATCACAAGAAGACAAATATAGCGATGGTAAATGTGGGACAGGTAAAAAGGCTAGTGAATTCTTGTAAGAGTTTTGTACTTCTTATGGTTAAGCCCAAGGTTGATGTGAATCATGAGTCATTTGAAAATTGTGATTCCAAGCTTAAAATCAGATTTATATGATGTAGTTTATGCACATCATGAGATGTTTCAAGAACCGACAGGTTTACCTCCTAAGAGGGAGATTCAGCATGAAATCCAGTTACATCAAGATTGTCCTCTTCCTAACATATGCATGTACCGCATGTCTATCATGGACAATGTTGAAATCAAGAGGAAAATTGAAGACTTGTTGGACAAAGGATTCATAAGACCAAGAACTTCGCCATGTGGGTCATCGATAGTGTTGATTCCAAAGAAAGATGGAACTTGGCATATGTGTGTGGACTTCAGGGCATTGAACAAGATAACAGTAAAGAATCGTTACCCACTCTCAAGGATAGATGCTTTGTTAGATCAGCTGAAAGATGCTAAATATTTCACTAAGTTAGACTTACGTAATGGTTATCATCAAGTTAGAATTGCAGAAAGTGACATTTGGAAGACATCATTTAAAATCAAACAGGGACTCTTTGAGTGGCTTGTTATGCCGTTTGGTTTATGCAATGCACCTGCAACTTTCATGCAGGTAATAGATGATGTCTTACGTCCTTTTCTTGATGATTTATTTATTGTATACCTATATGACATCTTAATTTTCAGCAAGACTAGAGAAGAGCATGTCATGCATGTTAAGAAAGTACTTGATATTTTGAAGAAAAATTGGTTGTTTCTTAAAATTTCAAAGTGTGAATTTGGAAAGACTTCTTTGGTTTATTTGGGACACATAGTGGGAGGAGGTGCTTTGAGAATTGATCCTTCTAAGGTAGAATCCATTGTGAATTGGCTTACTCCCAAATCCATTACAGAGGTAAGAAGTTTTTTGGGTGCAGCTCAGTATTGGAGGAATTTTATTTCTAACTTCTCTACCATAGCAGCTCCTATGCATGCAGTGACAAGCATGAAGCGTGCTTTCCAATGGGGAAGCAAGCAATAGAAAGCTTTCGAGTCTTTGAAAGAAAATATAAGTTCAACTCCAGTCCTTACATTACCGGACTTGAGACAGCCATTCAAGATTCAGACCGATGCTAGTGATTATGCCATGGGTGCAGTTCTCTTACAGCATGGTAAGCCTATCGCATTTCATTCTGAGACATTTAATGGTGCTGTTGTGAATTATCCTAAATATGATAAGGAGTTGCATGTGTTGGTACAAAGCGTCAAAAAGTGAAAACACTATTTGATGGGCAAAGAAATAGTTGTTCATACCGACTATCAGCCTTTACAGTACCTGCAGTTGCAAATTAAATTACAGCAGTCATGACATTTCAGATGGATGGGTTTCCTACAAAAATTTCACTTGGTAATAAGGTACAAGAAAGGTATTTACAATAAATTTTTTGATATGCTTTCAAGGCCTATTATTGTGCTACTACTTTACTTAAGAATGGTAGATTTGTACATGAGAGCTACATAGAACATTATGCATCAGATGTTGATTTTAAGGATATGTATGCTATGTTTAGTGAAGGGAATCATGTTGAGGAGAATGATTATCATTTGCATAATAATTTTCTATTTCATACGGGCAAGTTATGTATACCACAGGGATAGAGACTAAGCATCATGAGAGAAGCTCATTCTTCTCTTATTGATGGACATTTCAAGGTAAGAAAAATAGTGGCACATTTACAGAGGTATTGTTATTGGCCTCGAATGGTAGATAGTGTTTCACGTTTCATTAGAGATTTTTCATTATGTGATACAAGCAAGCCTAGTAATAGGAAACTTGGCTTATATATGCCATTTTCGGTACCTTCTAGACCATGGGAAAGTGTTTCTATGGATTTTGTTGGAGGTCTACCATTATCTAGAAAGTAGCATGATTATCTTTATGTAGTAGTTGATAGATTCAGCAAGATGTGTATTCTTATGCCATGTAAGAAATATATAATTGCTGAAAAAACTAATGATTTATATTTTCAACATGTATGGGTTCATTATGGCTTGCCTACTTCTATTGTTAGTGACAGGGATTCCAGATTTGTTAGGAATTTTTGGTCCAATCTATGGAAGATGATGGACACCAAGTTGAAAAAGAGTACTGCTTTCCATCCACAAACAGAGGTAGTGAAAATAAACATTGTATATATTTTGAGAGGTTATTGCAGCAAGCATCCCAAGCTTTGGGATGAGCACTTGCATTATATTCAGCATGCTTACAACTGGGCCAAGCATTCTTCTACAAATACTTCACCTTTTGAAGCTTTCTTTGGGTATTTTCCTAAGTCACCTTTAGATTTCATTCTTGAGAATGATGTTGCCATTGATGGGCATAGTGACATTGACAAAGCTCACATGTTCATTGAAAGAATTCAGCTCATACATCAGCAAGTTCAAGAACAACTTGAAAAAATTCAAGGAAAGTACAAGGAGAGGCATGACAAACACAGAATTGATCATAAGTTTCAAGAAGGAGATGAGGTCTGGCTGCACATTAGTAAGGAAAGAATGCAAGGAGAAGGTAAAAATTTGAAGCCTATTTGTTATGGTCCATTCAAGGTCCTTAAATAAGTTGGAAATAATGCTTTTCAACTAGATTTTCCTTCATATATGCAAATGTATTCCGTTGTGAATGTGGAAAATTTACGTTTGTATGAACCTCCTTTAATTGTTGATTATGAAAGTGACATTCAGCTGCCATCCATATAGGATTTCTCGCCAGAATTTTTTAATGAGCTAAAAGAGGATGCTATCCTTGACAGAAGGACATGCACTTCGAGGAGGGGAAATGTTGATTATGTTCGGGTTGGTCTAAAAGGCAGCAAACTGAGTAAATCAAAATGGATGGAGGTGGAAAAGGTGAGGGATCTATACCCTCATCTTATTAATAGGTAATTGAAGGCTTTTGGGGTCCAAAATCTTCCCAATGGGGAGGTGTGATCAGGTGATCATGTCCAAGAGGAAAAAAATGCTCAAAATTGGAACTGCTTAGAGTTAGTTGCAACCTGAACAACAGGATAGGCCTCGTCGCTATGATTCTGGAACCATGAACATGACTCAAATCCGATGTCGTATGTGAAATATATTGAAGTTTGAAGTTGCCCAATAACCTTCAAAACAAGACTTTTGAACAAACAAAAAAATTGTCATTTTCAGAAAATTTGAGGGAAAATTTCATTTTTTATTAAATTTTTTATGGGCCTATTATAGGGCTCCACATGGCCTTCCCAGAGGTCGCCACGTGGCCCCAGGCCATTGGGTTAAAATGTGTTTGCAAAGTTTGATGGCCATGGGTCTTGAACCCCCAACCCAACCCCTTGGGTGGAGGTCGACCCGACCAACACGGCAGAGGGTGGCAGTTTGAACGCAGAGTTAGGTCGTTATTTGTTGAGTCGACGGAGCAAGGAGTTAAGCCCCTGGGCTTAAGGGGGAAGACCCTGTGACCATCATATAGAACCGAGGGCTCGAGCTATTGAAACAGGCGGAAATGTATGGCTAGCCCCTCAAGGCTAGCCCACTCGGCATGCGACCATACTCCATAGCTAGGCCTTAGCTTTGGTGGGTTATCTAACCATTACACTCGGTGGCTAAAACGGAAATGTGACCAACACTTTATCTCTGTGGTTAATGCTACGTTATGGTTATCGTTTATTCCACCAGCGGGTTCGACCTCACATGTGACCACATCATCCGGCTTTAAATGTTACCGTTGAAAGTTACCGCCTAACTTGGGGCGTTCCTTCGATTCCGGCACTTGTGCCATTTCTAGCACGTCTAACTGGAGTTCATCTAGATTTGGTGGAGTTTCCAAGGGACATTGAGCAGAAAATTGTGGAGGTCATAACTTCTCCAATATTGAACCAATTTGGACAAAATTTTGGTCAATTTTGGGTATTCTGAGCATTCTAGAGAGGTTGGGACAAGTTGCAGAGCCAACAGAGGTTTTTTTCAACCATTTTTGCTTCAGGGAAGCTTGGAGAGCCATTAGGGCCATGAGGGAAATGGAGTTGCATTGGGCTACACTTCACTGTTTGAGGTGAAATAAAAGCCATTCTTAGCTTATTTTTGTCTTCTAAATTTAATTTCACAGCTGTTTCATCGTGTTTAGGCTTATTTCTCACTGTAAAACCAATTTGAAAAACTTAATAAAGCAATGACATGCCCATTGGGAGTCTTGGACCCGGCAGATGTAGCCCAAGAGGGGTCAACTGCCTCATCATGTTGTTGTGTTGTTATGGTGAAGTTATGATACTGTGTATTTCTAATTTAAGATGTTAAAAAGTAATTTTAATTAACATTCCCTGACACATAAATTCAAAAAAGTTACCAAAAACACTTTGTTTAATTTGCAAGACATGATAAACACTTTGCACACTTAATTAAATGGAAATGGATACTCTGAACAACAGATACAAATAGTTTCATTTTCAAATCAGTTGGTATAAGAGCTAGATTTTTACTCTGCATTTTTTTTGTGCAAAGATATAGTTGATTGTTTGGAAGTTTCGATGCTTACTAGGCTTAAACTCAAAAGAGGGGAAGGAAAATTGGTTAGAGCACAAGATAATCCTCAACCAAGGAGGGCCAGAGAGCCATTGCGTCCACCATATATTACACCCCTAAGTGTTATTAAAGAAGCCTCAAGCATGTCTTCAAGAGAGGGAGAAGCTCCTGAAGACATTGATCCCAAGGAAGAAGAACAGGTATTCCAGAAAGCTTTTTTGGACATGACTGAGATGGTGAGGATACTCTACCAAGAAAGGAATGATAGGCTTGTTGTAGAAGGGTCTAAACATCAGAAAGAAGGAGAGGGTTCTTCAAGAGGAAAGAAAAGTGATGACAAGTCAAAGAAAGGACATTGAGGAAATGGTGATCCACCATCCCCATCTTCATCCTCTTCCTCTACATCGTCATCCTCAACTTTGGTGAATCAATCTCACAAGTCTAAAACAACTGGTAAAAGTCCATTTTTAAAGCTTGATGTTAAATTTGAGTTGCCTATGTTTAACGGTGAAGTCAATGCAGAGAAACGTAACAATTGGATAAGACAGTTTGAAGTTTACTTGAGGATACAAAACCTTCATGATGACGACACCAATATATAGTTATCCTCTTTGAGAATAGATGGAGCAGCATTTGTATGGTAGGAAGCCAAGACTAAGGATGAAATTAAAAAACATGGTAATATCACTTTATCATGGACTGAATTTATTACTGCAATTAAGAATAAATTTTATCCATTAGCTCATTTACAAAAGGCTATCCTGAACTAGAAAAACTTCAGACAGCTTAAGGGAAAAAATGTACAAGACTACACCCAAGAGTTTAGGAGAAGAGCACTCTTATTAGGGGTAAAATTACAAAGTCAAGATACTTTGCTGAAATATATAGGTGGTTTGCACAGCTACCTTAGACATACTATCCTTATGTTCAATCCTACTAGTCTAGACAAAGTTTGTGTACAAGCTACGCATTTAGAGGCTAGAGGGAAAAACACTTTTGATGAGGGTAGAACCAAGCCTTTTAAGGGGAAAAAAAAGATAATACCTTTAAGGGAAAAGGAAAAAAGAATGCATCTGTCAAACAAGAGGGTGAGAAAGTGATATGTAAACATTGTTCAAGAGAAGGCCATGAAGAGAAATACTGTTGGAAATTACATTCTGAAAAAAGAACTATGTTTAATAAAAACAAAGGAAAGAATAAAACTATAGCTACTACAACTACACCACAAGACTTAGGTGATGATTCAGGTGATGAAACCAAAATTGTAGCCATGGGTTTGAAGAGTATGAAGGGAAAGGAAATTGAAACTAAGCCAAGCACTAGTACTTCAAACTGTCATGTACAAGCTCCAAATGAGGAAGAAATAATTGAATTGTTCTATGTGAGGGTAGTCTCAAAATATACAAAAATTGACACAATGTTTGACAGTGGGTCACAAGAAAATCTCATATCAAAAGACTTGGTCAAACAGCTTAAACTTGATACCATTCCACATCCCAAGCCATATCCACTTGGATGGATATGCAAGGATGCAAACTTACAAGTCTCAAGAAAGTGCATATTGCGATTTTCAATTACTGCACACTTTATTGACACAGTTGAAGTTGATGTAGTACTGCTTGATATATCAGGAATTGTTTTGGTTAGTCCTTACTTATTTGACAGGAAAGCGATCTTCCATCGCCATGAAAATAAGTATCATCTCTTTAAATATGGCAAGGAGTTCATTGTCAGATCACATCGCAAGAAGACAAATATAGCGATGGTAAATGTGAGACAGGTAAAAAGGCTAGTGAATTCTAGTAAGAGTTTTTTACTTCTTATGGTTGAGCCCAAGGTTGATGTGAATCATGAGTCATTTAAAAATTGTGATTATTCATATTAAAAACCAAAAATATTAAGAACCCAAGGGATTAAGGGATTAATATTAAAATTCCAAGGGATTAATAAACCCAACGATTACCATTACAAACCCAAGGAATTATGAATATTATAAACTGAAGGATTGATATTATAAACTTTGGGGATTACTAATAGACATCAATAAACCCAAGGGATTAATATTATAAACCCAAGGGATCAATGAACCCAACTAATTATTAATATTCTAAACTCAAGATATTAAAAACCCAAGGTATTAATGAACCCAACTATTTATCAGTATTATAACTCGAAGGGATTAATAAACCCAAGGGATTGATATCATAAAAGCAAGGGACTAATAAACCGAAGGGATTATAAACCAATGAGAATAATATTAAACACAATGAATTAATATTATAAACCCAAAGGATATAAATCCTAAGGCAAATATTATAATCCCTAAAATAAACATTAAATCCTAATATTAATACTATAAACATTAGGATCAACATTATAAATCTATTTAATTAATAAATTCAAAGGATTAATATTAAAAACCCAAGGGAATAACATTAAAACTTGAAGTGTAAAACCAACTGGATGGATGATCGTCAACTTACAGTGAGACTTTATCCTTTTATTAATCAAAGTAAGTAGAATTAAATGTGAAAGGAAAGGCTAAAAAACCAGGTTGGAGAATGGACGCTGCTAGGGTTCCCGCTCTTCTTCCGCCGGCCGCCTCTGTGCTGCATTTTGGACCCAAGAGCCATGGGAACACATCACCCCCAGCGCCGCCATCACGCATGCATGCCCACTCGATGGGGTCTGAACCTGGTAACAGAACCGGGAAGGCTAAACATTGGCCCTCTGGCGGCCCTGAATCGCTCTTAAAGGCAGAACTGGAACCAGCGTCAGAGAGCCTCGGTGCTTGGAAATCCAAAAAATCCCCAATTTCTGACCACTCCAGCGAAAATACGCCCTTACCATTTCATGGGTTGTACCTTGCCAATCTGGATCGACGGCAGATGGGCCAGGACTGCTCCGTGCCCACGTTGGCCGCCAGGGACGAAATCAAACTCAACAAAAAGGATGGCTGCGCTCAGGAACGCCAGATCTACAAGAACCCACTGCCGATTCTGAGAAATGGAGAGGCAGAGACAAGGAGGGATCATCATATGCAGGGAGTGCCTTTTTCTCTAGTCTCAACAACCAAATCTAATCCCCAATCAATAGGTAAGAACTCTCTTTTGCCGAACTCTTCTCTTTTTCAAATATTTATCAGATCTCCTATGGGCAAGTCTCGTTTAGTCTGGGTAAACGACGACACTTCTGTTCTACATCTCAAGCATAAAATTTGGGGATTGACGGGGTACCCAGTGTCGATCCAACACCTGGTCAATGGGCACTGCTCTCTCCAGGATTGCAAGCTCTTAAAGGATTACAACATAAAAGCAGAGATGACCATTACCCTCAACTTGCGTCTGCGAGGGGGTGCGGTAAACCAGAGCATGCCAAGACCCGTAGGGGGAGACAAAGGGAAAACACCAATCAGCCAACAGCAAACAAATGGAGGCCCCTCCTACAAAAATATCCTACAGGGGAAAAAAGCAGCAGGGTCTTTTCCAGAACAGGTTGGAAATGCTCCAAGGCCCTACATGGTAGAACAACAGGAACAAACCCCAGCACTCCAAATCAACAGTTCAGCAACAGAGGATCATATAAAGACATATGAAGCCCAGGCATTAATATTCCGCTTCAACTGTTTCTGGCCCAAACCCATGGATCTCTTCCATTGGATCTTTACCCAATGGTCTCTGGAATGCGAAATACATCTCTGTTCCAAGGGGTTTTTTATTGTAAAATTTCAAACCTCGGAAGAAAGAGATATTATAATCAGAGAGGGGCCTTGGTTCTGGGGGTCCACGGGGCTGTTTATCACCCCATGGTTTCCAGATTTTGACCCCAACACCATGACAGTTTCCAGATTACCAGTATGGGTGAGACTACACAACTTGCCTCTTCATTTCTGGAATGAACAGGTTCTAGAGAGCATTGGGAACAGCCTTGGGCGGTATATAAAAACTGACATGGAAAAATTAGAGCAAAGAATTTTCACCTTTGCCCGAATCTGCGTTGAAGTAGATTTAAGCAAAGGATTACCGGAGAACATCATGCTAATTTATAAGCAACAAAACTGGTTGCAATCACTTGATTACGAGAATACTGCTTTTAGATGCAGGAATTGCCGAATGTCAGGACACCTACAAAATACATGCCCAGAAGTTAAGAGAGCAAACAGCAAAAAGAAATCGAATAGGAAGCAAAGGAAAGGTTGGCAGTTTCCCCCTCCGGACTCAGAGGACGATGAGTCAGAAGAAGAAGAGGATCCAGCTCCACCAGAAAGCAAGCTACCTACACAGGAACCAGAGGTGCAAACAGAGGATACGACCGTACTCATGGATCCACACTTTTTGACGAAACAAACAGACAGGAACACCGTGGATACGGGCAGCGGAGGGATTAAAAGACACCATACATCAGAAACCTCAGATTCGGACAAGGACACAGGAACTCAAAAGGTAGAAAATCATATTGTCCTTGCCACTTGTGTGCCATCTCAGGGTGAATGGCACAAAGTTGAGAAGAAGAAAGGGAGAAAGACGTGAGTTGTGGGACATTTCTCCTATGATCTAGAAGCTTTTTGTTTTTCTATCTCTTTCTCTCTTCCCCTTTATCATTCTATTTCTTTCATTCTTTCTGAATGCAAGGTAGCCTCGCTACGTCGCATTGTGTGCGAAAGCACATGAACCCAATGGGCAATTTCTGAAAATGCTTAAATGCATATGCTATGTGTAAATTTTCATTTTTATAAATAAAAGGTTACCGATTTTTTCCGAGGAAAAAAAACATTAAAACTTAAGATTAATATTAAATCCTAGGAACATAAGCCCTAATATTAATAATCCCAAGGGATTAATAGTATAAACCCAAGGGATTATAAACTAAAGGGATTAATACTAAACCCTAAGATTAATATTATAAACCTTAGGCTTAATATTAAACCGTAAGAATATAAACTCTATGATTAATTTTAGAAACACTAGGAACAATATTATAAACCCAAGGGACTACTGAACCCATTGGATTAATATTAAAAATCTGAGGAAAAATGAACCTAAGGGAATAACATTAAACCCTAGGATTAATATTAAACCCAATGGATTAATGTTATAGACCTAAGGGATTGATAAACCCAAAGGATTAATATTAGAACCCTAAGAGATTGATAAACCCAATGGATTCATATTAAACCCTAAGATTAATATTATAAACCATAATATTACAAATTATAAATCCAATATTAAACTAAATAATATTATAAGCATAATATTAAAAGGCTCTAATATTATAAACCTTGTATTAAATCCAAGTTTTGTAATGTAACAATCGAACATTAAATAAATTACAATGTAATATAACATTCTGATAATGATTCTGAGACTTACTTTCATATTGAGACAATTTTTGTCACAATGTGATGTTGGATACATTCTTTTACCATTCCAATGTTACAGTATTAAACCGTTGATATTATAAGCCCAATGGATTAACACTAAGAGCGATTATAAACCCAAGGGAATAATATTAAACCCAAGTGATTAATATTATAAACCCAATGGATTAATGTTAAAAACCGAAAGGAATAACATTAAATCCTAGGATGAATATTAAACGCTACGAATATAAACCCTAAAATTAATAAACCCAAAGGATTAATATTGTAAACACTAACCTCAATATTAAACCCTAGGAATATAAACCCTAAGATTAATATTATAAACCCAAGGAATTTATATTATAAACTCAATGGATTATAAACCCAATACATCTAGATAAAACCCTAGGATTAATATTATAAACTCTATCAATAATACTATACCCTAGGAATATGAACCCTTAGATTAATAAAGCGAATGGATTGATATTATAAACACAAGACACTAATAAACACAAGGAATTAATACTAAAAACCTAAAAAAACAAAGGATTAATATTGTAAACCCAAGGTACATATAAACCCTAAGATAAATATTATAAATCCTAAAACAAACATGGTTAACCATGGGTTATTTTCATATTGAGACAATATTTGTCACAATGCGACGTTGGACCATGGCACGGGGGCTTCACTCAATCAACCTCTATCCTATCAGGTGCATTCATGGCATATTAAACAATACCCTTAATTTGACTAGATATTGGAAAATACCACTAAAAATCACATTATTTAACCCCCTACCAATATGAACCCAATACACCTTCCCAATTTAAAAAACCCCTACTTCCACTAGATATTGTAGGTATCCATTTTTTCATTAACATTTTTTATACCCCTTTATATTTTTTCATTAACTTTGAGTTCCATTTTTTATACCTCTCAATATAAAAACCCTTTACCCCCTATATATCCCCCAATATATTATGCCATTTTTTCCTCAATATAAATCCCCCAATGTGAACCCACGTGGTATGGTATTGCTCCCCTAGTGCAGTCCCTGTGGACCATGGTTGACCATGATTGATTTTCGTATTGAGAGAATATTTGTCACAATGTGATTTTTGACCATGGTTTAATATAAAAAACCTAAGAGAATAACATTAAACCCTAGGATGAATATTAAACCTTAGGAAAATAAACCCTAAAATTAATAAACCTAAGGGGTTAATATTGTAAACGCTAGGCTTAATATTAAACCCTAGGAATATAAACCCTAATATTCATATTATAAATTCAAGGAATTTATATTATAAAATCAAGGCATTTTTTAAAACCATATCAATAATATTATACCCTAGTAATATCAACTCTTAGATTAATAAAGCGAAGGGATTGATATTATAAACACAAGGCACAAACAAAAACAAGGAATTAATACTAAAAATATAAAAAAAACAAAGGATTAATATTGTAAACCCAAGGTATATGAACCCTAAGATAAAATTTATAAACCTTAAAACAAACATGGTTGATTTTCATATTAAGATAATATTTGCAACAATGCAACATTGGATCACGGTTGACCATGATTGATTTTCATATTGAGAGAATTTATGTCACAATGTGACGTTGGAGCGTTGTTGACCATGGTTGACTATAATTAACTATGATTAACTATGATTTATTATATCAAAATATCTTATAGTTTTATAGTTAATTTTTTACAAAAATTAAACTTTCTCTAAAAATAAAAAAACATTAAATCTAACTTTTTTTTTAAACAAATTAAATCAAAATTTTAAAAAATTATTATAAATTAAAAAGAGAATAAAATAAAGAAATGAAATTTATATTAAAAAAAATATAATTGAAAAACTTCAAATTTTTCATGTCAATTGAATAAACGATGTCAATTAAATGAACGGACTACTCCAAGTTATAAGATGGAAAAGAAATGTTATCAAAGGAAAAATATTTAAATGAAATTTCTCCTCACAAACTATCAACAAAAATTATTAGTGTTAGGTGGTGTATCATCGAGAGACATGTTGATGAAGAATATATATATATATATATATATATATATATATATATATATATTAAATTACAAATAAATTAATGGTTTATTTTTAAGAATATAGGTTTCACAATAAAAAGTTCTGATGTAAAAATAGAATTCATCTTATAAGTAAATATTATAGATAAATATTTTGGAAAGAAATAAAAAATTAAATTTAAAAGATTTAAGATGGTGATGCCATCCCATAAATAAATATTCTGGGAAGTAATGAAAAAAACTATTTTTTTTAACTGTATTTTTAATTTATATTTTTATTATTTACTCAAATTTTATAAGCAATTCCACATTTTATATATCTTTATACATGATATTTGAGTTCATGTTAAAATTAAGCAAAAATACAATTAAATTTTTTTTTTTAATTCATAATTTATTAATTTATTATTTTCTTTATCTTATTTTATTTTTCAAAAATCTTATTTTAACTCTTATTTTATTATTTTTCTTACCTCATTTTATATCTCAAAATTCATCAAAATTCATTAAAAACAATAGCAAACAAACCTCTTCCAAAAGTATCTCCTTACCATAATTATCTGTTCCATTAAAATGTTGGGTTCAAATTCCAACTGCGGCATTTTTTTGGTCTGTTATCATGTTTTTATTGGCAAACTTTGGTTATTTTACTGGAAAATGTCATGTGTAACCAGTTTTCTAATGAAAATTATAGTAACAAAATGGTGACTTTTGTTTTAAAAAGTGTTCCTCTAAGCTTGTGAATATTAAATAAATTAATAATAAACCTCGTTTTTATTTACACCCCAAAGTTTTATTGAAGAAGCCTCAAGCATGTATTCAAGAGAGGGAGAAGCTCCTGAATACATTGATCCCAAGGAAGAATAACAGGTATTCCAGAAAGATTTTTTGGACATGACTGAGATGGTGAGGATACTCTACCAAGAAAGGAATGATAGGCTTGTTGTAGACGGGTCTAAACATCAGAAAGAAGGAGAGGGTTCTTCAAGAGGAAAGAAAAGTGATGACAAGTCAAAGAAATGACACTGAGGAAATGGTGATCCACCATCCCCATCTTCATCCTCTTCCTCTACATCGTCATCCTCAACTTCAGTGAATCAATCTCACAAGTCTAAAACAACTGGTAAAAGTCCATTTTTAAAGCTTGATGTTAAATTTGAGTTGCCTATGTTTAATGGTGAAGTCAATGCAGAGAAACGTAACAATTGGATAAGACAGTTTGAATTTTACTTGAGGATACAGAACCTTCATGATGACGACACCAATATATAGTTATCCTCTTTGAGAATGGATGGAGCAGCATTGGTATGGTAGGAAGCCAAGACCAAGGATGAAATTAAAAAACATGGTAATATCACTTAAATATCATGGACTGAATTTATTACTGCAATTAAGAAGAAATTTTATCCATTAGCTCATTTACAAAAGGCTATCCTAAACTAGAAAAACTTCAGATAGCTTAAGGGACAAAATGTACAAGAATACACCCAAGAGTTTAGGAGAAGAGCACTCTTATTAGGGGTAAAATTACAAAGTCAAGATATTTTGTTGAAATATATAGGTGGTTTTCACAGCTACCTTAGACATATTATCCGTATGTTCAATCCTACTACTCTAGACGAAGTTTGTGTACAAGCTACGCATTTAGAGGCTAGAGGGAAAAACACTTTTGATGAGGGTAGAAACAAGCCTTTTAAGGGGAAAAACAAAGATAAAACCTTTAAGGGAAAAGGCAAAAAGAATGAATCTGTCAAACAAGAGTGTGAGAAATTGATATGTAAACACTGTTCAAGAGAAGGCCATGAAGAGAAATACTGTTGGAAATTACATTCTGAAAAAAGAACTCTGTTTAATAAAAACAAAGGAAAGAAGAAAACTTCAACTAGACCACAAGACTTAGGTGATGATTCAGGTGACGAAACCAAAATTGTAGCCATGGGTTTGAAGAGTATGAGGGGAAAGGAAACTGAAACTAAGCCAAGCACTAGTACTTCAAACTGTCATGTACAAGCTCCAAATGAGGAAGAAAGAATTGAATTGTTCCATGTGAGGGTAGTCTCAAAATATACAAAAATTGACACAATGTTTGACAGTGGGTCACAAGAAAATCTCATATCAGAAGACTTGGTCAAACAACTTAAACTTGAGACCATTCCACATCCCAAGCCATATCCACTTGGATGGATATGCAAGGATGCAAACTTACAAGTCTCAAGAAAGTGCATATTGCGATTTTCAATTACTGCACACTTTATTGACACAGTTGAAGTTGATGTAGTACTGCTTGATATATCAGGAATTGTTTTGGGAAGTCCTTACTTATTTGACAGGGAAGCGATCTTCCATCGCCATGAAAATAAGTATCATCTCTTTAAATATGGCAAGGAGTTCATTGTCAGAGCACATCGCAAGAAGACAAATATAGTGATGGTAAATGTGAGACAGGTAAAAAGGCTAGTGAATTCTAGTAAGAGTTTTGTACTTCTTATGGTTGAGCCGAAGGTTGATGTGAATCATGAGTCATTTGAAAATTGTGATTATTCATATTAAAAACCAAAAATATTAAGAACCCAAGGGATCAAAGGATTAATATTAAAAGTCCAAGGGATTAATAAACCCAACGATTACCATTACAAACCCAAGGAATTATAAATATTATAAACTGAAGGATTGATATTATAAACTTTGGGGATTACTAATAGACATCAGTAAACCGAAGGGATTAATATTATAAAACCTACGAATTAAAAACCCAAGGGATGAATGAACCCAACTAATTATTAATATTCTAAACTCAAGATATTAAAAACCCAAGGTATTAATGAACCCAACTATTTATCAGTTTTTATAACTCGAAGGGATTAATAAACCCAAGGGATTGATATCATAAAAGCAAGGGACTAATAAACCGAAGGGATTATAAACCAATGAGAATAATATTAAACACAATGAATTAATATTATAAACCCAAAGGATATAAACCCTAAGGAAAATATTATAATCCCTAAAATAAACATTAAATCCTAATATTAATACTATAAACATTAGAATCAACATTATAAATCTATTTAATTAATAAATTCAAAGGATTAATATTAAAAACCCAAGGGAATAAAATTAAACCTTAAGATTAATATTAAATCCTAGGAACATAAGCCCTAATATTAATAATCCCAAGGGATTAATATTATAAACCCAAGGGATTATAAACTAAACGGATTAATACTAAATCCTAAGATTAATATTATAAACCTTAGGCTTAATATTAAACCGTAAGAATATAAACTCTATGATTAATTTTAGAAACCCTAGGAACAATATTCTAAACCCAAGGGATTACTGAACTCATTGGATTAATATTAAAAATCTGAGGAAAAAAGAACCTAAGAGAATAACATTAAACCCTAGGATTAATATTAAACCCAATGGATTAATGTTATAGACCTAATGGATTGATAAACCCAAAAGATTAATATTAGAACCCTAAGAGATTGATAAAAAAGTGATATTGTTTTATTTTAAATATATTCTTGAATTTAAAAAACGATTAGAGTCATGATCTTTTTTAAATAAATATCACGAATCCTGAAAATTGTGGACACTCGTATCTTCATTTTAACAATTTAAAATGGTCATTTTAACATTTTCTTAATAATATTTGAACTTGCTATAACTTATTTAGTAAAATCTATTATATAAAAAGAAATAAATATCAAGTTGAATTTCAACTTGTAATTTATTTAATAAAATATATTATATAAATAAATGAATTAATTAAAAAAAATCAATTTTTCTATATTTCTACATTCACTTTATAAAGTAAAAAAAATATATATATGGTTAAATTTTAATTAAAAGTATCTAAAATTTTTAGAAATTATATATATATATATATATATATTATCATTTGGAGTAGTATTTGGTTTTAAGTATGGAATCGAAATTAAATATCATTAAAAGTATTTTTTTTAAAGAGATATTAAAGTCCACCTTATTATTTTTTTTCAAATTATTTATGCATTATTTTAAATGGGGTGGTTTTCTTTAAATAATGATGATGAGCCAATTGATACTATTAGATAGAGACTAGTCATACGTGATACCTATCATGACTGAGTGGTCACTAGAGGTTATGCAAGAAAATGAGCTAACCATTAATGAAAGAAAACCGTGCCCCCAAAAGAAAATAATTTATTTTTCTTTCTTCCTTTTTTTTATGGTGGTAAAACCAGATTGGTTAATAGTTCATTTATGTCAAATGTAGGAAAACAAGTTAATGGCGCAAGGTATTTGGAAACAATGGAACTCTCGTACTTTGTTGATCATCCACTAATCATTTCAAGTGGCATGATTTTCCTTAAATAAAAATAATGATTCAGCCTAACATTCATAGTTAACATTGAGTAATAAGTGGAAAAATCTATGTTAATTCAATTATTATTATATGCTTATCACTAATACAACTGACTAGATTCAACACCATTATTTAACTAAAATCATACCACCTAAAAATAAAAATAACATGTTATTTTCATTTTCAGGAAAGTTATAAAACCTATCAAAACTTAGTGATCAAGGAGAAATTTCTAGATTGTTAAGGGACTCATTGCAGTAAGTCACTGGTTCAAATCCCCCATAAGTGCTTACTTAAAATAAATAAATAAATAACATTAAAAAAAAAAAAATCTAGAAATTATATTTTAATGTGCATTAACTTATCATTGAATAATTATTATTTAAGGAAAAAGATTGCATCATGTGTAATAGTGGTCTATTAAACTATTATTTATGTCCAAAAGAATAATGATCATGTTTTCGTTGTGACAAACACCCTCCAAAAATTTTCCTACTCTTAAATTTTGGAGCCTACTGTGGATCTTGTGATCGGTCGTTTCGTAGCCACTTATTGGCAGGTTGATGTTTGATTAAGTCTTTGAGCTCCCTTCTTGGATTGTAAATGTCGAAGCCACTTGCCCACACATGCTCAGTCCACAACAAGTTCATGAGAGCATGCTTTTATGGAAGCTTGAACAGGCCAATAAAATTCCATCAAGATAGTGTATGTGCAATGTTCAACCCATGTCGATAGTTAGTATACATTTTCATTGACAGTGTCTCACTTTTCATTGTGTTTGTACTTCTATTTCAGTGAGTTTTTCAAATTGTCGCTTTCACAAGTGTCAAGTTCATGTTTTCGAGTTGTGCTTTTGCTTGCTCTCACTTTAATTAGTGCCATTTTTATGTTATATTCACTTTGGCATGTGTTTATTTCATTGTCATTCACATATCGCAAGTGTCGTTCACACTTTTATTTTCATATTGCAAGTGTCGTCTTTTAGCATGTTAAGTGTCACATATTGTAAAAAATCTAGTTTTGGTTGTTTCAAGGGGTAATATTTTTGTTAATGAGTTTTCCTTATTATGTAAACATGTATCGCACTCATTTCCAAAGTCTCAAGCACTGTCACACAAGTGTCCTCACTATCGCCGCACAATGTACCTTTAGTGTCACACTTGGAGTGAGCTATCACAATGTTGTTGCATTGAGGAAATTATGTTATTCATGTGTTTTAAGTGTTTCATGTTGTGTCTTCAAGTGAACTAAGTATGTGGTCATGTTCAAGTCTTGATTTTGTTCAACTTCCTCTCACTGATCCAACCCTAGTCAAAACTGAGAAAACTCCCTGACCAGGCCACTCATCCTCATCCATCCCTCTCGAATTACGCACTACGTAGTCTCAATCCTCAAGAAGTAGCCTTGCCTCTTGGTACTATGCAATGCACAATCTCTGCCTCCCAGAACTACGCACTAAGTAATCAAAGTGCTCAAGCCCAACCCCTAAGCTCCAAAACTGTGCATTTTTATTCTCCAGGCAATTCTTCACTACGCATTATGCAACCTTAGTCCTCGAGCCTGAACCTTGATCTCCTGAACTACGTAACTACGTAGTCGCTTGGATTCCTCTCCTTATAGAATTGAGCAGTGGGAAAAATCAGTGCTCAAGCCCTGAGACTTCCTCCTTGAGTTCCCCAACTGTGCAATTGATGAGCCTAGTCCAGTGTGAATGATACATTTCACAGTATAAAGGCTCAGTATAGGACCTTGACTTCCTAAGTCCCTCAAATACGCATTTACTTAAGTCTATCCTTTCATAATTATTGTGCATTGGGCAACCTCAAGCCTCAAGCCCCAATTTTGAGATCTTGAGCCCCTTAATTGCACAATCCTTTAGACTTGGACATCCTGAACTATGCATTGTGCAGTCTTAAGCCTCATTCCTAAACTTTGGCATCTATAACTACGCAATCCCTGAGTCAATCACCTAATCAGCCACCTGGTTCCCACCCTAACAGGTGATTTCATGAAACATGCTAGATTAAGAGTTTTTGGACTGATGTCATCTTGTCATGAGTTGATTTTAGTTGTAGGTAATCTATCTGATCATGATAGGATGATGATGGAGGAAAAGGAGAAGGAGACCATGCTAGAAGAAACCTATGGAGCTGAAGAGATAAGATGATCATCAGGCGAGAAGATGAAGGAACACCAAAGTACAACAGAAGATCGAAGATCAAGATCACAATGAAGACTCCTTAGTTTCATTCCATGAGGAGGAGGAAGAGGAAGAACATATTCCACCTCTCAAGAAGAAAAAAATAAAGCATCAACAAAGAGGGGCTTGACATTGCAATGTCATTATGAAGCCCATGTCACCAACGTTATGTCATGAGTCATCATGTGCCACATCATTTTTTTGATCATGTAAATGCAATATTGAAGGAATGTGATGTAAAGTGGAAGTTCCAAAGTCATCTATGTAATGTGAAAAGTCATGTAGCAAGTCGAAAGGTCATAGAGAAGTGAAACAGTCATGAGGGTAGTCCAAGGGTCACAATGGAGGTGGATGATCGCCCCATTTGTTATATATACACCCTCATAGCACATGCAAAGGACTTTTCACTTGGGTTCCTCCTACCATTCATTGGAGAGGAAGATAGTTATTTTGGAAGAGAAAGTGACTACTCTAATGGTACACTATTGTGGCTAGTAGTGTTCATTGTCTTGATGTATCTTGTAACTTTTACTTAATTCAAAATCTCATTGATCTAACACGCTTTCATGCATATGTCGTGAATATTGTAAGACTATTCTTTAAATGTTTGTGATATATGTCGTTTTCATATGTACTAAAGAAATTAAAATATTTTGGTGGCTTTGGTACTTATTGAAGGTGTGTTTTATTTTCTTTAACAATCATTGCTTCCTTGTGAACTATTTCACTAGTTGATCAACGATTCATTCATATGTATATTCTCGTGTGCCTTTTCCAGATTAATATTATTACTTTTATTTAAAGTGCTCATTTTTCTCTACCCTTTTGGAATAAGGACCTTAATACTTTCCACAACTGAAAATATTACAAGTAATACTCACTTTTTGATCTGAACATACTTGTGTATTACTCTCTTGTGTTGAACTTTGTAGCCAAGGAAAATCTACAAGAATACATGGCAGTTGGGCCAATACTCCAGATAGGACTCCTAGTCCAAACAGTGTGAGGTATAATTGGGGCTTCACGCTGGGGAGACCCCCTTGGTTGACAAATTTCTAGCACCGTCAACAAAATGGTGTTAGAAGGAGGGCCAGATGACAGGTTGTGTGTTATGCAACCAACTCCAAAAATGGAAGAAATTATAGATCGACGACTTAGAAATCATCCTCTTCGAGGGGGAAACCTCCTTTACATTACATAAATGAACAATTATTGGATGATTCAAATGAAAAGACCTCCTTTCTATACACAGGAGTCCAAGGGGTCACTATATAATTAGAGTCGACATAACAATAATAATTTAAGGGCAGAACAACAACAATAATGGGCTTCTATGGGGCACAATAATAGAAATATGGGCAATAAATGAGCACAACAATAACAATAAGGAGGATAAACTAATAATAATAATAAGGGGATACCCTAGTATTATAGGGACCTAACATGCCCCTCTCCTTCTAAAGAGTGTTGTCCTCAATGCTTGAGTAGTTCTGGATGCTTCTGTATAAAATTCTCATCCTCCCATGTCGAATATTCAATGGTTAAGTTCTTCCACTTTATGAGATACTCTGAAATTGATCGATTTCGTAGCTGTCAATTTCTTGTTTCCGTGACTGCTTCAGGTTCCAATAATATTTTTCCTTCCATTCAAGTTCTGGAAATATTGTCTGAACGGGAAGCTTGCCACTTATAACCTTATTTAAGCATGAAACATGGAAAATTGGGTGCACTCGGGAAGATGCAAGAAGCTCCAATTTGTATGCCATAGTACCAATATTTTAATGCAACACTTTGTAAGGACCATAGTACTTTGGTGATTATTTATTATCCTTCTTAGCTTGCTTGAGGGACATTCGCTTTTATGGTTGTAACCGTAAAAATACCCAATATCCTACATCAAAACTTCTTTCGTTGTGATGTTGATCTACCTGTTATTTCATTCGTTTCTGCACCAAAGTGAGGTTATCCTTTAAGAATTGGAGAACTTGTTATTGATTCTCGATGTGATTTTCCACTGCTTGAACCTTGGAATTTTCTCTTATAGATGATGTGATGGAAGGTGGATGATATCCATGAAGTGCCATAAATGGGGTCATTTTTGCTGCAGTATGGAAGGAAGTGTTATACCACCATTCAGCCAAAGGTAACCACTTTACCCATTTTTTTTTGTTTATCAAATACAAAGTAACGAAGATATCCTTCCAAACATTTATTCACTATCTCAGTTTTCCCATCATATTGAGGATGATAAGATGAGCTATGGGCTAATTGAGTACCTAGAAAAGAAAATATTTTGGTCCAAAAATTTCCTGTAAAAATGGGTTCTATGTCGCTTACAATAATCTTTAGGTTTCCATGTAGCTTTTGAATTGTTTCTATAAATGCAGTAGCAACAGTGTTGGATTTAAATGCATGACATAATGCAAAAAAATGGGCATACTTAGTAAGTCTGTAAATTATCACTATGATGACATTTTTTCCTTCGGACTTGGGTAAACATATGATAAAATCCATTGAAACATCCTCCCAACATTGACTTGGTATGGATAAAGGTTGTAATAGACTCAGGGTATTAATTTTTGCAATTTTATTTTGTTGGCAAACCAAACATTCTGCCACAAAATTTTGAATATCATATTTAAGGCCATCCCAAAAAAAATCCTTCTCGACCCTGTGGTAAGCTTTTCAAAATTCTGAGTGCCCCCCTAAGGGAGAGGTGTGTAATTCCAACAAAATATTTTGTTTGAGTTGGGAATTGTTACAAATATATAAGCGATCTTTGTATATTAATGAATAATTTTTCCAGCTAAATGTATCAGATGTACTGGGATCCTGCTGCAACTTTTGAATGAGTGTCCACACTTTTTCTTCATTCTTCCATTCATCCCTTGCTTCGATTATCCAATCCGGTTGGATAATAGAAATGGTGCAAATAAATGTTTCCACATCCTCATCATTTCTTGAGAGTGCATTTGCAACAACATTTTTCTTCCCTTTCTTGTAGACGATTTCAAATTCATAACCTAACATCTTTGTGATCCATTTTTTCCGCTCTTCTGAAGATAATATTTATTTAAAAATTTATTTAAGAATATCATGATATTTTTTTACCTTGAAGTATCTTCTCATTAGGTAAGGTCACCATTTCTTTAGTGCATGTGGTATTGCCAACATTTCCTTCTCATAAATAGCTTTGTGTAAATAAATTCTTTTGGTCGAACGAATTTCAAAAGAAATGGGCGTTCCTTCTTACATTAAAATGGCACCAATTCCATTTCCTTAGACGTCACATTCCACAATAAAGGTTTTTGTGAAATATGGAGTAGCTAAGACCGGTGCATGGAACATTGCTTCTTTAATATGTTCAAAGAATTAGTTGCTTCTTGAGTCCAAGAAAATGCATATTTCTTCAGTAATGTTGTTATAGGTGCTTCTATTCTCCCATAATTTTTAACAAAATTGCAATAATTCCCTGTCAAGAAATCCTTGCAGATGCTTTACGGTTGTGGGGATTTTCCATTCCTTAATGGATTTAATTTTGTTAGGGTCTACCTTAACACCCTTATGAGATACAATATGATCCAAATATTCCACCTCTTGATCTCCAAGGAAAAATTTGGATGTTTTTGCATACAATTTTTTCTCCTCCAATAGTTTGAGAACCCTTTTAACATGTTAAACATGATCCTTCGAAGAATTGTTGTAGATTAGCATATCATCAAAAAATAATAGCAAAAAATTTCTTAGGAAGGGTTTTAAAATGGAATTCATCAAACCTTGAAATGTAGAAGTTGCATTGGTAAGGCCAAAATGCATGACCAAATATTCATAATGACCCTCATGAGTTCTAAAAGTTGTTTTTGGAATGTCTTCAGTCTTCATTTTAATTTTATGATATCCTGAACGAAGATCCAACTTGGTGAAGTAAATTTCTCCATGTAATTCATCCAATAATTCATCAATAACGGGAATGGAAAATTTATCTTTAATAGTGAGCTTGTTTAGTTCCCTATAATCTGGACACATGCACCATGATCCATCCTTCTTGTGCACCAATACTACTAGAGCAGAGAAAGAATTTTGACTAGGTTGAATTATATCAACCTTTAGCATTTCTGCAATCATACGTTCAATTTCACTCTTTTGGGAATAGAGATATCTGTAAGGCCTTATGTTTACAGGAAAAATTCCTGGAATTAAATGAATAGAATGATTATGATCACGAATAGGTGGGATACCTTTGGGAGTCTCAAATAACTTGGAATTATTGTCCAAGACTTTTTGGAGATCTAGAGAAATAGATGATTTTGATGTTTGAACCTATAGTGAGCATAATTGTGCAATTACGCCACGTTTTTCTTTATTTAGAATATTTTTCATGCCATTAGATTTGATTATATTTCTTGGCTTCCCTGCGATACCCCTTAATTCAAATTCCTTTCCTTCCCAAAAAAAATTCAAGAAAATTTCTTGAAAATTAAAAGCTATCTTACCCAAAAATTGTAACCATTGGACTCCTATTACAATATCAGCACCACCCATTGGAATGGAAATAATTGGACTATTCAATACATATTACCCCATGGTTAGCTTGCTATTATGGCACTTTCCATAGAAATTTACATTTCCTCCATTGGCAACCATCACTTGACACTCTTATGCTCGATATAGGAAGAAATTCAATAACTTGGTTATCTTACAATGAATAAAATTTTGGGTACTACCTGAATTAATAAAAATTATTACCTTTTTCTTCTTGATATGTCCTTATATTTTGAGAGTTTGAGGAGTGGTAATTCCTGCCAATGCATTATAATATATGGTTGGATTCATTTCTTCTTTATCTAGGGTTGGTTCCTAGTGTATATCCTCTTATTTTGAAGTTTCTTGTTCATTTTCTCTCTCCTCTTCACAATCTCTGTAAAATAATTTCTTCTCAGCACACTCATGAACTTTAGTGTATTTGCTATCACAACTGTAACAAAGCCCTTTTGCTCTTTTTTCTTCCAACTATTTTGGTGTCAACCTTGTAGGTTGTGGAAGGCTAGGAGTAGCAAAAATTCCATCTTTATAGTTGTGAGTGGTAGGCTTCCTTGTTGCCATAATTTTTCTTTCAATTTTTCTTTCCAACCTAAATGCCTTCTCCAATGAACCAACTTCCGAGAGTTTAACCTCATGTTGGATGTTATCCTTTAAATTCCCTGTGAATACATCAATCCTATGCTCCTATAGAATATAATTTACCCTTATATTCAATTTTTAGAAGTCCTCAAGGTGTTCCACCATTGAACCCTTTTGTTTGAGATTTATCAATTGGATAAAGAAGGCGTTGCTCTTTTTATCCCCATAATGTGCTATAATTTCCTCCATAAACATTAACAAAGTGAAAATTTGTTTATGAGAGAAAATGCATTGATATTATACAAACCGATTGGGTTCTAAATATAAAGTTGCACATTATAGAGATCAAAATATTGCTCCCTCTATAGTATCCATGTTACAAGATCCTTGCAATCAAACTTCCTCATATCGATATTTGGAATATGGTGGGTCTTCAATCCAACGTTAGAGCATATGAAATCATGATTAACATTTCTTTTGTTCTAATCGTGAGTTTCCTCTACTACCTTTTCACCATTAGGAAGCTTTTCTTGTAGAAACTTTGTCAAAACTTCCTTCAAACCTTCAAGTTTTGCTTCTATACCATCGATCTTAGCTTCCATGCCATCCATATTAGCTTCCATACCATCCCTTAAAACATCCATCTTAACTTCTAGGTCTGCTTTTAAATCATCCATGTTTCCTTTTAAACCATCGATTTCAAATTTTATTTCGTATTTCATTTCTCTTTGTGAGAGAGAAATTTGTTGCACTTGGTCCCGTAATTCTGGTATATCATGCTGCAATTCTTCCTCTTCATCTTTCACAGTAGAGATTTATGAGGTCTTAATGGGTGTGTAATTCTTTTTGGGAGGAATTTTAGAACCCAATACTAATATCTATGCTTCAATATGTCCTTGGAATCACTTCAAATTTATTTTTCAAACAAAAGTTATGCAATTTTAAAAAAAAAATACACACCTTTTTCTTTCTTTTGAGGAGCTCAATATCGAACCTAATTTATATTTGTGATTGTAGATCCTTAATATTTGAAATTTGGTCCTGTGGTATTCATCTAAGTCTTCTTTCCAATGCCATAGGTCAGACAAAATTTGAATTCTTCAAGATACATTTATGCCCAATCCCCCATGATGACTTGATTATGGACTGATTCCATAGAGGGAAGTTGTAATGGATGACACGTGTCACTGTTTCAACATTTAGCTCTGAAATTGATATAAGAAAAACTACAGTCCGTTTTTTTTTAGACACGTTTTAGAGAATTCAAATCCGATTTCTGAAACAAAAGTTATGACGATTTTCCCTTGGTCACTAACTTGAGATGAAATTCTATAGCCTACAAAAACCCTAACTTCCTCAGATCATATCTCTGAAAATATAGCGAACCAAGATCTGAAATTTGTACATGAGGTTCATCAATATTTCAGCTCTACGTGGTTTCAATTTTAGCTTCTGAAGCTTTGTAGAAAAGAATATATATATAAAATTCCAAGATGATCTGTTTGAAGAAGCGAAACCCTAGAATCCAATGCTCTGATACCAAATGTTATGAAACCAACTCATAAAATAGAAGAAAAGATAGATCAATGACCTAGAAATCAGCCTCTTCGAGGGGGAAACCTCCTGTACATTACATAAATGAATAATTATTGGATGATTCAAATGAAAAAATCTCCTTTATATATATAGGATTCAAAGGGGTCACAATATAATCAGAGCCGACATAACAATAATAATGTAAGGGAACAACATAGTGGGCTTCTATGGAGCACAATAATGGCAATATGGGGACTACATGGGCACAATAATATCAATAAGGGGGATACACTAATAATAAAAATAAGGGGATACACTAGTATTATAGGGACCTAACATTGTGCCCATTAAGTCTACTTTGTCTCTCTCATAAAAAATGGCTCTTTCCCAAATCATAATCCCGAGATTGTTTTCTAAAGAGCATGATATTACCATCCCCACGAAAGTTATACATAACCTATCCCAATTTAAGTTTGATGGAGAGGGTGAATTAAATCTTCATGAACATCTCTTTCAAGTTGTCCTTTTTTCCCTTTATAATGGAGTACATTGCAACGATGTCATGGCTAGATTTCTCTCCCTCACATTTGAATGTCATGTTAAGAGATGGTGTCATACATTATATGTTACTTCTATCCATTCATTTGAGAAACTTGTGAAGGATATTCATAAATCATTTGCTAGGTATGATTATCGAGATGTTCTTAAAATAATTAATAAACTATGTGTGAAGCCTAATGAATCAATTGAGGATTTCTCTTATTGATTCCTTCACCTTTTTTATGAATTTCTTGGGGAAGACACAGATTGGGTTTTCTTTAAACCCAAGTTTAATAATTTGGTTCATATATCTCTACATGGTGAATTTGAACCTACTATTGCTCTTGTTCCTTATCCTCCTCCTTTTATGATAGCAATTTGGGTTCCTCCTTGCAAAGATAATAAAGTTTGGAAACTTGTGAATCAAATTACTAATCCATCTTCTCATCCTCCTTCCATTTTTCATGATCTAGATCCCATGGAGGAAATCCCATAATGGTTCATGGAGACTATGGTGAAGACTAACCCCTCCATTACGCAAGATGATATTAATTCTCATCACTTAAGTCTTGAATATGATTCAAATACATGTCATCCTTTACCATCTATTTTTCACTATCCCTTGTCCCTTGATCTGCCTAATCAAACTATTTCAAATCTAAGTAGTGATCAAGTAAAGGGTAGTCACATTTCGCAGGTAGAGTAGCAGAAAGGTGAAGATTATTTAAATATTTCTTCTCTTTTTAAAAATCCTCCATGTGAAGATTGTGTTTCCTAATTCTTTGATGATATTGAATCTATTAATCTTGGTAGTTAATCAAATGCAATCAGTTTTCTTAATCAATATAAAGTCTTGGGCAATAATAATTCCGATGAGGATGAATTCATTGATACATATGATGATGAATGCCCAAGTGCACCAACAGATCTTTCAGTTTCTCAAGAAGATTCTATTTTGAAAGATTTAGATATTTAATGTGTTTCAGTCAAAGAAGACTCTCTTATGAATACTTCTTCCTCTTCACCTCCCTACCCTTTGTTCTCTACTCTTTACAATGCATCAAATTGCAATGGTGACTCTTAATGCTCTTCAAGTTTTTTATCTCGTGAGTTGAATCTTGAAATGACATAGGACAGTGAGAATATCCATGATGAAGAATAAAGTGATGAAACTATAGAGAATCCATTCCATCTCTTATCATATTTGGTTTTTTATGGGGGAACCGGGTCGAGTGGGTTCAAACCCTGTCGGCCCCATTATAATACATGTGGTAATAGTCGGTGAGTTGGATGGGTCCTTCGATGGGTGGCCTGCCCACCACATTATATATATATATATATATATATATATATATATATATATATATATATATATATATATATATATATATATATATATATATATATATATATATATATATATATATATATATATATATATATATATCTGTGTGTGTGTGTGTGTGTTCTTTGTTGGGCAGGGGTGGCATCCTATTTTTTTTTAAACAACTTAGACAAAAATTTCTGACCAAATTTTTGGGGTCATTGGTTTCATCAAGTAGGAAAAAATTTCGCCATTTCCAACTGCCAAAAACTTTTTTCATAAAATTCAAAATTGTTTCCTCGTTAATTTCTGCCTATTTTAGCGACTCCACCAAATTTAGCCGACCTCCAAATTTAGTTGTCTCTCTGCTAACTTTAACTAACGACCCTAGTTTGACCAAAACTTTGACTAGACATAACTTTCACATACGATTTCAGATTAAGGAGTTGTTTCCAGCGTTGGAAAGCTTGTGACAAGCTATTCGATCTAACCTTGGTTTCACTGTAATCCAAGTACTTTGAGTTTTGAGCCTTTCCAGAGCCCTCTTTGATCATCGAGTGTTTCTAGAGCCACCTGGATCATTCCTCCCTAATGAGGAGATTTTGGTCCTCCAAAAACGTGAACATAATCTACAATCGATGGTGCTACCTTATCTTCACATCAAGAGCCCTGAAATGCCACACTTTCTCCTCCCTCACCTTTGTTATTCAGATCCATAAGTGATGATCCAACACCTCCATCCTCTGCAAACCTATAGTACAATATTTTCAAACTACATGACCAATCATGACCCAAGCATCCCCATAATTTTGAAGATTTTATAACACACACTCTTTGGTCAAGTGTACATCATAATAGAAACTCATGCCCCAACTATCAAAAGAGGCTAAAACATCATCATGTTTCTTTCATAAGTGATGTAAAAAACCTCATCACTTCTACAATCATTCGTAATATGTGAAACCATCTCTCAGCCAACGAAGTGAATGACTCATCTATTTGCGACAGATTCACTTGTTGAACATATTTACTAGCTAGTTCCTTCATAGGTGCTTTTTGGTCATGAAGTAGCTGACATGTCGCTCTCTGATATCCATCCTTGTTGCAGTGACTGCAATGGTTCTTCCTTCTCCAAAATTTCCAAAGCTTCTTTGAACACTTGTTCCTCATGAGTCTCTGATGAGGAGAACTTCTTGTGAAATTATCACTGTCACTAGAATGATGTGATGTGCTCCCATCATCCATCGTTGATTAGTCACTAGTTTTCTTGGAGCATTTGCCAACCTCTTTTTTGATATAATCAAGTCCTGCAAAACGAGGCAATTCCTCCACTTTGATGGGATTCACATTTCCTTGGTCATTAATGTTGATGCCCTTTCCTTGATACCCCATTTTCTTCAAAAATCTCGATCCAATTTTTGTAGTATGTTTCTCAAAAGCATTAAAATCATCATTATAAAAAGAACATGAAATTGAAAAATCTCTCTTTATCTCTCGCTTGTTATACTACAACTTTTCCAAGGCCACCGCATTTGCTTATAACTAATGTTGCAACTTTTTTTTATCCTCCTTTTCTTTTGTAGGAGTCACTTTAGTTCAACATTCTTTGCTTAAATTCTTTAATTGATATCTTTGAGTTCTTAGAGCCATGATGTCTTTGGTGTATTTCTCATGTGTGGTACAACATCTTCTAAAATCTTTGTCTCATCACTTGAATAAGAACCCAAGTCAATAGTTTCATCTTCTACAATCCCAATTGTTGTAATATTAATCTCATCACCTGATTTTGATCCTAGGTTAATTGGTCCAACACTTGCAAATCCTGCAACTATGATCTTCTCATCATCCTCTAATTCAGATTCTTGGTCTTGTTGCACAATTACATTTATCTTTTGCTTCTATTTTCACTCGCTCCTCTTAGGACTTAATTCTGGATGCAATTTCTATTATTTCTCCTCACCATGCCATTATTTCTCACAATGCGTACAAAAGGAATTTACTTCTATTCTATCTGTTGTTGTTACCCTCTTTGGGTGGTCATCTTGCTCATGCTTCCTCCTACTTTCAAGATGTACAACCTTCACACTAGCTTCATCAATAATTTTAGGTTCAAATAATAACAATGAATGATGCAAATAACTATGCAAAGAGCCAATATATTTCATCAACGTCTAAGGAGTGTCTAGTGCAACATTCAATGCTAATGCTTGTTTCCTCAACTCCTTTGTAAAATTATGTAAAATTTGACCTTTACTTTGTTTCAAATGTTTTCATTCCGTCATGGCCTTTTTTCTATAACCCAATGGGTAAAACTACCCCTTTAAAGAAAAAAAAACTCAAACCAAGATGAAAGAAGTTTAGGAGTATTCTTACCACCTTTCTGCAACTTTCCTTCCCATCAGACGAGAACAATGCCACTCAATTGAAGGGATGCTAGCTAGATCTTGGCTTCATCCTCTTTGATTTGTTGTATGCCGAAATTTACTTCAACCTGTGTGATCCAATTATCTAGCTTCTCTGCAATAGATTCTACATTAAACATGGGAAAATCAAACTTGAAATCCATCTTGAAAAAGGGATTTTTATGAGTTCTTCTACCTCTAGAATGAAGAGAAGAGGAAGAAAAAGAACTTTCACTGGAAGATGGAGACGGAGGTTCATGAGGTTATTTTCCTCCTCCTTCATGATTCACCAAGGCATGATCATTTGGTCCTTCCTTCTTCTCCGGTTTCGCCATTGTCTTCTCATACTCTGCAAATAAATTTTCTACTTTTTCTACCATGGTGTAGAAGGCCTTGTGATAATTTCTCTCTTCCTCTTCGTGTTTGACGCCACACTTCTGGATCAAAAGACTTAAGTTTTCCTTAACCTCTTTGGAGCTTTGACTTAGTTATCATAAGCTTGCAATTCACATGAACAGAAGACCCTCTTTGATACCAAACTTGATCCAGATATTTTTACTTCAAAGATGCATACATAATTGCAAATAGAAGAGCATGTAATCATGAAATCATATCACATAAAAGGAGCAGAAATCAAATGCAGCCATGAGAAACAAAGGAACATAACAACTTTATAGCGGCGTTCACTCAATCTGGGTTACATCTTCGATCCCTGCTCAAAGTGGGGGGCCTCTCTCATTAAACTTTAGTGAAATCAAATTACATGCATGTACAAAATGCACCTTATACCTCTACTTGCGGGGATGGCCTGAAAATGCACACCTTTACTGAATAAATGAAATGCACCATTGAATTTCGGGCGCAAAATCATGTCAAATGGCTGTAAACTCAACTTTTTTATGCTTTGGTCAAAATCTGGACCCTCAGTAATCTCAAAGATTCACCAAATATTCCTTCTCGCTCGTTCACTGGAATTTTGCTGCTCAATGATAAATATGACTTTGCCACTATGCTCCTTGCGAAAACTGAGTAAAATGAGTATAAATTTGGCCTAGTTCTTAAACTTTCAAAATTTTGCCTCTAGGGAATCTCCAAGGTTCCTCAATATTCCATAAAGTTTTTTTGTTGCAGGTTGACTGAAATTTTTCTACTCATATGAGGAAACAGATTACACCATCATGTTCCTTGTGAAAAACTAAGAAGAATGATTATTAACTCGGTATAATTATGTCATTATGAAAATTTGGCCCTAAGGGAATCTTTTAGATTCTTCATGATTCCCAAAATATTCCTCCTTGCATGTTGACTCAATATCTGCTACTCATATGAGGAAATGAATCACACCATCACATTCCCTGTGAAATTTTGGTTCGTTTGAGAATAGACTTGGAATGAATTTGACACTATGAAATTTTGGCCCCAAGGGAATCTCAAGATTCCTCACTGACTCTGCATAAGAATATTCCTTGAAATATTCCCTAGGCGAATATTCCTCGCACGAAAAATGTGCCCCGCCTGGGCTGGGTTCCACGCATTTCGTTCTGTCCTCCCCTAGCGAATGGTGGATCTGAGTTTAAATATAAAGTCACGGGCAGAAATATCAAGGTATGGCCCATTGGGTCGTTGGTTGGGCGACTAAGTTTGGAGGGGGTCAGGCCCAGGTTCCAACCCGCGGCTTCCTCGAAATAGATGGCAGTTAATTTTTGGTTTGCGGAAATATCTAAATGAATTGGCATTATTTTATTTTGGACGTGTTGTTGTTTTTTGGTCATTCATTAGTGGGTCGGCCCACCGGGCCAAGCGGGGGTTCAAACCTCGTCGGCCACATTATAATACATTTGATAATAGTTGGTGGGTTGGGTGCGTCGCCCACCCACCAAATTTTATAATATATATATATGTTTGTCATTGGGTAAGGATGGCACCCTGCGACCCCTTTTTTAATATATTTTTGTTTTTTTTTAAACAACTTAGACAAAAATTTCCGACAATTTTTTGGGGTCATCGTTTTTTTTAAGTAGGCGACGATTTCGCCATTTCCTACCGCTGGAAATCAATGTCATAAAGTTCCAAATTTCTGCCTCATTAATTTTTTCAAAATTTAGCAGCCCCATCAGATTTAACCGACCTCCGAATTTACTTGGCGCTCTGCTAACTTTAGGTAGAGGGCCTAGTTTGACCAAAACTTTGAGTGGTCATAACTTTCACATATGATGTCGGATTGAAGCTTCATTTGTGTCATTGGAAATCTTGTGATTAACTCCTCGATATGACATTAGTTTCTATGAAATTCAAGGATTTTGTGTTTTGAGCCTTTCCTGACCCCTCTTTGATCACTGAGTGTTAATGGAGCTACCTACATCAATGTTTGGTTCAAGAGCATAGTAAACAATGGGATCAAGTTGTCCCACAAGATGAATTTTCCTATAATAATTCCCCTCGTGGTCATTCTCAATAATCAAAGTCGAATCACAAGCGTGACATTTGAAAGTACATTTGATTTGTGCAAATAAGGATATGGCAACATAAATATCATTATGAAATAAGACTCGACCTTTAAACCAACCAAAGCCTAAATAAATAGAATTAAAAAGTTTTTTAAAATAATTTATTTTTGTTTTGTAATGTCCACTTTACAAATTGTTTGTTTAATTTTTAGTCAAAAGTGAATTAATTGAAGGGTGAACGCATATCGAGCGTTGGCATGGATAATAATAAAATTATTTGTAAAGATGTACAATTTGTTAGGTTACTTAAAAAAAAGGTCTGTTATATTTATTTTCATTTTATTATTAAAATTTTCAAGAATATAAATATACTATTTTGATAAGTTTAATGGTTTGTGTAGGGTGTATTCTCTACCAAATCTTAGGTTCAAACCTTATGGGAGGTATTGAGTACGGAAACCACCTTTGAAGAAATTAAACTATCCAAGGGGTGTTTAAGTTTGATTGAAATTTGTATGATCCTAGTAATAACATCCCACCTATATTAAACCTACTCAATTCATTAACTCTCTCTCTCTCTCTATATATATATATATATATATTAAATTGATAGTATTATATATAACTATAGTTTAATTTTTTTAATTTTTTATTTAATAAATATAAAAACTAAAATAAATATAAATAAAATTTTTGTTTTTATGTATAAATAAATTGCTTGTTTAATTTTTAGTCAATAGTGGATTAATTGAAGGATCAACACTTATCCAATGCATTATGCCTTGCTAGCTACAGGGATAATAATAATAAAAAAATTAAACATATTATTAGGTTACTTCAGAAAGGATGTATGAGAGATTTATTTTAATTTGATTATTAAAATATACATGAATGTAGGGTTTATTTCTCTACCAGTTCTTAGGTTCAAACAAAAAAAAAATATGGATTATTGGATTAGGAAAAAGCCACACAGAAAAATTAAACTATGTGGGGTTTCTCTAGTTAAGTTAAACTTATGAAAATCATATACATCCTATAATTTATATATATTAGTATAAATAAATATTTATATATATATATATATATATATATATATATATATATATATATATATATATATATATATATATATATATATAATTTTAGTTTATTTTCTAAGTAAAATTAATTCTATTAGTGAAACATATATTACAACTAGGCCATAGCCTCAATGGTGCAGGCCAACAGTGGTGTCACAAGTCCAGCAAAATAACAAAAATCGAGCTGCCCACATGGGGAAACTAGTCCATGAAAGGTTTGTAGTGCTGCCTCTATGGAGGGAACCAGCCACATCGTGACATAGACTAATACATCCCAAAACAGCAAAAATAACAAGAGATCTGGAGAAGATTACTTGGTCAATGCCAGTGGAACTAAAGACCATAGTCATCCGAGGGGGGCTCTTCTTCAATCCTGCACCAATATCCATCATCGTCGTCCAGAAAGGAGCCACGTTGAGCTGCTGTCGCACCTGCACCGCAATCGCCTTCCTGCTTGCCTTTGTCCTGAAGATGGCTCAAGTTGCAATTGCTTGCCTTGTGAGAAGCACCCCTATCCGAGGCTTGAGGAGGTTGCATGAGGTCAGAGGGACCAGGCATATTACTTGGGCGTGCAGGCAAGGAGGGGCCAGGGATTACCTCAGGAATTTCTCGAAAGGAAACTGTGACTGTCGCCACAACTAGAGGACAATTGTTGCTGCACTGGAAGTGAAAATGAGCAGTGGTAGGGTTGTACAAGGAGGCAGAGGCAACAGGACGAGAGAGAGGAGACGCCATCAAATCAGAGGCAACGCACCTGGGGGAGGAGGTGGCCAGATGACCACGCCCACTGCGTGTGTTGGGGTATCGACCTTGAATGTGCTCATGAGAAGACGACGAGGAGATGATGGGGGGAGAGCGACGCTGACCAGAAGGGTGTGCCCTGGAACTGCCTCGTCGACATCTCAAGCGATGCTTGAGCCGAGGCATGTCTACACGTAGCGAGAGGGAGTTGACAGATATGGCAGCATAGGGCAAAGAGGTGGGGGGCGAATTGAGCTCGAGCGAGGGGGAAGATTGCAGAGGGCAAAAGGGGCTCTGAGAAAAGTGAAAGCCAGGGAGGAATTCAACACAGCAGCCCAGGTTGCAACGCTTGCCGAGGGAGGTGAAAGAGCTGGGTGCCTCAGCCTCTGGAGAGCAACCAAACTGGACAGGCGAAAACAGAGACAGCATGGAAACCACCAAACGGAGCTGAGGCAAGAATTGAAACCCAAGCTCAGAGGTGAGGAGCTGAGAAGATGAACCAGATGGCGGAATTTTGAAATGCTGGTAGCCTCGACCGACGCATCGGCATAAATGCTGCACAGGGTGACGACCTTGAGAATTAAAGGCTTGGAGGCGCCATAAGTGAGGCCTGCGGGTGGCCATGTAGCCTTGCCATGCGCCGACCCGTTGGCTCATCTCTGTAACCTTATGTCTTGACACCCGCATCTGGGGATATATTTGTATATTTTAAAAATAATATTAAATTGATATTTTTATATATAAATGTAATTTAATTTATAAATTTTAGTTTAATTTTGTATTTAATAAATGTAAAAAATTATAAATAAATAAATAAATATAAATAAATATATTTTTAAATATAGAATATTTATCTAAATCACAGATGTACTCAATCACTTATATTAAAAAATTCATTATATTCAATTATTTACAGCCTTACAATCAGATAAATGAAATGTGAGTGCCAATTTTAAAGTGAATAGTCATTTTTAAATTATGAACTTTAGGTTCATATACATTTTTTTTTTTTGTAAGCTTGATAAGACTACATCTTCATCATGTCCAATATATCACACTGATTGGGGTAAGGAATTGAACAGATGACTTCACATCAAGGAGTGTCTTAATAGAGCACCCAATCACCATCTATCCAAGGCCCCATAGACCATATACAAATTTTAATTTCTAACCGTGTTTAAAATTTAAAAAAGCAATTATTTAGTATGGTCTAAAATATTAAATAGTTAAATATAAATTTTTAATATAAAAATAGTTATAATATATTGTAATGAAATTTTTGAAAATATAATTAATAAAATATTTAATTTAAAAATAAAATTATATATATATATATATATATATATATATATATATATATATATATATATATATATATATATATATATATATATATATATATATATATATATATAGATATTATTCCATATCATCCCTGATTAGGGTGTGAGCTGGAAGCTTTTGGTCACACCACTGGTTAATTGATATGTGGATCCCTAGGCGATCCTTCACCACCCTCAACATGCACGAGGCACATGGAGTGGTGGCCTCACTCATGGTCGCAATGAATGTCATTACTGAAGGTGGCAACAACATTATTATGCAGCAATTTTTCAGCCTTTCTGCTGGTAAATTTGCTAAGTCTCTTGTTTGCGATTTTTGTTTGCATAAGGTTTGGTCTGATCAAATTGGAAGCCTGGGGAAGGAATCCTTTGAGGTATTTCATTGGGTAGTGGTTCATTTACAGTTGGTATAGGGCACTTGTCTCGAGTATGTTCTCAATCCCATCATATGTATCTTTTTTATGCCTCGTTATGCTTGTCTTTTGGTTTAATGGAAGAAGGGATACACACTAAATTGGCTAGTTTGGAAGCCATATTAACATGACTCATTTACTGTTGTTTCAGAATTTTTTGAAGGGTTTCTCATTTTTTATATTATAGTGTCTATTTTCTTTGGCATTCTGTTGGCACGCATGGGTATTTGTTGGGTAAGGTCTATGGGCCACTCCCAATATGTTTGTATATGTCAATGGCACACTAGCTTTGTTCCTCTGGAAATTTGTGGTCTCAAACCTGAATTTTCAAATTTTCAGCATGGAAATGGTTTTTTTTATATTTATATCCCTAGTTATTCGGAGTTTAGCTGGCTTCTTGTTTATGACCCATGGCACTATTTATATTTCCAGCTCCATGGATGCAAAAGGAGACAAATTTGTTTTCTGTTGTGGCTCTCGCATTTAAGTACCTTGGCAGGTCCCCTGGTTTGGTGCGAGCCTTAGAAGCACTCTTCTCTTGGGTATCGGCTCGCCTTGGGTTAGCCCTCAGGTTTCAAGGTAGTTGGTTTCAATTTGCTTTATTTTCTACATCAATACAACACAATGGCTCATGTTTCTTCAGGGAAATGAAAGACAATCTGGGGTACTCGTGATCACAGAAGAGGTAGCCCAAAGCGGCCACAGAGTTTTGTAACCCCAACACCTCTACAAGTAAAACTCGTGGGTGTAAGTCCACCTCTCGTAGTATTGATGAATCTGCTTCTGCCTATCACGTGGGCTCAGCCTTGGTGGCCAAATCATACCACAATGGGAAGAGGAGTTGAACCGTAAAGTTAGCTTACTAGACATCAATTTGGATGAATGACAAACCCTGGTGCTTTATCTTGGGCACTCTCGGGGAAGAAATTCCTAGTATAAACAGACTCTTCACTTGTATTGAATGATGAAGAACCTCTTGGTTAGAGCCTTGGATAATATCCCTGTAGGCTCAGCCTCGTCCTCTTAGAAATTCCTAGATTATAGTCATGACTTTCATCAAAACAAATTTCAACTCCAGAAGTAGAATGGGAGGCTCAGTCGCATTGAACAACATATCCTTACATCCCGCAAACTAAACTTCCTAATTCCAGTGCAAAGGATTCAACTCCTGTTGACTCAGCTGATGATGAGTAGTCTGGTGTATCACCTATCATTTTGAATTTCTTGCATGCAGAAGTTTCAATATTTCCACTGATTTTAGTATGTTTATAGATATTTAGATGTTAGGCACTATAAGGGTAATCAGAATTTATGAGCATGGGTGGACAAACTTATTGTATTTTGTTTCTTGATGGCTTATCATGTCGTGAGGTGTCCAACAAACCTAGTTTCCCTCTGGACAGGTTGATGCCACCTACACAATTAGACTTTGGGTGTAACCTGCTTTTTTAATAGAAAATGAATAAAAAAATCCTGCCAAACTTACAAAACAAAAAATATTTCATATATAAAATAAAATCATTTATTTACCTTAGAAATATAAATTAAATGAAACCATATATCTTTAATCTTTTATAATATTTATGAATATCATCTATTTATTATATCTTTAATAATATTTATGTATTAAAAATATAATATTTTTATCTTAAATATATGGTCTACTTATTATATATTTTATAACATTTATAAATATAAACTACTTTCTATATTTTTTATTTTCTTATAATATTTATAAATATTATTGGTTTATTATGCTTATAATTTTTAAATTTCACTTAAATTTTTTATGTTTTCAATTATATTTAATTTAATTTAATTTAAAAAGGTTTGATTTTTATTAATTTATTGAAAAAAAACCATTATAACCTTACTTCCATATTCATATAACTTTGCCTTTTCTTTTTCAATTCTAAAATTTGTTTTTAAATATAAATTTTAACTTTATTCGAGACCTCATTTACTCAGTTGCTTCTCTTTTTACAATTGAAAATAGCATTAGTTATCAAATTTAAAAATTTTAATTATAACTACTAATTTTCTAATATTTTTCCATTATTATATTAATACAATATTATCATTATAAAGTAATTAAAATATTATGTTTTATATTTATAAAGCATTGAAAGAGTGGACATTGAAACAGTCGCACCTTCGGGCTTGGCTTTAGTTAAAACGAACACACAAAGAAGGGGCCTGACCTCCCAACCCCGATCTTGAGTAGGCCCAGTCAGACAGTTTGGCATGAGACGCAGTGAGGGATGAGGGAAGTCAACGTCATTGGAAATTTTAGTTAATGTATTTCAAAGAGTTAAGTCCTTGTGCATATATTTTCTTGTTTAAGAATGAATTTGGTATTCTTGGACAAATCATTTTCTTTAAATGATTTGTCATTTGTTCTTCAATCTCTAACATTCTATTTGACGGTTAGATTGTTCAAAACTCTAATAGTCTTCTCTCCTAGCACCTATATACCTATATAATTCAAGTGATAATTTTTTTCTAAATATTCACTTTTGATTGGTCTTTAAAGATGGATGAAGTATCTACCAAAAAGATTGGACACAATCCTTAAAACATTACACAGTAAAAACATCTAGAAATAATATTACCAAAATTATATATAAGAATTTTTGGTAAAAATTACATATAAATTTTTTTTCAAAATATTATATTCCATAAAAAACCAAAAAATAAAAATTCAAATTTTAAAAATAATAATTATAATAAATAAAATTTCAAAAATAATAATTAAAAACAATCCAATCAAATTAAATTAATTTTTTTTTGAACCATTATAATCATACCAAAATTTTCAAAACACATGCATATTGTTATTCTTAAACACTTAGACCAACCTTTAGACCATTCCACATAAAGACCCCGAGTATTAAATTTTATATTCATCTAACTTTCATTCATTGTAGTATTGTGCTTGGAAAGTGAAAAGGACAATTCCAGAATTACCTTTCTAATCAGATCAAAGGCTCGCCTTTTTTAAAAATTTATATTCATCTAACTTTCATTCATTGTAGTATTGTGCTTGGAAAGTGAAAAGGACAATTCCAGAATTACCTTTCTAATCAGATCAAAGGCTCGCCTTTTTTAAAAAGAATAAGTCATAAGAGTAGTTTATTGAAGCCACAATTTCACTTGGAAAATAGTGGAAATTTTGGCATGATTTTTATTAAAATTTGGGCTACAATTGTCAAACTTCAACATTTTGGGTGTCCAGAGCATTTTTGATGGTGCTCAATTTATTTCTAACATCAAAAAACAATTCAAACACTCATATTATCAGATTTTTTGAAAAAAAAATAGCTGAATTCTAGAAAAATAACTTTCAAGGCGAATTTGTGGCCTCCCTAGACAACACCTAAGCCATATTCCACTTTACCGCCTAAGCCATATTCCACTTTAGGGTTCTTCGTACGGGAAATTTTGATCACCTCAAAGTTGGCATGGTCTCGAAAGAATGTTTTGACCAATTATTTTATAATTGTGTGGATAATAATTTAGAGTTATGATAGTTTAATATTAAATAAGTGTAATATGCAGCTTTGTTGCTTAGTACATGCCTCTTTTGCAAAAAATAATTGATAGTAGAAACTAGCAATTACCCTTAAAGTGCAAAAAAACACCAAAAATTAAAATATTTATTAACAACATCAAGTAATATTGAAAATGAAAAAGTAAGTTATCTTATCTTCATCATGTTGCTCGACTCATTAGGCCATGTCAAAGTTTTAAGGTGAACGCCCTTTTTTTTATTTTTTAACCAGAAACTATAAAATATTTGTACATCAATGTATTCTTATTATTCAGAAAACAAATTCAAAGAACCATTCAAAGACGTCGTTGCAATCTGTTTTAATTGAGCACATTTATCTTATGTTGGTAATGTGTGCATCATGGCCCTCAAGCATATAAATTGTAAAAATTTTAGAAGGCGCATATAGGGGGCACCGCTACGAGCACCTGGAAAGGATGAGAATGGGCATTCTGAAATCATGGATCAAGGAAGGAAGGAAGTCAGTTGGGGAAGGAAAAAATACTTATAAGAAGATATATTCTTATTCAAAAGGCGAGATAGAATTGATGGAAATCAGTCTTATGCAAGTGGAGGAGATTTGACGAATGGTGTTGAAAAGCTTGAAATTAGTCAGCATATTATATTGGTGGAGAAATGAGAAAAGCTTGAAATTAGTCAGCATATTATATTGGTGGAGAAATGAGAAGAAAAATATGACATTAGTAAGTATGTGTTTCAAAAGACAAGCCAAGGGAAGAAGGCTCATTCTATTGATAATAAAAAAAAAAATAAAGCAGAGGAGGGCTTGTCTACAGAGGATAATGATATGCAATAAGTGTGGAGAAGAAAAATTGAAACTACTAAGCTGACCCTAAGGCCGGATAAAAATAATGTGGATAAGTATCCTCTGAAAGGAAGGGCAAGTGAAACTGAGAGATCTAGTGGAACTGAGAGATCTATTGGTTTCTATTTGAATACTGATTTGGGGTTTCTGATAGTGTTGGTTCGAAATCCAGAAAGATTGATATGAAAAAAGAGTCTCATGTATGCATTCCTAATGGTAAATCAATTCTAGAAATGAACATTCAACTGAATCAAACAAAATTGAGGTTGATATATCAGTTGGGTTAGCAGGTGGAAATGCAAGAACATCAAATTTAAAAAATAACATGGAGAATGGTTTTCAAGATGATGCTGAGAAACGACTACTTCTATGAGGGAAATGAGGGAAATCAACAAAACCATGCCCACAACATAAATAGATACCATTGCATAGATGGATCGATTCACAGAGCGCTTCAACATATGAATGTGGCCATGAAAATGCCCAACTGGGTTACTCAACATGTTCATATTAGTAGAAATCATCACTCACCCCTCAAACTTCAAAGCAGAAAAATCCTTTTGGTAATTTAAGGATCGAGATTCTCCAAATCCCACAAAAGGTGTTGAAGCTTTATATAGTATTCAATTATTATGGTTTGTTCCTATTAATTGCATATTTCTTGATATAAATATTTCAAATTAATTTTTTTCCCTGAGAAAAGTATTGATTTTCAGTGATACTTGAATTTTTTTGGGGGTGAGTTCATCAATTACGGATGGAAGGAAACGTTGTGAATACTTTGAAGGAGTCTAGCAAATGAATTTTTATTTCCTTTCCAACTTGTGATTCTTACTCACTGTTTCACTAACTAACAACGAGTAAATTTTACTGAAGTCTCAAGGACAAATATTGTTTAGATAAATTGGAAATTACTGCAATACTTGTTGCTGAAGAGGGCCATAGCATAGATAGCTATCCCAAACATGCATCCAATAATCCCAAGGTGAATCTCCTTAAAAAAGGACGAGGGTGTTGGAAATCCCTACAACAATTGCTGTTGTAGAGAGTCATACAATAGATAACTATCCCAGACATGCATCCAAGAATGCCAAGGTGAATCTCCTCAAAAAGGATGAGGGTGTCACTAGTTCTGGAAAAATGGACATGTCCAAAAGATCTAAAGGCCATCAAGTTGAAGGACATTTTGGTATGCCTCATGTTGGTAATTAGTTGAAAGATCAACAGGTTGTAGTAATGGATGATAAGGCCATTGCTGGAATACTGCATCTTGTATCCCTGTCCAAGCAATCAAAACCCTCAATTCGAATAGCAGGACTAGATCCTAATGATTGCCTAACCAATGACTTTGGCTTTGAAATAATAGAGGGTGAGGTTGGCGCTCTGAACTGCAGATCATGAACAAGTGGATTGTCTACCCGACTTGGAGGAGAAGACACAAATATGGCGGTGAACATCCCAGGTTTGATGGATCACTACACCCACTCTTGCTGAGAATTATGTCCAAAGTCTCAAATCCCACTCTCAGTTCATTGTTCTCTGCAGTATGACTGTGCTTCTATCTCAATGGTTTTGGAAGTTTGGAGGATGGGTGGTTAACCAAGCCAAGCCTTCATGGCTTCGGGTAGATGACAAATTCCTCCTCAGACTTTTCTTTGAAGAATGCAACCCTCAACCTACCCATGAACCACAAAAATATGGTGGCGAACATCCTAGGTTTGATGAATCACTACACCTACTCTTGCTGACAATTATGTCCAAAATCTCAAATCCCGCCCTCAGTTCATTGTGCTCTAGAGTATGACCGCATTGCCATCTCAAGGGTTTTGGAAGTACAGAGGATGGGTGGTTTACCAAGCGAAGCCTTCGTGGCTTCGGGCAGATGAAAACTTCCTCCTCAGATTTTTCTCTCAAGAATGCAACCCTCAACCTACCCATTTCCTTCATTTTATTGTTTTTTTCGAATCCCAATTCAAATATGTGCAAGACTCCTTGTGCTTGTATTAATACCGACCTTCTTCAACATGGATTGTTGATAGAGTCAATGAAATGGAGAATAACCTATCCAAGCTCTAATGGTGAAGAAAAATCTCCAATCTGTGAAATGTAAAAGAACGTATCCAAGCCCCAATGGTGAATAAAACTCTGCAGACCAATAAAATAGCGAATATAATTGAGCACCAATCGAACTTGGCAAAGGAGGGTTTGCATATTCGCATTTCATGTTAGGAATCGCTTTTGAGTAATAGTAAATCTTGGATTGTGTAAACTTCATCCCATGAGCAGTACTGATAACAATGGTCCCATCATTAAGCCCAATAATACCCTTACTTCTGAGCTTTGTTAATGTTGCAAGAGCCACTCCAGTATGAGGGCATATAAATATACCTTTCATATCGTCCAGAGCTGCAACATCCATCAACTCCTCCTCGGTAGCCTCCTCGACTATTCCATCTAAATTATTCAAAGCATAAACAACTCAATCGATTGACATAGGATCACCAATCTGTATCGCCGATGCGAAGGTGGGATTGGAAGTCATAAGCTTAAATTCACTCCACCCAGACTTATAGTACAAATACAGAGAATTGGCGTAGGCATCCTGTGCATAGACAACGTAAGGAATATCATTCACCAGGCCCAAATCCTTTCACATCTGGAACCCTTTATAAAAGGCATAGATATTCCCCAATTTCCCGCCGGGCACAATGACCTGTGAATACAGTTTGCAGAGTTGGAACAATATGATAAGACAGGCAGATGATCTGTGTATCTCTTTAAGAAATGAGTGTACCAGCGAACAGAAAGAGTTGGGTATCTCTTCAAATCTCTATCTTTGAAATCCACGTAATACAGCCCGTAGCGGATTGTATAACCATATAGAAACTCGAAACTGTCAACGAAACTCCACACAAAGTATGCGCGGGCGTTTGATCCATTCCTGCACAAACTTCCACTCCAATTTGGTAAGCACTCAGCCATCACATCTTAGGTTGTTTGACAATTTCATAAAACAAATATAGATTTTTATCTTAACCATTTATCTGCTAGTCTGCTTTTTTCCCTGAAAATTATGAAATTTCTGGCAAAATTTAAAAAAAATCATGCAAGATTTTTTGATTTTTTGTAAATCCAAATTTTAAGATGTAAAATTTTGGATGGCCCAAAATTTTTTGATGGTGCTGAATCTGTTTCTACTATCAAAAACATGATTCAAATTGCTACCACTAGATTTCTTGAATTTTTTTGCTCAAATTCCAGCCACTTTTAACCATCCTCTGCCTCCCTAAACTTGTCCTTATTTTATAAAAAGAAGATAAATAAAAATACTCTTCCAAATTTAATAAATATACTTTTCTCCTTTTTAGTTTGCAAAGAAAAAATATAAACAACATTTGAAGTTGGAATGTGATGTGGTAATTGGTTAATGTACCTGACAGCTGCAAGCAAGCTTTCAACATAATCATGAAGGTAGGCTACCCTTGACTCATCGTTCAATGCATCCTCAAGTGGAAGAGATTCATTGTTGGACCGCCCATATCCTACTCATGGATGTGGACAAAATTTAAAACAGGGTCATAGAATTTTGAATACTGTATTACAAGCATAAGAACATACCGTTTTCATAAATTATTATAGGAGGATTATCATAGTGTCCCTTGAAGTATTCCAATAATGCTTGCATTCCCCATGGGACAACAGGATTTCCAGTAGGTGCCAGCTTTAATCAATGGAATTAAAACAACAATATGAAGATATTAGTACACCCTCCATCCACATAAACATATAAAGTGCAGAGATGAATATATGATCATATGCCTACCTCACCAATAGGGATGCCATTTCGATACACTGCAGTTATAAAATTCTAGATGGGTTAGAGTCCAAATCCTGCTGTGAAAGTTTTTTTTGGGGGATCAGTATAAGATGTCAAACTTATAATTAACAAAAATCTCTTTGGTAGTATATTTAAAAAACACAGACCATTGTATATTTAAAAAGGACAGACCAACATCTAATGGCTGAGTTTTGAATATATGACAACTTAATATAAATGATAATCAGATGTTTAACATTTTTAATTGTCAAATTTTGCATGACAGTGTTCAGCTCGATTACAATTGTTATTGCCTGATACAAACAATACATAATAGTTTTATTTGTTTGTAGAGCATTCGATCAAAAGAGTACTGGCTCTAGCTTTTAGTTTTTAAAGACATTAGACGCAGGTATATACCTGAAGTGGTTGCCAACGAATCTTCTAGAAAGTCTCTTGGGGTTAAATTCCTGTAACTAGGAGCATCCAAAGCATAACTAGTAGTATAATGGATGAGACCAATGAAATCGAAGGAGCCCCTCAGCTTTTCGGTTTCTTGTTTGGTGAAAGAAGGCAATCTGGAGCCTACAATCTTCTTCATAGAAGCAGGGTATTCTCCATAAATAACAGGCTCTATAATCCTGCTCAATCAGAGAATGAATTCACACATCTTAATAATGGAATTTAGTGAGACAAATGTTGAGTGACTTCATCATAATTTGTTTTGTTTTCTGGTTCTGCCATTACCAGCCATACATGGAATCTAAGATTCTTTGAGTCGCAGCGCTGTCTTCGGACGAGTTTGTCATTGGTACAAACCACTCGGCAACGATCGAGATGCCGGTGGAGCCCTTTTGCTTGCTCTGAAAATATGTTAAATGTTGTTAAACTAAAAAAAAAGTGTGATACTGCTGTAAAATACCCATTTACTGGCAGTTACCAAATAATAGGTTTATGTAAGTTAATGGATACACTGCAAAGATTAAACACTATGCAGTAAGGTAATGATGGGCACACTGTTTTTACAATTAACTTGTTTGTTCGTTGTATAAAAATAAAGTGGTATTTAATAAAAAGATGGAAATGTTATAAACTTGACCCAATGATTAACTTACTGCATCATACTTAATGTTTACTCTAAATAAGTTACTAATCGAATCTCAACTTTAATCCTTAATGCAAAGATTACAGAGAAATAAAGAAATCTTCAGATAACCTCTGGCAGAGGTGGATTAAAATATAGGACCTGGAACTTCTCCCTGTAAAGCTCTACGGTGGTCGCATGGGATAACAAAATGTGATGACCAACAATGTATGGTTCCACTGTGGAGTTTCCAGCACTACAATTGCCAAACGGATAAGAACATCGTTGAGGTGGCCATAAACCAAGATCATAACCCATGACAGGAAAGATATTAGCTTCGTTAAAAGTAGTCCAATACTTGACCCTGTCACCAAATTCTCTAAAGCAAACTTCGGCATATGCTTTGAAGTCCTTTCTGCACACAACACATTATCAGGTCATTAATTGCGTCGAGGCCTGTTTTACAGCACACTATGAAGTGGATCTATCTGATATGCATATTGCTTTACAGTTCTGAACATAAAACATGATTAGGTCATTAGTTGCGACGAGGCCTATTAGCGTCGTGTACAGAAGCCTAATGATTTGGTTTAGTAATTACAGGAAATACAAGTCACTGCCATTATATCATATGGATCATTTGGAGATGTAGGAATGTCTGTATTTTTGAACAAACAGAAATTGGCTACTATTAGGGAAAGATATTATCAAAATTGTTGTCTTTCTCAACAAGATGGGGCTGGTGATAAAAACTAACAGAAGTAGGAAATGCAAATACAGAGATATATACGGCTAATATCTGGTTGGGTTTTTTTTATGGAGCCAATAGCAGAAGAAAAGGTGGGTGTGGAGTTGTCATTGTTACTGAACCAGGCATGCTTTTATCACTTTTGGTAGGAGGGAGGTATAGGTGCTAATAACAAGTGGGAAATTCCAGCATTGTAGGGAGTCTTAATCGCAGCAAAATGGCTCAGTATAGATAAAATATAGATTTTTGGGGATATAAAAGGAATAATTGATTGGGCAGATAACCATTTTAATTTCAAACTCTCATACTTACAAACTGTATGGGGAGGATTTACACAGTGGAAAGGACTTTCAGTTAAATACATCTCCACCACATCTACAGAGAGCAAATAAAATACAGATTTTTGGGGATGTAAAAGGAATAATTGATGGAGTTGTCTAAAGAGACGGAGGAATTGCCCGGACGGCCAAAATTGGCCGGAATCCGGGCCAATTTTTTTTTAAGAAATCTTATAGTAATAGTGTTTGAATCATGATTTTGATAGTGGAAATAGATTCAGCACCATCAAAAACCTCTAGGGCATCCAAAATATCAAAGTTTGATAGTTATAACGTAGATTTACAAAAACCCCTGCTGGATTTTCTTAAAATCTTACCAGAATTTTTATGATTTTCAGGGCGAAAAAACAATCTAATTAGACTACGGCATAATTGATTGGGCTAATAACCATTCAGACTCCCATACTTACAAACTGGATGGAGAGGATTTACACACTGGAAAGGACTTTCAGTTAAATACACTTCCACCACATCTACAGAAAGCAGAAGTGGACAGCATACCTCTTATCTAAAAAAAGTATTTCAAAAGAAACAGGTAAGTTTTTTTCACAGTTTTCAAGCACTGAATTTGATAAATACAGCAACATCAACTATTCATAAGAGATAGTTATATATAAACCTGGAAATGAAGTCTTTTTTTTTTTTTGTAAAAATAATCATTAAAAACTATACTTTTAATATACATAAACAATGAAATTTTTTCTTATATAAGTTTAGACACAACAATCTATAATCTATAGTACAGAAAATGTAATGGCATGCCCCACAGAATGAGTAGAAAGTTACATATAGCTAAATAGTACATAGACTTTCTAATCAAAACAAGAGATAGAAGAAGTAATACAGATTGATAAATTAGAATGTTTTTGAAATATATACTATTCTTTTATTTATAATAAAATGATAGCATTAACATTTTTTTCTTTCCGGGAAAAAAAAAAAAACATTAAGGTATATCTGATTTGGCACACACTTATTTATGAGGGTTTTGATCTTTTAAAGATACACGATAGATATGAAGAGTGTAATTGACTGTTATTAAAACCCTCAATCTGGTTAATATGTTTTTTCATATTGCATTTATGGTCAAATATGTTTATAGTGATATGTGGAAACCCTCGAAGAAGTAGCCTATGAGAATTATAATTTAGGCCAATATTGATCATTTTAAAGCTCGGGGATATTTGAAACAATCTCAGGAGGGACAGTGGAAACAATCTCAGGAGGGTCTCTTCCGGAAGGGCTGTCTTTACTATATTAATCTGTTCCATTGGAGTGTTCCAGGTTCCAACTGCAGGATTTTTAAATCCAGGCAAAATTTCTGAAGCTGTCTTATTTTTTCAAACAAGTCTGACAGCTGTTGTCATGTCTTTATTGGGAAAACTAACCGAAAATGGTCGTGATGAAGGACACTGTCTGGTTTCAATTTTTATAGGAATGTGTGTGCTCGACAGAGTCTATAGTATATTTGGGTACGAAGTGTGACTTTTGTCTTAAAAGGTTGAAGTATTGTGATGGTGTATCCCGATTTCCTCTTTTCCAATTTTCCACTAAATACACTTTATATGAGACACTAGACTTGTGCACATTAAATAAACCATAATAATAAATTTCACGGTCAGAAAAGTAAAGTAATTCTGTATCTTGATTTCTTTTTAAAATATTTTATATACAAATCCTTTTGTTAAAGGATTTTTAATTCAACGGATATCAAGTTATTTGCGAACATTATAAAAAATAAATATAAAAGTAATATAACATTACACTATCTGGCGATTGAGCCATGCGTTATAAGCATATTCCAAACTTTGAGGCAGATCGAAGTGATACAATGTGATATGTGGCTCAATACCTGCAAGATTTGTACCAATCAATCAATCACAATGCATGTAATGATAGCTGGTAACAAAAATATAACTGAGTTGTTATTAGTTTTGGTTAGTTAATGTGTTGGGCTGTATATTTCTGTTGAATAATGTATTTGCCTAAATCTAACAATAAACATATGCAACTTCTCACATTTACTACCAAATAATATGCCAATTATTTTCTGTCATGACAGCTTTGACAGTATTTGCATTTTACTGCAATGCTGGAATATGAAGGATAAGTTCGTTGATAAGATTATTGTAGTATTCAATCCCCTTGGGATTGACTGCACCCCTTCCATCTGCAATAATGGGTTAAAAAGAATTATATTAACAATATAATGCTAGGTTTCTAGGTTGTGCATGAAGGAACATGTGTGTATATGTGTTACAAGGTATAAGTCGAGACCAGGAGATGGAGAATCTGTAAGCGTCAAACCCCATTTCACTCATGAGAGCAACATCCCCCTGCCAAGTAATATCATCCATGAAAGCAAACACTAATTATAAATAATAAGTTTGATGTTATATTTTTATATATAATTATCACAATTACATTTTCTTTTCAGACAAATCCAGCTAGCATAGCACAATCCGTTGAGGATGACTCTTTTCAGTAAGGAGACTCCTTGTCTCGTTAATAAGGCTATTCAGGATCAAATCTCACTGGAGTGGTTGTGCCTTGTGCTAGGGAAGGAGACCTGCTAAAAATCCAGTCAGCTAAAAAGTAGGTATGGCCAAATCTAATGCAATCCCCTAGTGACTTTGACAATACCCCTGATAGCTCAAACGATAGATCAAGCCTAAAAGATAATATACAACTTGCCAGACCAAAAAACCAAAAAAAAATTTGTAGAAATTACTTTGTAATGGTGATATTGATCTGCTGCAACATCTCCTGTGCTTTTATCGGGCATGTTACCTGTAGATCATTCAATGCTTGATATTAATGTCCAAAAATGAACTATGAAAAATATTGTTGAGGGGCAACCTGCGTGGGTAAAAGTATCCCAAATGCTGGGTTTCCGGCCATCCAATGCTGCAGCCCCTTCAACCTGCACATAGCCCGGCAAAGCATAGCATTAATTATATACACATTGTACATTATAAGGCAGAGTGATTAGAACAAGCTAGGGAAGTAAGTGTAGTAAGCATTGGCGAACCTGGTACGCAGAAGTGCCTGCCCCAAAAATAAAATCTGAAGGAAAGTCATGTCTGGTTATCATCGACTTACAGTCCACTCCATAAATGTGAGGAGTAGTGAGAAAATAGAATCCAATTAACACCCAAGAGACCAGTGCCGATCTCTCTGCCATGCTAATAATAACATACCAAATATTTCGTGGAACTCTGATAAAACTAAAAAGCGGGGCTAGTAATAATTGAGCTATGGATCGAGGAGAAACCAACAGAACGGATGAGATGTTACACGTGAGTGAAACTTGTCGTTTAATAATTATAATAATTTAATTTTAAGGTTACAGTTAAGTTAGACATTAAATTGGTGTATATGATTTTTTTGTTTCAAAGAGTCATTTGACTATTAAGTTTACAAAGGCATACATATTCTACTTTTCTAGTTTTAAAAGCTGTAGTCTAACTAGACTGCCTTATTGCCCTGAAAATTATGAAAATTCCGGTAAGATTTTAAAAAAATCTGGCAGGGATTTTTGTAAATCCATGTTATAATTATCAAACTTTAATATTTTGGGTGTTCTAAAGGTTTTTGATGGTGCTGAATCCATTTCCACCATCAAAATCATGATTCAAACACTGTTACTATAAGATTTCTTAAAAAAAATTGACCTAGATTCGAGCCAATTTTCATTGTCCGGGCAATTCCTCCATCTCGTTAGACAACTCCATTTTAAACCTATAACCTCTTAAGAAAAAATACAATTCAATTAAAAAATTCGAACCAAATTAAAAAACCGGTTGACATGTTTTGTGAACTTTTTGGTGTGTCATTTTTAACTCTTTCACGAGAATTTGATAAAACTTATTGCTAAATTTTTAATATATTTCTAAATTTAAAAATGATGAATCGTGGTTTCCTTTTTAATATTCAGAGTCGTGGAAATTGTGGACGCTCATTATATATACAAATTTAACCATTTAAAATTATTTGATGTAAATTGTTTAATAAAATACCAAAAATATATTATAGCATTTTTCTTTAATGTTGATTTTTATGTCTATAGAAAACATAAAATTAAATAAATTAAATAAAATTTATAAAATGAGAAGACAAACTAGCTTTTATATATATATATATATATATATATATATATATATAAAACGATATAACCTTAAAATTAAAAGCAATACACTCTATCTTATTCTCCTTATAGAATTGGGTCTTTCTCCTATCGAGAGCCTAGCTATGACTAGGCTTTTGTTGTACAAGCATAAGCTCAATAGCATACGAGACCATAGACTTCCTAAGCTAGCTTTAAATTCTAGCGAAAACCACTTAAGGCTTAAACGAGGTTGGTATAAAGACACCAGGGCTTAGTTAAACCATTGGGAGATCAACAAGAATGTTGCATTGCAAAACATCAATAACATTAAAAAAATTGTTACTTCTAAGTTCAAAGAAAAAATGTGGTGTGAGAAGGAAAATTAAGGTATTATAAGGAGGTCATCAACCCCACCTTAGAAGATCAAAAGTATCTCTCTATTTTAACTAGCTCAAAGAAGAAAATTAATATAGCCAAGATTAGAACGAACGCTCATGAGCTCCATAGTCAAACAAGTAGTTGGATAGTTCCTAAAACTCCATGGATGAAAAGGATCTGCCATCTCTATGAGAATATGAACATCGAGGATGAAAATCACTTCCTCTTAGAGTGCCCCGCATACAACCACATTAGAGCTCAATTTCATAATCTTTGTTGCAATAGTGACCTTCCTAGCCTTTTAAGATGTCAAAATTATAGTGAGCTGGGGAGGCTTCTCTCCAAGCTTTTTGAACATAGGAATAAAATCTTAAATCAAATTAAATAACTCCTTTTTTTAGGTCCGATAGACCAAAGATTGGTCTCAGTGGACGTTAACCATCATCATCATCATCATATATATATATATATATATATATATATATATATATATATATATATATTATTAATTTTATACAAAATTTTAAAAATATATATTAAAAACTAAAAACATAAATTATTTAGAATTAGTTAAGTTAATAATTTTTTTATAAAAAATAAATTATATATATAAATAGTATTTGGTTTTATGTTTGGAATTAATACTAAATATTATTAATTTTTTTTTTGGAATCCACTAATTATTATAGGAAATATTAACTCATTGCAATAGTTTTTTTTATTTTTTATTTTTTATTTATTTTATGAATTAAAATTTTCTATTAATTCAAGTCCACTAAACACATTCCATCTACAAGTTGTAGAGCTACCAATTGTTGAGCTGAAATGACTGCTTCTATTGCAAACAATGCTTCCTTTAACAAGTAGAAGCACCATATGAACCAAGACTCCACATGACCATGACTCAAGTGACATATACATTGATAAATACATGGTTGTAGCAACGTCATATGACCTCATACATAACTCATATGATCATAACATGACCTCATCACTCATGGCTATATGACCCAATGAAACTACAATACAAGTACATGGCTCCATGAACATTTTACATGAATGTATCAATAGATACATGTCACTTATGATCATCTTCTATGGACCAATGACACAAATACATGATATATCAAGACTATTACTACATCATTAGCTTGTTGAGATTGCAACAAGATGATGAGCTTAGTGCAAAGAAGTCGCCTTCACTAAGTGTGCCCGCAGGCTATTTTTGGCGCAAAGTCTATTTTTAGACATGTCTGTTTTTTTAGACAATATCGATTATAAATATAAGGATTAGGGATGCTATTTGTGGATGGTTGGTCAAGTTGGAAAAATAGATGGACTTCTATTTTTAGACATTATAGTGAATCTATTTGCTGATTATAGGTCTAAAAATAGATATGTGAATATTATTAGCTCTTAATAATATTTGGACTATAAGCATTATCTTATTCTCTTGGAGCACTTGATTAAGTGCACAAATGTACAGAGGAGGTAGACGAAGGAATTACGCTATTCCACGAGGGTTGAAGTGGAGCTATTGCATGGATACTTGGTTAGAACTCATGTGAGAGAGTTTGGTGGAGTTGATTGAGGAGATTAGTGGAGTTGTGTTCAATTTAGCCAGTTGACATAGTTGAGTTAGTTGTATCTATTCTGGCGAGTTGATACACTAGTGAGAGTGGTGTGAATTAATTATTAATTAATTCACTAATTATAAACTCATTAATCAACTAAAATACATCGATTAACCGATTGCATGGACGAGTTTCGGTGGAGACCAGTGAAGAGGTAGGTGAAAGAGCAGTGTGACTATCAGTTGTGACTATACTGTTGCATGATTTGCAACAACCAGTGATTGGAGATTCCAATGAGGACTGTGTAGTACAATCAAGGTGGTTTGAAGTTAATTAAGAGCCATTCTTCAGCAGTGATTGCGCAGTAGAGGCAGGCTATCAGGTGGCAGAGATTGGAGCATGTGATTGGCTAGATCGGGCTTGATTAGTGTGTAACAATTGGAGATTGTACTGAGAGCTTTGTGAGGAGCTTTGTATAATGATTGTTACATGATCTCTATGACATATAATATACATATAGTTGGGGGTTTCCAACTTTAAGCTTTCCCATAAAATACTGTGTTCATATGTGATTGTTTATGGTTTTAATGTGCGCATGCGATTGTTTTTATTTCCACCATTAATGATCAATGGTAGAAGAGATTCTGTATTGTGCATGAAGTTAAAATAGTGTGTGATTAGGAGAATCTCGGTGTATAACATATCAGTTATCAAATTTCTACATAGCTGATACATGTGGATGCAATATGAAGTGTAACAATTGGAGATTGTACTGAGAGCTTTGTGAGGAGCTTTGTATAATGATTTTTACATGATCTCTATGACATATAATATACGGATAGTTGGGGGGTTTCAGCTTTAAGCTTTCCCATAAAATACGATGTTCATATGTGTGATTGTTTATGGTTTTAATGTGCGCATGCGATTGTTTTTGTTTCCGCAATTAATGATCAATGGTAGAAGAGATTATGTATTGTGCATGAAGTTAAAATAGTGTGTGATCAGGAGAATCTCGGTGTATAACATATCAGTTATCAAATTTCTACATGGTATTAGAGCAATATTGATCATTGCAGCAATTGCAAAACATTGAAGCGGTTGAGTTTTGAGTTGGTGGAATTCGAATTTGCAGTAGTGTTTTCTTGGTGTCGAAGTTGAGATGTCTTTCAACGGATTGGGATTGGAGTATGCCCTTGAGGGCAGCTTGAATTATATTGCATGGAAGGACAGGATGGAGGCGGTGCTGGATGACAATGGGTTGAAGGAGTTCATAGATGCAGAAATTCCAAAACCTACTTCTAGCGATGCTGTCGTACTTGACGCATGGCAAAAGAAGACAGCAAAGTGTCAAAGGATTCTGTTGGAAGGTGTGAAGGATCACATAGTGTCCAGCCTTCATGGTAAAGCTTCTCCATTCTTGATGTGGAAAGCTTTGACAGATTTATTTCAAAGCAAGAGCAACCAGAGGAAGTTGGCGCTCAAGGATAAACTCAGGAACATAAAAATGGAGAAAGGTGATAGTATGCCCAAGTACCTCACAAAGTTCATCCAATGCAGGGATGAGCTGGGAAGTGTGGGGGTTACTGTTGATGACAAGGAATTGATGAGCTTGGCTCTCCTTGGGCTTCCGAAGAGTTGGCATTCCTATCAGGACTCTGTCAATGGTCGGGAGAAATTTCCAGGATGGGAGCGACTTTGGTCAGATCTTGTGCAAGAGGAGATAAGGCGAAGTACCAGGGACGGATCTTCATCAAAGAACTCAGATGAAGAAAATTGCGCTTTGGCTGCCAAAGCAAGGAAGGGGAAGAGCAAGAAGAATGCTTCTCAGTCTGGTGCGAAAGGCAAGAAGCAGGACTTGTCCAAGGTGAAGTGCTTTCATTGTCACCAACACAAACATTACGCCACTAATTGTCCATAGAAGAAGAAAAATAAAAAGGATGATGGATCTGCAGCTGGAGAGGCCTTAGCCTCGCAGTCTGAGCTGGATTTTTCGCTGATCGCATGCTTGGTCTCAAGTGTGATGGGTTCAGTGTGGTTTCTTGACAGTGGTGCATCTTTTCATATGACCAGAGACAAAGATTTGTTTGCGATGTCTGGATGAAAGATCTTGGAGTGCACATCGAGATGGGTGATGATGGTAGATACAGTGCGACCAGTATCGGTACCATTTCCTTTGAGAGGGAGTCTGGTAAACCCTTCGTATTGAAGGAAGTGATGCATGTTCCAAGATTGAAGAAGAATCTTATCTCTGTGGCGATGTTAGAAGACAAGGGATATGATGTTGTCTTTAGCGAGGAAAAGGCTTTCCTGCTCAGTAAGGCAACTGGTGAGACCCGAAGGATAGGGGTTCAAGTTAAGAACCTTTATCAATTGTAGGTAGATGGATGCACAACAATGGTAGGCAAGGCAGAAGGAGTGGTGAGCCGAGATGATGGCGAGTTGTGGCATCAAATATTGGGCCACCTTCACCATGGAGCTTTGAAGATACTGCAACAGATTTATACTGGGCTTCCTAAAGGCACTCTTGCACAGTCAGATCAGTGCAAGGGGTGTACCTTGGGAAAATTTGTGAAAGCTACCTTTCACAAGATTAATGAATTCTTGACTGATCCTTGAGAGAATTCACCTGGAACATGTGTGGACCTTTCTCAGTAGCCCCGACTGACAAAAGCACGGGTGCAATGTGATATTTGTTGATGATTTTCTTGTAAGTCTTGGATCTTCTTCATGCGGAAGAGTGAGACATACTCAAAGTGCAATGTGAGATCGAGAATGCTTGGACTGAGAAAGAATCGGGAAGCGAGTGAAGGCTCTTAGAACAGCTTGATAGTTAGTGAATTCATCTGCGTGAGTTCAAGGAATTTTGCAGCGCAGAAGGAATTCGAAGAGAGCTCATAGCACCTCATAACCCACAACAGAATGGGGTTGCTGAGCGGAAGAACAAAACGATCGTGGGTGTTGCACGGGCGATGTTGCATGATTAGGGCCTTCCCATACACTTGTGGGCTGAGGCATGCAATACTGCAGTATATGTGCAGAACCGTTGTCCTCACAAGATACTTGGCATGAGTACACCCGAGGAGGCGTTTTCTGGTAAGAGGCCTGATATTTCCCATTTGAGGATTTTTGGTTCACCTGTTTACATTCATGTGACGAAGGATGCCAGGAAGAAGCTGGAGCCGACTGCAGAGGTTGGGATATTTGTGGGGTACACTGATATGCCCCACAACTATCGTGTGTATTTTCCAGACAGTCGCAAGACTGTTGTGCGACGTGATATCAAATTTCATGAGGAGAAATCCATGAAGTGTTCGCTTGAGAGGGAGCCACACTTGCATGCAGATAAGGAGCTATTAGTTCATAAGGATGAGCCTCAGGATGTGGATCAGCCACAAGAGGAGGTTCATGGAGTGGAAGAGACCACTCATGTAGTGCCAACCATTAGAGGGCGGAAGCGCACTACATAAGCTGAGCGACTGGCTCAAGATGCAGAGAAGATTGTAGAAGCACCTACATCACAGCACAGATAGAGATAGTCACCTGACTGGTATACTAGATACATGGCTCTTATGAGCAAGTATATCGTAACAGAGCCATCCTCTTTCGAGGAAGCTGTGAAGGATCTCGCATGGGTAGATGCCATGGTGGAAGAGTCTGATTTGATTGTCAGAAACAGTGCATGGGAGATTGTCCCAAGGACGGAAGGGAAATCAGTGGTAGGTTCGAGATGGATCTACAAAGTGAAGCAAGCAGCTGACGGGAGCGTGGAGAAGTACAAGGAAAGATTTGTTGCCCGAGGTTTCTCACAGATTGAGGGGATTGATTATGAGGAAACCTTTGCACTTGTCGCAAGGTATTCTTCCATACGGACAATCCTTGCTCTCTCAGCGTAGATGGGGTGGCACATTCATCAGATGGATGTGAAGACTGCGTTCCTCAATGGAGTTATTGAGGAGGAGGTGTACATAGAGCAGCCAGAAGGTTTCGAGATCTTCAGCAGTGAGTCGCATGTGTGCCGACTCAAGAGAGCACTGTACGGGCTGAAGCAAGCACCTCGTGCTTGGTACACTCGGATAGACAGCTACTTCACCGGGCTTGGATTCTCCCAGAGTGAGGCGGATCCAAACCTGTACCAGATTGTGGTGGAGGGGAAGCTGTTGATCATCGTACTGTATGTAGATGATCTGATTTTGACTGGCGACGAGCAGTTGATACTTTCATGCAAGGAGGATCTTGCGAAAGGAGTTTGAGATGAAGGACTTGGGCCTCCTTCATTATTTCTGGGATTGGAAATTTGGCAACGCAATGATGGATTAATTGTGTCTCAAGGAAAGTATGCCTAGGATGTAGTGGAGAAGTTCAACATGCAAGGCTGCAAGCCTATGAACACTCCTCTTCCTGGTGGTTGGAGGAAAGAAGATGCTACATCGGCAGAGGTAGTGGATGCCACTATTTATCAACAGTTGGTTGATCCACTCATGTATCTAGTCAATACACAACTAGACATATGCTATGTTGTTAACTAGCTTTCACAAGCTATGGTTAAGCCTACCAAGCTCTTTTGGAAGGCAAGCAAGCATGTATTGAGATATCTCAGAGGCAAATCGGGATATGGATTATGGTACAGACAGTCGGATGAGGTGAAGCTGTGTGGCTTCACGGATGTAGATTGGGCAGGGAGCCCAACGGACAGAAAGAGCACATCTGGAGGGATTTTCAGTATCGGGTCGACAACAATTTCTTGGTACAACAGGAAGCAGAGATCCGTGGCACTCAGTTCAGCAGAGGCCGAGTATATGGCAGCGAGTTTGGCTGCATGCGAGGCTATATGGATGAGGAAGATCATGGTCGGGTTGTTCGGTTCACACTTAGAGCCTACTGTGATTTATTGTGATAATCAGAGTTGCATCAAACTCTCGGTTAATCCAGTATTTCATGATAGATCTAAACACATTGACATCTGGTATCATCATATCAAAGATTGTGTGTAGCGGAAGATCATGTTACTTTCATACATTCCCACGGAGGATCAGGATGCTGATATCTTGACAAAGGTGCTCACCAGGAGCAAATTCGAATACCACAGAGGCAGGATAGGGGTGGAAGATAATCCTTGTCTTGTTGAGAGGGAGTGTTGAGATTGCAACAAGATGATGAGCTTAGTGGAAAGAAGTCGCCTTCACTAAGTGTGCCCACAGGCTATTTTTGGCACAAAGTCTATTTTTAGACTATGTCTATTTTTAGACATGTCGATCATATTCTATGAGTTGCAGGATGCTATTTGTGGATGGTTGGTCAAGTTGGAAAAATATATGGACTTCTATTTTTAGACATATTAGGCGGAATCTATTTTTAGATTTCCAGTCTAAAAATAGATATGTCGAATATTATTAGCTCTTAATAATATTTGGACTATAAACATTATCTTATTCTCTTGGAGCACTTCGGTTAAGTGCACAGATGTGGCACAGGAGCTGACAGAAGGAATTACGCTATTCCTGAGGGTTAAGTGGAGCTATTGCATGGATACTTCAGTTAGAACTCATGTGACAGAGTTTGGTGGAGTTGATTGAGGAAGTTAATGGAGTTGTGTTCAGTTTAACTAATCTAAACATAGTTGAGCTAGTTGTATCTAGTCTAACTTATTGATACACTAGTGAGAGTGGTGTGAATTAATTATTAATTAATTCACTAATTATAAAATCATTAATCAACTAAAGAATACATCAGTTAACTTTAGTGCATGGACAGTTTCAGTGGAGACCAGTGAAGAGGTAGGTGAAAGAGCAGTGTGACTATCAGTTGTGACTATACTGTTGCATGATTTGCAACAACCAGTGATTGGAGATTCCAATGAGGACTGTGTAGTACAATCAAGGTGGTTTGAAGTTAATTAAGAGCCATTCTTCAGCAGTGATTGCGCAGTAGAGGCAGGCTATCAGGTGGCAGAGATTGGAGCATGTGATTGGCTAGATCGGGCTTGATTAGTGTGTAACAATTGGAGATTGTACTGAGAGCTTTGTGAGGAGCTTTGTATAATGATTGTTACATGATCTCTATGACATATAATATACATATAGTTGGGGGTTTCCAACTTTAAGCTTTCCCATAAAATACTGTGTTCATATGTGATTGTTTATGGTTTTAATGTGCGCATGCGATTGTTTTTATTTCCACCATTAATGATCAATGGTAGAAGAGATTCTGTATTGTGCATGAAGTTAAAATAGTGTGTGATTAGGAGAATCTCGGTGTATAACATATCAGTTATCAAATTTCTACATAGCTGATACATGTGGATGCAATATGACTCCATATGACTCCTCCATAACACGCTTATCACCATCATGACTTGACAACTATTGACTCGACTCAATACCACCATAAAATTATGAAAAAATAGTAAGTACATGGCTTTAATAAACTGCATATCACAACCTATACATGGCTGGTCCATGTCAGAAGTCATATCAATGCATCCTGGAGTCATGATCATAATCTATGCATAGTTGCACATATTTTAACCCAACTGTTATTGGAACAAAAAACATATACATGGATGAAAAATGTGTTCATTTTCACTCATGAGTACATATGTAAATCTGCCAAAAAATACTGAGTGAAAATAATGAGAAAATTCCAAGTAATCTAGGAAAATTTAATAACATCCATAGTTCCCCCTGAGTTCAATATACCTAAAATAAGATAGGATGATCCTATGGACCTGAATGTGCATGAGGCTGAAAAGAAATCATCATGTGTTGCTGCAAAATCCATCATACACTCCCCTTGAGGCTATTCACCTCTCAAGATCCGTAGTCCTATATAAGTATGCAAGAAATAATAATGGACCGCAGGAACTACTTGAAGAGCTCATGCTCCTTATTTCTCCACATAGTCATGTGGTGCTTCTTTTCTTCCGTCAACTACACTTCTTCTCTTGCTTCACTCTTTTAGTGCTAGATCCTCTTTGTTTTTACTATGTTTGAAAATTTTGGCTTGAGTAACGGGGCAACAAACAATCCGTTGTCATATGGCCAAATCTATGGAAAATATAACACTCCACATGGCCAAGATATGAAGTAAGAGGATCAAATATACTATTTTTCATGCCAAATCTAAACTGTGCATGGAATGTATCTCTCCTCCAATTTTTAGACCTGCAATCTATTGCCTTATGGCCAAACAAGTGACATGAGTTACAATAACCATCAAAATAATAATTATACCTGTTAGCCATTTTCCTTGGTTGTTGAAAGTGTTGGAATGTCCGCTGATATGGTTTATACGTTCTGCTCTAGGATTTTGCTGCAACACGCCCAAACTTGTGACAGTTGCAACATTCTACATTATGCACAAATGGAACAAAAGGAATTTGATTCCTTTGAAAATTTACAAATATGTAACGATCATCTCTAGGAGCAAAAGGTATTCTCAATATAGGTTCTCCTTGATATTTTCTTCTCTGCTTTATTTTCTATTGGGTTTGCTTATTTTTCTGTTGTTGGTTCCTTTGTTTGGTAATTGGTTGTTGGATCTGCTTATTATTTCCTTGGATCTCATTTTTGTTGTTGGTGTTGTTTGCTACAGGTTTCTTGGGTTCTTTTTTTATATTTTTTTTCTGCATGCAAACTAGACTAACCTTTTTGAAATCCAAGACCAGATTTATCCAATGGTGATCTTTAGATCTCAAGTAAATTATCCAAGGCTACAAAAATTTTCTCCATCTTCCACTGCTTTCTCAAAGAAACCACTCCAGCTTCTAATCTTTCGCACTCATCTTCCCTGTCTTTGTGATGCTTTCTCATAGCTTCCTCAACTTTTTCCGCTTCTGCCAATTTAACTTTTAAGCTCACAATTTCTTCCTTGAGCTTAGCCTCCTTATCATCACAAATCTGCAATAATTTTTCTTGATCCTTGCATGCAGCTATTAGTCTAGAAATATCATATCTAAGAGTCTTAATAACATTCCCATCTTCATCAAAATATGAATCCTAAAAATTATAAATCAAAAGGAAATCATTAACCATTATACCTTTGGATTCATTTTGCTGCAATATTTTTGGTTCTTGATCTTTTGATTTATGCACATTATTTTCTGAACCACTTGGCGCACTAGGAAGGTTAGTTGAACGTCCTTATTTTGAAGGCCATTTCTTTTCTAATATTGTATCCTCTTGTTCTTTCCCATTTTGAAAATGAAACTCCAGTTTTTTTACCAATAAACGCCAAATCTACTCTCCAATGATCAAGCTGCAACCAAGAGCCCCACTATGATACCAATTGTTGGAAAACTTTGAGCACTACCGAGAGAGAGGGGGGGTGGAGTTATATATATATATATATATATATATATATATATATATATATATATATATATATATATATATATATATATATATATATATATATATATATATATATATATATATATATATATATATATATATATATATATACTATATATGATTTTTTCCTTTTATTAACTTCACTTACTGAATCACACATAAGTTAGCATCTACTCATTAAACATGTGCATCACATAACATAACTGATACCATAAGCAACAATATAAACAACAAGCATGCACAAAATCACATCAATCACACATGAGACACAAGATTTATGGTGGAAACCCTTTTGGGAGAAAAACCATCCTTGTTGTTTTTGCATTGCTCTGAATTTTATTATGTCAAGAAATTGATATTTTACATAGTGTGCTGACTCCCATCAGCATGGAGACTCAACCTCATATACAAATGCCAACTCTGATTGGCTAGGAGACTCGATACTACTAATAATCTCAGAATACTTTGTTCTCTACATATATCTATGAACTATCATCCACTGAAGGCCACCATGATCATTTGATCATCGCCAAACTACCATTGGAATATCCAACCACCATTGGACCGAGAAACTTCTTCCTTTCGCTAAAGCTTCGATATTACTACTCCACCTCCATGAAGTCACTGCTCCTAACCACCATGCAAAACTCCTTTCATGTATTTTCAAACTGGATCCAAAGACACTATGCTCAACAAGAAATAATATCTGCATACATGCTCTGAGCAACAAGATCTCATCATCAAATAGATATAAAAACTCTACAAACAAAATGTTCTCCAATATAGGAAAATTTTGGATGAAAAAAATATGAATACAATTAGATCCTCGCAACAAAATAATGTCACATAATAAAAATGATATCATAAGACACTATGGCTATGTTCCAAATGCATCAACAACTCCTGCAAAACACATGTGAGAGAATCACCAACATATACTCCAGCAACATACAAAAACTCTTCCTTAAACAATCTCTACACTAGCAACATAAAATATGATATACTTAGAACAATGTTTCATATATGCACATTATTAAGTCAATAACACTCATATACTGAAGCATATACACTCTCCAATAGGTCTAAAGCCTATACTACTTCTTTGCAGCCTTCTCACTCACTCACATACCTCTAACTCAAAATCAACCATCACATAGCTCCAAGATCAAGTATATAAAACATGTAGGGCGAAATTGAGCTTGGGGCTAGGATCAAAGGTGCACAACTTGGACCAAATCAATCCACTAAGGTCACTACTAGTGCACTAAATGTGTTCACATCATGAGAGAACCTTTTCAAACCATTTTCGACCTTTTTCACTAATTTTGGAAGCCTCTGGGAATTTCCAATCTAATTTTCTTCCGAAAAACGCTATGAATGCAAAGGAAATCTCATGAAATCCCATAATCTCTCCTTTGACACTATATGAACACGACTGGGGCTATAACCACTCCCTTGTGTCTATCTCCATATGACTATAGGTTTACAACTGCTCCCTTAGGATTATGTGCATGGTAATATGGCTAAAACTGAGAGAAACCACGAGTCCTTCAACTCAGGATCCTTGCCTTCTGTTGCATCCTCTTCTCCAAAATTTGTAGTATCCTCTAGAGCTCTGACATGTCCTCTGAGGCCTATGCAAGTAGACCAAACATGCCTCCCAATTGTCACTGCCAAGCTGACCTAAAAGGACCAACAAACAAGGTTGGCAAGTGTGCCAACAAGTCCTCCACTCTCCATCAGACCTCTGAACAAGCTGCAACACATATGAACAGACACACAAACCTATGTAGCACCTCTACAACATCAACGTCATTTTCATGAAGCCATCACACTGCAACAAGTATTCTCCATGAAGCATAAGCATGAAGACCTAGTTGACAACTCAACTAGTGTGCCATCAACCAAATATAACACATGGATCTCTGTAGCAACAACATCATCAAACTAATGCCATCATTTGACCATCATGAGTGTGCCATCATCAATAGGATCAATCATCAATGCCAACACATATCAACGCACACCATGGTCCATAAATCTGCATCATCATGAGGTTGAGATAAGTGCATGAACTTGAGAGTTGACATCAATGCCAACAAATACCATCTCACTGTCAATACATCAATGCTAACCAATAGGACCACCAAGTCAACATCCATCACACATGCATATGAAATGTATGATCATGACCATGACCTTGGTTACATCAATTCCAACACAACAATGCCAACACTCCTTTATCTTCACAAGGAGCTAGGAGCTCCAACCTGCTCCTGATCTTACTGCACCAACCTGTCAACCATCTTGGTCCTCTTGCTCCCTTATTTAAAAGGTCGTGTGTGTGTGGGTGCCTCCACTTGGCCCACTCTCTACTCCCCCACATGTGGCTACTCCACATCCCCCCCTGGAATGTCTCCTTACCTTTGAGAAAGATCTCTCTATGGATCTGACTGAGGCTCCTCCTTTGGAACTAGAAGCTCCTACTCGGGTGGTATGTTGAACTCTCACTTTAGAAATATCCTCATGGATCTCTCCTGGATCTATCCTCATGAAATATCACATACCTCCTCATCATAGTCTTCCAGAGGGAGGGCATGTAGACTCGGTAAATATGAGGAGTCTCTGTGTATCCTACAAAGATCCTCTCTCTGCAGTGGTCTCCAAATTTTTGCTACTATCTTTGGAGACATGAAAATAGACTATGGATCCAAAAATGCGAAAGTGGGAGACATTTGGATTACTCCTAGAGAAATAATCTTCAGGTGTAATCATTCTAAGAATTTTGTGAGGGCTCCTGCTTTCCAAATAAACAGCTATATTGCAAGCTTCTTCCCATAAGGATATTGGCAATCCCTAGTCATGCAATATTTCTCTAGAAACTCCTACAATACTTCTATTTTCACTCTATGAAGCCCAATTTTTCTATGAGCTGTGGGATGCAATCAACTCCCTCCTAATACCCTCCTTGGCACATAATTCTTTGAAGGAATTAGACGCATACTCTCCTCCATTATCACTTCTTAGGGATTTAATTTTCTTTCCAGACTCATTTTAAGCTAAGGCTTTAAATTAAATAAACTTTGAATATACCTCATCTTTTTTCTTCATCAAATATATCTAGAATTTGTGGGAAAATTCATCTATGAAGATCACATAATACCCATGCTTTACAGTTGATATTGTGGAAAATGGTCCACACACATCTGAGTGAACTCGCTCCAAGATGGCTCCAGCTCTGCTATCTCAGCCATGGAAGGAATATTTAACATATTTTCCAAGAGTGCATCCCTTGCAAACATCACACTAGAAAATTTGGCAGAAATTCCGACGGCCAATTCGTCGCTATCACATAGTCGTCGCAAGAGCGACAGTTCGAGGGTGGACAAAACGTGGTTTGTCATGTCGTCGCAGTTCCGACGCACGTAAAAAGTGTCGCATTATTGACACTTCTTCCGTCGCTTCCGAACAAGCGTCACTCTTCCGACGTCTCACAAACCGTCGCGCCTTCGACATTTGTAAACTGTCGCACTTCCGACGAAATGTGGTCCGACGTTTGGAACGTCCCTCTTTCGACGTTTGCAAACAGTCGCAATTCCGACACAACGTGGTCCGACGTTTTGGACGTCGCTCTTCTGACATCTGTAAGATGTCGCAATTCCGACGAAATGTGGTTCGACGTTTGGAACGTCGCTCTTCCGACGTTTGTAATCTGTCGCAATTCCGACGAAATGTGGTCCGACGTTTTCATACTGTCTCTCTTCCGATGTTTCTGGGTTGTCGCAGTTCCGACATCTACAAGGCGTCGGTAGACCGACGGAGGGTTCAATTTAAAAAAAAAAATGAAACTTTAAAAGACGAGAAACACTATTTTGAATATATTATATGAAGTAAAACAGTCCATGAAGTCATTGCATTTTCACATCTGAAGATTGGAACCCAAATATCCATCCAGAAAAGTGGAAGTCCCACCCCAGACAGTGATAGAAAAATACCCCATGTCACATACAGGGACTTGATATAAAACCCACTAACGGTCCACATGGAGATTATCGACAATCTGAGAAAGCATCCAAATATGCCCGAGGCATCTATAAGAAAGTGAAATAGCAGTATGTAGAATAGTAAAGCAACAGATAGAGTACCGACGTCCATTGTTCCAAATACAAATTAAAGTACCAAAAATCCTTGAACAGAGAAAAACGCTAATCATGTGAGGAGTGTGATATGTCCAAAAATAAAAATACCATCAGACCATATCAATAAACCAGCAACATAGACCAGCATCGCTAGTTTTGAAGGCAGAGTGATAAACATTAATCATTTTTTTTTCACAAGAGAGAAAACGTTGTTTTGAATATATTATATGAAGTAAAACAGTCCATGAAGTCATTACATTTTCACATCTGAAGATTGGAACCCAAATATCCATCCAGAAAAGTGGAAGTCCCACCCCAGACAATGATAGAAAAATATCCCATGTCACATACAGGGACATGATATAAAACCCAGTAACGGTCCACATGGAGATTATCTACAAATCTGAGAAAGCATCCAAATATGCCCGAGGCATCTATAAGAAAGTGAAATAGCGGTATGTAGAATAGTAAAGCAACAGATAGAGTATCGACGTCATTGTTCCAAATACAAATTAAAGTACCCAAAACCCTGCAACAGAGAAAAACGCTAATCATGTGAGGAGTGTGATATGTCCAAAATATAAAAAGACCATCAGACCATATCAATAAACCAGCAACATAGACCAGCATCGCTAGTTTTGAAGGCAGAATGATAAACATTAATCATTTTTTTTTCAAAAGAGAAAAAATGTTATTTTGAATATATTATATGAAGTAAAACAGTCCATGAAGTCATTACATTTTCACATCTAAAGATTGGAACCCAAATATCCATCCAGAAAAGTGGAAGTCCCACCCCAGACGGTGATAGAAAAATACCCCATGTCACATACAGGGACTTGATATAAAACCCAGTAACGGTCCACATGGAGATTATCGACAATCTGAGAAAGCATCCAAATATGCCCGAGGCATCTATAAGAAAGTGAAATAGCAGTATGTAGAATATTAAAGCAACAGATAGAGTACCGACGTCCATTGTTCCAAATATAAATTAAAGTACCCAAAATCCTGCAACAGAGAAAAACGCTAATCATGTGAGGAGTGTGATATGTCCAAAATATAAAAAGACCATCAGACCATATCAATAAACCAGCAAAATAGACCGGCATCGCTAGTTTTGAAGGCAGAGTGATAAACATTAATCATTTTTTTTTCACAAGAGAAAAAACGTTGTTTTGAATATATTATATGAAGTAAAACAGTCCATGAAGTCATTACATTTTCACATCTGAAGATTGGAACCCAAATATCCATCCAGAAAAGTGGAAGTCCCACCCCAGACAATGATAGAAAAATACCCCATGTCACACACAGGGACATGATATAAAACCCAGTAACGGTCCACATGGAGATTATCGACAATCTGAGAAAGCATCCAAATATGCCAAAGGCATCTATAAGAAAGTGAAATAGCGGTATGTAGAATAGTAAAACAACAGATAGAGTACCAACGTCCATTGTTCCAAATACAAATTAAAGTACCCAAAATCCTTGAACAGAGAAAAACGCTAATCATGTGAGGAGTGTGATATGTCCAAAATATAAAAAGACCATCAGACCATATCAATAAACCGGCAACATAGACCAGCATCGCTAGTTTTGAAGGCAGAGTGATAAACATTAATCATTTTTTTTTCACAAGAGAAAAAACGTTGTTTTGAATATATTATATGAAGTAAAACAGTCCATGAAGTCATTACATTTTCACATCTGAAGATTGGAACCCAAATATCCATCCAGAAAAGTGGAAGTCCCACCCGAGACAATGATAGAAAAATACCCCATGTCACATACAGGGACATGATATAAAACCCAGTAACGGTCCACATGGAGATTATCGACAATCTGAGAAAGCATCCAAATATGCCCGAGGCATCTATAAGAAAGTGAAATAGCAGTATGTAGAACGGTAAAGCAACAGATAGAGTACCGACGTCCATTGTTCCAAATACAAATTAAAGTACCCAAAATCCTTGAACAGATCAAGAAAAACGCTAATCATGTGAGAATTCTAAGTAAATTTAATCTATTAACATTGCAAATAAAATTACACCGAAGTCAAAAACATTGCCTGGCCATACTCATGGAAAATTTGTCATCAAAAAGTCAAAAAATTAAGAAGACTGCCCTCATACGGGGAAACCAGTCTTGAACGTTTAATTTACAGAATTCAAAAATATTAAAAGGTCCAGCACAGTAAAATAAACTAAAAGCAGCCCAATTAAGTGGGCCTGCTAAGCAAGAAAAACAAATTAACCAAACTACTCCTCCGGTGGTTCCTCCACGATTCGGCACCATCCTTCGGAAGTTCCAGGATCACTAGGTGCTACCTCCACATGCATGCCACGACTCCCCTCCTGAAGGCCCGAATGCTGGCCGGCTTTTTCCGAGCTCAGACCTGCCGGACGGGTGCATTCTTCCTCCGTTTGGGCCTCCTCGCGGAAGACCACAGTGACTAAAGCCGTGATTCGCGTGCGGTTGAGAGAGGAAACGGTAAAGGAAAAATTGCGCGGTGCGTCGATGGAGAAAGGTGAACGGTGGGTGTGCCGGGGAGCAGGGGAATCCATACGGTGGCCAGATCCTACAAGCCGACCCCGCCCACTCCTAGTATTTGGATATAGACCTGCGTAATAATCACTGGACTGGCCGGAAGTCAACTCTGTTGAGGGGCTGGAGGGAGCGCGCAGGGGTTGACCTCTAGTGCTCCCCCTGCGGCAACACATCCTATGACGCACACGAGGCATGGGTGCAATCTCAGGCGCAGTGGGCACAAGAGGAGACGGAGAAGAAGAATTCCAATTAACAGAGGAAGACAGACAGAGACAAAATTGAGAGAAATGAAAATATGCAGCAAGGTCTAGGCAGCAGTTCAGCTGGCCACTTCTCCTTATTGTCAAAGTTAGCAGGCAATGTGATCCAGCAACCGGCTTGTCTGAAAAACCATGGCTAAACACCATTTTGTCGACCCGACTGCAATGCAATCAAAGGACGCCCGTCATAATTAATCTCTAATCATTAATAATGAGAGCCGAAGGCCGGATCATATTGGAGCGTGCGGAATCGCTAAGAGGAGTGGAGGTCCGATCTTGAACAGTGTTAAAAATTAATTAATGCGGATTTGATGTGAAAACTTAATTGAACAGCGTTAAATGTTAATGCGATTGATATGAAATCGCCATATCCATGTCCCATTGCCTTAAACGCCATCGAATGCACCCGCAACCGGGAGCAAGGCAAGTTTTTATTGAGGACACGTGGCAGAAATTTATTCGAGCGGATCTTTGTTTGGGCCGCTCGCACAGTGGAAATCCGGACCCGAAAAATATTAGGGCGAGTTTGATAAGAAATTCGCGTCACAACTTCCCTCCGTACGCCAGCCCAACTTCTGACCCGAAAAATATTAGGGAAGAATTCATTTGGTTTTCGCGTCACAAAATTGGCCGACGTCAGCAGGCTATTTTGGAACGCGAATTTGGTTTGAATTATGGTTTATCGCCGTTTGAAGTCCGTCGGGTTCGACTTAAGAACAATTTTGTTTGATCCCATCTTATAAAATTTGTGTTGGTTTTCTTTGATAGTATACATATTTATAATAAATCATGGGAATACCACACTAAACATGTGGAAAAGTTATATAAATAATTATTGAGAACAATCATTTTTATGTAAGAATATCCAAGGCGAGGTCTGTGTAGAGAACCGGGGTCGTGAAAACTATTCAAATATAAAAATCTCACTTAATAAAGAGACAAAATTGTTGTGCTTTCGGAACCTGACCCGAGGATTGGACATGAGTTAACAAACAAAAGGATAGCGGAACCAGACATGCACCCGTGGTCAAGCCCTCTACCAAAACCACGAGCGGAATCACAAAAGCTGGTTGCCCATATCGCACCGCTTTTGCGGAGTAGGCGGTATTTCCTATTCGCGAGCGATTCCATAGGGAATGCGACACGTGGTGAAGTGACCCCCGGAAAACCACCGTTTAACCCGCGCCATCGCACGTTAAAGCCCGACGTTGGAAGCCGAGCGAAATTGCCAAGAGTCGTTGATTTGGAGAAGGGCCATCGGACGATGGTCGCACATTGAACTTGCCCGGAGGTTAACTAAGGTGTGCGGAGGATAGCCAGGTACGATACGAGTGTTTGATTGGTTATTGATATATATAGGTGGGGCCGGAGTATAATGAAATTGTTTAATTAAACGATTGGCGGATAATTAGCATAAGTCTGGAGCGTGATTGTTGTAAGGCTGGGTGGTGAAATATAGAGTCGAAAGTTCATTACAAGTTATTTATTTAAAAAGAAACGTGGAGTATAAATACAAAGTGTTGAAAGTTAAACATTGGTTATAAGGCTTGGAGATAATATAAAGTCGGGAATATAAATTAAGTCCAACCATTGTGGATAGTATTTATTTATCAAATTCTACGAATTTGATAAATAAACCCGAAGAAAGAAGAAGTCAATCAAGACTCAGGCTAGAGGAAAAGAACGGGGTAAACCAAGGGAAAATGCTGACAGAGCGATTGTAGACACACCAGCTCTCCTTGGGGGTCCAATTTCAGTTTTGTTGCGTCACACGATGATCTCTCTTCTCTGGCATTTACTTGTATTGAAGATCACTATTCTAGGAATAAGGAGTTATTTTCCCCAAAAATAACCCTAGCCAAACATTGACAATGCATCAAGGATATCTTTCTATGCTTCATAAGTACATATGTTCTACTTCTAAATCATGTCTTGGAAGTGGTTGTTTTGCTGGAAATTATTCACCAGTTGGTTTCATACCAAAGTCTTTTTCTCATTTTCAGCATCCAATACATGAAAAAGATAATGGTTTAAACAACATAAATATTTGAAATTTTGCAAGAATTGTCTGACACACTTTGCATATTAATTTTGAAGTCAAGTGCATGATGCTGTATAGGATCAAGTGTCATTTTGAATACCAAATGTTTCACAAGAAACTTCTCAACATGCTACCCTGCAGTAAGGATTAAATGACAATATTGCATCAACTATTTCCATAATAAAGTGCACCTCGGCCATAAGACTAAACAACTACAAATGTTGTAGATCTAACAAGACCACACAATCAAATGTATTCCACAAGGCCAATACTGTATGAAAATGAAAAGGAGTTTGCAACCAAAAATACCTTAGGCAACTAATTCAATTAGATACACCAAACCATTAGCAAAAAGGAAAACCAGCCTACTCAAAAGGCAAGCGTTTACCTCCTTTGACAAAATTTTGAGTTCCGAAACAAGGGCCTTTATTGTCTTGTTAATGCCCCTAGTAATTTGAATGGGGTTTGCACCTGCTGCAACAACCTAAACAAAAAGGTTTCATTTCAAATTATTTTCCACAAATTTAAGATACAACCATTGTCAGCTTTGTATTTCCTAACAAGCTCATAAATTTTGACAAAAGAACCAAAATTTTTTAATACCTGATAGCAATTTTTTCACTCAAAAACTATCTTAGACTCAATAAGCCCAACCCAAAACTAAAAAACCAAACACCATAAGACCCTACAAAATTGAATAGATGATCTTAATCCAGTACTATCGACAAAAAGTTACCTTTACACCCTCACTTATTAAACCCTGTGCTATTGAATTTTAACTTCAACTGCTGCAGCAGAAGGACGGATGCAGCAGCAACATTTTTTTTTTGAGGTTGCTTGCATGCCATCCAGAAATTTAATTCAGCATTTAAAATTCCTGCAAGTTTTTTTTGTAGACGGCCGCAGCCATATTTCTGTACAGGATTGTATTTAAACACAACAACTAGCATTAACGCAATTCACCAACCAGAAATTAAACAAACAAAAATTTACCCCCCAGTTTTGTAAATTCAAAAGGAGGACATGTGGAGCATTAATATTGGATCGCATGAAATTGAAGGGAATCTGGAAACCTGAAAACTGGACTCGAATTTTTTATAAGGCACATTGGATTGAGAATTCACGTTACAAATTAGGCAGACGTTAGCATCCCATTTTGGAACGCGAATTTGGTTTGAAATTCAATCTATTCAGACTTTTGAAGTCCGACGGAAAGGGTTCTTTAATGTTTTGATAGTTTAATATATACATATGTTTTAAACATATGTTATATATATATCATATGCGAAATGAAGGTGGGCCATAGAATTTAGTTTTAATTTTATTTTTTTTTAAAGAGGGTTTATTATAATATGTTTTATATGTTACGGCATATAAAAATAAAAAGGACAAAAAAGCTTGGTAGTTTTTTTATAGACAGTACGTAAATTTTTTATTACACAGCAGTGTGTAAAAAGTGAAAGACTGAGTGTAACTTTTTAAGTGTGTATGCACAGCAGTGCGAAAGTGAAAAACATAGCAGAGTGTTTTAGAGACAGAGTATGTTTGTTTTGAACAGAAAGTGAGTTGGTTTTATGCACTGTGTTTTGTAGCAGTCATAATTTTGTAATCCCTCTCAGTGAGGAAGAAGTGTAATATTTTTTTTTTGAGTTATTGAAGGGAATAGAAGTTTGTTTTCAAAGTATTGAAACTCTGTCTCGTGTCAAAGAAATTTTTATTTTCTCTGTGTTAGAGGAAGGGAGATTTATTCTCCATTCATTATTCTGGAATTTTTCAATATTCCAACATGTGCAAGAACAACAGATGTTCTGGTTCCATCCCCAGCTAAATCATTTGTCTTTGCCGCAGCTTGCCTTACCAACTTGGCCCCAATATTTTCAACTGGGTCCTCTAATTCAACCAATAAAAAGGCCAAAACTATAGCATTGAGATACATTTCATTACACTGTCAATAACAATAAAATTTGACTCAGCCATAACCCTTTCCTTTTATTGTTGTGAAAAACTTTATGCATTACTCTAATGTGGCTAGTCCATAGGCCAAGTAGACCACCGGGTAACAAATATGTTTCCTTTCACCTTTGAGTTTTCAAATTATGCCTACCAAATCTAATACATTTAAGAGGGGGAACTAATACAACGTTAAAAAGAAAACCAGAGCACACATCTACAAATTACCTCCTTAGCTACTGTCACACCATCATTAACTATTTTTCGGAGAACCATGCTTGCTCTCCAAGACAACATTTTTCCCTTCGCCCCAAGGGTGACTCCAACAAGATCAGCAAGTTTGTTCACACCGCCTGCAAGACAAATTGACAATGCTTTCAGTAAGTGTGCAATTGAATGTCAGACCATATGCAAAAACAACCCTCCATGAAAAATTAAAATAACACATTAAAATCGAATATAAGTGGACAAGGAAAGATCCACCGCAGTGAAGTTTCACGTGCAGGTGACCTTCCTTTAAACATAATTTTTTCTCTGACCTGCAATTTTTTTGTCACTGAGCCATCCTTGTTGAAGTACAACTCCTTTCCATAGCTCTTGTATTAACTACCTTCTCTCTGTCGCGTAATCTCAGAGTCCCTCTTCTGCTTGAGCGATTAAAGGAAATGGGTGAAAAAACTGAAAGAGAAGACAATTGTCTGCCATAATTATCAAACATTGCACCCAACTTCTTCCCCTTTCCATTGTTACCCAATGAGGCAGATGTGGCAATTGTTGTCATACTGCCCAAAGCAGAGGCCATCTTCTCTTATGCTGAATATAGAATTACAAGATCTTCATATTAGTATGAACCTTAAAAAACATGACTTCCATTGCTAAAAACCACTTTTAAGTTGTAACAGGCAAACTAAACAACTATCGCAACTTTTGGCAACTTCTGGAGCATTAAGAGAGAAACAACCAAAGAGAAATACAACCACAATCCTCATTTTAATGAGACCAGAATATATATTTGCATTAAGATAATAGAAATAAATCATGACTATATTAAGGCCAGCACAAAACAATCTTTAACCAGTGTCTCTCACGGCCTTCAGGTTGCCATGCTAGAGGTTGCATATTTTTAATTTAAATTCTTGACCTCTCATGCCCATCTATGAATGCATCCAATGGGATATCTACATCAAATGCTCCTTATATCCCCAAAAACAAATTCCCTACTACAAGAGCACCAGTATTGATGGATCACCCCACACCATCCCACCCACTAGAAACGGTGAAAAAGGAAACCCGAGAAACCTTCTGAAATATCTCAATATGACTATATGGGTGGTTCTTATCAATCAACCAACCATTCAAAACATGCTCATCAATCCAAACCATAAGTATTATGTGACAATATTCAAGCAGGCACTGAATCGGATTTCTGAAGCTATGTTAGAGAAACCCTAAACTCTCACTGAAAATAGGTGAAATGTGGCACCACTCAGAGATGGACATGTGCCAATTGGTACAAGTGGTAGAAAATTGGCATGCTCAAACAACGAGGTGATGCAGGAATGACATGAGGGAGAAAATATCAGAAAAGCCCCAAATCTGGAGAACTAAAGCTCATCACCAACCCGAGATTGACAACTTTACATGATGTAACCTATGAAATCGTAAATGGAGAAATCATAGTAACAATAAAGTAACCCATGTAACAATAAATTCGGATTCATCCTGGGAGTGGTAATGGATGAAATCATAGTGAACAACAGGAAACACGCAGAGTTGCTTACAATCAAATAGATGAAAAAACACATACAAAAAACCTAGATAATAATCATGAACAAGCTTAATATTGAATTATGAACTGTAAAGGAACTTACAAAATGTGACATTACGAACATGGTCAAGCGCACAAGCAAAAATATCCTGGACATGACCCTGGTTGACAAGTTGTATTGCTCATGATGCAAGAAGATTTGTACCTGCACTGCCAAGTCAATCAAAATCCATCATTATCTATACAATAAATACAAGTAATTGATGTAGTATTTTTTACTCTAAGATGCATTCTTATGATAATGTTAGAACATATGCTGAAAATGTCAAAACATACTTGAATAAGCTCCTCTTCGTTTCAAGAACAATTTATTGGAGTCGCATGAACTTGGAACAAGACTCCCACGATCTGAAAGAGTAGCAACTAAGTCAACAGTGACTTTTTTGTTGCTACGCTGGATCAAGGGAGGTTTGCTCCAAGATTAAATCGCTCCAATAAATTATTCTCTACTAAACAAGGCCAACCACGTGAAGGTGGAAGCTCTTATGGCCCCTCCCCCCCCCCCCTCACATCACTCTCAATTCCCCAATACCCAATCTATATTTCATTTTTTACTTTCATGAGCATTAAAAAAAATATTCAATAACTAATAAAAACAATTCAACAAAAAGTACGCAAGGAAACATTGCAATTACTGCTTGACATAAAAATAGTAATGATAAATGAGTTTTTTATATAACGCAAAAAACGTTCCAAGTATGGTAACGTTTGTCTTATAATAATACAATATTTTACATTATCAAATTTTCCTTTTCTTCTTCCTATTTCTAAAGCTCCTAATTACATCATCAATATCATCGTGCTCTGCTCCTGTTTCGTGCCTTTCGACCCGCACTGCTGACCTAGTTGCGTATTCACGATGTTTGGGCTCATCCAGTGACGGGGCATCGCCTACAAAAACAGATAATATTAAATTTTAATTGTCATTTTTTAAATATCATTGAACTAGTTCGGTAATATTAATAAAAAAAATTGCAATGAGATTATTTACCTGGTGCACCAGTTGTCGCCGCTGACCTAGTTGCGTAGTCACGATGTCTAGTCTCATCCAGTGACAGGGCATCGCCTACAAAAACAGATAATATTAAATTTTAATTGTCAGTTTTTAAATATCATTGAACTAGTTCGATAATATTAATAAAAAAAATTGCAATGAGATTATTTACCTGGTGCACCAGTTGTCGCCGCTGACCTAGTTGCGTTGTCACGATGTCTAGTCTCATCCAGTGACGGGGCATCGCCTACAAAAACAGATAATATTAAATTTTAATTGTCAGTTTTTAAATATCATTGAACTAGTTCGGTAATATTAATAAAAAAAATTGCAATGAGATTATTTACCCGGTGCACCAGTTGTCGTCGTTGACCTAGTTGCATAGTCACGATGTCTGGTCTCATCCAGTGACAGGGCATCGCCTACAAAAACAGATAATATTAAATTTTAATTGTCAGTTTTTAAATATCATTGAACTAGTTCGGTAATATTAATAATAAAAAATTGCAATGAGATTATTTACCTGGTGCACCAGTTGTCGCCGCTGACCTAGTTGCATTGTCACGATGTCTGGTCTCATCCAGTGACGGGGCATCGCCTCAAAAAACAGATAATAATTAAATTTTAATTATCAGTTTTTAAATATCATTGAACTAGTTCGGTAATATTAATATAAAAAATTGCAATGAGATTATTTACCTGGTGCACCAGTTGTCGCCGTTGGGACTGTTGCCCTGTCTTCCTCTCTGGTGGTAAGATCCTCAAGGGAAACATTCTCTGTCATTTAAACAAAAACGTTATAAGGACAACCATCAAGGTATAATTAGAAAAAATTATAAGTGGAAATTAATTACCGTCACGGCCCTCACTGATAGTAGCATTGTCACCCTGGTCCCCACTACAATGATCAGGTTGCACGTGAGGATCATCTACATCTGGCTCTAAAACTGGGTTATTTGCCTCGTCGGTAGTGCTGCTCCCCTGATTTAAAAAAAATTGTTAGACATTAAATTTATGGACGAAAACAAACATATTGAAAGGTTAATGTTTTACCTTATCAGGCATTTTGGATCTTGGGACCTGCCCCAAGCTTCTGCGATGTTCAACTACGGCTTGATAGCCAAAATGGAAAGCGATATTTTTATCTTCCTCTGTAGTTTCTGTTCCGAAGTCATCACCCTACATTACATATGATTGTGTATTTTTAATCATATTTGATAGGATTACAAAAACGTTGGAAGGAGATACAATTAATTATAAGATGTTTAGCTACTTAATTAAAATTCTTGCAGCTAATTTCAAGTAGCCACCCTGGCCTAGCTTGTGATGGCCCTTTTTTTCAATCCTAGCTTTGGTTGCCTTTGAGGTGTTAGGCAACCTAGCATCAAAATATTGAAGTCAGATATGACGTAGCACACTTTTATTTTAGACATAAAGAAAATTAAAGTTATTGAATTAAAGTTGTAATTTACCTTGCGGGTCCAGTTGGCATTTTTCCTTCTTTCTTTTCCCTTTTCTCTTTTCCGTCATGGATGAGTGCTCTCCACTCACTCTCTGAAACTGCGAGAGGACGCTCATATCTAGGGTTAAATTGCAATTGCGCCCTATAGGTGTCCCTGGTATATTTCAAATATTTGCCGGCTACCTGAGCCACCGCTTTTCTGTCAAATGTGCCGACCCCAAAAAGGGCTTCTAGATAATCTAGAAGTTCTTTTTTCAGGTTGGAATTCTGGGAATTCCACCCTGTACGTATGGTTGGGCCAAAAATTACCAACGCATGGCTCTCCAAAATCCTGTAGAACTCATTGTTTCCTACACAGAATAAAACCAAAAAAAAAAAAAAAAAGATATTATCATTAATTTAAAAATAAAAATCATGATAAATATGTTTTAGATGAAGTACATGAAATAGTTAAAATGTTAAAATTTACCTGGGAGTTGTACATGCTTTATAGGGACACCCTCATCGTTCACCAACAACGTGCCATTAATGGTCCCTGTGGAGCTGACACGTGTAGCTCCAGGAAATGAAATAATGTAGTTGGCCATATCAGCCTCATCATTGCCAACACATTCAGCAGTTGGTCGGGTGTCTGCTTGGGCAGGGTGTGTTTCTTGGCTGGCACCTAAAGGAGTAGAAGGTGTACGAGAGGGTTGTTGGGAAATCTCTTGCCCTTGTGTCCCACTACCACCAACACCAGGTTCAGCAAATGCCAGAAAACACTACATACAAAAGAACTTTTTGTTAGTTTAGTCAATGTAAAAATTAAAAATCAAACTATCACAATTCATCTCATGCAGAACAAAAAAAATATCCTTTTGACTTTTTATTATTACCTGATATGTTTCTAGCTGGCTCATAATTTTTTTTATCCTCTCTTCTGTTTTAGTTGTTTGAGGCACGCCTATCAAAGTATTAAATTCTGACCTTGCATCTCATGCCTTTTTTCGCAACAAGAACACTGGAGATAGGGATGAAGAAAACTCTTCCTCAAAGAGGGAATCATCAGGCGTACCATGGCTAGGTGTCTGCATATTTGAACAAAATTAATATTATTTCAATTATGTAAATAACTAAAATACCTGAAGATAGAGCAATGCCGGCACTTTACATGTTCTTCCGCTGGCCTCTTTCCATGATCATCCCGTCTCGGGGTTGTTCCTGCACTGCTCTGATCAGTCTGCCACATTGCAATAAAATTATAAATGTAAAAACTTGAAAACAATATCTAACTTGAAAACACAAAATGAAACTGAAATAATTTCTAATAAGACACCGGAAGACAGAGTTAGAGTTTCAAATATGCCTTGCATTGAATTCAGTCCTGGAAACATGTCATTGCACATTAAGGCACCCAAACATTCAATCCACAAATGATATATTTAAGTAGGCTTCTCCTATTCGGGGAAAACACCATACCTATAATGCATTCACTTGCATGTATAAAGGGAAAGGAAAACATGTTTTCATACAACGGTGACAAAGGCATCTTGGGGAAAGGTATCTTCACTTTTTATTTATGTTGTTCACCCACACCACTCTCGTGTTTTCACTAATCCTATTTTGTCATTTTTGGATTCAAATTAAGTTAAGGCCTTAATTATTTTTTGACCTTTCGGTGTAGTTTTTATAAGTGGCATGTATGGATTTTCCATTAATTCTGCACTTTTTCTCTTCATGCACATGTTTCCCTTGAAATCAAATGCATGATTTAGTCCCATACATTTAACAAGTTGTTGGATCAACTCCATAGGAAATATCATGTTTCCTATTCAATCAAAATTTATCTCAGTTAGGGTAGGGAGGAAGGTTTTCCCTTTGTATTAATAGGGCACTTCTAGCTTGCATTTTTATTATATATTTCAAATTTAGTGTCGTTTCAATTAGGGCATGAATTTTTGCAACTTTCAAGGTGAGAATGAACAAAGAAAATTTTTTGTGATGGATGACTGTATATGACTCCATGGCCAGAGGAAAAGGCACTAATCTACTTCTTCAAATATCTATAGTTCTCATTCACCTCATACGGAGATGGTCCCTGATTTTGAGCCAAATGTTGCAGCAAAAGTTCCCCCCCTCCATAATTTGATATTCAATGGAAATTTCTTAAATTGATGATGGGGCATGATTATGGAACATTGGCACATACATATGTAATGGAATTCCAAGATCATGATATATGTTTTCATATGTTTATGGAGGTGGTGGAGCAAAAAAGAGCTCAAATAGAGCTGAAATTTTTCACATAAAAAGGATTGTGGGCTTGACTAATGGTTCCATTTAAAAAATGATATCTAGACAGAGAATAAGTGTAGCATGCAAACAGGCATTGAAAATCCATCTGAGTTTGCATTGTATTACTTATGATGGATTCAAATTTGGGTTTCAAAATGCCAGGTTATGGCATGATTTTGTCGAGAAACCCTTAGTTGGATTCTCATGTTGGTTTAATTTATTTTTAAGTTTGTTTTGCAATCTTTGGGTGATAGTAACTCATGAACTAGGTTACCAATGTGTAACAATAATATTTCAAGAATAAAGTTGTGATTTTTTTATATTATTATTATTATCTATTAGCTACAAGTATTGACACCTAATGCCTAGAATTTTGACATCTTGATAGCATGGATAATTTCGAAAATGTTTCTAGTAATGTTAACATAATAACTATCATTACATGTCTTCACTTTTGTCACCATAATAGACCTGTGATATGGACTCATCACACAACTTCATATGCTATGTCCCAACAAGTTCAAACTGGTTGAACCTACCTCATACTTGCTTAAATCTAACAATAAGCATATGCCAATTATTTCTTCCAAATAACATGCCAATTATTTTCTGCCATGACAGCTTTGACACTATTAGCATTTTACTGCAAGGTTGGAAAGCTCAAGCTTCTCAATTATCATATTACCATGGCGGATAAGTTCGTTGATAAAATTATTGTAGTATTTAACCCGCTTGGGATTGACTGCACCCCTTCCATCTGCTGTAATGGGTTAATAAGAATTATATTAACCATATATTGCTAGGTTTCTAAGTTGTGCATGAAGGAACATATGTGTATATGTGTTACTAGGTACAAGTCGAGACCAGGAGATAGAGAATTTTTAAGTGTCTAATACCATTTCACTCATGAGAGCAACATCTCGAGAGCAACATCCCTCTGGCAAGTAATATCATCCATGAAAAAAAAATGTAATTATAAATAATAAGCTCTATGTCATATATATATATATATATATATATATATATATAATTTCAATTAGTTAATTATCATAATCACATCTTTCTCTTTGCTAAGTCCGGCTAACAAAGCACAATTCTCAACTAGGCTAGCATAGCATAACCAGTTGAGGATGAGAGGATGAACCTCTTCAACAAGGCCATCCAAGATCAAATCTCACTGGGGTGGTTGTGCCTTGTGCTAGGGGAGGAGACATGCTAAAAATCCAGTGAGCTAAAGGGCTGAACACCTCACAGTGCTTACACCTATCGCCTATCGAAGTGATGTTCTTTCACCTTGTACGAGAACTTGTCTAGAGAAGGATTTCCCGCTTAGATGCTTTCAACAGTTCTTCCATACCAACTTCGTTGCCCGATGCTGCTAGGCGTGACAACCGGTACACCATAGGTTGGCCCAACCCAGTCCTCTCGTACTAGGGTTGGCTCCTCGTAGTTCTCCCTTCAACACTAGCGGTAGATAGGAACCGAACTGTCTCACAACATTCTAAACCCAACTCACGTACCACTTTCATCGGCGAACAACCGATCCCTTGGGACCTTCTTCAACCCCAAGATGTGATGAGTTGACATCGAGGTGCTAAATGACTCCGTCCATAAGAGCTCTTGGGAGTCATCAACCTGTTATCCCCGGCGTACCTTTGATCCGTTGAACGAGAGCCCTTCCACGCGGGACTCCCGAATCACTATGGAAAACTTTCGTCTCTGTTCGACCAGTGAGTCTTACAGTGAGGCAGGTTTAGACCTTTACGCTTGCTTATTGAAAGCACCTACCTTCGCACACCTCCATTACTCTTTAGGAGGCATCTGCCTCAGATAAACTACCCACCTTGCAGTGTCCTGCCCTAAGAATCAATCTAGAGAAAGAAACGGTTAGGCATCCTTAGATGAAAGAGTGGTATTCCAGGATTGATAGTTCCCCACCTTCCACCTATCCCACACATTCGTAAGAGGTTGTCACTGCGAAGCTATAGTCAAGGTGCACGGGGTCTTACCGTCTAGCCGTTGGTACTTTGCATCTTCACAGAGAATTCAATTTCATTGGGTCCATGTCAGAGATAGCGGGGTAGTTGTTACACCATTCGTGCAGGTTGCTACTTATGCGACAAGGAATTTCACTACCTTAGGACAGTTAGAGTTACTGCCACCATTTATCGGGGCTTCCATTCGAAGCTTATCACACTTCTCCTTCTAACCTTCCAGCACCGAGCAGGTGTCATACTCTATACATCGTGTTACCACTTGGCAGAGTCCTGTGTTTTTAATAAACAGTCGCTACCCCCCTGGTATGTGTCGCTTTCCCAACCCAAAGATAGGAGGGAGAGCACCCCTTCTCCCGAAGTTATGGGGTCATTTTACCGAGTTCCTTCAACATGGTTCTCTCAAGTGCCCTAGTATACTCTACTTGTTCACCCATGTCGGTTTGGGGTACGGTTAGTTCACCAGGAGGATCGCCCTCCCAATTTGAAGTTTTTTCCTGGAAGTTGAAACCCTAACAGAAGTGCGCTTTTGCATTCATTCAATTTGGTTGGCAGGAAAATCGAACTCTCATCCAAATCACTTCAACAAACATGCATGGTTCAATAGTCGGGGCAACTTCGTCACTTTCGTGTACCCATCGGACGAAATCCCTTTCGGGAGTTCCTTAGGGACCGATTCACTCTGCGTAGATTGACTAAATGTAGAAACCCTGGAACTGGCAGTCAATCATGTTTTTCACATGATTCATTGTTACTCATGTCAGCATTCTCACTTCTGATATCTCCAGGTGTTGTCCCTTCCCCGATTGACAGAACGTCCTGCTACTGACACTTGGTTGGCGCCTTGCTTTCTCACCCTCCTCTCCCTCGTAACCTTGGTCGAGTCCCTACTGGGCCTCTCCTTTTAGTCGAGCCACTAAACCTACCTCTCAATGGCGGCGATGGCGGCCCTCACCATATGAATAGTGAGTGACTCTGTCCCTCACCATATGAATAGTGAGTCCCTATCGGGCCTTTAGTCGAGAGTTTGGCTGGCTCACCCTCACCCTTATGGGTGAGCAATAAATAACCTTGGCTCTTTAGAGCCCGTTTAACGCTTCCAAGGTCTCATCGCTTTGGTGAATCACTTGAGTCCCGATACATTTTCGGTTCCATGGAGCTAGACCAGTGAGCTATTACGCTTTCTTCGAAGGATGGCTGCTTCCAAGCCCACCTCCTGGTTGCCATCGCTCGATCACTTCCTTTTCCACTAAGTGATTGCTTAGGAACCTTAGCGTATGATCAGTTTTGTTTCCCTCTCGACTCTAGATCTTAACACCCAAAGTCTGTCTGTACGATTGATTAATCCTGTACTCAGATTTTCCTTGGGGTTGGTCAAGCTTTGGGCCACCCTAGCCCATTGAGTGCTCTACCTTGGGCCATATTATACACACGCTCTACTGAAATAGATTTCACGGAAAACCAGCTATATCCGATCTTGGTTGGCCTTTCACCCCTAGCCATAAGTCATCCCTGTATTTTGCCACATACGTGGGTTCGGTCCTCCAAGGCCTTAAGGAGCTCTCTTCAACCTGCTCATGGGTAGATCGATCAGTTTCGGGTCAAATAGTCACAACTGGGAGATTCCCTGGCTGGAAAGCGCCTACACCTATGTGGTGCAGGTCTGGTGCAATCTCGAGATAACTTTGATGGCTTAAATGCCTTGGGTAGCCTCCTCAAGCCACAAGTCAAACCTAAAATATAACAGACAACTTGAGACAAAAAAAAGAGAAAAAATATAAAAATTAACTAAAAAGCGTAGATTTAATATTTATTAGAAAATAATTTTCAATTAAAATTTATAGAAAAAATAAAAATAAATGAATAAATAAATTAAATCAAAGTTATAAAAATGAAAAAGATAAATAAGTAATTTTACTATATATATATATATATGAATATGAGAATATATTTATTTAATATATTAAATAAAAAAATAAATTTTTTATTATTTTTACATAAAATTTTAAAAATATATATTAAAAAATATAAAATAATTTATTATTATTATTATTTTTATATAAAATTTTAAAAATATATATTAAAATATAAAAACATAAATTATTTAGAATAAGTTAAGTAAATAAATTTTGATAAAAAATATTATATATATATATATATATATATATATATATATATATATATATATATATATATATATATATATATAAAAGTAGTATTTGGTTTTATGTGTGGAATTAAAATTAATATTATTAAAAATATCATTTTTTTTTTTAGAGATAGTTCCACTAATTATTATAAGAAATATTAGGTGCTTTTATTTTATTTTATTTACATTGCAATAATTTCTTTTTCTTCTTTATTTTGTGAATCAACATTTAATACATTGTGAGAGATCACATATCACAAAATTATGGTCCTCATTATGACCACACTTGAAAATAGGATCACATTACAAACAAGTCGAGAGAACTAGATTAACTAGAAATAGAAAATCCAAAATAACCAAAAAACTCCAAAACCTGAAAACACCCAATCTTCATCACTGATGAGGAAGGAGGATCGGGACATGATCACCTTTCTTGTTACCAGAAGCCGAGGGACCACAGAAATCTTCGTGAACATAAGCTTCCATATGCTCCATTCATCCTTCCAAGTGCATTAGACTTTCTAAGATCCCTTTTTTCCCACAATGCAACAACACCACCTTATCTAGCATACACCACTAGTTCTGTTGGAGGTCAATCACGAAACGATAACCTTATTCCTATCCTCATGCCAAACCAGATCCATTTTCTCCAAAATATTTGAAATCTATCAAAGTACATCATCAACAAAATCGAAGGGAGGCGACATCTCAATTCTTCCTAGAGAGTGCACAATGATTTGATCAATCTCCTCCTCTAGACCGTGATTTTCTTTAGGATGCACTATTCCATGGCCTAATGGACCCACGCCTCAACAGGATCGACCTTGTTGTCTAATCATGGACCCTAGTTTGATCCAATTTCACCGACAACCCATAAAGTGCCACCCTCCATGTTCCCCCAAAACAATCACGCCAAACCTGTCGTCAACACACCCCACAGCATATGTACCAAGGAGAAGTCGGGTTTCTTTTGTCACTCTCCACTACAGGATGACAATTTCCGCACTAGAAGATACCCTTAGCTCTCCAAACCAGAAACCAAACACCCCAGATCTCCCCTTTACCACCTTGTATAAATAACTCAAAATTTGCAGTTGCTAATGAATTCAGACAAATAAATAGACACAAAATTCTTCTACTCAATATGCATAAGGGAAAACATACAAGAGAAACACATGTTATCATTCAATCATAATGAACATTGTTTTTACTGGTGAAACCAACTGGGAAAAACCCCTCATATGTTTGTATTATATCAGATGAGAAAAATGGTTTATTACAATGAAAACTTTAATCCTTGAAGCTCAACCTGCACTACAATACTGATCTCCTCTCATTGATCTTATCTACCCAATACTTAGGAAAAATAGGCCTCCTTCTTCCTCCTATTTCCTTTCACAATTCCCGCTCCTAAAGAATAGGGAAGTTCCTATTTCCTTGCGCAATTGCCAAGAGAATTAGTTCACCTGCTACATGCGAAAACTGTAGACTCACTAGTATATAATAATTATTACACTTAAGCCTTTTTCATCCACTCAGTTATGAAATTCTAATTGCATGAATGACTAGGGATATTTTTAGTAAATTGATTAGTTAACAGAGAGATCAGTGAGTTAACAACATTTTCAACTAATCAACTGAACTCATACTGACTCTATTCTAGACCAGAGCTCAGATAAATGAGTTTCACTAAATATAACTCCACTAGATTTCCAGATCTTAGAAATTAACTCATGCACAACTCTACTTATTTCCCACAAACTAGACTTGAGTGACTTGGTCATGTCACTCCTGCTAACTGCAACTGAAGTCATCCCGCTTAAGTGGAAATTTGAACTTCTCCATTTGACTAAGGCACAAGTCAAATTAATCCTTTGCTTGCTACATTTAACACTCCCTCTTAACAATAAAATGGTTATGAACAACCCCAATCCTACTCCTGTGGAACTCGAACTTTCCTCTTGACAAAGCCTTTGTCAAAACGTTTACATCCTACTCCTCTGTAGGAATGTACTGTAACATGAAAATCCTCCTCTGCACACAATATCTCAGGTGATGGTACTTGATGTCTATATGCTTGTACCTATCATGAAACACTAGAATTTCATAAAGTTATATACAACTTTGATTATCACAGTGGATCAATGTAGGCTTCATCCCATGACTAAAGATACCAACGAGGATATTCCTCATCCAAATAACCTCACATGTTGCTTGAATAGCAACCATATACTTGGCCTCTACTGATTTGAGTGCTACAGATATCTATTTCATGTTGTACCAAGAAACAACTATTGACCCAACACTGAAGACAACTTCCAATGTGCTCTTCCTATCTGAGGGACTCCCTGCCCAATCTACATATGTGAAGCCTTGGAGCTTCACTCCATCAATATTCCTTAACCATAAACAGAAATATGTTGTTCCTCTGATGTATCTGAGAACATTTTTTGTTGCTTTCCAGTGAAGCTTGGTAGGCTCCACCATAAACTGAATAAGGTGATTAATTTCAAGACAAATATCAAGACTTTTTTTCACCAAGTACATTAAGGACCCTACTATCTATCTGTAGATAGTGCCATATATTTCCTCACTTGTAAAAGAATCCTCTTTCCTCCAGTTAGTACCTATAGGAGCATCCATGGATTTGCAATCCTACATATAGAATCTATGAAGGATTTTAGAGGTGTACTTCCCATGTCCAACAAATATCTCTCCATATCCCTACCACACTTCCAAGCAAAGGAAGTAGTGCATCAAATCCATACCCTTTATCTGGAACTCTCTTGCAAGGTCCTCCTTGTAAGACTGGATCAACCTATCATCTCTTGTCAAGATCAAATCATCCACTGAAAGTACTAAGATGAGAAAATTTCCATCTACCATACTATAGTAGATATTGGCATCTTCTTCACTCTTGGTGAATTCCAATCTACTGAGATATGAATCTATGTGTGTGCCAAGCACAAGGTGCATGCTTGAGACCATCGGGGGATCTCTTGAGTCTACACACATGTGTCTCCCTGTGAAATGTCTCAGCCCCTTAGTATGCTCAATTTAAATCTCTTCCTCAACTACTTCACTGAGGAAGGAAATTTTAACATCCATTTGGTGGATCCTCCACCCTAACTGTGCTGCCAATGCAAGAATGGTTCTCATAGAATAGTATCTTTCAACAGGGGAAAATTTCTCCTCATAATCAACTCCCTCCACCTATGAGAAGCCTATGGCCACAAATATGGCCTTGTATTTCTCAACAATCCCATCAACTACATTTTCACCTTGTATAACCACCTAGAACCAATAAATTACTTGTTCTCAGGTCTAGGCACCACCTCCCAAAATTTATTCTTCATGATGGAGTCATACTCCTCCACCATGGCATCTACCCACACATGTTGGGAAACAACCTCTTCAAAGGAATATGGCTCAAAATCAATCAGTTATGTCACGAGTGTCGTATATATTGTCTGGTGATCTCCTTGTTTGAAACCTTTGAGCACTACTGATTCGGGGGGGAGGGTGGTGAATAAATAGTGTGATATATATACAATTTTTTCCTTTTATTAACTTCACTTACTGAATCACACATAAGTTACAAGCTACTCATTAAACATGTGCATCAAATAACATAATTGAAACCATAAGAAACAATATAAACAATAAACATGTACACAATCACATCAATCACATATGAGACACAATATTTCTGGTGGAAACCCTTCCGGGAGAAAAACCACCTTTGTTGTTGTTACACTGCTCTGAATTTCTGTTATGTCAAGTAATTGATATTTTACATAGTGTGATAACTCCCATCAACATGGATACTCAACCTCATATACAAATTCCAACTCTAATTGGCTAGGATACTTGATACTACTGATCATCTCACAGTACTCTATTATCTACGGATCTCTAAGGACTACCATCCGCTGAAGGCCACCACAATCAGTCTATCCTTGCCCAACTACCATTGGACTATCCAACCACCATTGGATTGAGAAAATTCTTCCTTTTTTTGAAGCTTTGATATTACTTCTCCACGTCTATGAAGTCATTTCTCCTCACCACCATGAAAACATCCTTTCATGTATTTTTAAATTGGATCCAAAGAAATTATGCTCAACAAGAAATCAGATCTACGTACATGCTCTGATCAACAAGATAGCATCATCAAATAGATATAAAAACTCTACAAACAAAATTTTCTCCAAATACGAAAACTGTGGCAACAACAAATCTGAATACAATCAGATCCTCACAACAAAAGAATGTTGCATAATACAAATTAAATCATAAGACACTATGGCTATGTTCCAAATTCATTAACGAATCTTGCAAAACACATGTGATAGGATCACCAACATATACTCCAACAACATACAAAAACTCTTCCTCAAACAATCTCTACACCAACAACATCCTATCTGATTTACTCTAAATCATGCTTCAGATTAGCACATTATCCCATCAATAACACTCCTAGACTGAAGCATATACACTCTCCAATAGGTATGAAGCATATACTACTTCTTTACAGCCTTTTCACTCACTCACATACCTCCAACTCACAATCAACCATCACATATCTCCAAGGTCAATTATATAAATCATGGCGAAATTGAGCTTGGCGCTAGGATCAAAGGTGCACAAATTGGACCAAATCAATCCAATAAGGTCACTACTACTGCACTAAATGTTTTCACATCATGAGAGGACATTTTCAAACCATTTTTGACCCTTTTCACTAATTTTGGAAGCATATGGGAATTTCCAATCTAATTTTCTTCTGAACAACGTGAGGAATGCAAAGGAAATATCGTGAAAGCCCATGTTCGCTCCCTTGACACCGTCTGAACTCAACTGGGGCTATAACCACTCCCTTGAGCCTGTCTCCATGTGAATATAGGTTTCCAATCACTCCCATAGGCTTATGTGCATGCAACTATGGATAAAACTAAGGGAAACCATCAATCCTTTAGCTTAGGACCTCTGCCATCTGCTGCGTCCTCTTCTCCATCATCTGTAGTAGCCTCTAGAGATATTACATGGCCTATGACACCTATGTGAGTATAAAAAATATGCCTCCCAAGTGTCACTGCCATGTTGACCTAGAAGGTCCAAAAAATAAGGTTGGAAAGTGTGCTAACAGGTCCTCCACTCTCAATCATACCTATGAAAGATAGAACACATATGAAGATACCTTTACACCTCTGTAGTACCTATGCAACATCATCATCATCATCATGAAGCCATCACACTACAACAAGTATTCTCTATGAATAATAAGCATGAAGACCTAGATGAAGACCTAGTTGAAAACTCAACTAGTGTGCCATTAACTAACTCTAACACATGGATCTCTATAGTAGCACCATCATCAAACCAATGCCATCATCTGACCATCATGAGTGTGCCATCATCATTAGGATCAATAATTAGTGCCAACACATACCAACACATACCAACACACACCATGGTCCATCAATCTGCATCATCATGAGGTTGACATAAGTGCATGACCTCAAGAGTTAACATCAATGCCAAAACATACCATCTCATTGTCAAGACATCGATGCCAACCAATAGGACCAAAAAGTCAACATCCATCACACATGCCGATGAAAAGTATGATCATGACCATGACCTTGTTCAAATCAATTCCAACAAAACAATGGCAACAAACTCCCCCTTTGACATTGATGTCAACCTCATCAACATGTGAGGTTGATCTCTATCCATCCAAATTCTCTCCAAATTCTCTCCCCCTTTGACATAAATAAAAAAGGGTCAACTCCATAGAATAGGTAGCAAGAAATGAAGTACATAATGGAGTATACAACTCTACATGCATGAAATATAATGCATCCAAAATCATCCATGTCTCGATATAAACATCAAGTACCATATAAAACCAATCATCATCCAGAGTAGAATACCAACCGAGAACTACTAGTAGCGAAAAACATCATTCCAACATTTGGAAACCATAATCAACATATGTAATATAATATGCAACAATATACACATGAGGAAACCACACACAATCTCTCCCCTAACTACATAGAAACAACTATCAAAATATCTCATCACATGAGGCCAAGAACCCCAATGTCATAACATAGTATGAGGCATAGCATGAACACCTCCTCCAAGCAGATCACAATGCCAACAATGTATGGCTGAAATAATAAGAGAAAATAGTGTCCCCCTTGAACACATTCCATCTCCAAGTTGTAGAGCTACCAATTGTTGGGCTGAAATGACCGCTTTTGTTGCAAACAATGCTTCCTTTGGAAAGTAGAAGCACCATATGAGCCAAGACTCCACATGACCATGAATCAAATGACATATACATTGATATATGCATGGATGTAGCAACGTCATATGACCTCATACATAACTCATATGACCATAAAATGATCTCATGACTCATGGTTATATGACCGAATGATACTAAAATACAATTACATGGCTCCATGAGCATTTTACATGAATATATCAATAGATACATGGCTACTATGATCATCTTCTATGGACCAATGACCCAAATACATGATATATCAATATTATTACATCATCATTATCCCATACATGTGGTTGCAATATAACTCCATATGACTCCTCCATAACAAACATATCACCATGATGACTCAACAACTATTGAATGGACACAATACCACCATAAAATGATGAAACAATAGTAAGTACATGGCTGTAATAAATTGCATATGACAACCTATACATGGTTGGTCCATTTCACAAGTCCTATCAATGCATCTTAGAGTCATGATCATAATATATGCATAGCTACACATATTTTCAACCAACTATTATTGGAAACCAAAAACACATGGATGAAAAATGTGCTCATTTTCACTCATGAATACATATGTAAATCTACCACAAAATACTGAGTGAAAATAATGAGAAAATTCCAAGTAATATAGGAAAATTTCATAACATGCATAGCTCCCCCTAAGCTCAATATACCTCCAATAAGATAGGCTGATCCTATGGACCTAAATGTGCATGAGGCTGAAAAGAACTCATCATGTGTTACTGCAAACTCCACCATACACTCCCCTTGAGGTTATGCACCTCTCATGATTTTTAGTTCTCTATAAGTATGCAAGAAGTAATAATGGATTGCATGAGGGAATGCTCTTCACTACTTGAAGAGATACTTCTCCTTCTTTCTTCAAATAGTCTTCGGATGCATACTTTTCTTCCTTCAACTGCAATTGTTCTCTTGCTTCATTGGTTTAGTGCTAGATCCTCTTTGTTTTTGTTTCTTTTGATGGTTTTTTCTTAAGTAACAGGGTAACAAACAATCTCTTGCCATATGGCCAAATCTATGGAGAATATAGCACTCCACATGGCCAAGATATGAAGTAAGAGGTTCAAATATCCTACTACTCATGCCAAACCTAAACCATGCATGCAATGTATCTCTCCTCCAATGGTTAGACTTGTAATCTATTTCCTTATGGAAAAATAAGTGACATGAGTTACAATAACCATAACAGAATAATTATACATGTTAGCCATTCTCCTTGGCTGCTGAAATTGCCGTAATATCTACTGATATGATTTATACGTTATGCTCCAGGAATTTGCTACAGCATGCCCAAACTTGTGACATTTGTAACATTATAAATTATGCACAAAAGGAGCAAAAGGAATTTGATTCCTTTGAAACTTTACAAATATTTCACGATCATCTCTAGGTGAAAAAGGTCTTCTCAATGTAGGTGCTCCTTGATATTTTCTTCTCTGTTGTTGGTTTTTCTTTTTTTTTCTGCTACTTGTTCTTTTGTTTGCTAACTGTCTACTTGATTTGCTTATTATTTCCTTGGATATCATTTTTTTCTGGTGGTTCTATTTTCTACAAGTTTCTTGAGTTATTATTTGATATTTTTTCCTACATGCAAACTAGACTCACCCTTTTGAAATCCAAGACCAAATTATCCAATGGTGATATTTAGATCTCAAGTAAATTATCCAAGGCTACGATACTCTTCTCCATCTTCCATTTCTTTCTCAAAGAAACAAATTCTAATTCTAATCTTTCACGCCCATCTTCCTTGTCTTTGTACTGCTTTCTCATAACTTCTTCAACTTTTTCCGATTATGCCAATTTAGCTTTTAAGCTAACAATTTCTTCCTTGAGCTTGGCCTCCTTATTATCACAAATATGCAATAAATTTTCTTGATCCTTGCATGTAGATGTTAGTATAGAAATATCAGATGTAAGACTCTTAATAACATTCCCATCTTCATCTTCATCAAAATCCTCAAAATTATAACTCAAAAGGAAATCATTAACCATTATTCCCTTGGATTTGTCTTGCTGCAATACTTTTGGTTCTTAATATTTTTATTTCTGCACATTATTTTCTGAACCACTTACACTACGAATATGATACTCTTGTAGCTGGGCTTCCTTATTTTGAAGGCCATTTATTTTATAAGATTGCATCCTCTTTTTCTTTCCCATTTTGAAAAGAAAATTTTAAATTTTTTACCAACAAACCCAAAATCTACTCTCCAACGATCAAGATGCAACCAACAGGCCCACTATGATACCAATAATTGGAAACCTTTGAGCACTACTGAGCGGGGGGAGGGGGTGAATCAATAGTTTGATCTATATACGATTTTTTCCTTTTATTAACTTCACTTACTGAATCACACATAAGTTAGCAGCTATTCATTAAACATGTGCATCACATAACATAACTGAAACCATCATCAACAATATAAACAATAAACATGCACAAAATCACATCAATCACACACGAGACACAAGATTTCTGGTGGAAACCCTTCTCGGAGAGAAACCACCCTTGCTGCTGCTACGCTGCTTTGAATTTCTATTATGTCAAGCAATTTATCTTTTACATAGTGTGTTGAATCCCATCAACATGGAAACTCGACCTCATATAAAAATTCCAACTCCAATTGGCTAGGAGACTCAATAATACTGATAATCTTCGCTACACGGATCTCTACTAACTACCATCCATTGAAGGCCACCATGATTAGTTAGTCATCGACCAACTACCATTAGACTATCCAACCACCATTGGATTGAGAAACTTCTTCCTTTCATTGAAGCTTCGATATTACTACTCCACCACCATGAAGTCACTATTCCTCACCACCATACATACCTCCTTTCATGTATTTTAAAAATGGATCCAAAGACACTATGCTCAACAAGAAATCAGATCTGCATACATGATCTTAGCAACAATATCTCATCATCAAATAGATATAAAAATTCTACAAATAAAATGTTCTCCAATATAGGAAAACTATGGCCACCACAAATCTGAATACAATAAAATCCTCACAACAAAAGAATGTTGCATAATACAAATGACATCATAAGACACTATGGATATGTGCCAAATGCATCAGCAACTCCTGCAAAACATATGTGATAGGATCACCAACATATACTCCAACAACATACAAAAACTCTTCCTCAAACAATCTCTACACCAACAACATCAAATCCGATATACTCTGAATCATGCTTCAAATATGCACATTATTAAGTCAATAGAACTCATAGACTAAAGAATATACACTCTCCAATAGGTCTGAAGCCTATACTACTTATTTGTAGCCTTCTCACTCACTAACATACCTCCAACTCAGATTCAACCATCAGATAACTCCAAGATCAAGTATATAAAACATGTAGGCAAAAATTGAGCTTGGGGCTAGGGTCAAAGGTGCACAAATTGGACCAAATCAATCCACTAAGGTCACTACTAGTGCACTAAATGTGTTCACATCATGATAGAACCTTTTCAAACCATTTGCGGCCTTTTTCACTAATTTTGGAAGCCTCTGGGAATTTCCAATTTAATTTGCTTCCGAACAGTGCAAGGAATGAAGAGGAAATATCGCAAAATCCCATAGTCGCTACCTTGAAACTGTATGAACTTGACTGGGGCTATAACCACTCCTTTGAGTCTGTCTCCATGCAACTATAGGTTTACAATTGCTGCCATAGGCTTATGTGCACGTGACTATGGCTAAAACTGATGGAAACCATCGATCCTTCAGCTCAGGACCTCTGCCATCTATTGCATCCTCTTCTCCAAAATTTGTAGTAGCCCCTTGAGCTTTAACACGACATTCCTCTACAAGTAGACCAAACATGCATCCCAAGTGTCACTACCATGTTGACCTAGAAGGGCCAACAAACAAGGTTGGGAAGTGTGCTAACAAGTCCTCCACTCTCCATAAGACCTTTGAACAAGATGCAACACATATAAAAATACTTGCAAACCTCTGTAGCACCTCTACAACATCAACATAATCATCATGAATCCATCACACTACAACAAGTCTTCTCCATGAACAATAAGCATGAAGACCTAGTTGACAACTCAACTAGTGTGCCATCAACCAACTCTAACACATGGATCTCTGTAGCATCATCATCATCAAACCAATGTCATTATCTCACCATCATGAGTGTTCCATCACCAGTATGATCAATCATTAGTGCCAACACATACCGACACACACCATGGTCCATAAATATGCATCATCATGAGGTTGACATAAGTGCATGACCTCAATATTTGACATCAATGCCAACACAACAATGGCAATACTCCTTTATCTTCGCACCTGCTCTCGGTCTTTCTACAGCAACTTGTCAACCATATTGGTCCTCTTCCTACCTTCTCTAGAAGGTTGTGTGTGAGTGGGTGCCTTCACTCGACCTGCTCTCTGCTCCACATGTGGCTACTCCACATCCAACTCATGGAATGTCTTCTTACCTTTGAGCAATATCTCTCTATGGATCTAACTCAAGCTCCTCCTTTGGAACTAGAAGCTACTCATCTAGTGGTATTCTCAACTCTCGCTTTAGAGAGCTCCTCATGGTTTTCTCCTCATAAAATATCACATAAATCCTCATCATATTATTCCTGAGTGAGGACATGTGCACCTGATAAATATGAGGAGTTTTTGTGTATCCTACAAATATCCCTCTCTATGCAATGGTCTCCAACCTTTTTTTTCTATCTTTGGATACATGAAAATAGACTATGGATCCAAAATGCGAAAGTGGGAGACATCTGGCTTCCTCCTAGCTAAGCGCTCTTCAGGTGTAATAATTCCAAGAATTTTGTGAGGGCTCATGTTTTGCAAATAAAAAACTGTATTACAAGCTTCTTCCCACAAGGATAGTGGAAATCACTGGTCATTCAACATTGCTCAAGCAACTCCTACAATACTTCTAATTTTACTCTCCGCAACCCCATTTTTGTATGGGTTGTGGGATGCAATCAACTCCCTTCTAATACCCTCTTTGGCACACAATTCTTTGAAGGAATTATACACATACTCTCCTTCATTATCACTTCTTAGGGATTTAATTTTATTTCCAGTCTCATTTTAAACTAAGGCTTTAAATTCAATAAAATTTGAATATACCTCATCTTTCTTCTTCATAAAATAGATCCAACATTTTTTGGAAAAGTCATCTACGAATATCACATAATACCCGTGATTTGTAGTTGAGATTGTGGAAAATGGTCCACACACATCTAAGTGAACTCGCTCCAGGATGGCTCCAGCTCTGCTATTTTAGCCCTGGAAGGAAGATTTAACATATTTTCCAAGAGAGCATCCCTTGCAAATATCATGTTGATCAAGGGTGAATTTTGGAAGTCTAGTGGTGATCTGTTGCATTATTTTCAAAGCTCCATGGTGTAGGTGTCCCATGCACCTATGCCAAAGCTCTATAACATCTCACCCCTAGACATGTTATGCCTTGTTACTCAATGCATCACATGAATCCACCTCTATCTTGTAGATATTTTTAACCTAAACACCGCTTTGTTTTAATTGTCCAGTAGAAACATGATTTAGATATGCCTTCCCTTTACTGAACACCACATCAGATCCTCTGTCTTCAATTATATCTACCAAAATTAAAATTTTCTTCAGACCAGACACATACGTTACATTCTTTAGGTGAATATGGGAGCCTAAATACCTCTTAAAGCTAATAGTGTCAATCCCTTTGGTACCATACCTCCCATTATCACCAAGCTCTATGTGTAATTTTATGTCCTTCTCCTCTAAGCTATTGAAGAAATCCTTATTTCATGTCATATGAAGTGAAGCACCAAAGTATAAGTACCATACACTACCTTGTACAATACTTTCCATGCAATAAATGGTGAAATCCAATTCAAATTGTGATGTGAGAGCATATCCTAGTGCTCATGCTGTAGGCTTCTTGCTAGATTTATTGTGTGGAAACTTTGTTGCATAGTGTCCATACTCATGGCAGTGAAAGCATTTTATTTTACTGAGGTCTTTCTTCTTGCCATGGTTCTGGTTGGATTCTTCCTTGCCTTGGGCATTCTTTCCTTTGACTTTCTTTCATTTTCCTGCTAAAATAAAAATTTCTTCCTGATCAGTTCTGGATGTGACACCATATCTAGTGTTTCTTCTAATATCCTCCTGCACCAAGTCATACCAAAGCCTCTCCCAATCTGGGAGCTTGTCTCTTCCATTAACTGAATCCTGAGAGTTGTGCCAGAAGTTTAGAAGACCAAGGAGTGCTAAGCTCACAAGTTCAGATGATGGTACATTTTCTCCAACTCCTCCAAGTTCATCTCTCACCCGAGTGAACCTAAATAGGTATTTAAAAATAGTTTCATTTTTACTCATTTGAATGTTCATAAGTTTATCTTTCAATGTGAATTTCCTAGCATCAATGTGGCTTTCAAATGGATCTGTGAGGGTTTTCCACGTAGCATTAGTAGTCTCCTTCCCATGCAAATTCAAAACCACATGATCTCTAACTCCTTCTAGGATAATCCTCTTGGATTGTGTTGTATCTTTCTTCGATTGAGCTAGCTACTATGCATCTAATGCTACTGGTTTTGGAATATTAGTTTGCGTGTACTCTAATATCCCATTTTCATCCAACACAAATTCCATTTTGTCTTTCCAAGCAATGAAATTTGATTTTCCCTCTAATGCATACTCAAGCCTGAATCAATTGAAAGACATTGTTCCATCACTCAAATTCCTGCACTTGTAGAATTCAAATTCCTGCACTCGAATTCATGCACCAAAAACTCTACTATTTGAAATTTCTCTGAGAGATTATCAAGAACCTGGTTTATATGTAGTTTTTAATAGCTCTGATACCATGTAAAAATAAACCAAAATTTTCATTTTCTAATGAAATTGAACTGAAATCAATAGACATAAATTTATTCTACTGAAGTTTCAGAAGGGAAAACATACAATAGAAACACATGAAATCATTCAATCACAATGAGCATTGTTTTTACTAGGGAGCCCAACTAGGAAAAACCCATCCTCTATTTGTATTATATCAGATGACAAGAATGATCTACTATAATGACAATTTCAATCATTGAAGCTCAACCTGATCTCCTCCTCCCGAGTTTGCTCTGCCCAATACTTATGCAAAATAGGCCTCTTTCTTCCTCCTATTGCCTTGCACAATTCCTGTTCCGAAAGAATAGTGAAGCTCCTATTTTATTGCGCAATTCCCAAGAGAATTAGCTCATCTTCTACATGTAAACACTGTACACTCACTAGTTTACAATAATTATTATAATTATTACTTTTTCCTCCACTCAACTAGGAAATTTAAATTGCATGCATGACTAGGGCTAATTTTAGTAAATTAACTAGTTAGCTGAGAGATTAGTGAGTTAACAACAGTTACAGCTACTCAACTGAACTCATATTGAATCTATTCTATACTAGAGCTTAGATAACTGAGTTTCACTAAATATAACTCCATTAGATTGCTAGAACTTAGCAATCAACTCATGCACAACTCTACTTCTTGCCCAAAAACTCGAATTGAATGACTTAACTTAGTGACTCGGCCATGTCACTCTTGCTAACTGTAACTCAAGTAATCCTACTAAAGTGGAAATTTGAATTTGACTAACAAACAAGTCAAATGAATCCTTTTCTTGCTACAATTTAACACACCCAAATTATTTCCTGGGGAGCTTAACTCTCAAGACCCTCTCCACTTCTCATTGTTGAACTTATTGATAAAAACCTAGCAAAAATTAATTGGCAAACCAAGCAAAGAACCATTCAAATAAGAAAAAATAAAAAACCTTCTCTTAAGAGCAAGATCACTATGACTTACCAGGGTATAAGAAGTTGTAAGAAACCCCCAATTTCCCTTCCTTCCAACTTCCCCCAATCGTTGGTGGACCACCCAAGAAAATACACCACTGCGAGACTCTGGCAGAATCCACCTCAAACCCTGATCCCACAACTTCTTACATTGTGTTTCCTTGCAAACATTGTCACCTGCACCTGAGCCAACTAAAATCCCTCTACTGATCGTCGCAGCTTGGTAGGAAAGGGATGGCATAGCCAAAATTCCACCCTCCAATAACCAATTCTCAAAACTACTACCGATACTAGTCCCATTACCATGAACATTCAACAGAACTCAACACCAAACACTTGCAATAATATATCCCTCCACATCTCTAGAAGCATCGAACGATCCATGTTGAGAGAGGAATTCCAAGCACACTGCATTAAACCCTTTGACATGTGGGTGAGGGTGGTGAGGACCCCATCAAGCCCCTTTTGTCATAGTTCTCACACCCATCGGGGAAAAATGGAAAATATCTATTATTAAGAATCTTGTTAAACATATTTTTTTATATTCCCTCTCATCTTGGGGGCTGCAATGAGGCTATTGGTACCAAGCCATCCCATATGTATAGTCACTTAATATTTCACAAGGCACAAAGCCATTACAACAATGCTCATCATGTCACTAGTGGGGATTTGAACGTGGGTGGGGAAGGTACATTGTAATCACTTTTTTATCTTGAAATAAAATTTAAAATTATTCTCATTGGCTAAGATATTATTATCTTTGATGGTGAGGAGGAGCTAAATTCTACCCCTTCCTATTCATGGGTTATTTTAAATGGTGTGGTTTTCCATGAATAAAGATGATGAGTCAACCCAACATTTATAGGTGGCATTCAATAAAAATAACAAAATATATCTTAATTCAATTTTCACCAAATTATTTTCACTAATGTAACATGATTCAACACCATTATTTAAGGAAAACCACACCACCTAAAAAGAAAACTAACATTTTTCCTTTCTATTTTGGGGAAGGTGATAAAACTTTAGCTACTAGTAAACCTATGGGGATTTACACCCTATCCTCCTCTCTGTAAACCGGATCACCTCGATCACATCAAGGGATTTGAACCATGGATCCATCACTTTTCATATATTTCACATTACTTCGATCACCAATTGAGTTTCCCCCCATTAGGAGGAACAATTATCACTTTTAATTAAAATATATCCTCTATAAAAGGTTATATATATAGATGTATGTATGTATGTATGTATATATATATATATATATATATATATATATATATATATATATATATATATATATATATATATATATATATATATATATATATATATATATATATATGTATATCTAAATTTTTATAGTTATTGCTATATGCATCCCCTGTTGGAAGTGGTTAGAGTAATCCTTCTGTTAATAGTATGATTGAAAATGAAAGATGCTAGCATATTCTCGTTGTCTCCTCTAAATCACTAAATAGTGTTTGAAATAATAACTTCCTTGTGTATCTAAATCATGTGTTTAAACCATATTTAATTTTAAAATGTGTTAAATATAATTAAAATAATTGATGAACGAGAGATCACTTGCATTAAAACTTTGTAAAACATGTACATGTTTAAATACATCACTTTATAAAAAGTGCAAGTGGACTAAAAAACCTAAGTTACAAAACCTCTCTTCACTCTTGAAAGACACATTGGATTATGGAGCTTCTCCTCCACACCATAGGTTTTCCATTATCGTACTACAATAAAATGATACAATTCAAATTTAGATATATTATCCAATTTTAAGGTCACAGCCAAGCCAACCACCAAATTGGTGTATGAGATCCCCTTGTTTCTAGGAAAAAGGACCTATTACTTATATTATCTAATTTTCAGGTCACAACCAAGCCAGACACCAAATTGTTGTATGAGACCCCCTTGTGGTGTATGAGATCCCCTTATTTCTAGGACAAATGACCTGTTACTCATATTATCCAATTTTAAGGTCACACCCAAGCCAGACACCAAATTGGTGTACCAGACCCCCTTGTTTCTAGGACAAAGGACTTATTACGTATATTATCCAATTTTAAGGTCATGCGGACCCACCTCTGCGCATCGATTTGAATGCAAGTCTACAAAGGCATACATACTCTACCTCTTAGTTTTGAACCTGTGTCAGTACATGCCGCATATGTTTGACGAGGAGGCTATAAGGCACCTAAACGCTCTAATTACAAGGGAGGAAGTTCAATTACTAATGAAATATTTTTCCCATGACAAATGCCCCGGTCCGGACGGATGGCCTACGGAGTTCTACATACATTTTTTTGACATGATGGCTGATGAAATTACGAATGTGGTAGAACATGCTAGGATCTCAGGGTATACTCTAGAAAACATGAACTCAACCTTCTTGGTGCTCATTCTGAAGTCATCGGATCCCAATTCTTTCTCAGATTTTAGGCCGATTGCATTATGCAATCTTATATATAAGGTATCATCTAAAATCATTGTAAACATAATGAGAAGTACTCTGTCAAAGCACATTTCCAAGGAGCAGTATGGTTTTCTGAAGGGCCGCTCTATACATGATGCTATAGCCATAGCACAAGAAGCTATGCACTCTATGAACACAGGTAAGATGGCGGCTCTCATCATGAAGATTGATTTATACAAAGCTTACGACACTGTTTATTGGTCATACATTCGTGTGGTGCTCCTTAAGATTGGGCTTCCAGTTCATATTATAAGGTGGATAATGGCATGTATAACATATGCTGCATATGCTGTCATTATAAATGGAGTGACGACAAAATTTTTTGGTGCTGAAAGAGGCATCAGAAAAGGATGCGCACTATCCCCCCTCATTTTCATCTTGATCATGGACGGATTTAGTAGGCTTATGCAGATGGCGGTGTCTTCACGTTTTATATCTGGACTCTCCTTCTCAAAGGATGTAAGTATCAAGCACTCACTCTTTATGGATGATCTTTTAATATTTTGCAAAATCATTCAGAACCACTGGTTTCATATTCATTACTTGCTAACTTGATTTGGGAGGGCGACTGGACTTAGCATTAACAAGGGGAAATCTTTCCTTATTTCTGAATATGGAGATGAGGGGGAGATCAAATTTATCGTGGATTTCCTTGGTGTTCACATCAAGAAGGCAGAAGATGGTTTTACATATTTGGGATGCAGAATTAAGTCATGTGGATATTGGGTTAAGGAGTGGAGATGGCTGGTGGAAAGATTCAAAGCTAAGATATGAAAATGGACCCATAGGTGGCTCACACTGGGAGGCAGATTGATCATGATCCAAGCGGTTCTCACACAGCTAATCGTATATTGGGGACATTTATATTACTTTCCTGAACATACTGTGCTTTGCATAAATCAAATATTGGCAAATTTCCTGTGGGGTGGCCCGGGGATGTATAACAAGATGCATCTTGTTAAGTTTCAACTTTTATGCATGCCCAAAAAACTTGGGAGATGGGGTATTTTGAATATCGTGCATTCAACCCCGCCTTGCTCATTAATTCATTGTGGAGGGCTATCAAGGGTAATGGCATTTGGAATAACATCATATCTGTGAAGTATTTGCACGGTGTAACTCTACATGATATGTACTGTGGGTATTACATCATGCCCAAATGTATGTTGGCCATACGGCTGGGGTTCAAAAAAATCCTCTCTATTTTCGTTGGAAGGTTATTTTTGCGATTTGGCAATGGAATACAGATTATATTAGGCTCTGATAGAATATATGGTATGGGTGTAGATTCGCTTCCCTCACCAAGGATCATACACAGATTATCAGACAGAGGGATTTTTCACTTCTACCAAATAATTCACTATTGGGCCCATGGGGCTCCCATTATGAAAACTGCTTCTCTACTGGGCCTCACTGGGGAGGATGCCGAGGATTGGAAGGTTTATATACAGGGCATTTAGGCCGCTGGCTTATGCTATATGGGTGATGGAGATTTGATCGCATGGGAGGGTTCTATAAAGTCTGGTGTTGTGGTTGTCAAAGACACATACGCACATATTATTTCACTGTCTGTTATGGAGGGAATATCCAAGGAGTTCTGGCCTTTCTGGTGACGACACATTCCTACTAAGATTATATTATTCAGCTGGTTGGTGTGGAGAGAAAAAGTCCTAACTTGGGACTCCCTTATGCGAAGAGGTCTTCAAGGCCCTGGCAGGTGTGTACTTTGTGCTAAGGCGGAAGAATTAGTTGCACATCTTTTTTCACATGTCCCACAGTACTTGGTATCTGGAAGCTCTTTAGCCTCCATATTATTGATCCAATGTGGATCCCATAGGATTTCATGGAGACAACTCACAAGTGGGACAAAACCCATGGTAACTTTCAAGCTTTGCCTTTTTTTCTCATATGGGAAGTAAGGTTGGCGCAAAATCGGATTATATTTGATGATATGGTTTTTTCCTCTGCACAAATACATTCTGCCATTATGAGATGGATCATTTATCAGGAGCCGGTTGGGGATGGCATTGTGGATGGCTCTCATAGGTATAGACCTCATCCCATTGCTCTCCTTCCGATTTTCTTTGATGGTGCTTGCCGGGGGAGTTAATGGGATGTGGAGCATGGATTAAGATCTCGATGGCTGAGAGAATCCATGTCTGCTGGAATGGAGGTCAAGGTACTAATATTCTGGCATAGCTTATGTCTCTCTAGGGGGTCTACTTGCAGGTCATTGCTTGGGCATATCGGATGCATGCATATATGGCGATTCTCGTATCATCATTGAGGTGATGGTTGGGAAGTCTGCGCTCAGCCTTCCTGGTGCTCAGGGATAGCTGTTGAGAACACAACGATTATGGGAAAAGATGAATAAGCCATCTATAAACCACATCTACAGAGAAATGAACACTAGAGTTGATGGCTTATCAACAAAGGGCATTGGAATGAATTTCGGCATTATGCTGGTCAAACAGTACAGGGGTGGCCAATGTGTATGGTCATGTGATATCCCTCTTCCCTAATTTTGGATGTATCATCTGCAAGCGAGCTGGCTTTCTTTTTTGGGATATGATTGACTTCACCACATATGTCTTCTGTATTTTTTTTTATTATGCAGATTTTCTGTGGGGGTATTTGACTACAAGCGAGCCGGAATAAAATCACCATCCCTGTGCAGACTTTGGCCATGGATATTTTAATTATTGGTGAGCTGTGGGTGGTGATGTATGCATACGTGCTGGCATATGGTTTTTCATGTGAAGAAATGTCGTTCGATCCCAGTCCAACTGGGGATGTGCTAATTTTTGGGATTTCTGCATGCTAATTATGTTATGCTTTTATTTTTGTTATCTTTGTTAATATGGATGCTATATATGGAACGAAGGATCTTTGGGACTTCTTGAAATTTTGGACTAATGTCTGTTGATATATGTAATTATCTGTATATGCCAAGACTAACTGTAGTTTTGGGATGAATAGGATGTTTGGAATATGCATTGAAACATGTATTGTTTATATTTGATAATAGACAACAGTTTTTTTCTTCTGAAAAAAAAAGGAAGAAACACATGCTCTTAACCATTAAGACCACTAAAAATGTATAAAATTTCAAGTATATATAGTATATGTCTACACATATACACTCACTTACACCTTGCCTTTGCCTTTTATGAGATTGATTACAGTGTAATTTAGGGTTTTGTTTTCAAGTAACTACGCTAAATGTAGTTTATAGTAATTAATACTAATATCGTATTTTATGATGTAATCTAGATATCCGCCTCTTCTTTTACAGAAAATCAAGACCACCGAGACACAGTAATCTTCTACTTTTAGCCGTAACCGTGAAGAGGTAGGTATGGGTGGAGGAACTTCCTTCACGTTATTCACTTTACGTGCGTAGTGATTGGAAACCTTATATCACTTAATCAAAGTATAACTAGCAATTGCACCAAGAGGCGCAAAGGAACGCCGAGGCGGTAGATATGTAAGGGAAGTAATTTAATGAAAATAAAAAGTTTGTGACGATATGGAATATTGGATTTTAAACTGTCAAACATTTTTTTTTTTTTTGTGTTATCCCTAGCTAGGTAATATAAACTGTATATGTAAATATGAAAATGTCTTGAATTTGTGTCTATGTAACCCACAGTCCCAATATTCCTTCAAATTTTGATTTCAATTTGTGTGTAAATGCACTCAACAACTTCATTTTCCAAGCAACCCCATAGTCTGGAAAACTCACGCTATTTCTAACTTCTGAGTTGGCAATTTTAAATAAACAATCTGGGTTATTTTATTAATTCAACAATTCCTTAGTGGTGATAACCCTCATAAGCACGCAACATGCCCTTTTATTTAAAGCCAATGTTCAATCTTCAAATGCGGAACTCTTATCAAAGGTCATGAATTCCCATATGCATCGAGCAAACCTACATACGGGATTAAACCAAGTCAATGGTCCGCTATACCTTCGAACCATATCAATACTTTTCACCTTTGAAATTCAACTGACTTCAATCCGAGTCACTCCTACAATCGCGCCCTTCCTTCTTTCGAACCTCTGGCCAAAGCTTATATATCAGCTTAGTTTAAGGAACATTCAAATCGATATTCGAATCTGAATTTGCCCCAATGGCAGTCTTTGATTAAACAACACACTATGGCAGCATTACTTTATGAAACCACCCTAGGCTTACGTGTCAAGCACAGGGGTGTATCGCGTTTGTTTTACAAAAACCGCTCGTTGCCTTATGACTTGTGCGAAAACTGCCTTTCGCATCCAGAAACCACTATCGCGCTTTACACAAGGTCCCACTTGGTACTTCAAGGTTCCGCCTATGGTTTATTGCACAGTTCGATCTCAGCCTTCGTAATAACACTTCCAACACTGATTCAATACACCTGCGCGATCAATACATTCTCGGTTTGTGCGTCTTCCACAACAAAACCTCATCTCTCTCATTGGTACCTCACTCAGATTAAAGTCGCAATTTCTGCAGTGCTTGGGCTACCACTGGCGATAATTCCCGGTTAACACATCAAAGGTAGGGAGTTCCTTTTACCACTATAAGCTGACATCTATAGATCAAATGATCAGATTCAACGAGGAAGCAGAATTTCTCCTCATGAGCTTTTATGCAAAGTTAACACAAATAGGGGATTTCTGTTGCGTTTTGTGAATCCCATAGCGATTCTCTTCGACCTTCCTTGAGATTGTATCCAGAAAGAAATTAAAGCAATTCTCCGCAGCATGTACAACCCGACACTTCACGAAGGGGAATCCTCCTTCAGTTTCTGAAGGTTAATTACACCCTTAACTGAATTGTCTCGAATAACAGTGTTGAGTCTGGCGCGTTAATTAACTTTCCAAGGGTATGTGGCAGCACCTCCTCTATAGTGGATTCTAAGAGCAATAAACTGCTGCAATTGATTTCGTTTAAGAGGGAGGAGAGTTATAATGGTAGCAAACATTGGGAGATCAAATCCACTCACATCTCTGCACCCAGACATGCATAATACTACACCAAATTGCTAGCCTGAAAAGCCAAGGATGCTGCCAAATGAGTTTGCACGAATTTCTTTGAGTTTAGAGGTGCTACCACATGTTGTATTCTCCCAAATCAACTCTGCAATTGCCTCGTCGCCTTTCCTCTGCGTTCCTAGGGCAAACCCTGCAAAACAGACCGTTAATACCTTGCAAAAATGTTTCCCGTTTCAAAAGTCTGTCCCCGCAGGCCGTCTCTTCTGATGCGCAGGCGAAGCCGACAGTTTTGGTGGCCGAGAAGTTGGGGAAGGCGGTCTGGAGCTGCTTCGAAGCTAGCCCAATGTGGACTGCTCCTACAATTTATCGCAGGAGGAACTCTGCACAAAGATCTCGCTTTGCGACGCTCTCGTGGGAGGCTCAAGGTTGTCAGAAGAGTGGGTGTGGGTATAGACAAGTGGATCTGCAGGCAGCCACTGAGTTTGGGTGCCTGGTCATCAATGCTCCCACTGAAAATACCGTTGCGGCTGCTGAACACGGGATCACCTTGATTGCATCCATGGCGCAGAACGTCCCCCAGGCTGATGGATCCCCCGGGCATGATATCCACATCCTGGAAGTTTCTCGTTTTTCTTAATGAACAAAGAGCGCAGGAGGATGGCAGGGGGCCTTGAGCGTGCCTCTTTCGCGAATCGATCACTGTTAACGAGCGCGCACAGAACCGGTGCTCAGACCCCGTACACGTGGCAAAATTTAATTGGTTCCATGTGCGATAGGAAAACTGTTTCTCATTGGCTGGGGTGAACAGTGTTTGCTCACCCCAAGCCCGCAAAGAAAACGCCTCTGACATAATTATTTAATCCATGGTTACGTAGTTAATGATACTATTATGGCTAATAATTCATTTTATGTAATAGTTAATTGTATAATAATTAGATATTGTAATATCATATAATATAATATTATTAATAATAATATGAATATTAATATGTGTAGTAGGTATATTTATTTGAAGTGACTATTTTATTATGAAGGATTGATTTAATTATGGAGGTTGGTTGGAAGGATGTATAGAGAATTGAACCCATGACCTCCAATTAAGTCACGGGCTAAGAATATAACAATATTAGTAATAACATTATTATTATTATTATTATTATTAATTGTTGTGTTGAGAGGCACTCTAAAGACTAATATAATGAAGATCTTATCACATAATGTGAAATTTAAAAATAATAAGATATTTCATTAAAAAATTAAAAAATAATAATAAAAAAATCAATTTCTATCTTAATTTTACATCAACTTGATTTAGAGAATTAAGTAATTGAAAAAAACAACTTTTTAATATGAGAAATATATGCAAAACCTTCACTAGTTAATATAGAGTCCATATATGGTGTATAAAATAATATTATTGATATTACATTATGTGTAATTTATTTTATGTTGAGTTGGCTTGTTTGAAACAAAGATATGTTAATAATAAAAAATATGTATTTCAATGTTGGTATTAATTAATTGAATTTATATCAATTTTATATAGTGAAAAATAAAGTAATTTAAATTAATATTTTTCTTATATTGGTATTTTTCATTGTAAGGGAGATGTGTAATTTATTATATTCTTAATATGGAGTTGATATGTAATATTACAAAAAAAATTAATAACAAAAAAAAGTTTAATGTTGGTTATAAATCAAACATTTCAATGTATATGTTGAATAAAATATTTTAACATCAAAATATATGTATGGAGAGAAAGAATTAGAGAGTTCATATTGTATTAATAGGTTCCTTTTAATTCAATGTATGAAAAATATTTGTAATTCCTTCAATTTTTAGTATAGACTTAGACACGCAACATTTTACAAAATATTAATTTCCTATTAAATAATAGAATTTTATATAAAGAGAAAACTAAAGTAATTCATATTCACTTTTTCTTTTTTTTTAAATATATAAATGTGTAATTTATTCAATTCTTAATATGGAGTTGATATGAGACATTAAAAATATATTAATAACAAAAAAAAATGTAGGTTATAAATCAAATATTTGGAGATGCATGTTTGAATAAAAAATTGTAACATCAAAATATATAGAGAGAAAGAACTACATAGTTCTTATTCTATTAAATGGTTGTTTTAATTCAACTTATGAAAGAGAGTTGCAATTTATTCAATGCTAATATAGACTTGACATGTAACACTTTAAAAAATATTAATTTCATACTAAATAATATAATTTTATATCAAATTTATATAGAGAAAAATAAAGTAAATTAGATTACAAAATTTCTTATATTTTTATCTTTCATTGTGAGGGAGATATGTAATTTATTCTATTATTAATATGGAGTTGATATGTAAAATTAAAAAAAATATATATTAATAACAAAAAGAAGTTTAATGGGGTTATCAATCAAATATTTCAATATGCATATTGAGTAAATATTTTAACATCAAAATATAGAGAGAGAAGAGCTAATAGGTTCCTTTTAATTCAAAGTAGGAATGAGATAATATGTACAATGTTAAATTTTAATCATAAATAACATATTTACACCATTAGGCATTTCTCTTTGAAAACAACTCTCCCAAGCTGCCACTCTGTCTCAGTCTACACCATTGGATGGAATGTTAGACGATTGAATATTTTTAGGCCATTAGATTAATAGTTAATAGTTAAGAGAAAACTAAAAATTAGGAGCTCTAATGGGAGAGTTCAAAATTAATCATACCTGCTTCTTACTTAACAATTTCTTAATGGCTTAACAAGCTTATTCCCCTCTAAGTTTTGCAGAAGAGGGTTTCTCTAGAAAGAATTCGTCCATATTTGTTCAAAAACTGTTAGTGAGGTAACTTATTCTCTTCATCGCCCCACATGATCGATGGTTTGCGAAGGTCGTTATTACAGATGAATGTCCTCATTGAATCTTCTTAGGTTTTGGAAAAATACCCTTTGAGATTTTTTGGAGTCAATATATATATATGCATCCCACTCGACATAGGATTTGTACAATAGTTCAATTTGTTTATCTTTAAAATAATTATAACTCATAAACATCTTTTCTGGCAGCTCAGAAATTGGTCTATTTTTCTACTAAAATGTCTATGATCAATATACCAAAAGGAAACTTTATGATTTCTCTAGTTCAATTGACAAGACCTTGCAAGAATTCTGATACAACTGTGCAGGTACGGAGCTAACATCTATTCCTTGGTATCAAGATCATGTAATTTAATTGTTTAGTTTGGTTTTTTTAAATCAACGATAGTTTTCGCTAATTTAATTGAATTTAGTTTAGTTCGGCGAAAACTATCATACTTAACAAATTCTTAATTCTTAATGGAGAGTAGTGTATCGAATGATGGCACCCTATCATACTAGTTGTAGTTCTTGAATGTAGATGGTCTAAAAATCAGTGGTAGCGGAACTTTGGATGGGCATGGAGCCTCTTGGTGGACGTAGTATTGGAGAACATAAAATTGAACAAAATTCAGAATCTAATAATCATTGACCAACATTATACTCCAAGTTATTTTAGATGGTTTAACAATCAACAGTAACGGAATTTTGGATTGACAAGGAGCCTCCTGGTGGACGTAGTATTTGAGAACATAAAAATGAATAACTTTCAGAATCCAATAATATTGACCAACATTGCACTCCAAGTTATTTTGTCCCAAGAAAGGTTCTAAGTCTTTCTAATCCTATCTGACAACTTCTATTTCATTTTTTTCTCTTGTTATGTCCATAAAAATAACGTTTTTTTTATAGTTTATATTGAATCATCATTAACCACCGAAGAAGTTTTGTATTGTAATTGAGATTGATGCCTATATTACCTTTGTCTTTAGAATTTTGATTCTAATCTGGATGTGAAAATAAAAAATGTGGTGTACAGACACATAACTAGAACCACAACATCAAACGTAGCCATTAATTTGCAGTGCAATGATACCGTGGAGCTTGTCTTTTTCAATCAATAATTATACATTTTTATTTTATTTATGTGGATATTATTAATAATAATGTGTTCATTTGTGTATTGGGTCTTTTTCGATCCATGCACAGTGAAAGTAATACATGGAGACATAAAGAAGTTTACATCATTTGTGCTGAAAGCAATTTTTTTTTTTGATTGAGGTTAATTGGACGTGAGTACAAGTTATGTTGAATGTCGTTGCAACATTTTAATTTATATTTGGGCATTTCAAACGAATAAAATATATCTGTTGTCGCTCCTAGAGACAGCCTAGAGTTGTGATAGACAAGTGCCTAGGACATCTTAGCATAACAAGGAGTGTATAATATAATGTATGAAGTTGTCAGCTTCAGCTCACATGATATCTCCTGTAAACAGGGAAATATGATTTAAATGGTACCAGGACCTTCAGAAACTGACACAGAGGAAGGACTACTATAGAGACAATGTGAAAAACTCCAATATAAAAGCAACAGACAATTCAGAGATAGCTTACTGCAAAGCGGGCCGATTCAGAAATACTCCACAGACATAATTATCGGCTGCATGTAGTTAAAGAAATATTGAGGTGAAGATATTAGTTAACATTGAGCTGACACCGATATACAATACCACCATGGTTGGCTTACCAATCTAAGAATCCATACATGATAATAGCATTTAAAGCACCCCAAAGCAACTAATACATTTTATATATATATTGAATAATGGAACAGAATATCATGCATGAGCCATATTTAAAGCGCTTGACTGATCCGAGCATGGGCATCAACTAGGATGAATCCATACCAAAAATCAGTGAGCCACTCGCATTCCAAAACATGATACAAGAAATATGGATGACATGAACTGTTCTATTAATATAACACAATAAAGAGAGTTACAGACTATGAAATACCAAAGACCAAAATCCTCTTTAACAGATGGAACTCCTCCTCACTGAGACCCTATGGGCTCTGAGCCTTCATACAATAATTTTACAAACTGTATACAAAAAGCCTTTCACTGCATAATTTTCTGATAAAATCTGGAACCCTTACAATGCGTTTTTTCATGGTTTTTATAGGAGAAACCAAAACCTAGTAAAGAGGTAGGTGATGAACATTTAATTTGCATAATTAAGGCAAAATGGCGGAAACATTCGTGCCCATACTGTTGAATGACTGTGTTGTGCTGTTTGTACTCTGTGGCCTGCTCTCTGAAATAAATGTTCTGGGTGAAAATCTCTTCAGGAACACGGAAAAGAATAGAACCCCATAAACATTTTGTCCTTTCCTGAAAGAAAATCTACTAAAATAAAACCTGGAGGGCATTGTTTTCTGTTGCATTGTACCCTCTGTGTGATCCTAGATATATTTGATCTGGTACCTTTGTTGTTTAAGCATTGAATCTGAACTCAAAATCTTCAACTGCAGCTATTGAATTCTTCAATCTCCCACCTGATACTCTTCGCCGCAACATTAATGTCTCCAGCTGCAAAAATCTGTGCTTTGAATGATTCCAGAGGGTTTAATAGATTTTACCCTTGCTCTTTTAGTGGATGTCGTGTCTTAGCAACTACCCAGGGCTTTCTTCATAAATTTTGCCTCTGAACAATGGTCCTTTCTTGCGCCCTCGGCTTCTGTAAAGGAGGCTGTGAATAATGGCAATTTTCCGTCGCCACGAACCTGCAGCATACACAAACTTGTTAAGAAAGCAAATGCACGGGAGGGTGAATGCAGTGGAGATGACTGTGTAACATAGCAACGTGATGAAATGGCGGAAATATGCAGGGTGGTGACGAAAGATACAGTGGAACGATGGTGAATATCCGGACGAAGAATTTCAACCAGAAAAATTAAACTTTAGCTTATGGACGGGACATATAAGGGGCAGAGGTAGAAATGTGATGCACACGTGGTAAGGGTGACGTGGAGGAAGTGGGGTCAAAAAGTCAAGAAAGCTATTAGATGACGATACAAGGCCGTTGAAGGGCCAATTTGATTCAAGGTAGAAAGGATCTTAGGGCAAAATGGAGTAAATGGACATCAAGTTTGTGAACAACAAAGAGTTTCAAGCATCACTGTTTCAATAGATAACATAAACATGGTAGGGAAAACCATTAATCATGCAAAATGTAACTATAAACTAATCAATACATAGAAACAAACATTCAAGCCATGCATAGAAGTATAAGACCCTCTAACTTTGGGAAATGGCTATCAGACTTTGGGGAAAACACATAAGACGGACTAAAAACTCAAAACACTATGCCGGAACACCTAAACACAGTACTTCAACTTATTGGGCACTTTGAACAACAAGATTTGCATAGTTTTAGGCAAAGGGCTAGATTGGAACTAGGCCTCCTTGGTTCAAACAAAATGATAATCTAATCAGTCAAAGAGATAGTTTCATGGATGGGACTATGGACAGTCATAGGTAAGCAGGGCACACCATACATCCTACTCAACATGCATAGAACTATGAATGAAACTAGCAACAATATCCTCAAGTTGTTTAAAGAGCAATTAAGAATTCTTTAATGCAACTAAGGAAGAAGAAAACATGAAGGCTATGAAGATTCAGGAAATTTGAGGTGCCTCCATGGGCATATCTCAAATGTGTTCTCTATTGATCTATAGCAAGCAAGAAACATGTATCATGAATGAAAACTAGAAGACAACAACAAAGCAAGAGACACTATACCATTCTACCAAGTCATGGAATCCATCAACAATCCTTCATCATCCATCCAAGAACATCCAAGAGGCAATCCAAAAGCATAACACAAGTATTTTATTCCAAAGCTCATAAGACCATATATTTCTTCTCTTCTCATGTTCAGCCTTCTATTACAATGAATCCTCTTGGAATATATAGGCCAAGAAGGAGGAAAACCAACCAAGGCAACTAGCTAGCCATTGGTTCAAAATAAATATCTAAACTTGTCCTTGAGGCTTTGCAAAGCCCAAGGCACAAAATATCCCATAAAATATCTAAAAAATGCTAAAAAAGGGAATTAAATTGACTTTGCATCATTTTCCAAGTGCAAAAATATCTAAACGCACATTTGGAAAAAGCAGATTTTAGAGGTTCAAAAATTACAAAAATACTTCAAATTTTCATCAGCAAAATGTCCCCTGACTTGCCGGAAACATTTGGCAGCCTTCCTGATGTCGAAACGAGGCTCATGATAGCTCTTTGGAAAGCTCCGAGTGTCTACTTTCTGGCGCAACTGAAATTTCCCCAATCTGATGCCTGGAAGTCCTCCAAATCTGCACCTGTGTGTAAAAAACCAGAAAATTACAGTCTGCTGATAGACCGGGCAGAGTGTGCAAAAAGAGAGCCTTTTTCTCCGTTTTGAGGGGGAAAATGATCTCTAAATATTCTGAAAATCGCTGAGGGCATGCTCATGAAATTATGGCATTCAATGATACCATTCTCCTCCCTTGACGAATCCTCAAAATGAAATGGCGAATTTATGATTTTTTGACCAAAAACCCAAAAATGCCAAAAAACCAAAAAATGTCAAAATGGGCTCAAAATTGGGGTGCATGACCCTCAAGGGTCCTTAGCAATGTGTTCCGAAGCTGAAGCCAAAATATCGAGTGCTGATGTGCCTTTCTTCTCTTTTCGTGCCGGGCGCTTCCCCTTTGCTTCCTTCAGTTTCTCTTGGGTGGCCTTTAGCTTGCGTCGGGCAAACTGATTTAGCTTTTGATAGTGTTGTGTCATCTTCCTTTGCAGCTCCAGGTCTCTGTTTGCCTTCTCAAGCTTCATCTCCAAATGTTTATTGGCTCTTTCTAGCCATGCCTCCTTATTGCTTTTAATTTCTTGCTCAAGTAGTGCAGTGAGGGGAAAGGATTGAAGATGGGCTTGTTCTTCTTCCTTTTGCTTTTCCAGGGCTCTTTTAAGCCCTATGGTTCTAGGCCTCTTCCGCCTAGGCTGGTCTTCTTCTTCATCTTCATCAAACACACCGATGAGCTCCTCTATCCTTACTTGTGCTTTAGCAGCCTCATTCTTGTATTTGATTGCTCGTGCCTCATGGACAGCCATATGGACACTCATTTGTTTATTTTGGATCTCCAAGAAATGATTGAAGTTCTTTGCCCGATGAAGGTCATTCTCCAATGCTTCAATTTGACCCTCTCGATGGATTAGAAGGTTTTCAAGAATACGGGCTTCATTATCGCTGTCATCACTTTGGATTGGAATGACAGCCAATGCACTTCCATGTTCTTGACTTTCTCCTATCTTGCCTTTCCCTTTGCCCTTGAAGGCTAATCTTGCACTCTTCCTTCTTGGCATGCTAGTGGGAGACTTCTTTGGCGATTTTCTTTTGCTAGGGACAACTCTTGTCACTTTTGGAGTGGCAGCCTTAGGCCCTTTCTTTCTTGTTGTGCTGGGCTTTGTCTTTTTAGGAGAAGGAAGCACAATTGCTTTGCCCTTATCATCTTCTTGAAACTGTTGCTCTCCTTGAGGCTGTTGTGTGTCTTCTTTAGGTTGCTTCTGCTCTCCAATGTCATGATGCCGATCTGTCTCAAATTCTTGTTGCCCTTGATCATCAACATCATGCTGCTGCTGTGCTTGGATTTCTTGTTCATTTTGTGGCTCAAGCTGCTGCTCAAATTTCTGCCCAAAGTGTTGTTCATGACCCTCAATATCAAGCTGCTGCTCTTCCTCTTGTCCCTGCTGTTCATTTTCACTGAGATGCTGCTGTTCAACACTCTTTTCTTCTTGCTCCTGCTGCTGACCTTCACCACTGTCCTGCTGCTGTTCTTCATCTCCAGTTTTCTGCTCTTCATCCCTTTCTTCTTGCTCATGCCCTTCCTCTTCTTGCTGTCCACTTCCCTCTCCTTCTTCATGCTCCTTTGAATGTTCTGTAGTGAATTTGAGCTTTCTAGGAGTGGCTCTGCTAGAGGAAGGTGAGGGGCGATGAATAGGCGATGTGGGAGATGTATGGACCGGAGGGATAGTGGAGAAATCTGGGTGACTAATGAAAACATCCCATGAAACCCCTTCCTTCTCTAGCTGGTGTAGGATGATGATTTTAATCAGAGAATGATGGCATAGAGAAGCTACTTGTTGTGATGGAGGCTTTTTCTGGACAGAAGAGGCCATTTTCTCAATATTTTTGCACAAGAAGTAAGGAAGATTGAGCTTCTTGGTTCTAGTGAAGTGCATCAACAGTCGAATGTGGTATGCATATACTCGGGAGAATCTCCCTTCACAGGTGAAATATTTCATTATGATCTTCATAAGAGGAGCATAGCTGGAAAGAAGATGAGAGAAAGGAAAAATAGCAGTGCATGTGTCTCTGTGCTCGGGCTTGATGAAAGGCTTGTAGTCATCCAAGTCTAGATAGGCTTGCTTGAACCATTTTTCGCCAATGTATGGGATTTTAGTTTCCTTGGATACATACCTCAGGGAAAACTTGAAATCAAGGCCTGCTACCTGGAAATGTTTGCTTTGGAACCTCAAGGCGCATAGGTGTGTCAAGGGCGAGAAACTTTTGACCTCCTGTACTCTCTGGCAGAAATCCAAACAACCTATTTCATGAAAATTGAAAAGGATGGATGGATGTGCATTGACCTCCTCAGTAGAAATTGGCTCATATATTTTGTGTTAACCGCTTCTGCTGTCTTGCCTGGGCGACATTTTGGGCTGAATATGCTTTTGAAGCACCAAACTGTCTCACTGTCTTTAAAATGCCTTCTTGGAGCTAAACTCTGTCAATCCCACTGTTTTGATAGGGAAATAATGTTTTTGGATGTTTGTGCACAATATCCCTCTCAATACAAAACCTCTGGTCCTTAAAATGAAGCCTTCCCAACTTTTGATATGTAATCCAACCAGCAAACCCTTTAAGAAGAAAATACAGTGAAAATAAGATACCCAGTCAATGTGAAATTGTTGTGCGTTGTGATAGGGTCACCTTGCCCTTTGAATTTTGGAGGTCAACAACATATTTTTGTGTCTTTGACTGAGGTATACTTCTCAATTTCAAAATCATGCCCTTGTCCTAGTATGCAACTCAACCAACAAAGCTTTCACCACAAACACAGTCAACCAGATTATATAAACACACAGTCAAAATTTACTGTCTATAGGACAAGGTGGTAGAGCTTTGACATACTTCTGAAGGTTTAAACGAAGGTTTATAAGAGTGTTAATCAATCAAGGCTATTTTTCAACCAAAATACTTCACTGTCATTGGCACAAATTTGACAAACACCTTCAGATTTTAAAAGAAGATTCCTCACTGGCTCTAATAATGCACATAACATGATAGATTCCACCTTGTTTCACTACAACAGTGAGGGCAACTTGATGTATTTTTTTTTTTTTTAAATAACACTTACAAGCGTTTGATGTTTCACCTGCCACATCAAAACTTGTTTCTTCACACAAATCTTACACCTATGCTTCAAACCTTGACTTTTAACCTTTCACTCTGTCACAACAATTTTTAAAGGAGCTAAAAAGGCGTATGAAGTACCTCTAGATCGATGACAAGGCCCTTTGAAAAAGTTTAGCAGCTTCACATGCGATTAGAGGGCGTGTTTGAAGGCCAAACCCACGCGCGACGCGTTTAGAAGGAAGGGCGCCACGCACAATAAGGTGTCGGGTCACCTGTCGGGCCGACAGGACCCGAGTGCACAGGCGCGCCGCGCAACAGTTATGCGCCTGTGCAAAATCTTCTCTGAGCGCGCCATGCGCTTTTCCAGGCGCGCCGCGCAGCTCCAAACTGTCAAAAACTTCTTCGAATTGCCTAAAATCTTCCTTGTTTGATCTCGAGGGGAGCGAGGAACTCCATGAGTGTTTTGGAAGATTCAAAGTGGGCTTTGCAACGGCCCCTTTGTCTTTTATAATCATAAAACATGAAAACCCTTGGTTTCGCTTTGTGAGGGTCTAAAATGTCATGAGGGACCCATTATTTGAAACAAGGTTGTCAAATGTCTTTTCATGCCTTCCAACACTAATAGGTATCAAAATATTTGTTCTTAGCCACGTATATCCAAAAGTCAAAAACTGCATACTGTGCTTATATGTTTGAAGTTTATTTAGAGCTTTTGCCATATGCCAAGATCTCTTTTTACTTCTTTGAGTATCTGCTTTCACTAGGTTCCAGGATCTGAAAACATGTAATGATCTTTTTGCATATTTATGAATGTGTAAACTTGTTTGGAATGCCCTTTCTGCTAAAGAAAAACTTAACTGCCACTTCAAAACCCCTTTTATACTTCTGGTGCTTTGTATGAAAGGGACACCTACAGATGACATTTATATTGCAGGGGGTTTTCTTTCACATTTTGACAGAGGTCTCCTTGGACTGTGGATAAATATTTTTCTGGTCACTGTAAGTACACACCCTGCTGCATCTGAAGAATGCACTTGTTCTTGTGGTGATTGCAACACCGAGACTTGAACTGGCTTTTTGAATGTCATCAAGATGGTTTATTTATGGGGCTGTGTAATACTTGCATCATTTTCCTCTATGTGTATCTAGAAACCATAGACTACATACCATAACCCAACAGAAACATAAGAGTACACAGAGGTCCTTTTTACTAAAGTGTCTTCCTGCTCAGCATTGATTTAAGCCATTCATACTAACACCCCTGAAGAGATGTTTTGTTATAATAGCTTTGATTAATGGGGTCTCTTCTTGTTGTGCAATACTGATGATGCCTGAAACTTCAAATGATCCTCTTTCTTAGGACACAAGACCTAAAAAACTTTGCTTTCTCTTGACTTGAACATTTTCTGATCTTAGCCCTGTTCTTGATCATCACTTTCCCTTAGAAACTTTTAGTCACTGTTTCACTGTTTATTAAAACAAACCTGTGCTTACAGTCAGCTTGCAATTGTTCAAGTCAACATTGGCCATCGCCCTCTACTTGTAGATGAAGGAGGCGCCTTAACCCTCTACTTATAGATGAAGGAGGTTCTTGGCCATGACAAATTACAAGTCTGTTTGACAGTGTTGTCTTTCTTTTACTGTGCTATCAGACTGAATGAAGCTGTAAGAGTTTGATGAGTAACTCCTTACCCTGCAAATGTATCTCAGGCTCATGTTTACATTGAGAAGCAGCTGTTCTTCTAAATGTGGATTCAAGAATTTTCTCTTGAGATGATGACATGTTTCTTGTCTTTGTAAAATCCATAAAACATTGTAAAACACCTAAAATCAGCTTGAGATTGTGGTCTATGCATTGCTGAGACTTAGGGGTGTGTAAGTGGCGTGACTTAGGGCTGTGATCAATTTCATTAGCAGAGTGGAAGGTCTGTTATGATTGGTCTGTAGCAGATGGAGTTTTTTTGGCTATTAGATGTTTGCCAAGGGTAAGATGCCTTAAAGCGCCACTTCCTAACTTAAGGGAGGATTTTTGAACAGACTTGGATTGTCTTTTTAGAGCTGATGGGCAGACTAGTAGGGCTAAAGCTAGATAGGATAGTGATAATGAGGCTTCACCTTAACATGGGCGGACTGAAAAGTAGGAGGGCAAAAAAAGTTTTATGAGGGTTTTCTAGATGACAAATTGACATATGGAGATCAGCTTCTAGAAAACTCAGCTATGGATTTAGTCATCACCAACAAGTGAAAAATGCGACTAACGATGGTCGGCGAAATATCGTTTTATTTTTTGTTTACATGCATTGTTTCTATTCATCTATATTCTCTAGAAGTTTCCTTTGATTTGTCGGGAAGAGACTTTGATTCCTAAAGTAGAAAAACAGCACGGATTCGAGTCGTTCGCATATATTGATAACAAGTCCATATTCACACAAAGGAAGGCTTGTGGGAGTGGCGGGGACATAGTCGAGATGGAAGCCTTGGAAAGGAGAAAACTAGGACTTTCTAGCTAGAACAAAAAGTGAGTTATCTGAGAGTTGGACACCTCGAGGAGTTGGGTTACTCACAGGTCTTGCTTTTTGAAGAATTTAGTAAGGTCTTACGTTGTTCGACTCCATTTCCTTAAGGTCACGTTGGAGTTTAAGGTCTTGTCATAGTGACCTACAGCTCATGTTTACCTGAGAAACCTAATGAAAGTGGGAAAATATGGAGGGGTGGTTAGGAATGGTATGGGAGCGTGGTTTCTCTCTCTTTATGCAATATCTGGTACAGTAGTATCGAGGGTAATTTTCCTCTCCTTCATTAAGTGAAAAGTGTTTTCAATGTTATGGTATGGTTATGCATAAATTTTTGTATGTTGTTATGTTATTACATGGATATACTTATCATTATACATGTACATGCTAATGTGGAATGATCTTCCATATGATATAAGAATCACATGAAAATAGCAGGTATGGATTTGATTTTGGTATGTTTTGGTTTTTTTATCTTTACATCATACTTGTAGGAAGAAGAGATTTAAAGATGAAAAGAAAATGGTAGACTACAATTCACGTGACACTTAGTATAGATCAGTTGGGTAACAAGGAGAAGATTATTCTCTAAATATGAAAGATAAATAATGAGCTTGAGTGTAAGCGGGCCAGTTGCAAATAAGACAATATTTGGTTGGTTAAGGCTTGGGAAATGCCTACGAGGATTAGGATAAGTAGGTAGAGGTTAATGGCTTCAGTCCTTTAAAGCATGAAATTAATGAAAGCGGGGGATCGGTCGAGAGATGTAAGATAAAAAAAATGGAGCCTATGGTAGTAGATCTTGGTCTAGATACAAATTGGATAGATGGGACACAATTAGACATATAGGATGTCACTAGATACACACGACATGATGAATGGTATATACAGAATCATTATGTTCATGTCTAGGATACATCATCCTGAATGATACCCAATATCATCCTTATGGGAGGGAATATTTAGCGAGGAGTTCAAGAAATTTGGGCCTCCTACATTTGATGATAGATGAAGAATTCGGAAAGATGCGAGAGAGCATGGTTTCTTGGGATGAATTCTTCATATTGCACAACTACTCAATGGTTACAAATCTGAGAGATGACACCTTGATCTTAAAAGGAAAGTTGATATCTAGTGGGAATATGTGAAGAATGCCAAGGACATTCGGGGAGGATTGCTGTTGGGATGATTTCAAGGAGGATCTTTAGGAAGAAGTACTTATCACTATGAAGTGAAATAACTAAGGTTTTTATGAGCTACAAATGGGATTTGTGATAGATGGTAGATATATAGTAGATTCTTGGAGTTATTAAAAAAAATTTATGTTCCACTTATCAAGGAGGAGAAACTATTATTCAATGGTTCATCGATTGGTTTCAAATAGCATGTAGAGACCGGATTGGTTTTATGAGCCTAGCTTGTTAGAGAAGCCATCTAGGTAGGCATTGTTATGAGCCATATGGAAATTGAAGCATTGTTATGAGCCATGGGCTGAAACATTGTTGTAGTGAGCCTAAACGTGACTTTGAATAGGAATGAAAGTAAAGGTAAACGTATACCAAAGCGAGGGAATACATCAGAATCTGATGAAGAAAAGAAAATGTTGCTCCTTCTGCAAAGTTTAGTGCGATTGAAAAGGGACATGTGCATTTACCTAGAGAAACAGTGAACTTCAAGGTGATGGTAAGAGGACCATTACACAGTACTAGATATGTGAAAATGTCATCACAAGAAGGATTTTACATTGTACCAAGGAGGTGTGCCTTGAATGTATAGTGCTCTGAGTAGAATGTTGGGGATGTTGGTCATTGTATTCCTCATATTTATGAAGTTGGCCAACAAGGAGGTGGAAAGCCAGGAGGCATTCATTATTGAGATGGTAGTGTAACTTTTTGACCAAGTTATTTCTATTTTTATTGGGTAGGATAAATGGTTATTTTAATCGACACAGTGGATAAGTGTGGCTTGAGAATAAGTGCATGCATAGTATTTGTTGGTTCAATTGGCTATAGATACAAAGGAGAAAGTTCATCATTGGTGAAACTTGTGCATTTGATTTTAATGATATGCCCACAGTAGCACATTTGAATGTATCATCATTGGGATCATATAGTATTCTTTGGGGTATGGATTGGTTATTGTCTTAATATGACCAAAGTAGATTTCCTTGACAAGGCATTGAGTTCCTGGATGACGATGGGGAGAATAAAATCTTCACGAGAAAGAAAGAATCCATGAGTGAGATGGTCACAAATATGCGAGGGCTAAGTCCGGTTGCGAGAAAGGTTGTGTGATGTTTTAATTTCCTGTTCTGGTGAGAAGGGTAAGGATGTTGAGAGCGCAAAAATAATGAAGTGCCTGTAGTAGTTTCGATATGTCTTTAACGAAGTTGATTTTCCTCTTGCAAGGAAGTAGACTTTTCTATATTTAATTTGATGGGGGGAATCACTATCATAAAAGGCACCTTATAGGATGGCTGTGTTTTTGGTTGATAGAATTGAAATTCCAGTTAGAGAAATTCTTGATAAGGGATATAATAAGCCAAGTCCTCTGCAGCAAATTTCATGATTTATTGCGAAGAAGAAGGATGGTACTTGGATGTCGTGCATTGGTCACTAGGTAGTGGAACACGGTGATGATCAAGAACATGTACGGAATTCCTGGATTGATGACTTTTGGACCCGATTGAAGGGAGCAGCAATGTTCTCAAATATTGTCTATGGTCGGGATATCATAGGGTACACATCAAAGAGGACATCTACAAGACATACTTCGGGACCAAGTATGGTAGTTACAAATTGTTTTAGTTCCATTCGGTTTGACTAATTTTCAGCTACTTTTATGTAGATATTTTGTTGCATCCTTGTCTGAAAATTTTGTTATTGTATTCGTTGATGACATCTTCCATTGTTCTAGAAATGTGAATAACACTCAAGTACTTAGAAACACATTATTGATAGTGCTAAGAGAAACATCAATTTCATTCTAAGCTTAAGTGTAGTTTATTCAGGACATAAATACACTACTTGGAACATGTTCCTTCCAAGAATAGCATGATAGTGACCTGAGAAAAAGATAAAAAGCATCATCGAGTAGGAACTCTAGAAATGTGGAAGTTGATGTACAGCAAAATTAGCTACTGAAGGTTCATTAGGAACTTCTCACACATTACATATCCTACCATCATTACATAGGAAAGGTGAAAGTTTTAATGGACGAGGCAGTGTACATCTGGTTTGGCTTGATTTGAAGCAGGCATTGAAAAATATGCTCCCGATGTTAAATATTTTAGATCCGGACAAAAATTGTTGATGTGTGGCTTATTCTTGCAAGAGAAGGGGGCGTAGGTGGAGTCCTTATGCAAGAAAGACGGTGATATCTATGAGTACGATGAAATTAGGTTGAGCATGGACTCATTGTGACTCGTGATCTGGGCTGGCAACTGTTATTCATGCCTTTAATATGTGGAGAACATTATCTTTTTGGTAGGAGGTTTATAGTAATGGATGATCATAGTGGGTTGTGATATCTGTTGTTAAATGAATTTTAATTCTAGAAATCTGGATGGTTTGGCTATATTAGTGAGTTTAACTTTGAGTTTAAGACATTAAGGAAAGGAGAGCATGGTTGCAGAGATACGGGGGAAGGATAGAAGAACTAGGCGGTACATGAAGGTTTATACCTGATTACAATAGGGTATAAAACAGTCATGATGTGGAATATTGTCTCACGATGGGCGGCTTGGTTCTGTTCAGGATAGGATCTATGTCCACATGAAAATCAACTCAAGAGCTGTCTCTAGAAGGGAGTTTCATGTTAAACCATGTCAGTTCAACCCGGGATATCACTAAGTTGTTGACCAAAATGGACGGAATTTCTACTACTTCATTTGAATATGAAGAAGGAAGTGGAAAATTTTGTGGTGAGATTTTTGGACTAACTGGTGGGTCAAGCGAGTGTAATAATCCAAGTGGGTTGCTTCAAGCCTATTAATTAGAGAGTGGAAATGGGTGTTTCCACCGGACTTCATTACGAGGTATTCGGACATCGAGGTCAACATCGTTATCTTGTGGTTGTGATTGACAGTTACATTGAGTGCTCACTTCATTAGAAGAGAGCATAACTTTTAGCTGGTGTAGTTGTCTGGGTCTCATCGGGTAGATCATGAAGTTGCATGAATTGTTCAAAAAAGAATATTGTGTCGGGGCAAAGGGGATCTCATCACTTCCCAGTTTTGGAAGTAGTTGTTTACAGAATTGGGGGACAAAGTTGGCCTTTAAGTACAACGTGTCATCCACGGACAAATGAGTGAAGGAAAGAGGGTAGGGATGTTGGAGAATATATTGAGGATGTATGTCCATGTCAATAGAGGATATCTGGGAGGAATGCCTTCCATTGTTCGATTTTCTTATAATATTAGTTATCAAGATTCATTATAGATGAGTCTGTTAGGTCCCATAATACTAGTACGACCCCTTATGTGCAACCAAGTGTAGCCCCATTATTATTATTGTGCCTATGTCGTCGCCATATTTTTCATTATTGTTCCCCATAGATGTAGCCCTTTTATTGTTATTGTTGTGCCCATGTGGTCCCCATATTGTTGATGCGATACTTTAGGCTATACTAGGGGTGGTTTATCATTTATCCATCCAGTAATTTGTTCATTTTATATAATGTAAAAGGAGGTTTCCCCTTAGTGAGGCTAATTCTAAGTAGGTTATCTATATTTTCTTCTATTTTTGAGCTTTTTTTCATAACATTTGGTATAGAGATTTAGATTCTAGGGTTCATTAAATAGGCATGATCCAAAATTTCATCTCAAATGATTGTTTGAGGTAAAATCATCATAACTTTAATCTAGAAATCCAAATTGGGAGAATTATGTAATTGGCTAGAAATCAAGTAGAATTTATTTTCTTGTGTATCGATTTCAAATCTGAGCGCTTGATGACATGTGCTTTGACCCCAAATTCATTCTCTTGAACCAACCGCAATTAGGCCATACGTTGGGAGATTGGGAATAACTTTAGCAGAGGATCAAGGCTAGGTTTGCCCCATGGTAAATGGAAAGAAGACACATGGGAGCTGCCATGGAGCAGATTTGAGATCTGAAGATCAGGAAATCAGGGTTATAACCGTTTCAAGATCGATCTCTCCTAAAAAGCAAGCGAAAAGTGTGTGTTAAAAAAAAAAAAATTGCATAACTTTTGTTTGAAAAATCAATTTCAAGTGATTCGAGGGCATATGGAAACATATATATCAATATTTATTTTGGAAATCCCCTCCAAAAAAATAATTCCACACCCATCAATCCTCTTGACTCTTCATGACTGCAATGAAGAGGAAGAAGTTAGCAGCATGATATCTCAAAGAATCGGGACCAAAATTACAATAAAATTTCCTTCTCACATGAAAAACTGAAAATGAACTAGAAAATAAAGATGTATGCTGAGGATGGAATGAATGGCATGGAAGCTAATATAGATGGTATAGAAGGAAACATGGAACTATTTTAAGAAATAAATGGAAGGATTGAAGGTTGTAAAAAGTTCTTCTGTGAAAATCTTTCCTAATGACAAAAAGGTAGTAGAGGGAAACTCATGGTGAGAATAAAATAAATGTTAATCATGATTTCATAGACTTTGATGTTAGTTTAAAACTCACATATTAATTTCTTTATGTATGGGGAAGTTTGATGGAAAGGATCCTAACATGGATACACAAATGGAGCAATACTTTGATATCCATAATGTGAAAAACGCTGAATTTGTTACCTTTATATTGAGAACCCAATACATTTGTATGATATTAGTGACTTTTTTGTAAATAAATTGTCCTTGTCGATTTTATGGAGGAAATGATAGCACGATAAGAGGATATGAAAACACCACCTTTAGAAAATTGATAAATCTCAAACAAAAGGGTTTGTGGTGGAGAACATTGAAGACTGCTAAAAATTGAATATAAGGGTAAAAGATATTCCCGAGAGGAGTAGAGGATTGATGTCTTCATGCAGGACTTTATAGGATAACATCCAAAACAAGAAGGTTCACCTTTCCGAAATAAATTCATTGGAGAAGAAATTCATGTTGGAAAGAAAAATTGAAAGAAAAATTATGGTGACAAAGAAACCTACACTCACAACTATAAAGATGGAGAAGTTTCTCAAGACTTCCATAAATTACAAGGTTGAGACCAAACAAAATGGAAGAAAAAATGAAAAAGGGCTTTCTATAGTTATTAATATAAAATACTAAAAATGTATGAGGTGTGCTGAGAAGAAATTATTTTACGTACATTGTGAGGGAGGAAGAAAGGAACGAGAAAATTCAAAACAAGAGGATATACACCGAGAACCAACCCTAGAAGAAGGAAATAAATCTGACCATATCTGTGTATGCAATCGTAATAATTACCACTCCATAAACTTTGAATATGAGCCAGGACATATCAGAAGAGAAAAACTAGAAATAATTTTGATTGATTCGGGTAGTATCTATAATTTTATTCATTGTAAGGTAGCCGAGTTGAATTTTCTTCTTTCATAGCATTGATGTCGAAGTGATGCTTACAAATGGAAGACCTATAAATTTCTTTGGAAAGTGCCATAATATCAAGCTAATCATGGAGGAACATGTATTGGATAGTCCGATGCTCTCCATTCCAATAGGTGGTGTTGATGTTATAGGATTACAATGGTTGTCTTTGGGATAGTAACATTTTTTAAGAACTTTTCTGAAAATTTTTTTCGAAGTAAAAGGAAGTTTAATTATGGGGTATCACGGGAAGCTGAAAATATAATCAGCTCTAATGTCCTAAGCAAAGATTCGGAAGAAAGAACAACGATGTGTAATTGAACAATGATCAAGGATGGATATTAAAGGCAGCCCCCCAACACTATTCACATGAGCCCCCACCATTTTGTCTCTTTAAATTTTTCGGTTTAAGCATAACTTACTATTTTTAGGTTTTTGGGTCCTGGACTTAGGGCTGTTTTGGGCCCCCTAACAGCATTTTTTGGGGTATGCTTTCCAGGCGGGTGGATAATCCAATTCATCCAAATAGTTGTATTCCCTCGGAATAGAACTTTCTCGTGATGTATCATGTGCGTCAAACGGAGATAGGATGCAAAGTTACGTCTGAGAAGTTGAAACACCAATTTTACCCAAACGGGGCTATGGTGGCTTCATCTCTAGGGTTAGGTTTTGGATTTTAGGGTTCTCCATTGTTTTGACAGTAGGCCCTCGACCTCATTGTAACTTCAGTCCAGGCTTCCTGTAGCCACCACATCTCTTCTGGAGGGGAATATTTACCCGGTGCTGCAACTGGTTTTTATTTCGTGCATTACTGTAAGCAAATTTCGGTTCTTTGATATTAATGAAATGATGTTAATTTCATTTAACATCTCTGTGTTGTGGTTATATTTTTGATACATTGCGTTCCTACATAAATATGGATACGATCATGACAAAGATTCGGAAGAAAGAACAACGATGTGTAATTGTACAAATTATGCTCACTAGAGGTTCAAACATCAAAATCATCTATTTAAAATCTCCAAAAAGTCTTGAATAATCATTCAGGTGTTTGAGACTCCCAAGGACTCCCACTATTCATGATGTGATCATGTTATTCATTTGATTCTAGGAAGTATTCCTCCAAACATCGGGCACACATATATATCATATGCTCCAAAGAAATTAATTATTGAGCAGAATAGATGCAGAAATCCTAGAGGTTGGTATAATTCCAACCTGGTCAAGGTTCTTTCTCTTGCTCGATGGTAGGTGCACAATAAGGATGGATCATGATGGATGTGTCTTGATTATGGGAGGCTCAGCCAACCTTTATTAAATATAAATTTCCCATTCCAAGTCATTGATGAATTATTTGATGAATTGCATAAGAAACAGTTACTTCGCAAAGTTACATCACAAATTACGGATATCATCAAACTACAATGAAGAATAAATACATTTTAGAAACATCATTCGGAACTCTTGGGTATTATTATGAATTTTTTGAATACCTTTTAGCCATACTATCTATGTCTCTTTCAAGGTTTGATGAATTCCATTTTCAAACCCTTCCTTGAAAGAATTTGTGTTTGTATTTTTTTGATAATATATAATCTGCAAAAGTTACCGAAAGAATCATGTTCAACATGTTGGCAGAGTGCTCAAACTATTGGAGAAGAAACAATTATATGAAAAAAATCTAAATGTTCTTTATAGTACAGAGGTGGAATATTTGGATGTATTGTTTTCATAGGGTCTTTAAAGGTAAACCCTAAAATTAAATTCATTGAGAATGGAAAATCCACAACCATAAACATCAGCAAGGTTATAGAGTTAACGAGGCGTTATCACAAGTTTTTTAGAGATTGTAGGAGAATATCGGCACCTCTAACATGTATCATTACTAAAAAATATGCATTTTCTTAACTCTAGAAAGAAAATAAGGCCGTTAATGTGATGCCTCGAAAATAGAGGCAGGTATCAGTTTTAAATACGAAAGGAGAAGATTACTACTTTTGAAAGTCTTGCAATCAAGGAAAGTATTTGCATATACCTATTTGTAAAGAATAAAATGTTGCAAAATAATACACGCATAAAGAAAATGGTTACCTTACCTAATTGGAAGACACTTCAAGGTAAAAAAAAAATATCATGATGAACTTAGATATGGAAAAAATATTGTCTTTGAAGAAAAAAATGGGTCCATAAAGATGTTTGGTTATGAATTTGAAATCATCTACAAAAAAGGGAAGAAAAATGTTGTTGCGAGATGTATTAGTCTCACGAAGGATGAGGATGTGGAAGCATTGCTTTGTGCCATTTCTATTATACAACAGGAAGTCTTCATAATCCGGCAAGGGATGAATGGAAGAATAGCGAAAAGTGTGGATAGTCATTTCAAAATTTGTAGCAAGATCTCAATATATATGACATTTAGTGGAAAAATGATTGTTTATAGTATAAATATCTCTTATATCTTTAGCAAAAATTCCCAACTCAAACAAAATATTATTTGGAATTGCACACTTCTCCTTAAGGGGCACTGGGATTTTCCAAAAACATACCATGATGTCGACAAGACCTTTTGGGATGGCCTTAAATTAGATATTTAAAAATTTTATGGAGGAATTTTTTGGTTTCAAAAAAAACGAGAAAATTAAGACCACGGGTATGTTACAACATTTATCCATTCCAATTCAATATTGGGAGGATATTTCAATGGATTTTATCACCAGTTTCTTGAAGTCAAAGAATTTGTATACATCCTAGTGGTAGTTGATAGACTTACCGTGTGAACACTTTTATGCATTATATCATCCATTGGAATCCCGGTACGGTTACTACGCACTTATGGAAAAAATAAAAGCTACATAGAAACCCAAAGGTTATTGCAATGTTAATGGAATCCCATTTTAAAATTTTTGGATGAAATTGTTTTCTTGTTTGGTTACTCAATGCTCATAGTTCAGCGTGTCATCATAATATGGCCGAGATAGTGGATAAATGTTTGGAACGATATATTTTCTTTGTCTACGATATTAAACATAATGGGTAAATCATTACATTTGACTTAATGGTGATTATATTTCCTTCCATCTGGCTAAAAATGACCCATTTATGGCTTGCTTATGGATATCATGTAGATGCATCATATGTATTTAAGAAAGTATAAGGTTCAAGTAGTGGAAGATCACATCGGATATACGACAGCAATTTCTCCAATTCTTAAATTATAACCTCACTTTGTACAGAATCGGGTAGGTATATGAACGCTATCAGAAATCGCGGTGAAAGAAGTTTTGATGTAGAATACTAGGTATTTTCATTGTCCCTTAAAATTTCTAAGAAAGAAAACAAGATAATAAATTATCGCCAAAGTATTGAGTTAACACAAGGTGTTGCAAAATATTGATTTTCTATGGCATACAAATTGGAGCTTCCCCACATCTTTCCCAGTGCACTAGTTTTCATGTTTCATGCTTAAAAATGTTATCGGTAATAGCTCAGTTAAGCTAATATTTCACAACATGAAGAGGAAGGATAGAACGTATTTGAACCCTAAATATGGTAAAACAAGAACTTGATAAGCTATGAAATGGATCAATTTTAAAGACTGCTCTGATCAAGTGGAAAACTTACCCATTGAATATTCGACATGGGAGGATGATAATATTATACAAAAGCAACAGAAACTACTCAATCATTGAGGATATACTTATTTTAAGGAGGGGCATGTGGGGTCCCATAATACTAGTGTAATACATTATTATTATTAACTGAAATTAATATTATTTTTGTGCCCATATGGGCCTTCATATTTTTTATTATTACGCTATGAAGTGTAGCCCCATTATTGTTAATGTGATGTGGTCTATTGTTAATTTGTATATTGTGTCCCTTTAACTCCTATATATAAGTGGGTTTTGTCTTGTATCATCAATAATTGTTGGTGTGTAATGTAAAGGAGGTTTCCCCCTCGAAGAGCTTTATTTCAAAGTCATTGATCTATATTTTTGTATGTTTTGTGTGAGGCTGGTTTGTAACAGTCGATTTGAGGCACAATATAGGCATAGTTGTCAGCCTCATCAACATAAAAGGAAGTGATTCATTGAACTGGGTACTTATCAAATGAACATATTGGAAAACATGGAACTATGATGGAGGTTATAAATAAGAATCTAGGGGTAGTAAACGAAAAGTAGAATATGGAACCGGGATAGGAATTTAGAGGAGTTTCATATTGAGGAGCATGTGTGTTTGTGCATAAGTGATAGCTCCTTGGGGGATCGAATCATGTGCCAAGTGCTTTCCTATTGTACGGACACGAGATCCTTGACATGATTGGACCGATGGTCTACAAGAGTACACGCACTCCCAGAGTAGGAAGTGTGATGTTTTTATGTTTCATTTCTTAAAAGATATGTAATTATTTTCATCATGTTATTGGTTGGTTTGTATTGCAAGTGGATTAATAAGATAATTCCATCTGGAACCTCGATGCATATTCTTGTAACAAAAACATCAAATGCTCAAACAGCACTCAGCGAGTTAAAGTGTAGTGGAATCACATTGGACTTTGATGAGCTTCTACATGAGAGATGGTTGATTAAGATCTGAATATGTGTCCTTTGTTGCTTTTTGTTGAAGGAAAAAGAGTTTTGATATTGTAAATATTTATGTATGGTTGATATTGTAGATACCACAATGATATATGTTATAAAGATCCAATAAGTGATATTTTGTAAGATTATATTTTCATTATGTTTCTGCTTTTGAGTAGGGTGTTATTATATATACTACAACGATATGGGTTATAAGATCCATGAGTATGTTTTTTATTTTCAGATTTTCTAATTTGTGGGTGTCATAGAACATCGAGGATGATGTAACCCTAAGGGGGAGGGGTCTGTGAAAATTATAGTTAAAATTTTATTTATTAAGAATTAATAAAAGGTAAAATAATACCATGAGAAGGACCTTATTCCAAGTTGAATTTTGGGGGAGAATTATCCTGATGGGCATCATGATGTGTTTATGGCTAAAGGAAATTGGAAAATGAAATTCCTAAGGCTTTGGAAAGGAAAAATAATTTGTAGTTGTTATAAGAAAATAATGGAAATTAGGAGAAAGGGAAGGTGAAAGGTCACAGGTTGCATGTGAGGAGAAAATGAAGGAAAATAATGGAAAAATGAAGAAATTAGAGGCATTATCAATGAAAGGACCAAGGCATCAATTGGTATCCTTTATTGGTTTAGTTTTGGAATTAATCTGGAAGAAGAAGAAAACTGAGAGGACTAAATAAAGCGAAGCAATGGAAGGAACAGAAGGAAAAGGAAAGAAAAGCAAGGACAAGAGAAAACAAGGGGAGGCAAGGATAATGTAGCTTTAATAGGAACACATGTGGGTAACATCTTGTTGCGTACGTTATTTTCTAGTTGGTTTTGACATACATAGTATGCACGGGCTTGTGTTGGTTTCTTTTGTTGTCATTGGCATGGGATTTATGTTCTTTGGATAATATTAGTTCTAGCCTAGCCTTTCCATTTTCGAATAATAGCAATCATGATCGGATTATTCTTGGTAGCTTTAAGTTCCTAGAAGATTTTGGATTGAGGTGAGGTGGTCTTTAGCATTTAGGACTAGGAATCACCCCCAGCGGAAACGGCGAGATACATGGTAAAGTCTACGGTGGAGATAGAAAGATCATAAAATATATGAAAATAAATTTTGAGGCATACGAGCTAAATTGGATTTGTGGATTGTTCATTTTAGGTAGAGATTTCAATATGGTGAGGGGGTGGAGGTGTTTTAACCTCTAGATTGCTCAGAGTTTTTGGATAGTTTTGGTGAGCCACAGTATTGCCATAAGCATTTAACCTCTGCAGGCTCCTGTTCAATTTATCAACTCGGGGTTTATACAAACTTAGAGGTGACAAGTATTGTCTTTTTACCTGTATTGGTTCACTATTTTACCCGATTCTGACATTGAACTAGTTTTTGAGTCCATTCACTCCTACTTTCCTATAGTAGAGATGTAATAGGTGGGTACAATTGGCCACAGCTCCTAAAATGACTTGCTAGGACCCCCGTGCCCTGAGGTTGTCTAATAGAGCCTCTGGATAGTAAACACCTTCAAAAATGATTCCCATTTTCCCACAATCAAACCACATTTTGGCCTTATGCTATATCGGAAATACATTTTACTCTCTTTTACTAAACATAATATAGCAAAAATTGTGAATTGATGTGAGAAAGGATAGTTTTAAGGCTAAAGGATGGCATCATGGTCTTCAAGAAATATATCTATTGATGTAGGCTATTCATCACTATTAGTACAGCTATAATGTCTGAGAAAATCGTTCTTCCATGTGAAAGATATTTCACAGCCTTGGTGTTTAGCATCTGTCCCAGGCACCTACGATGGTGGCTGTGATGATATTGCATTTTTTTCTACTATCTTCCATTCCTTCTACTATTGTGTTTGTTCCTTCACTTCTTGTAGGCGTAGCAACAAGGGTGGAATTATTTTATTCCTATCAAATTTATCTTCCATCCTCAGAATGACTATCGTGTACAACTTTATTTTCTCGAGGCATTTTTTGGCCTTAAGGGTGGTATTATTTAACTTGTAGAATGTGGGGTAAGGCATGCCATCTATCTAGAAAGCTTGCATACACTACCATTGCTAATTGTCTGTGAATATCTTGAAAGCATAAGAATATATTTCTCACAGTTTTCAATGTGTTTGGGTGTATAAGTAGAATTGAAGGAGATGAGGTTTGATTGTTAATAGTAGCCTTAGGGCTGCCCAGCTGGGCTAATGTACAAGGGTTCCCTTCTCCTCTTTTGTCATTACCTTCTTCACATACTCAACCATTGTTTCATCATGAGACAACCAAGATTTGAAATTATGAGCTACATACCTCCCAATCCAAATTGGGATCCTAGAAAATTCATATCTGTCACAATGAATTTGTGCATGTATAATTGACTAAGTTTCTCCTATCCTCCATACATTTTGTTTGCAAAATCAATAAACTTTTCTAGTCTTGAAAGGTAGAGAACCATATTCATATAGAATATTTTGTTGAATACAACCATTATTCTTTGAGAGAAAGTCATAAGATTTAAGAAACTGCTTTCTAGAACTGTGGGGCTTCCCACTGAAGAGACTTTCCATGGTGGAAATTTTTGTTTGTTTTTCTGGCCTCTCTTTCGGCTTTGCGTTTTTCTTCCCAGCAACTTCACCCCTATGTTGAATCCCAGGAGTTTCCGATTAGCTAATAAGTACCTTCTACATTTAAATAAAATTTTCATAAAACAAGCCCGCATCTTTAAATTCTTGGAAGCATTCAATTTTCCTCCACTTATAGGTTAACTTCCTTTCTCTGTCCCCATAGCTCATAGAGAGTGGGATTTGATTTTTCAAGGATAAATATCCTTCCTCCAATGGAATTTATAGTAGGACCACAGGCTGAAATTTGTGGTTAGGTGCTTGGGTTCTGGAAGTATTTTTTAAAATGTTTTGTGGTGGTTTCTTCTTCTTGTAGGTATTTTCCTCATGCTGCTTCTGTTCCTCCTATAGCACATACTCTTCGTCTCTGTAAAGAAAACCTCGATCCTCATGCAAAAGCACGGCTTTTTATTCTTCTCAAATGGAAACTTGTCTCTTGGTTTCTTGAAAGATAGATAAATGATATGGTAGTGGGCCTGCCCATATGCCATGTGTGATTTTGGTTTGGGAAAATGACCTCTTGATATTTACTCCTCCACTAGGTTATTAACTACCTGCCCTCTTACTAGGTGATTAATCAACCAATGATAGGGACCCTTGTTGATAGTTTTTGTTTCCCTTGTTTAATGCAATTGCTCTTCCATGGCTGTAGAGCTGTGGGGGACCTTGTCTTGGTCATTTCCATTTTTTTTCTTAAATAAGTGTCCAATTTGAATAAATTTGCATCTACTGTTGTTAAGTATTCCCTAGGGATAGAATTTTTTGAGGTGGTAATTTCTATGGTTCCTGGTTTAGAAGTATCCTTAGGACATACCATTAGCTACTTGCTTCCCCATATTTCTTTGACTCCTTTTCTTCCTTCCTGCGACTCTATTTATTTTTGTTTTCTTTCTCCTCTTCTATTTATGCTACCTCTTACTCTATGAGTTTTCCTTCTTTACTCTGGTAGTAGGCAGTGTCCCAAGGTGTGATGGCTTGGTTACAGGTACCATGTCCATGTCATTAGTCCATAGGATAGGGACCTTTAAGTGGATCAAATAATCCATCATTGTTAACTTATTGAGGCATTGGTGGACAAGTGTTGGTGCCTTTCCTTACATCACTTTTGACTCATCTCGATACAACATGGAGAAATGAGGAGCTGCTAAACTGTTTGAGGAGAGCTAATTCTTCCTTCAATATTGGCTCATGGAGAAGTATGAAGTGGTAATCATATACCACACTCAATATCCATTCAAAAGATATATATGACCGTATGGTGGCCCACCTCATCCCATGTTCAAGGTAGACCTTCTCTTATGACTCCATTTTTATCCTAAACATGCTTCCTGCTTTCAAAATCATGAAATTTTTCCTAGATCGACACTCACTTATGTTGTGATCTATAAAATCCTAGAGGGGGGTATCCACTGCGCTAATGGTTTTAACATGAAGAGATGGCCAATGTATGAAAATAGTGATGACGATGCCTCTCATGAGAATGAAATTACAGTAGTGCAGGTAAGGAGTCATAATCATACCCTTCAATGACTCAAAGCAGGAAAACATTGGTGTCTTCTAAATATGTTAGGTAGACACTACAAGAGGGTGTTTTATAAGATCATTTTACAGTGTATGTGGGGATTTGCTTTCTATTTAATCCTCCCCCATCGTATGTTGTCCTCATGGTACCCGATTAGGTGGGGGAGAAGAGGTTTTTATTACAACAACATTGGTGGGTGAAACAATATTTCACGTTCTACGGTAGCAGTGAGTGAGAATAATGCTATATTTCTATCAAACAAAGTGTTTCATTATTGCCTACAATAATCTTTATAAATAACTCCTACTGCTTAATTGAACTCTCATTTCAACAATTCCAACAATATTTTTCACTTTTAATTGGATGTAAAGAACAAGAGGATCTCGATTACTTTTTTCAAGCAACTGCGATTTGTATGGTGGTTTTGGGAACAATTTTGGTGTCTATCTCCATTTATACTTTCTTTCTCAACAGCTTATTCTCGGCCTCTGTGCTTGCTTGTAGGGCCCAACTGTTTGTAGCTATCCTATAGAAATTACGGGCGGTTCGAAACTCCTCGGTAGCACCACAACGGTGGTTCCAATAGCACAATATGTTTTCCTCTCTCTACTTTGACCTTTTGGAATAAGCGATCGCACACAAGAATTGATCCCAATGCATTATATTCCTTTTGAGGTGATCTTAGAGCATTGTGGTGATATGGCATCTGCCGAGTTTCCTCTTTTGGACCGTTGTCCCCAATTTTTGCAATAATTCACTCCTCTCCTTGTGATTATGCACCCACTCTTCATGACTTTGTTCAGATTTTAATTGACATCTCCACATTGCATGGTGTTAAACCAACTTAAGTTTACTATATGAGGTGTCGAGATTTTTTGGCCACATACAACCTTCATCATTTATCCCACCATGCACATTTTAGTCATCTTGTACATTAGGGAAGAGGTTAGGGTTTCCATACACGAGCACAGAGATTCTGCATATAGAGATGAGCCACATAATATCATCATAGAGAGTTGACTCTTTTAGCATTCTTTTGTCTCTTTCAAAACAGTCCTTCTTATTGTTGATAATTTTATTGTGTGTGCGCATGTGTCTTTGTCATTTCTATTCTTCTATCGTCGGTGGAATTCTTTCACGAGGTGATATGTCCTCCTTGGTCGTAGACATGGCACCCTCATGCTTTTGTTGGTGGAAAAATAATACGAAGAGAGATTTGTTTATTATTACTGGTACTCTGGATAGTTTGTATTATTAGTGTTTGTGTGGATATTCATTTATCCTTTTATTTTTTAATGATGATGTTGAGGGAAATGATGAGAAGTAATGCGGACAAGGTTGGATTCATGAGGAAGTAGTGTAGAGATTGGAAAATATAGAATATACTGGTTTATGTGTGTGTTTTTTTTTTTTAAGGTAGGTCAAAAGTGAAAATTTGGGCAGACCATGGTGAAATTAGATGGATGATGGTCTTGGATGGGTGATGACTAAATCAACGAAGGCATATGTTATTTCTAGAGCCGTCATGGCCCTTTGCAGTTGTTCTACTATTTGATATATTCATCTCTGCATGTTACCACAGGCTCCCTTTTGTGGCATTACAAGACCCTCTTGAAGCATCATAGCGAGGAGGTGAAATTTGACATTTTGATTAATTGAAGGTGGAGAGAGGTGCTTATATCTATGTTGCAGGTATGGATATGAGGTGTAGATGGGGGGATGGATGAGAGATTTTAGATTACTATTTGTAGCCACAAAAATCTTCTAACTGTCAGAAATCTGAAAAAAAAAAAAAGAAAGAAAAAAGGTTAGCGAAAGGTTGTGAGATTTTGTTTCTTTTTTCTCTTTTTTGTTGTTTATTTTTTGAGGTGAGGATTTCTCTATGAAGTTTTCTTTGCGCCTGCCTAGGCGCCTTGGAGGGGGTCTTCACCTAGGGTCTTTTCTTTTCTTTTTCTTTCCTGATTTCACAAAGGGTTCTCCAACCTTGGAGTTGGCCTGGATGCCTCATAGAGGTTTTCATACATGCCTTCTTATTATTTTTATATTTTTCTGAGAAATTTTAAAGATATTTTGGACCTAAAGCTATAATCCCAATCATGTTTAATTTACAGATAGAGCGATGAATTCTTCTGCTGGACAATTATTTTATATACCTTCATCCTATAATAACCATTTACCAAGTAGAGGAATCCATTCCTCCATAAATGGATTTAGAATCTAGACGGATCAATTTTCATGACACTTTTATACTATAGATATGGACCCAACCATGTTTTCGTTATATTTCCTTTGAAATCTTTCCGCTTTCGAAATCATATGTAAGGGCCCAATATCCTTCTAAAAGTATTTTCCTTATATTCTTATCAATCCCGAAATTTTCTTTCTGATTGTATGACTTCGGTGTGTGAGAAGTTGCTCATGAAATCCTCGAGCTATTAAGTTGGAGCGGTCTTTCTTGTTCGGTAGTGAATTCTAAGTCCCAGCTAGCTTCCCATTCTCAAAGTGTTATATTAAAAATCAATAGAAATAAATTCTTCTTACCATAAACCAAATTATATTAAGTGAACCATTGTTTCAAAGTGGTTTTCATGGCTCAAGTAACTCCACTAATTACGTACGTATGAGCTATTCCCTTCTTCTATGTATTGCGATAAAGGATGCTCTCAGTGCTCTATTTCCAACCTACCTTTTGCCCATTTTATTGTGGGTTATGGTATTAGGATTCTTATGTTTGATATGGTTACTGCTGGATGTCTTGATTTGATGTGAATTGTGCTCATGATCTATGACAAACTCACTTGGATATATTAATTTATGTAGAAAATATTTGTAATACCTTAGGCACTTTCTTCTCGGTTGGTACTTTGACACCCATGAGCCTTTATCAAATTCTTAATTCATAATGGTGTGCTCTCTTATGTCATGATGGTGAATCGATTGGCCCAATGAAATCATGCCCACTTTCAAATGTTGGCTCTCGGGCCGCCAGGCTATAGGGGCATCTCATCATGGTGTAGGTTTTCCCATTATTTAGCACAAATCATCTCGTTGTATATCGCATCTGATGTAAAGTGAGCCAACACTTCTTAGTCATGTAAAATTTGAAGAGTTGTCCTCTTAGAAAAAAATAGTCCCAGGTCCATCATGAAATGTCGGGGGGATGTCAAAGGCCTCTTCTTCAAATGGCTTGTATCCCAAATATAAGTCTGGTCACAATATGAAAATACTTCACAAATCTAATTGAAAGAGCAATTTTTCATTTACAATATTTCTTTTCTCTTTAGATGATAAATTGTGAAGGAACCTCACGGCAACTAGGTAGTTTGCTATGTCAAAAAACAAAGGAAAAAACATAGATGGAAAAGAGGTGTTCATACGGAAGTTTATCATCCACCATACTATATTTTTATAGGTAGGGTTGGAAATCTGGATAAAAATTTCTTCAACCACATTTCTTTCACTGCCGGTTTTTCAATAATAGTCAAATAATATTGTTGTAACAATAAAAACCATATAAATATCCTAGCATTCACATCACACTTATTCATCAAATATTTAATGGCTACATGATCGGTATGAAAAAAAAGTTTGATATCTAGTGACATAGTGCACAGATATTGTTCAAAGAGTATTTTTCTACTGCTAAGAGTTATTTTTCGGTGAGTGTAATTCAACTACATTTAGAATATTTTTTTCTAATGAAATAGACATCATAAGGCATTTTATCCTCTATGTAATCCCAAGACTATTTAAAACTTTTGTCGGATGCATCCTTGTGGATATTAGTACAATTCCAATTTTTAATTTATAAGGATGGGTGCGGTGGTCACTTTTCTTTCAATGGCAAGGGCCTCTTGATAGTTGCTTGTCTGACAAAATATTTCAATCAATAGCAGTGATCCAAACAAATGTGGTACTTACTAATTTCTTTGATGAACCTTCTATAATACCAAACTAATCCAAAGAAACTCCTATAGTCTTCTCTTTACATATGAGGGTAGGGACCCTTTTGATGATGGAAATCTTGTTGGGTCAACTTATCCCTTATTTGGATATGAGACTGACTAAATACAAACCACATTAAAATTAATAATTCACACTTCTCCAAAGACACTTAATGAGATATTAGCTGAGTACATTTTCATAAATAATTTTACACATATTAAAGGAGATTCTTCAGAATTCACCCCCATAGGGATTCAGATTCATCCATGTATGTCTCAACGGAGTCATGAACATGTTCGACAAAGATACTTAAACCACTTCAGAAAACTAGTGAGAGCATTGAACGGAATGAATGAGGAAAATCTAGAAAAAAATTACCCAGGCGTGTGTAAATGTGATCTTGTCTTGGTCTTGAGTGATTTGGATAGGTCTCTTGCTAAATCCATCTTAAGAATAGTATTCCTTTCCCTCTGAAGACCATCGAACTTGCTCAACGAAGGACAATGGAAAAAATCACTTTCTTTGTGATGTTGTCCGTTCTCTATATTCAACATATATCCTCCACTTTCACTTTGGTGGTACAAGAACTAGAGGGAATAACCATCTCTAACTAAAATGGCTATATGAACCTGTCAAAAATTTTGTAATTCTTCCTTCAAAAATGTCCTTAAGGGTTGGGGTTCATCCTCCTCTAAGTAAGTGCATGGATTTCATCCTCATGATGTAAATATGATGACTACAAACTAAGGGATACACCCTTTGTTCCTTATAATCTGAGAAAAGAATGTAAGTGTTCCCTCGGTATATTGCACAATGTTTCTTATTATTTCTTTGAAAGGGGTTGATATTTAAAGTTTTGGATGGGACAAACTACTAATAATAATAACATGTTTAGGGCAGTTCAACCAAGCATAATTTATTCTACATATTCCTATATTTCCTGGGTTAATAATTGTGGTGTAAACGTTGGGTGGTTGGTTTTGAGATATGGCTGATAGGTCTGTTCATCAAGGTGCCCCTCTTATAACAATATCTCGAGTGGATATGTGAGGTAGGTGTATGATACAATTCATCCTCTTCCTCATCTTAAGACTGGCTGATAAGTCATGTACAACCTAAGTCTAATAATGAGGATATTTGTCTGTTTTGATCAACGTCGTTTTTAATGGTCATGTTTCCAACCCAAAAAAAAATAATGTGAGCATAAATAGTGGCCTTGAAGGCATTCCTAAGAGAGGGATAGCCATTAAAAATTGGTTTTTGTCTTTTGGAGAACAGGGAAATGAGTAGGATATCACAGAGTCAATGGAGACCATAAAAATCTTCAACAACTCTCTTAGGAGATATTGTGGATCTATCTTATGAATGCAGCAGCAATGGTGTGGTCTTCCTCAAAGCCCCTTGAAAGAGATTTGGCTTTAGCATGGTATACTTAATCATCATTGATTGCAACCCTATGATCAGTGGGGTAATAAGTTATAATTCCATCATTGTGCACATCATATTGGGCTTTGAGGGTCTAGTGCTTTGGAAGATCACCCTTGAACATTAGATCAGATAGTTCTGTCTTGTTTATGGTCAGGGGTATCTCTTTTCTTCTCCCAAGTTTTTTTGAAACATTTTTACAATATTATTATAGATAGAAGTATTTGATAGCCTAGGGAAAGGGAGTATCTTAACACACTAGAATTATTCAGACTATCTATAAGTTGATCTCTTTTGTGGTGCTATGTGACTAGGTTGGATCAACAGAAATGGAGGTGGATTTTCTTAAGGAGAACTCCTCTCCTCCTCTTGTTGTAATCTCTTCGGGGTATAGAAGGTGTGTGATTATACGAGAAGAGCTCTCCTAAAATAAAGGTTAGTCTCTGAATTTTGACAACATAAGAAGGAAAGGATGTCTCTCCACTATAAACCTGTTGTGCTTGCTTGTTTCTCGGGTTTGGGTGGTTTGAAAAGAAATAATATGGGGTTGTGGGTGGATTAGGGATGAGTGAGATTTGGTTTGACTGGGGTAGAGGCGGTGAGCGGAGAGCTAGTTGACTTGACCTCCACCTTGTGATGAGTTGCCCCATTATGAGAGGAATAGCGAGGGATATGAATTAAAATGATGGTTGACGAGATCAGGAGGATGTGGAGGAGCATAAGGCCAAGAGGAGGGGTGGACCATGATGGATTAGTGGATGGGAACCAATATGGAAGAGTTCATTTCTAATTTGGTTTGAAATAATAGTAATGTGCACCTTGCATGCCACATTTATGTCGGCGAGATCCTTGAGGCCTCTTTGACTGTGAAACAAGTTGCTTTGAACTACCTTGTATTACTTGGAATAAAGATTTGAAGAACCACAGGAAAATGAGAAACATTTGTCTATTCATGTGGATCTTCATAGACCGTATTTCGAGCCATTTTCATGGGCATTCATTACTATGATGTATTTTTGTGCATCTAGGGAAAAAAAAAATTGTATTTCAAGTCCTCTCTTCTTCCTCTCTCTCTCTCTTGATTTGCATTATATCCTATTTTAAATGAAAATTTATTCATTATCTCACTGTAAATCCTCCAGCATGTTATTTATCTCCATTCTTGATGGATGTTGTGGAGGAAGAGGAACTCACCCAGCCTTGACTATCCCTACCATTTTCCTGGAAACCACAGAGTAGATTTTTGAACACAATTTTAATGTCATCAGAGTAATAATTGATAATCATATCATCCAAATAATTTTTTTAGAGTTTATAACTCTTCCTCTCTAATCCTTAGAAAAAGGCTTCCTCTTGAGTGACTCGAGATCGAGGGTATGGTTGGACCTCCTATGTTGGAGTGAAACCTCTCCTCATAGTCCTCTCTGATTCTGTTAGATCTGAGATTCATCCTAGATTTGTTCTCACTGGTTTATTTGGACATACGATGAGTCCCTACTTTTTATTGAAGGCACAATTGAATTTGGGCTTTGGTATTGATGTTTTCCCCAAATAGGTCCATTGACTGTAGAGGTACATCTTTAAGGGTGAGATGGGAACAACCTCCAAATTATATAATAAAAGGCATGTGTATGTCTTAAAAGCTTAAAAAAAAATTCAAACATGAAGTCTCAGATCACTTAGAGGTTAGTATGGAAGTTTTGTGAAGGAGGCAGAGCTTATGTTATTCATCTAGCCTCTCATTAGTTTCTTTAATAGGAAATATCTCATTGTTTTTATTTTTGAGCCATAGTTTGGGTAGATGGTGATTCACTCTTCATCACTATATATTTGTCAAAAATTCAGGTTGCTCACCTAGAAGTTATTTATGTCCACTAAAATGAAGAGGGAAAGGTCATAGTCACTAAAGAAAAGTGAATTTTGACCCAGCTTGAGGGATCAGCAGGGTTTTTTGGTAAGCATTTTACTTGATTATCCCTACTCCTATGAGACTTGAAATAATTTTTTATTTTTGTTTTTTTTTCATTTTTCAAAACTAAAAGAAAATAAAAAAAATAGAAAAAAATACTTAAGAAGAAACAATCGTCTACTTAGACACTAAAATTTGATGAAATCAAACATTGGTGAGCCTAGTATTACATCAAAGTCATTTGCAACTCCCAAGGGCTCACGAACTTCAATTTATATTTCTGAAGGTTCTGCAAACTTAGATGTTACAATGCTATATGAGAAATATATTCTATTCCACATCACACCCTCAAACATGACATTATATAGTTTAGACTATTTCTCCTAATTTTTATAGTGAAAACTTATTTGATATAAAATTAATTAAAAACAAGCTCTAGCTAGGAAAGAAAAAAATTCCATTTTGTTAAATTTATGAATGCCAACCATAATTTCATGAAGGGAGATAAAGATGATCTACTTGCAAAAGGCATATCTACATGTATCATTCATCAAATTATTAATATAATTGAATGTATCATATATAAACCCACTTCAGTTCTAGAAAAACATAAATTTAATTTGTAACTTGCTTGTAATTGAAAGACTAATTCTACTATGTTTTAACTGCAATGGGAAAATGGTGGTTGGAGGGGTCTAGGAGCTTCTGTGGATCATCGAATCATGGTTAGGGTCATTATTCATCCTAACTAATCAGGGATTGAAGTGGGGATCAGATTAGGTAGAAAAGTGGTGCTGAGAATGCTTGGAGAAATTTTCTGTTGGTTCATGTAAACTTGCTTAAAGGAGGACTTTTAATCTTCTCATTCAGTTTGAGGATTTTTTAGAATTGGAATGAAGCCTTGAAGGTATGAAAAGGTGGATCAATGTGTTGCTATTAATTACTAACCATATAATCTATGACATAAATTATCAATCAAGGGTAGGTAAGGTTGTCATTTAGGGGAATTTTGGTCGAAAAGTGCTTTGCTAAGGAAAATTATAAAATAATTTTTAGGAAATAATAAAAAATAGTTAGATTACGTATCAATTTAGAGGAAAAAAGAAAAAACTACTTTTTCAACTCATCCCCATCGTTTACTCCATTCAGTGCAGACATGACTGGATGCCAAAAATTTGATTCCTCATGTAAGGATAACCATGTTACATACTTTCGATTGACCCATGTTACGAATGTTAATTAATACATCCAGCATTAATTTCAAATGCATTTTTTAATGTATTGTCATTTTTCATGTATTAAGTTTGATTGAAAGTATGCAACATAGTCTCCTTAGATAATTAAATTTTGCATCAATAGTGTCAGCAAATTTGAGTAAACTTAGGGAGATCAATTGAAACATAGGATTGAAAAAAAAGTAGTTTTATTATTATTTTTTTTTTAATGTTTTTACTTTTTAATAAAAAATACAGCGAATTATGTCATCGTTTGACATCTTCCAACAGATCCTATTGGTTCTTATAAAGTTTATTTTGGTTGTAAATTTTTTATTACAGGGGCCCATTTTAGACCTCCAAACTATATTGTGGAGATGTTATGCAAAGTATATGGAAGCAATACATAAAATTGGCTTTGTTAAATTCAGTCACATGTACCAGGTCCTAGTATCACTACCACATCGACGCTTTGTAGGCAAAGAAATTTCATGAAGTGGATTCAAACATCACCTCCCCAGCTCTTCATATTGTTGATGTTGATAAGGAAAGAAAAATATCGACTCGAACCATAAGAAAATTAATTAACATTTAGAAATCAAAATTTGATTAAATGAATTAAAAACATTATCATATAAACTTAATCATTCAATCAATTGACATATGTTGCTAAGAACAAAAAAGAACACTAGTTGTGCAAATAATCTTATCAATATAAACATGATCAAAATAACATACTTCAATACAACTAATAGAGTTGTGAGAAAAGGGGCCTCACTATAGACACCAATAAAGGTTTTAATTAAAATGGTTGAAATATAGTTTATATTAATCAAAAGGTTAGAGTCATGTACAATATGGTATGTTAAGTTAACCCAGCAACCATTTATAAATATTGCAATAGAAATTATACAAGTTGAAAGGCATCTACTTTCACAGAATTGGAAAACATATTGAACTATTTACTATCAATACTAGAAAATAATGTCAGAAAATAATATTACGGGTCCTGATCCATGAATGAAAAGCATGAATCAAATAATTTGTTACATCCATGGACTTTCCCTAAATGGCTGGCCAATGAAAGAAGATTGAAGGTGCGGTGGTTTTCACAGTGAATATGAAACAACAGTGAGTATAACATCCATGTGGAGGTGAGATTTCTAAAACTTATGTTCTGTTTGTTTTGGGAATTAAGTGGAACATATTAAACGGAAATGGTTCTCACAACAGGAAATCTAGGTGGTTGCGAAGTAAAAAACCTACGGAAATCATGATGTGGAAATTGGCAACACAAAGATATCTACGGAAATTGAGTTACTTCAAATCATGACTAATCTGCATAAGACATGGTCTTCAACAGTAATTAGGTTAAAAAATAATTATCTGAAGAATATGAGAACAAGATAAAGTGACACTTTAAGTTAATTTATACCTTAGCTTTACTCTTATTAAAGGTAGATAATATAATGAAACAAGTATAATTATGTAGTTAAAGAGGACAAAATGGAAATGAGGTGTGAAGGCTATAAAAGTGTGAGCATAATTGGAATCACATCACACACAAAACTGTGCATGTCCACTTATGAAAGAAAAAAATGTGCATCCTGAAAAAAAAATCAATCATACATCTTGTGCTGCAACTTTTGTAGCTAAATGAAGATCCTAATTGGATGATGGGATTATTGAGCACAATTGATATGTTTAAATTATTTTCTTCATGTGATCAGTAAAACTGTTTCTTTTATTCATAATCTAGTGACCACTTTGATGTATTCATGTTATTTTTAGCATGTCCTTGTAAGTTATTTTTATTTTATGGTTCATTATACTCCTTTCACAAAGCTTTAATTGACAGGTAATTGGGTGACCTGATTTCTTTCAATTCTTGTCGAGACACGCTTTTATGTGGGAGTTGTCCCCTCATATGCTTCATCCTTCAGGAGGACTGAGAAAACTGAGCTATCCATGCCCTTGAGTATTCTGTTTTCTTATTCCTTCTTTCTGTGATGGATCTTGATACCACTACTTCCCAGCTACTCTCTTTCAATATCATTCAATTGTCTCTGTTCTTTTTTTTCCCTTACAGGACAAGCCTGAGCATTTCTTTCTTCTTATCAAGTCTTTCTAAATGGTAACATCACCCTCTTCTACATTCTTTGTTGTTTGTAGCTTGGCTACTTGTGGTCCTTTGTGGGGGTTGGTAACACTAATTTTGGCTTTTCCCCTGGGCATTTTCATTCTTTTCCTCTTCATCTTTCATGTGTCATCCTATGTCATGGGTTTGTGAGTTCCCCATGACTTCTTCATATGGCACCTAGGCTTTATTTGTTACTACCGAAGAATAAACTCCTTCTCATCTCCATAAAATAAATACATATGAAAAAACTGTGTGTTTTTCATATTACCATAGAAACCTTTGTGTGTCGATACACATCTATTTTTTGGTGAAATTTGACTATACTATGTGAACACACATTTTCCTTGGCGGTAGGCCTGTAGGGTTGTTCTCAAATAGAACGATAATTTAAGGCATATAAAGAGGCTGGGTAGAGGAAGAATATGAAACAAAGAAAGTGAGCTTAAATGACTATGATTCATACATCTACCCATGAGAAAAAAAATAGATATTTATTACTTAGTAGGTATTGTATGGGATCATACATATAAATGGGGTTGTGTTCTTTCCACAGAGGATCTAAAAATTCACTATAAACAGTTGTTCATGAACTGGTGTCCAAAGTCTGTGGGATGCAGCTGGAAACCACTAGCTCTCTGTCAAGCAAAATTGAAATTCCCCCATACATGTTTCATTGAATTGAAGGTGAAGAATTTATTAGCTATGAATTATGTCAATTTCTAAAATAGAGGTAATACCTGCTTTCTAGTCTTTTCTTTTGTAAAGACAAGTATCCTAACGAGTGGGTTTATGCAGTTCAAATCTAAGATGGGAATGCATTTTCTACATGGCTAGGAACAAGAGAGAAGATGGGTTAATTTAGCTCAAGGAACACCTCTAATAACTTTTCAAAAAAGACATAAACAGCGATGATTTAAGTGAGTATTCCTGATAACAGTATGAAAAAGCAGCAGATAATGATCATTAACATCATGATATTCCTATGGAATGGATATTAGAAATAATAAAGACATCCTTGATCATGTTGAAAATGGAACTTGGCTTATGATATGGCTATAACTACATTATTATTATACAGAGTTATACACAACTTATTCATACAAATTTAAAGTAGCATATAGCTACCTTGACATCCATCACAGTGGTACCTTATAGTTTTAACTGGTGTTCTGGTACAGGATAGGCATTATTATCATGAGATAATAACTACAAATCATGGATTTGTATTTATACTTCTTTAGTATCATTTAATAATAAAATATGCAATACTTTATGGATCATTAGCTAATAATACATGTATAATTTTTTCTTAAAGTAGGCATTACTATGGAAATGGAGGACATAGTGACAGGCATTGCAGAAAATCTTCAGGGAAAAACTGTTTCTTACCATTTTTCTGAGTTCTAATGAACACAGATAGCAGGTTACATTATAGATATATGAAGTATCATTGGTTTAACCATTAGGTTAGTTTTCACTAATGTGAGTATCACATTAATGAAAATGAGGACAAAAATCAATCAAATTCATCCTATCATGTGTGAAGTTATGAGCTATTATAAAAACTGTGAGATCTATAGTAGTCAAAGTCCATAAGGAATCCCCGGTACTACTAGTGAGAATAGCATGTCATTAAGGCATACAATCTTGAGCATCATAACAAATATCCAGTCGGATGTTTTATTCAGTGGGCCGTATTATTGAGAGGCATAACTCAATTACACTCGTCAGCAGCATAGCGAAACAATCCAATTAGCGAAAAAAAGTTAACAGGATCAAAATCTGCTAACTGCTGGGCACTGTGAAACCCAAAGTTAATAGCATGCTCTCAATATTTGTTTGAAGGTCTAAATGTTACAAGTATCTCCAGGGGCTCCTTTTTGGTAAGCAGTCCATTGGGCATGGAAAAAGGTAACGCCTTCTCGTGAGATATTATATACGAGGTTTCTACAGGAAGATAGCAGGAAAAAGTGAGCTCGTGTAATGAGAAATCAATAATAGGTAGTGAGAGGATAATATATCCATGGTGCACAATGTTTTTATTATAGTTTATTACTAATTATCCTTGAATTGGGGTTACTAATATGTCTAAAATCATTTTGCATTGAAGAAAAGTTAACATCTGTATTAATAATTTTAACCCAAACAAATCATTATCATTTATCAATTTCATGAGACCCAACGATGTGTGTTGATTTCCACTAAGCTATTAGAATTTTTGATCTTTGTAGTAATGGTCTCCTCTTTGAACGCTACATAATCATATCTGTCACATATATGGTCCCATTTTATTAGGATGGAATCATCATACTAAAATCATCTTGCCTAACTGTCAACTCATTAAAACTGCGTATATTCTACTGATGTGCGGCATATCGTGATTATACCCAAATGTTTAATATGTAGAATTTATTATTTGAAATTCAATAAGCGATCAAAAAACTTGTTTTCCATACACCAATTTATATGGAAAGAAGGCATGGTCTTCTTTATATGGTCTTACCATAATACAATTATAGAAAGTTTATGGACAATCCTTGTTATCTACAATTGCATTTTCTTTATTGCTAGGTTCTCTTCTTTTATTTGGTGATTCCACTACCCATTAGACTGCTCTGGATGCAGTAAAGTTGAGACATCAACAAGTAATCATCAGCTAAGTACAATTCACCTGATATTTGTGGCCCAAGAGTACCTAATTAGTAAATATTTTCAGCATTACCAAGATAAAAATTGTCAGAGAAGAAAATCTATGAGTTTCTTTGATAGTCTAGGCGGTGCCTCTTTCTTCTTGCCCTTGTGTCTCATTGTTTACAATAGACTATTACTTCTTACCTTTGGGCATAGGATTGATGGGACCTACAGCAAAATACCCTCTCGAATGGTTCATGATGACATTGAAAGTTGATCTGACATAGACACTTCTGTTCTCATGACTATATTGTGGGCATTATATGGATCCTTTCAGGCATAAATGCAATAATATTTCAGGCAGGAGATATTCTTAGTTTGCTTATTGTATCTTTAAATTCATCCTCATAAGTAACCTAAATATAGAAAATCTCTCAAGATATCATATATCCTCAGCTATCTCTGTACACACAGAATAATCAAATCGGGTCTGGTGTGAAAAATAGGTCTCCCCAGTCTGAAATAATCAACAATTTTATAAGCAATTCTCTCTTTTCAGGATAATGAAAATAGGGTGGCTACTCTTATTGCGCAGTGTTAACTATGTATACTGAAACAAGGCTGTTTTGTAAAGAATGGAAAAAAAATTCTCATTAGGAAAGATATCATTAACGGGGAACATCTCACCATGTGGTTACATTGAATAAATAAACTACTAATTTTCTTCCCATTTTGTCTATCTTGTGATCATTAAATTCATAATATAATTTAAAATCCACCTAATGCAATTCCATGTATTCGTGTTGAATTAAGTTCTTTTGCAGGATATGGATAGAATGATAAATATATGTAAACATAGCAGGTGATGTAATGTCCTAAACTTATTAATAACATAATCTATAACAAACAGTAGCAATGCACCAGTTCACATTATTCAGTTCTAGAGAGTTAAAGTCTCTTCTATAAAAATAATCATACTTGATAATAAGATCTTCAGTGACCCAATACCATATTTTAGGAATGAATCAGCATGAGTGGAAATCACAAGAAATTTTAGTCATGCCACTCAAGACATAGGTAAGAAAAATACTTATTAAAATTTTAACTAAATGCGACTTGGCATGTGTTCAATGAAATTGAGATTCTTTAGTCAATAATTTAAACAATGAGCATAAGAAAAAACCCTCTGTTAGTTTTTAAGGAACCCTTATAAAATACCCCAGACATCCATTCTGTGACGTTACTAGAAGATGTTGGTAGGGTTGTGAATATGTTTCCATCAAGTGCTTATAACATACATTGTCTTGTGCATTCAGCAAAGAAAACACGAGTGCGCACAAAACAGTGGTACACTGGAAACATGCTGAGACCTCATAAATAGACACTTGTCAAATAAATAGATGTTCTTTGAGTATAATCTGATGAAATATGAAATGCCCACAAGTTATTTGATGAACCTTCTATAATACCCAATAATCCCAGAAATATAGAATCTCTGCACACATATGGGGGTGAGACCCTTTTGATGATGGAAATCTTATTTGGGTCCTTTGTCCTTGATGGACTATGGACACATTAATACAAACCTATACATATAATCAATAATTCACTTCTCATGTAACTGAGAATCATTTAATATACATTTATAATAATTTACATATGAGATTAGGAGTTACCATAGGATGGATTATCATATGTATCTCAACAGATCATAAAAAAATGTTCAACAAGATGTAAAACTTATTTTGAAAACTGGTGAGAAGTTAGGCAGAATAGATGGAGCTCTGGAAAAAAATTTACCATGAACGTAAATAATCTTGTGTGAGTATTGAGAACGATTTGGATTTGAATCTAACCACTAAATCCATCTAGAAATGAAAAACATTTCTTTCTACAGAAATACATATAACTTCCTACGGTAAAACTATGATGGAAAGAGCCTTTCTTTCTTCAAGTGTTTCTTAAATATTTATATTCAATAGAATCCTCCCTTTCCACTCTTCTTGTTTTGAAACTAGAGGGCCACACACTCTGAAACTAAGATGGCTATGAACCCTGTGTATCCAACAAATTTTATAGTCTTCAACCCAAAATGTCCTTGAGGTTGTGAGTTCATCCTCTTAAAATGGGTGCATAGGTTCATCCCTCCCTTGATGTAAGTATGATGACTACAAACTAAGGGATGCACCCCTTTCATTTCCTTATAATCCCGAAAATAATCTACGTGTTCCTAGGTCTATTTTTCAATTTTCTTCTTGTTCTTTGAGAAAGTGATATTTAAAGTTTTGGATGGAAAACACTCTTATATTAGCATGTTTAGGGCTTTGATTCATTAAAAATAATTTATTCCTACCATTGTTCACATTTTCCTGTTATTTTACTGGGTTCATCAATTGGTATGAGAATTGGGAGGTTGGTTTTTTGAAGGATATGGTAATGGGGTCATATTCGTCGGTGCCCCCTCTTATAACAATATCTAGAGTGGATATCGAGGTGAAAATTGTATGATACAATTTGTCTCTTCCTCATCCTCTAACCCAAGGGGCAGTGTTCTTTGTACAAGTCTAATCATGAGATACAATACCATTTTTTTATCAAGGTCCATTTTTAGCATTAGTCATGCTACAACCAACAAATAATGTGGCATAAATAATGGCCAGCAAGAGCATTCCTAAGGTAGAGGATAGCCATTAAGAGGTGGTTTGTCTTTGGAGAACTAGGAAATAGTAGGATACTCCCAAGAGTCAATGGAGACTAACAAAATCTGTTAACTCCCTTAGGAGTGTTTTGGATGATTCTATAGATACACAACCTTTGTGGTGGTGTTCCTCGAAAGCCCCTTTAGAGATTTGGCTTTGTATGACATCATAATCCTTGCACATTGATTTAAACCTATGATCCAATCGGGGTATTAGGGATTATAATTCCATCAATATGCACATCCACTATTGGGCTTCGAGGGTCTAGGTATTTCGAAAATATCACCCTTAAGACATTAGATCAAATAGTTTCATAATAACATTTATGGTAGGTATCTCTTTTTTCTTCTCCAGAATTTTTTGAAACATTTTTCTTTCATAATATTAATATAGATAGGAAATATTTGATAGCCTGGAAAGGGTATCCTTAACACAAAAATTATTCAATTCTCCTATCGTTCAATCTCTTTTGTGTTGTGCTGACTAGGAAGTTGGATTCAGCCTTTCGGGAAATGGAGGTGGATTTCTTGAGAGAAATCCTCTCCTCCTCTTCTTTAAGCTCTTCGGGTATAGAGTGTGTGACTGGCTCAGAGAACTCTCCTAAAACAGTTGATCTGGATGCAACCTTTTAGTGGATAGGATGTCTCTCCTTGAACTTATTTGTGCTTGCTTGTTTCTTGGGTTGATTAGTTTGAAAAGTAATTGGAGGTTGCTTAGGTGTAGTTAGGATGAGTGATATTTGGTTTGAAGCAAATTTAGGCGGTAAAGTGAGGTAGTTGACTTGAGGCCTCCACCCTTGTAAATGGATGCCCATTGAGGGAATGAGAGGATATGGTGTAAATGATGGTTGACGAGATCGAGAAGGATATGGAGGAGCATAAGGCGAAGGAGGGTGGTTCATGATGGAGTTAATGGATGGAACCAAGATTGAGAATTTAATTCTAATTTGGATTGAAATAATAGTAATGTGCACCTTGTGCTATTTTATATGGCAAGGGTCATGAGACTCCTTTGACTTAATGAAGAAAAAAATTTGAACCACCTTACATTACTTTAGATAAAAATTTTATGCATAGGAAAATAGGCATTGTGTTTGTCTGTTAATACTTTCATCTTGATTCATATTTTGATTGCATTTCTTTGAGCATTGTTAATTTAGGATGTATTTTGTTGTGCATTAGGAAAAAAATGGCTAGAGTCCTCTCTTCTTCCTCTCGCTCTCTCTTTTATTTGCATTATATCCATTTTAAATGCAAAAATTATTGTTATCTCACTCTTGAAATCCTCCAACATGTTCATTATCCTGTTCTTGATGGAGTGTTGTGGAGGAAGAGGAAGCGACCAAGCCTTGACTATCCCTACCATTTTTAAATGGCAACCTAGAGTGATTTTTGTAATTTTAATGTCTATTAATACGACCAATTATAATGTCATCCAAATAAATCGTGAGCATTTCCGACGCTTCCTCTCTAATCATCGAAAAACCAAACACGATGACAGGATCAGGTACGGTTGGACCTCTATATTTGATTGGAAACCTCTCCTCCATAGCCAGTCCGCTACGGACTCGATGAGTCATGATTCATCCTAAAGATTTATTACTTGGTTTTATTTGGACATACGATGGTCCTTTTTTTTTATTGAAGAACTGTTGGTTGGGCGGTAGTGATGTTGTCCCCGAGGTAGATCCATAAGCTTGAGCGCAACGATACATCTTCCCAAGGGTAGATGGGAACAACCTAAAATTATACTCATCAAAGGCATGACATATATACACAAAGATTAAAAAAAAAATTCAAACATGAAGGTCTGAAGTGCCAAAAGGTTAGGCCATGGAAGTGTTGAAGGGATCTGAGGAAGCATATTTATTCATCCTAGCCTCTACAATAGTTTCTAAAGTGGGAAATATCTCATTGTTTTTATTTTAAATGTGGTTTGGGTGAAGTAGGATCTTCTTCATCCACCATATGTTTGTCAAAAAATTAGATTTGTCACCTAGATGGTCCAACATGTCACTGATGTGGAGAGAGAGGGAAGGTCGAGTCACTAAAAAGAGTGAATTTTTGTTGTAGGATGTGGGGGTTTTGGTAAACATTTTGTGACCATCTCTCAGGCTTGAAAGATTTTTTTTTTTTCATTTTTTGAAAACTAAAAGAAAATAAAAAATAAAGAAAAACAATATCAGAAAAACAATCATCTACTTAGACACCACTCCCAAAATCGACGTTTGACATCAAACATTGGTGAGCCTAATGCTTACATCAAGAGCATTGCAACTCCCAGGGCTCACGAACTTAATTTTATCAACTCGGAGTTACTGAAACTGAATGTTGCAATGATATGTGAACAATATATTTATTCCACTCTCCACCTAAACTGAAGCATTATGGAACTGACTGAGAGGACATTTATCCTAATTTCTATGGTGAAAACTTCTTTGATATAAGAACAATTAAAAACAAGCATCTGGCCGGAAGGGAAAAAATTCCATTTGTTAAATTTGTAGATGCTAACCATAATTTCATGAAGGAGATAAAGATAATCCTAACTTGCAAAAGGAAAGCTGCTCACCTTGTCATTCATAAATTGTTAATATAATTGAATGTGTATATATACCTTAAGTAGTTTCTAGGGAAAAAAAATAAATTTAATTGTAACCTTTGTAATGAAGACTAATTCTACTATCCTTTTTTTGCCAATAGGGAAAATGAAATGGTTTTGGGGGAGTCACGGGAGCTTCTGCGGATCATAAAATCATGGTTGGGGGTCATTAACTGTCTAACTAATCCAAAGAACAAGTGGGGATTAGTAGGTGAAGAAAAAGTGGTGCTACAAAATGCTTCGGGGAGAGGGCGCTACTGGTAGGTCTGTGTCAATGCTTTAGGAGGGACTTTTAATGCTACAAATAGGTTTGAGGATGTTTTTAGAATTGGAGATGAAGCCTTGAAGGGAGTGAAAAGGTGGATAAATGTGTTGCATTAGTATATACTTATAATCTACCAACATAAATTATCAATCAAGGGAGTAGGTAAGGTTGTCATTAGAACAATTTTGAGGTCTAAAATTCACCTACTAAGGAAATTATAAAATAATTTTTGGAAATAATAAAATAATATTATATTACATCATGTTAATTTTGGGGGAAAAAGAAAAAACTACTTTTCAGTTCTATTTTCATGTCCCCATGGGTTTACTCAAATTTTGAGCGGAGACACTTGTTGGATGCATAATTTGATTCCTCATGTAAGGATAACCCATGTTTTTACTTTGATTGACCCTTCTTCACGAATAATGATAAATACATCAAAATCATGTTTTTTAGTGTATTTAACATAATTTTAAAATATCTTTCATTCAGTGTGCTATCGTCTCCATGAATGAACAAATAAGTCCCATCAACGAAATGCTATAAACAAGTACAAGGTAAAACTTAGGGAGATACGATTGAAACTATAAGTTGAAATAGTAACTTTATTATTTTATTATTCTTTTATATTTTTAATTTTTAACCCAAAATGGTGAATTATCCCCATGGTTGACATCATGACTTGAATCCTGGCAGTCCTTATAAAGTTTATTTTGGTTGTAAATTTTCTTCAAGGTCCATTTTAGACCTGTAGAAACTTCTCTGTGGAATGTTGTAAAGTATATGTAACAATACCTCGAAGTGGTTCTAATTAATTAGTCACATGCCACAGTCCTATTCACTCTTTCTATCATAACAGCGACAAAGGCTAGGTGGATTCAAACATCCCTCTACAACTCTTCATATTGCGATGTTGATGAGGAAAGAAAGGATCAACTCAAAGAACCATAAAAATCAATTTAACATTTAGAAATAAAAATATGGTTAAATGAATTAAAAACATTTATTGCATAAACTTAATATTCGATCAATTGACATATGTTAAAATAAAAAGAGAACACTAGGTTAGCAAATAATCTTATCTTGCCTCAACATAATCAAAAGAACGCACTATTACAACTAATGGAGTTGTGAGAAGGAATGCATATTGCCAGCACCTCCAATGTTAAGGGTTTCTTTCAGTAAAATGGAAAAACATATAATTCTATTAAATAAAAATATTTTAAAATTAGTGTACAATATGGTGTTAAGATCATCCTTAACCATTTATGAACAAACATTAGTGAAATTTTATGCACAAGAAAGGCATCTACTTTCATGATTGGGAAAACATACTATGTTGAACTATTTACTATAAATGCTAGAAAATAATGTCAAAAAAATAACTCTTGCAGGTGGGAACCATGGTGAGAGGAATGATTAGACTGAATTACATTTACATCTTCTGTTTTCCTAAATATGGTAATGAAAGGTTAGAGAGTCTGGGTGGTTTTCACAGTGAATTTAGAAACAACCAATAGGATAAAATCCATATGGATGCAGCCTACACGAAAAGCTGATGTTTCTGTTTGTTTTTGAATTATGTGAGACATATTCAGCAGGCCAGTTGCCTTTCTGAAATATAGGTGGTTTAGAAATCTGCATCTGAGAAAAGAAATCATGGAAATTAATAAGAAGTGGCAACCATATTATCTATAAGAAAATTATTGAGTTACTTCAGAAATGCGTGTCTACATAGTTCAGTCAAACAACTTGATAATTGAGTTATAAAACAATTATACGAATGAATACTTAAACAGATAAAGTGACACTTTTTAAGTTAATTGCATACCTTAAGCACATAACTTTCCTTTTTTGGCCAACTAGATAATATAATCGAAGCATCAGTGTAATTATGGGTCAAAGGAGAGTTCAAAATGGGGGAAACAGAATGTATAAGGCTATAAAGTGAGCATAATTGGGACTCAACATCTATCACTATCTTCTTGTGTCACTGAAAAAAATAGGCACACCGTCCCTGCGAAGAAAATAATTCTTTGTCTTGTCTTGCAACTTTTGTAGCCAAATGGTATAATTGGGCGGCGGAATATTCCTGAACCTAACTTTGATATTTTTCATTGTTTTCTTCCATGTGATCGTCTGAACTTTGTTTCTTATTTATTCATAATTTGGGCTGCCTTCTGATGCATTCATCGTACTATTTTTGCATCATGTAGTCTATTTTCCTTCGGGTTTCATTCTTCTTTTAAAGCCTAGTCCGACATAGTAAGTTCGGTGATGATTTCTTTCAGACTCTTGTCGAGACGCTTTTTTGTGGATTTCCCTCCCTCATGTTGTCCTGGAGGACTAGGGAAAACTGAGGCTCTCCTTCCCTTGGTGGTGTTTTGTTGTCTTTATTCCTTCTTTCACGTGGCAATAGATCTTGGGGGAAGGACCTTTCACCCCATTAGAGCTCTTTCAGTAAGTTCAGTGTCTCCTTCTTATGTTTTACTTCTGGACGACCACAGGCCTTTTCTTTATTCTTATCAAATCTTCCTAGTGGTATCCCCTCTTTACTAATTTCCTTTATTTATAGCTTTGTAGCTTAGCTCCTTATAAATACTTAAATGAGGGTTGAAGTGCTCTTCAATTTGGGATTTTCACTGTGGTTTCCCTAGTGCTACCTCTTGTCTCTCATGTCATCTGGCATCTTGGCTGGACCATGGATTGGTAGCTTCTTCCTTGCCTTTTCTACTAACTTTTCCTACGTTACTTTACGAAGGAATAACTCCTTCTCATCTTCCATGAAATATTTCCATGAAAAGAAAACCTTCCACATGTTTTCTTGCCTTCTTTAAAACCTCTCTGTCATAATAATTTTATCAAACCATGATGACAGAGGTTGTCCTCGATGTGGAGCTTTATTTTTCTTAGCGAAAGTGGACATTTTCATTAGGGACATTATCAAATAGGAACAAGCACGTTCAGCATGTCTCGGAAGTGGTCGAGAGGAGAATGAGCAAATGCAAGCCCAAACGACCTTCACGGAGTTATGTATCTCTATAGGAAAAGCAATAGATGCGATACTTAATTCGTATGTATTCTTGTGGGATCCCTTTACTCCAATGTTGAGTTGCATATTCACTGTGTGGGGAAGGATGCAAAAATTTCCTTTTCTCAAACCATTGATTCTTAATTAAATACTACTCATCCTATGGGATGCCACAAAAGCAGGCAATGCTCCTCATCAAAGAAAAATTGTTTACCACTTGTCCTTTGTTTCCATTTAGATTCGAGTGGGAAATTCATTAGCTATGAATTATACTCACCCAGGGCTAAAATAGAAACGTACCACTGCTTTTTTTTCGGTCTTGCCTTCTATGAGGAGTCAGTATCCCTGTTAACTGTGGGACCTTGCCGATTCAAATCTAAATAGGAAGGTATGACTCTGCAACAGCTAGGAAACGAGGAGAGAACAAATTTAGTTTAGCTCACACCGGGAACATAAATATTTTGCAAAAAATTTGACAATGGTTAAATTGGTAGTATTATAAAATGTGAAACTTTAGAAAACGTAGATAGTGATGTTCTTGTATGCTGATCCCGAAGCTATTAAGACAGATATGGAAATACCTTGAGACATGTCGAGTCATGTTGGTAAGAAATGGAACTTGGATTATGATATAACGACTCATAACTACATTCATAAAAGTTACCATGACTCCCATTCTGGCTTTAAATTTTAAAAATTAAGGGTATTTTACCTTTCTGTATCCTATCTCAACGTTACCTTGTATTTTGCTTCCAATGGTCCGGTACTTATCGAACCACACAGCAGGATCCATAAGGAATCCCCATTCAATCACGGTGAGATAGCATGTCATTAAGGCATACAATCTTCGAGCATCATAGGCTACATTCTGGACCCAGAGATAATTTTTTTATGTTGATGGGGCATTATTGTTTGGAAAGGAGGGCCTTAATAAATCCCACATCAATCCAACATGAGCAATCCAAAAATTAATTGAAAAAAAAAATTATTGAGAGGGTCCCAAAGGCTCTATTGACCTGTGTTTTTAAGAAGCCCAAGGTTGTCCATGCTCACCATATTTCAATTTTAGAGAGTCTAAAATATTTAAAAAGAAGACTCCAAGGGGGCTCCTTTTTCGTAACTAGTCCACTGGGCATGGAAAAAGGAATAAACCTGTACCTAATAGATATTCCTCCCATGGTTTAAAAAGGAAGAGTAGGAACAAAGTGAGCTCAATGTGTCAATAGGAAATCAATAATAGGTAGTGAGAGGAATGTCTCCCTCTCCCACCATTTTTAGCTCCTTTTTCTTCACAGTTTCTTCCACAAATTCCTCCTTAGATTAGGGTTACTGATATAGCTTGAGTCTGTGCCCATTCAAGAAGAATTTAACATCCCCATAATCAATAGTTTTAACCCAAAAAAATCCATTATCAAAAAATTTATCAATTTCATAAAGACCCAACCAATGTGTGTTGAATTTCCCTTTAAAGTTATTAAATTTTGAATCATGCAACAATGCCTAGTCTCCCTCTTTGAACTTCTTCTTCTTAATGCATCTGTCATGCCATCTAGCCCATTGTTGTTGGATGAGATTAGTATGCTAAAAAGCATCTTGCCTAACCTCATCCAAATCATTGAGCTGCAATATTCTCTGCTGATGTGCATCATCATGGTCTATACCCAAATCTGTTGCCATCTTGAAATTTATTATTTGAAATTCAATAGGTATTAAAACTTGTTTTCCATACACCAATTCATATGGAAAGAAGCCACTAGTGTTTCTCCATGTGATCTTGTAAGCCCACAATTCCTCAGGAAGTTTATCAGATCAATCCTTATTATCTAATTGCATTTTCTTTGTATGGATTCTCTCCAACACCTTATTTTTTGATTCCACCTGCCCACTGGCCTGTGGATGGTAAGGGGTGGACATCTGATGAGTAATATGATATTTATGTACAATTCCTTGCACAATATTTGACACAAACTGAGTACCCAAATTAGTAAATATTTCCCTTGGTACCCCAAATATTACAAAATTATCAGAAAAAATAAATCTACCACTGATTTCTCTGTTGATCTCGGTAGTTCTCTTGCTTCCACCCACTTCGTAACATAATCAGTACAAACCAAACTATGATTCTTACCTTTGGACATAGGATTTATGGGACCTACAAAAAAAATACCTCTCGAATGGTTCTATGAGAGCTTGTGGCTGCAAAGGTATTTGATCTTATTGAACATGCAACCCTATTCTCTGGAAGCTATCATAATTATGGGTATACTCCTTTGGATCTTTGAAAAGACTTGGCGAATAGTAACCTGAGTGGAGGACCTTATAGGTTGTCTTCTTATCTTGAAAGTGTCCTCCATAATGTTCATCATGACAAGCTCTCAAGGTATCATATATCTCATCCTCCCTGACACACCTGTGAATAATCAAATAAGGACCAGTGAAAAAGAGGTCTCTCCTAATTCAAGAATAATCAACAATTTTCCTAATAATTCTCTTTTTTATGATTAGACAAAAAGTAGGGTGGCTACTTTCTTGTAGAAAGGTAATTGGCCATGTATACAAACCAAGGTGTTTTGACAGAAATGGAAAACAAATTTTCATCAGGAAAGATATCATTAGCAGGAACATCCTCACTTGCATGGTTGAGCCTAGATACGAAATCATCTACCTAATTTTCTTTTCCCGGCCTGTCCAATACTGTGATGTCAAATTCCTAATATAGTAAAATCCACCTAGTTATTATGCCATTAGTGACTAGTTTGTTCATGAGATATCAAATGGCAGAATGATCGGTGTGTACAAAAAATTTGTAACCAGTGATGTAATGTCTAAACTTATTAATAACATAAATCACAAAAAGTAATTTTTTTTTAGTTATTGTGTAATTCAGTTCTGGAGGAGTTAAAATTTTTACTAACAAAATAAATGTCATGGGTAACGAAATCTTCCTTTTAACCCAATACCACTCCTATGGCTGAATCAGAAGCATCAATGGAAATGTTAAAGGGGAATTTCCAATCCGGGCCACTCAAGACATGTGTTGAAGAAATATCTTCCTTGAGTGTATCAAATGTTGTTTGACACTGATCATTCTAATGAAATTGAGATTCTTTAGTCAATAATTTAAACAATGGAGAGGCACTACAAGGAAAAGACCCTCTAGCAGATTTTTTTGAGGAACCCATTATAAAAATACCCTAGACATCCATTTCTAGCGAAGGTTACTAGAGGAGGTTGGCGAGAAGAGGTTTTTTCGGATGTATTTCGTTCGGTGCACTTATCACCATAAAACACACCAATGCGTTCAACAAGAGAAAGCACCGGTGTGCACAAAACATTGGTACACCAGACACCGTGTGCTCCATACACACTCGCCCGGTGCATTGTTTTACTGTAGCGCACTAGTTCTTTACAACACTTCCGCACTGGTGCTTCATAAAAAGCGCATGAAAATAGAAACCGCCCGGTGCGGAATGAATCAAACACACCAGTGCACCCATAAAACCCCGCACACTGGAATAGGGTTAAATATAAAAAAATTACGGCCAAAAACATGCACAAAACATTGGCACACAGGACACCATGCGCTCCATAGACACCTGCCCGATGCGTTGTATTACTGTAGCGCACCAGTGCTTTACAACATTTCCGCACCGGTGCCTCATAAAAAGTGCGCGAAAACAGAAACTGCCTGGTGCGTAATGAAGAGAACGCACCGGTGCTCCCATAAAACCCCGTGCACTAGAAGAGGGTTAAATACAAAAAAAAATTATTGCCAAAAAGTCGCACAAAACATTAGCACACCAGACACCTTGCGCTCTGTACACACCCGCCTGGTGCGTTGTATTACTGTAGCGCACCGGTTCTTTGCAACACTTCCACACCGATGCCTCATAAAAAGTGCGCGAAAACAAAAACCACCCAGTGCAGAATGAAGAAAACGCACCGGTGTGCCCATAAAACCCTGCGCACCAGAACAGGGTTAAATAAAACAAACAATTACGGCCAAAAAACCTTGTTTTTCATTTTTGTCAGTGCTACAGAGCTATCAAGCACCAGTGAAATTTATCCTTGTCTGAGGCACCCTGACATCGGTGCTCCCATTGCACTCATTAAACGCACTACTGTTGTGCATTGCCCACCAATATCCAACTTGAATTTTGCAAAACGGTGGACAAATTTGCTTTTGCAAATTATACAGCCAATATGCCTAGTCGACGAACAAATGTATAGGTATTTTTCTTGTTTTTCCATAATTAAGCCTTTTAGTGTATTATAATTTCAAATAACCTTAAAATTAACCATTTAAAAGAAAAAAATAATATTTGTCGCATGGTGCATTAGAGCCATTTGACCTGCATCAGTTGTGGTGTTGCCTTTAAATTTACAGGCCAGACCGCAACTGGTGCTAACGGTATCGGCACCGATTCCGAGGTGGTACCGATAAGCGCACCGTGTTACTTTATTCTTTTTAAAAAGTGTGGTGCGGTCGTTTACCGAGCCACACCGTTGACAATGTGGAATAGCAGAAACACGGTGCGTTGGCTGAATTATCCGCCCCGGGGTGGGTGATGTTGTCAGCGCACCACATACTGCATTTCGACAAGGTCAACAGTTCGACCTGGTAAACTGGTGCTAACGGTATCCACATCGGTTCCGGGGAGGTATCGAAGGCGCACCGTGTTATTTTAAATTGTTTTAAAATGTGCAGTGCAATCAGTTACTCGGCCGCACCGTTGAACTAGTGGAATATCAGCAACGCGATGTGTTGACCAATATAGCCACCCTAGAACGGCTATTTTTGTCAGCGCAAGACTTTCTATATTTTTCCTGGGTCAATGGTGTGGCCTTGTAAAATACCGCACCATTCACTATGTCATGATGGCAGAAGGTCGGTCCGTTGACTTAACTATATGCCCTAGGGCATAGATTTTAGTCAGCGCACTGCCCTCCTGACACCGTACATAGTAAACAGTGCGCTACAAAATTTTCTGGAGCACCACCCCCGGTGCGCTGAATATTATTATGTGCAACAATGTTGGTGCGCTCCATAGAAAGATGGACCGGGATTGGTGTGTCACTATGTTTTTTGGGAACTGATTGTTTTTTTATTCTTTTCAAAAAAAAATTATATATGTTTATTTCTAAATACATGTCTCATTTAGTAAAAAAATTGTGGTTAATATGTCAATCATTCAGAGACGTGAAAGGAGAGAAGAGGGGGAACAACAACAACAATAGGCGGAGCAGTATAACATGGTTCACCTGTGGGAGGCACGAGAGAGGGAGAGAGATGTGTACCCTTGCCCTATTACAATAGCTACGCAGGGGTTCCTAAGGTAGGTAGGCCTCCTCAAGTTCTATGAGGAGGCTACTTCCCTAAAGGGCCATGGTTTGTTTTTGAGACATCTTATCCGAAGGTGGAATGCCCATAAGGAGGCTTTCCGGGTTGGTATCGACCAGTGGTACATGCCCACTGAGGAGGATATATATTTCATTACAGGGCTATCAATGAAAGGGGTGGATTTTCCCTCATTCCCAGAGGTTACAGCTGGCTGTGTAGCAGGGAGTCAGTTAGTTTACTCCCAGAGATACATTGGAGAAAATGTACTATCTCCTGCAGAGTTTCAGGTTGTTGGAGATCAGTTACGTATTGGTGCATTTGGTAGTGAGGAGGTGCATTTTCTCTCACTTATCATTTTTATCATTTCACACAACACCAGTGATGGGAAATAGATTAGTTGCTCAGTTCTATATTATGTTGATTCTTTAGTACAAGAGCCACGACTTGTCAGGTGGTTTGCCATTTTTTTTATGGCAATTCTTTACAGCCTTAGATAGATGTCGTGCTCATGCACAAGGGAGGGTCAACTTCCCTTTTGCTTCAGAGATTTTTTGTTTATTTTTTGAGAGGTTTCCAGAAATGAGGCCTACTTTTGTTCGGCAGCCTCGTAGGCCGATGTTTGAGGCACGTATGCACATGTGGGGGCAGATGATTCCCAAGGGGGATGAGACTCTGTTTCCAGCGACGATATTGCATGATACACTAGAGTTACTAGCCAGTGTTGATGAGAATCCCTTAATTATGGTCCCCTGTCCTTATGTGCATTTGGATTGGCGAGGGTGTGCTAACATCCTCTTCACAGCTGATGAGCCGCTAGATGATAGAGGTAATATTACTGTTTTATTTAAATTTATCATAGCATGTTATTTAACTTAATTTTATTAAACTGTGTAATGAAATTTTCTAATTATTGTTGTGTACCTGTATATATTTTTCATACATTGGCTCTTTTGATGGCGAGGATATGCCGACACCACCGTATGATCCAGGTATGGATCCTGATGACGATTAGGGCATGCCAGATGTCGAGGATCATCAGGAGACTGGTGCAGAGAGACCTAAACCTGCTGGTGCGCTAGTACTGCCTTTTGCTAGGCACGGTCGACTTGATGCTAGATACAAGATGGAGTTGGGCAACCAAATCAGTGCATTGGTTGTTGAGGCGGGCATCAAGCCCGCTCATTACAAAGATATACAGGTCGATGATATGCTATTATAGATGTGGAGATGCATGTCGCATGACATGTACAGTCTGATGTAGCATGTCGTAGGAGCTACGATATTTGTTACGCAACTGAGGAGGAATGTTGCACATTATAGGCGTGGTCAAGCCACAACACATGATGGACAGTCCACGAGCAGTGACTCATCATCTCATGATCATTCACCTCGCGCCGCACCAGATGAGCATGAGCCTCCACTAGCATCTAGCAACAATCATCATGGAGATGAGGCTGGACCATTGGCCACGTCCAGTCAGCAGCCTGCAGCATCCATCAATACTCATGATCATGAGTAGACTAGACCACCAACCGTCGAGCCTGCACCATTGACTGAGAAGGCCTCCACTAGCACTATTATTGATGTTGTACTACCACCAGCTGATCGAGGACATTTATATTATAGTTGTATATTTTTAACATTATTCAATCATATATATATATATATGGTCTATGTATTTATGTTCATGTTGCAATTGTACTTAATTTACATGTTGGTGATAATCATGATGTGTATATTGTTAGGTCATGTTAGATATGTTCATTTAATGTACAGCTTGCAGATAGATGTGTATGTGATAGCATGAGTTATTTGACATGAGATGTATATTTGATGTTTGTGTTGTGATGATGTTAATATATAATGTTAATTGTGTTTTGTTAGATGATCAGGTCATGATGATGTTAGAGATTTTGAATGTGTTTTTTAGCCAAATATGATGTTTGTACGATGTTTATCATGAACCTGATGTTTATTAATTAATTTAATATTAAATTATCATGATATTGCAAAATTGTAATATTTGTAATTCTAATTGTATGTAAAATTCTAAAATTGTAATTTTAGTGGTATATATCTAAATTTGTAATTGTAATTGTAATTTTTTAATTTGTAAAATTGTAATTGTGTATATGTAAAATTCTAAAATTGTAATTGTAATTGTAATTGTACGTGAAATTGTAAAATTGTAATTGTAATTGTAATTCTATGTAAAATATTTGTAAAAACTTAAATGTATCACTATGAATTAATTATAATTGTATGTAAAATTCTAAAATTGTAATTGTAATTTTAATTGTAATTGTATGTGAAATTGTAAAATTGTAATTGTAATTGTAATTGTACTTCTACTTCTACTTCTAATTCTAATTATAATTTTAACTGTAATTGTATGTAAAATATTTGTAAAATTTTAATTGTATTATTATGAAATGATTTTATTAAAAATTTTAAAGTTTAAATTTGTAAATTTTAAATAATTGTAAAATAATAAATTTAGAATAATATGAATTATTGTAACATAATAAAGTTTAGAAAATAATTCAAATAAATTCATGTACTTTAGAATTATCATTATTTTATTATGATCTTAGATACAAAAAAAAGAACTAATTTAGACAGTATGCCATTTTTTTGAGATCAACATAATTGCAAATTATCAAGTGAATTATTGATTTTAACATTAACACAATGCAAATTACCAATTAATTCAAAATACATATTATAATGTTTCGAAAACCCCATCTTAAAAAGTATAAATATTGATGAAATAACACATCTACCATATCACTCTCAGTTCTCATGATCACCCTCATTATCTTCGAGCTTGCATGGCATGATAACACTATTGTCCTCAAAAATATGTTTTGATCTAGGGTCATGTGTCAATACAAACCACCAATCCCTATCCAACACATCTGGGTAAAAAAAACACCTGGTTGTTGTGTTTGGGGAAAACTTAGGGCTCCTTAGCTTCATCCCACATCTTTCTAGAGTTGATACATGTTAGCCTACTATCGCGATCTTACTTTAAATTATTCTGATCAAAGGTGTCCCACCACTTGCACCTAAAAATAACACATTGGAAAGAAGAGAAATCCACTTCAACATAGGATTCGAAGAAATCTGGATCATCGAACGTAGGCTCCCCATTTGAATCGAACATTTCATGAACTCCTTCTCCTTCTCTCCCTCATATGCTCTATGCCATTCAGCTGGTGTCATTATTGGAGGCCTTTGGGTTCTCTCTCATATACCATTGAAAGTGGATGATGCTATTCTGTAAGGGGTTTTCTTCTGGTAGGAATACCCTGGACAATCATACGTTGGCTTTCATAGGTCCTTGAACCATCTAGCTTTCAGAGAAGGTCCACAACATTTACATCCAAAATACCCTTTTGTTACAAGACCTGCGATATTATATTTGTATTCATTAATTAATATGCATGGCAGGTTAAAGAATATCATGAAGATCAGAAAAAATATTACAACGAATTAAATAACTAATATGTGAAAGAATATAGCTACGTATATAAACAAATCAATAAATTAAACATGTAATTTACCAGAGAAAACTCCTAAACCTGGATAATCATGTGTCATGTAAGCACATATGCCATACAATGTAAAACTCCTCTCTGCTGCGATGGATATTGATACATCGTATACATTTATCCCATCCCATAATTCCTTCAATTCATCTACCAACGGTTGTAAGTAGACATCCATATTCTTCACTTGTCTTCTACTAGGGACTATGAGAGCCAACATAAGATGTTCATTCTTCATGGACAACCATGGGGGGCTATTATTATTGATTACTACTACAGGCCAAACATAATAGTTGGTGTTCTGGAGGGAATATTGGTTGACGCCATCCATGGCTATGCTGAGTCGTAGACTTCGTACTTCATCCTTGAATTTTTCGGGCCATGTATCTTCTATATGCTTCATGGCTATTGAATCAATTGGGATTCGCATAACTCCCAACTCACTTCTATGTGACGCATGCCATCCCTGCAACATAGGTAATTATTTGCAATGAAAGAGCCTTTGAATCCTTGGGATTATAGCCATGTGCCTCAATATCTTAAAAGGAGGACCAATACATAATTTACCCTCTTTTTTTATTTATCATACCTGTCATGCCCACATTTCGGACACATATCTTTGTTTTCATATTCTCCTCTATATAGAATACAATAATTTGGACATGCATGATATGATATGTACTCAACACCCAACATTTTCAACAATTTATTTTCCTCTTCGCAGCTACCGGGCAAGACATTATCACTCGGAAGAACCTTAACTTTGAATAACCTGTAGTTGTTGATCATGGAAAAATATATTAATAAATGTACATTAATGTCGATATAATTATTAACGTTCATAAAAATTAACATTTGTAATGTTCATTGTAGTGTACTGATTATATTTCAAATTTATATAAGGGAGTACTTTATGGTAACTTACCTCAAAAGTTCCGAGAAACAGGCATTCGAAAAGAAAAAAATTTCTTTCAAGTTGTATAGTAACATCATTGTCCCCAACTGGGTAGACTTTGAGTGACCGCCAGGTCTAAAGAGAGGGGTGGTGGAATCAAATTTAAGGCTTTCAAAAAAGGTGTCAGCAATATGAGCATCATGCCCTAGTTGATCAGCGTTTTGGAATGCATCTAACAACACTGTCTCCATGGCAGTCGTATCCCTTAAGTAATCATCCATACCCCCAACCCCTATTTGATTGCCTCCATTGCCAGCTTGTGAAGAAACACTATTGTTGTAGTCATTCCTAATTGGTGAATCTGGACGTAGCAAGAATTGAATCGGTGGTTGATTCAACCATTCTTGGTATTGTTCCTCTCCGATTTTTTCTCTTAATTCAGTCTTCTCTTGCTTTGATATTTTTGTGGGGTGCAACGGAAGATGGTAGGTAGTTCGTTCATCATCACTAGAATCCTAATAATTAAAAAAAAAAAATTGAACATGATTAGTACAAAACATATGATATCAATTAGTAACCACGTTGACAATATTGCATGATTATAAATTGGTTTGACGTTGAAATAATTACATATTAATCAATATATATACCAAACAATTATAATTACTACCATCATTGTCTCGAGATTGTGGCTAGAAGATGCAATATTGTTACAATTGGAAGGGTGAAGCGGTTTTCCATTTTCATCTACTAAATGCGCCTTGCGGTATGCAGCTCCTAATAAGTACTTCCGACATTTTGGAGGAGTTTGAATATTTTGTGCATCTGAACTCGATGTTGAATCTACATGAAATTGCAAATTTGTATACATTATAAATTTAATTAAGTTGTGCATGATTGACTACATGGATAAAAAACATAAATTCAATTAGATAGTGAAAATATAAATAAAATCTGAAGTAAATATTACGTCTCGAGATGGATAGGGATAACTCTGCGATGGACTTTAAGAAATATTATGGAATAAGCTGGATTTTGAAGAATTGTTCATTCGATATCATTATGATATTTTCTCCCTTCATTTGAGCAAAACAACAATAAATTTTGGTGGACACACATAAAAGTAATTTCGGTGCCTAATGTACAGATCATCACACCGGTGCATTTTTGGTAATGCGCACCGGTGTCGTTTTATACACAAATGCACCCATGTGGTTGGATTAAGGGACACACTGGTGATGAATAACCAAAAATAAGAAAGCACAACTCTATTTTCTTTGAATGAAAAAAAAAACGGTAAATTGAAAAATGGGCGGAAAAATATTTTCGAAAATCTAATTTCATAAAACATTTTTTTAAATACTAAACACTTTTCATTATTTCACTATTTTTGCAAAAAATTTCAGCCAGAGATTTGCAAGAGACATATTTGGAGAAAACAGAGCATGAGAGCACTGTTGAGTAGGGAAATATGTTGGAACAGAAGTATTCAGACAATCAGAATTCCAAACCTCTGGTGATTCAAACCCTGTAGCATAGAATTTCAAACAATCTCGTGAATAAAGTTTATTGTTTTTTTACTTTTTCTACATTTTTTTTTATGCAATAAAAGAATAAAATCAATGTTTATTGTTTTTTTTAATTTTTCTACAGTTTCTTTTACTTTTTCTGCAGTTTTTAGAAGCAAAATAAAATTAAAAAATATATATATTTTTAGAAACAAAACCTAGATTCTTTTTGTTTCTGCTCTTTCTTCTCCCTTTTTCTGTGATTTTAGAATTAGGGCTTTTCAATTTAGATTTATAGGGTTTTTATTTCTAAATATAGGCGTAAGGCATCCAACCCACAGCATGACTTGCATATTCAGATCCCAATCCATGTCGGCCCTTGCATGAATTAAAAAAAAAAAAAAAAAAAAAAAATTCCTCGGTGCGCCATGTGTAACCTAGCGCACCGGTGTGCTCTATTATCCTAGCGCACCGCGAAAGTACTATAATAAAAAATTTAAAAAAAAAAAATTATTAGTACGCCATATGTAAAATATGGCATCGGTGCACTATGTCATTATGGCGCACCGCGAAAGTGCTGTTTCGCACAAAAAAAATCCATTGTAGAAACAAACCCTACATTCTTTTCGTTTCTACCCTTTCTTCTCCCTCTTTCTATGATTTCAGAATTAGGGCTTTTAAATTTATATTTATAGGTTTTTCATTGCTAAATATAAGCCTAAGACATCCAACCCATAGTCGGATCCCAATCCATGTCAACCCTTGCGTAAATTTAAAAAATATATATATATTTCATCCATGCAACCTGCATAACCTAGCACACCAGTGCACTCTATTCTCTGAGTGCACCGCGAAAGTACTGTGATAAAAAATTTTAAAAATATATATTTTTTTGTCAGTGCGCCATATGTAAAATATGTTGTCGGTGCACTAGTTCATTATGGCGCACCACAAACGTTCTGTTTTGCACAAAGAAAAAAAAACCATTTTAGAAACAACCCCTACATTCTTTTTGTTTCTACCCTTTATTCTCCCTCTTTCTATGATTTCAGAAGTAGGGCTTTTCAATTCAGATTTATAGGGTTTTTATTGCTAAATATATACCTAAGACATCCAACCAATGAGATGATTTGCATAGTTGGATCCCAATCCATGTCGGCCCTTGCGTGAATTTAAAAAAAACATATCTTTTTCTCATCGGTGCCCCCAGCATAACCTAGCACATAGGTTCTTTGTATTGTATAAGAACACCATGAAATTAATGTGATAAAAAATTAAAAACATTTTTTTTTAATCAGTGCGCCATATGTAAAATACCGGTTTATGCTACAAAAACTAACACTGGACGATTTTTATTATTTTATCCTGGTTAATCAATACAGTGGTTGAAATGTAACACACCGGTGCTCCTTTTTGACATAAATCATTGTACAGTTTATTAAACTCTTTGTGCTATGTGTTTATAAGACCCCTATGCATCGGCGTCTGTGCGTACACCATGAATGGAGCACCGGTTTCTTGAGATTTTTTTTTTACCTAAAAAATTGACAATTTATTTATAAATATATTAATGAATGATATGATACAAGTTTGAGATTGATAAATAAATGACTGACAAGATATCAAGTAAAAAAAATATTGATAACACATCAAGAAAAGCAAAAAATGAAAGTTCTTTGTAAATTCTTTACAAAAAATGTTATTTTTGAACTATATGTAAGTTTAACTAATATGTATTATTTATTGTGTATCATGCAGAGCCACAAAATGACTAAGCTCGATAAGATTATTTCTGATCTAGGACCATAAGAGCCTAAAAGCTTGATGGAAAAATTGCAAAAGGATGAATCATGTAAATGAAAAAATACTATCGATCCAATATGAGTTTCCTTTTTTAATTTTCATTAATAATATAATTAAACTTATTAGATAACATGTGTCAAACAGTCTATTAATTTTCATATGTTTAATGTTCTACAGAGGCCAAAAAAACAGAAAAGGAATTTTGTTCTAAGAAAAGAAAAAAAATAGAACATGCAAATGAAAATGAATTGCTCCTTAGCTCATCTGGAGTGGTGCTGGAGGTTAATGAAAGGGGGAAAATATTTTACAAAAGTTTATGGGATCTAGTGGAATGAATGTATAGATGTTTTTTTAACTTACAATACAAAAACTAATCTAATGATTCCAAGAACCAAATTTTATCTACACTACAGGAAGAGTTTCCAGAGAATTGGTCAATGAGACATGTCAGACTTTTAATAGCAAAAACGTACAACAAAAAAAATGAAGGAATGAAAAAGCAATATTTCTTTAAATGTTTGTCTAAAATGATTTATAAATATCACTTTTGTTATATTTACTTTTCATACATGAATATAAAAATTAAATATTTTATTGTCATGTTACATTTTCAGGAAGATTATGAAAATCTCAAAATATGAACGAGCTGATATCAGAAATATGACAGCAGGAATGTCCAAAAAGGTGTAGAAGGAGATGGTCAAATAAATGGAAAAAATTGCATCGCAGGAGGAGCCATCTCAACAACAATGTGCTTCAAATGTAATATGTAATCATTGAACTTTTCAATCATTAGGTACAATAAATAAACAATTTAGGATCAAATATTAATTTTCAAGTATTTTCTTGCAGAAAAGAAAATAAAATGGAACCCATTCAGCACATAAAATAGGATGACAAGGAAGAAAAGGGTTGATATCTAAGTTTGTGAATTATTCTTAGTTCCTTATAACGACTTAACTAGATTTCATTTTTTTATTTGTTAAGTTGTTTTGCAAAAATCATCATTGAATGTCATCAAACAGGTGCTAACATACAAAGAAGAACCATTAGATAAATTGATTGAAATTGGGTTAAATATGGGTTGTGAGTATATGTTGGCATATCGGAACTTAATTGTGGAATTTGTAAGCATCTATCAATCTTGTTTTACTTAGCTTTGTCTATAATTAATAGAACAAAAAAATCTTTTATATTAAATATATGATTTGTTATGGGGTATAAAACTTGTTGGAAAAAAACTATGGAACTGCTCCAATAGATGAAATCTTGAAAGATGGCATGTTACATGGTTTTGAAAGAATGTTTATAGCTTATGAGTCAATTTTTGCAATGGTACTTCATTTCTTTTCGATTTACATTGATGTATATTATTTAATATTGCAATTTTCATTATTCTCACTAATGTATATACACTCATTGCAGTTTATTTTTATGTTTGTAGATGGAAGGTGAAGAAGAAGAAAACAATCAACACTGTGAACAAAACATTCCTGAAAAATAACCCAAGTCATGGAAGTAGCTCTAGCAGTCACAACAGTTCAAGCGAAGAATGATGATCACTAAGTTTGGATATCAAAGCAAGGCATTGTACTTTTTGAAATATTATCCTGTGAGATCAAAAATTTTGTTTAATGTAATGGAAATAGTGTCCCAATTGAAAGACAAAGGGATACCAATAACTGTCCCATTTTGTATTACAAAGACTGTCTTATTCATATATATATATATATATATATATATATATATATATATAATAATAAATGTTTTAATTTATTCTATTGTGTTCTCCATCGTCATTGTAAAATATAACACCATTGATTAAATTTATGGATGATTAAATATTACAATGAAGAGAAGTGAAATTTGATAATATGATATAACAAATTAATCCAAACATCACATTCAAATGCACTAATAAAAACTTAATTCATATGAATGTTGTTATAAGATATATATGTGTCGACTTTTGATGAATAATGAATTTTAAAAAATCACAATAATTATGATATGATATAACAAATTAATCCAAACATCACATACAAATGTATTATTAAAAATTTAATTAATATGAATATTTTTATAAGATGTGTTGACTTTTGATGAATAATGAATTTAAAAAATCACAATAATTGCACTGTCATAGGTCGATGTTTCTAAACAATAAAAAATGAAAACCGGTGTGTGTCAGTTATTGTACACTGGTGCGTTTGTATTCTGAAGTGCACCAGTGCGTTTATATGACCTCTGGGCACTACACAAATACCGATACCAATTATAAATCTCGATGCATTTTTGTGATACTGTGCACCGTTGCATTTATGTGTCTATACGCATCGGTGCCATTGTACGACCTATGGGCACCACACGAATATCGATACCAATCATAAATCTCGGCGCGTTTGTGTGATACTACGCACCAGGGCATTTATGTGTCTATACACACCGGTCCATTTGTACGACCTATGGGCACCACACAAATACCAGTACCAATTATAGATCTCGGTGCATTTGTGTGATAATGCACACCGGTGTGTTTCTATAAGTCTACGCACCGGTGAATTAATATGACCTATGGGCACCACACAAATCCGAAGACAAATTAGAATGGCCCCATGTGTTGTATCACCAACACTACGCCCAGTGCGGTTTTATACCTTAACAGCCTGGTGCATTCTCCTTCAACCACCCCAGGGCACCATCGACATGTATGCACCTCTGTGTTAAAGCTAGAGTAGTGCACCGATGAAAAAAACATCTGTAATAACCTTTGGTCGCCCATTTTTTTTAGTTGTGTTTAATTTCAATTAAAAACTCCGCCAAAACCTCTGTAACCATAAAAAAATGTTGTAGAAAATGTTTTTTTGACAATTTTGGCCAATTTTATAACACTAAAAACCTCGTTTATAACCTTCGCTAGAGGGTCTTTTTCTTGTAGTGAGGATGCTTTTGTAAAATTCTGAAAAAACCTTTTGTAGTAACCTACATGTCCAAGGAAATTTCAAACTCCCTTTTGACTCGTTGGTGGGGAAAGCTTTATAATAACTTCAATCTTAGTCCAGTCAACCTTAATTCCTACAACAGAAACATGATCACCCAAAACAATACCCTCAGTCATAATCATAAAACATTTTTCATTACTTAATGAAACATTATATTCTCTACATCTTTGTAGAAATTTCTCAATATTATGTAAATATTCTTCAAAATTACCACCCATCACTATAAAGTCATCCATATAGACCTCTACACAATCATGAAAAAGGTCAGAGAAAACACCAAGGGTCACCCATTGAAATGTGGCTGGTACATTGCATAGACCAAATCATAATACCTTATATGCATAGGTACCCGAGGTAAATATAAATGTTGTCTTCTCTTGGTCCTCTAGAACTATCCTAATTTGATTTTACCCACTGAACCCATCTGGGATGAAAAAATACTTCTTCCCTGCTAGAGTGTCCAGTACTAGGTCTATAAGAGTCAAGGGAAAGTGATATTTTAATGTAACTTTGTTTAGTTCCCTGTAATCTACACACACTCACTACAAGAAAAAAGCACATTGGTGAGGGGTGAAAATGGTCACCATAAGCTCATTAGTGAGGGTCAAAAGAGCCTTCGTCACCAAAAACTGAACGTCACCAAAGGTGGCGTCGCCGAAAGTATAGGTGTTGTGGTGACATTCAAAGTCCGTCACCAATAATGATTTATAGTGATGAATAGTGACCGTCACCATTTCATATGAGCAATGGTGACGGACAATAGCATCCGTCACCAAAAAACTAAACGTCACCAAAGGTGGCGTCGCCAAAAGTATAGGTGTTGTGGTGACATTCAAGGTCCGTCACCAATAATGATTTATAGTGACAGATAGTGACCGTCACCATTTCATATGGGCAATGGTGACGGACAATAGCCTCCGTCACCAAAAAAATGAACGTCACCAAAGGTGGCGTCGCCGAAAGTATGTGTTGTGGTGACATTCAAGGTCCGTCACGAATATTGATTATAATGACGGATAGTGATCGTCACCATTTCATATGAACAGCAACGATTTTCTGTGATGGACCTTTCATGGCCGTCATTATTGGTGCATATATATGGCGACGTTCATTGACCGTCACTATAAACTCATTGGTGACATCAAGGTCCGTCACGAATAATGACTATAATGAAAAACAATGACCCTCACCATTTCATATCAACAACAACGATTTATGGTGACGGATCTTTAATGGTCGTCACTATTGATGCATATATATGGTGGCGTTCGTTGACCGTCACCATTTCATATTTTGGTGAGGGTCGAAAAATGTCACCATAAGCTCATTGGTGATGGTCAAAAGAGCATCCGTCACCAAAAACTGATCTTCGTCATTCCCTATATATGAATATCAAGGCACGATGGAATCGAACCACCAACCTCCTGCTTGTAAAGCAGGTGCTCTTCCATTGAGCTATCACCCTTTAAAGAATTAGACTTTTAAAAATTATATCTTGAAACTTCATAGATTGCAAATTCTACAACTTTCAATAAATTAAAGTCTCGACAATCTTTTACTAAACAAACAAAACACCATCGACATTGCAGGTCCCTACCTAATGGTTATGGAAGTTATGAAAAGTAGGTGAAGGGAAGAAATAGACTTTTAAAAATGATACATGGACTACCACCACAAGAATCCCCCAAGAGAGATCCAGTGGGAGAATCTCTTGAATCAGATTCAATGGAAAATGAAGGACTAGATGAAAGAGAAAGGCCTCAACAGGATGGGGAATCCACCACCTCGAGTCAAGGAATAAAAGAGGTCCTCAGAAATTCTTACAACACTTTGAAATAGAGCTAAGGATAGAATATCTACTTAAGATCTACTTATGAAGATTGCTTATGTAAAATAACTCAAATAGACAAGCAAATCCACAATTATAAAGTGATTATTTGGCATTTCAATCACTAATTTCAGGGTCAAAAACCTAAATAAACTAAAGCACTCAAATATCCTAAAACAACGTGTGAAATAAAGACAAAGAAAAAGAGAATATGTTCTCGAACAATAATACAAAACAAAGACAAAGAGAATATGTTCTAGAACAATAATACAAAACACATCCAACATTTTGAAGTATTTGACTTATCTTGGTGAACATGCATCCTTAGCAAATACAATGTAGCAATACCTTCCCCACAAAAGAGAAGACATGTCAGAATAGTATGTTTGACACAGACAATCATAAATATGCCACAATAGCTACTCCACTCAACACATGCACAAGCAATACAACTTAGATGTTGATGGCAAAGTATAGGATAGAAACAAATATCCTAGATGCTAGTTGTCTCACAAAAATTAATTCAAATTTTACATATTGGTATGATGTTGTGGTGAAGTTCCCAGTTTCTAACCAAAAGAAAAAGTAATAGATCAACATAACATACACTGCCAACATGTAACCTAGCCAATGGCTTCATCATATGCCTCATGCCAGGAATTGGATTTTGCATACTAGACCAGTGATAGCTAGGTTCTAAATTTCAACCTGATTATTTCAAACAGCGTATGAGCAGCAGTAGAGAAGTCCTATAATAAAACTTCCATCACATTATAGTGATTTTGTTGTAGCATTTTTTTTAGTTTTAGGGTTCATGTTTCAAACAATTTTAACATGGTTTTAAGGTTCCAAAAATATCATGGGAAAGTCTCCCTTACTGCATTATTTGCAGCATTTTGTGGTAGCCTCCATGAACAGTTTGACATCAATAATCTTGTTATAATACAACCGTTTTTAGTAGCATGTTGTCATCCTCCATGATCTCCAAACAAAGCAAACAGATCACCATCCAAGCATAAATATAACTCGGCATATAAGATCAACTTTTTCTGGGAGGATGTGAGGTCATGTAACATACTCTTGTAGGATTATGAGGCAATATGAAGATGATATATAGAAGAAAATGACCACAGATTCAATGGCAGCATGTGAAGAGCCCTAAATAGAAGATACAACAGTAGATATATCCTTTGATTGGTGGTTCTCTGGAACCCAATAGTGTTGGTATTTCCAATGGTTGATACCTCCAATTGTGGTAAATTTTCACCAACAAATAGAACTAGGGTTAATGACAGCACGATTATGGCTCTGATACCAATGTTTGGACAGATAGGGCAGCATGAAAACAAGTATAAAAATACAAGTGCAATCAACAAATGTTTCCAACAATGATGTGGGGTTTTTGGGAAGCTTGTTGTGGGATAATTTGAGGGATTTCAGACAACTTTTCAGCCCTGTGAACAACAATCATCTTTATTACTTGTTTGTGACTACATCTAGGGTCATTGTAAGCAAATTATAGCCAACAATAAAACTCTAAAGACCCATCAATAGAACAGATCATCTTTCCTTCAAGCAGGAACCAATTTAAATCTTCATGTGTCTTCACCTTACAGATATTTTGTGGTAGAAATGGTGGTGGTAAAAAATATCATAATGGCTGTTAATATCTAGTGAAATTTTTTTTTTTGAAACCCTTGGAAACATACAACGAACCCTTGAACAAAGGCACTAGAACCTTTGTGAAATCCTTAGGTAGCATTTTAATTGGACATCAGTATGTCATTATAAACATTGGAGTTCTTTGGTATTCAAAGGCATTTCAAGAGCCCTTTTCATATCTTACTTGGAGTGGTTTGTGGATATACCTCTCGTTGTTGGGTGTTCCTAGACTAGATCCTAGCAATCTAAAGCATGTATCAAATCCTAGTAATCTGTTGGGTGTTCCTAGTAACTTGTTGGTTGTATCAGATCCTAGACTAGCAGGTGTTCCTCCTAGGCGACATACATTCCTTAATTCATAGAGAATAACGTGAAGAAAATGAGACCTTGAACCACATGTATATGCATAACCTTATGTTTGATCGTTAGCTTGAGTACAACAACCTGAAATAAGTCCAACCTCCTCATCTTAGATATTATCTAGGCTTTACTCAAACAGTGCAGTTGATAAATGGGTTTCAACTGACCAACAGTTAAAACCCAAAACCGCAATTTGAACTTAGTTCAGGCTAGCAATGGCAAAATTGGATCTTCTAATAATCCAAAAGGTTATAGAATTTCAACATTCTAATTGCCCCATGGCCAGGAAAAGCCAATCCTTTGAGTGTAGGAACCTCTTTTTTTTTTATAAAAAGGCAAGGTTATACAGATGATAGAAAATTACTTGGTTGTATAGGTGGTAGAAAGGTCAGAAAGGAATTTGGCCAGCCCAACTTTAGAAATGGCATCCACAAAACCATGTTGCATTAGTTTAGGTCCTTCAATCTACAAACAACAAAAATGTACTGCACTAGGGTTTTTTCAAGGTGTTGAATCCATATATGTAGTCAAAATTCCATTTTAAATAACAAAATTAAGATTTGGCCAAAAACAAAATTGGGGTAATAAGAAAAAAACTCAAAAATGTAACATGTTTAGATTCCAAAGATTACATTTTTTGGTAGCCACAGTGCATGGGTTGTCTATAGTTGCACACAATCCATGTTATGTCTTACACCATGACCTTATCTTAAGGCATACAGACACACCCTAGTCTAGTATTGATTATGTGAGTCTCTCTATATATATCATTGAATGTTCTGCTTTAGCGTATCCATCCATCCCTTGATTAGTCAATCAATCGATGATGGTGAAAGTGTCATCCATTCTCTTGCATTTTTGGTGCATTCAGGTTTTCATTCACCTCTGCAAATTCCATGCTAGCATTCAAGGGCACAAATGGGAATTGAATCCAAGAAATTTGGAAGGGAAAGGCAAGTTGGCTCATTATGGTCATCCCTATAGAAAGATCAATGCCCCAAGTTTCTTTCAATTTCGCAGAGGCGATCTGTATATAAATCTAACCAACTGGGGAGCTACCCTCATCTCCCTCGCTCTCCTTGATGCTAAAGGTAATCATCCTTAAACCCTACCCTTCAACTGCTTTACCATCATTTACTCAGAGGGATCTAGCTCATTAAGTATTGGTATTTATGCATTCAGGCCATCTAGCAGACGTACTTCTTGGCTATGACAATATTGCCTCATACATGGTATGTATTTGCATTTCCCTTTGGAAATTAGTACTTCCATCATATGCTAGAATTTTAAGATAAATTTACAGTTTCTTCTCACATATTGGAATGGATCTCAAATGTATGTGTTACCATGGGGAATATGAGATTGTTTATTAATGCAGAACATGAGCTCCAGTAGACCTTACTTTGGTGCCTTGGTGGGTCGTGTAGCCAACCGTATCAAGGATGGAGAATTCACACTAAATGGGAAAACATATTAGCTGCCTAAGAATGATGGCAACAACACACTCCATGGTGAAAATTTGCCTTTTCTATTCTGCATGCATGTTTTATCCAGCTAACTAGAGCCCTATAATGACCACTACCCAGGAATAAAATCTCTCTTTTTCTGTATATGTATGTTTGTTTGTGGAGGTCTAGAGAACTACTATTTCAGGTAACATATGTGTAGTTTGGTGATCTGAATGAATGCAGGAGGGCTGAGAGGCTTTGACAATGTCCTGTGGGAAGTGAAGGAGCAGAGAGGCTTTGACATGCAGAATTTTATATGACAAAAAGAGTCTTTGAGCCACAAAGGAGGGATCTAACATAATTTTGTTGATACCCTACAACTATCAAGTGTTTAGTAAAGGAGGTGTTAAAACAGGTCTGCACTACAGCAGAAGATACAACAAGTACTGCTATATTGTATGGTGTTCCTATCAAGTGCTGAGGCCCAGACTTAACCATAAAATTTCCCCCCTGTATCAGTCTTAAAATTGGTTTAAATAAATGCCAAAAATGATGCACAGGTCGGCTCAAATTGGTATGTTAGCTCCTTAATCAAAAGACACGACTGTTCAGTTCATACAAAAACAACTATAAATAACCAGTCATGCTAATCATTTTGGAATGAAAATTTCGGTGAAAAATACAGTGAGAATTCATAGATAAAACAGGAGGCCAAGGAGATTAAAAGGGAGATCATAATTACAACGTTTTGGGCTAGAAGGATATTTCTCTTTCAGACCTATTTGCACCTATGGAA